>CM072513.1:76762012-76909512 GCA_036898135.1 Oncomelania hupensis
CCATTGTGTTGTATCCCTGGGAAAGACACTTTACTCCTGTTTTCCTACTCCTTCGGATGAGAGTATAAACCGAGGTCTAGTCTGTGTGTCGCATACATTCCATCATAACGGACTTTAAAGATCCTGACGCTCATGTCCTAGACGGGTGAGTGCCGGTGACAAGAAAACAACCAGCATGCACCTAGGTCTTTCTCCCCCATCTCTGGCTGCCCAGGATTGTGCTCAGTTGTCCGGGCGTCAGACCATGCGCCCAAAGGCTGCGGGTGGGGGTCTCGGGCGGCTTGAGTTAGATCCTGTATCGGCCAGCGCCTTGAGCAGCTCTTGAGCTAGAAAGCGCTATTAAAGAACGATTAAATAATAAATAATAATAAATGAATTTATTTAATTAATTTTTTTTTTTTAATTAAGATTGACTGAATCTAGTACCACTGATGGGAAAAAAAATAAGTACCCGGAGAAAACCTTCTGTGACCTTCGGATGAGAGTATAAACCCTTTTTTCCCCGCATACTAACGCAGCACAAATCTAGACGAAATCCCCAGTAGATCTATATATCCTCTTTGAAGAACAGAGAAAGAGGGAGGGGGATAGATAGATAGAGAGAGAGACAGAGACAGCGAGAGCGAGAGCAAGACAGAGAGAGAGAGTGAGAGAGTGAGAGAGAGAGAGAGAGAGAGAGAGAGAGAGAGAGAGAGAGAGAGAGAGGAGGGGAAGAGGGAATTTCTCAAAGTTGACCTTCATGGGAGGAACTCCGTCATCCGTGACTTCCACCAACACGGTGAACTGGCGTCGCGGGTTCTGTTCGTAGTCGAACATCTCAATGGATACAAGATTCTCGCCTGCCATGCTGAACAGACCACTGACGTCATTGACGATGCGGAACTTGTGTGCCTGGTTCTGATCTTCGTCCACCGCCACCAGCTGAGCCAGGGGTTGACCTTGGGAAAACAATGAGCTGACCTTGAGAGTTTTATAAAATTATCTTTAGAAATTAAATTACTTTTAGATAATCAAAACTATTTAAATCAAAATTGTTTCGAGAGAACAATTAAAATTACACCAAGAAGGCGATAAAATACTCTGAGAAAATACAATGCGAAGACCATTAAATGACCTTGAGCAGATAAAGAGGTGATCTTAAAAAAATAAAGAAATGACATTACGAGGACAATGAAAATAACCTTCAAAATAAAATCAGTGACCTTGACCGTCCAATGGAAGGGCCATCAAAAGATAATGAAATAACATTGAGAAGAAAATGAAACGACCTTGGAAATGACCCCAAAAGTGTCCTTTAAAAGATAAAGAAGAGACTTTGAGAAGACTCACCAGGCAGAACATTCTCAGGGACATCCGCTGGCTTCAGGCTGAGGGCGGTGATGGGCTCGTTAACATTATGGACGTCGATTCTGACGTCAAAATATGACGAAAGCGGTGGAGTCCCGTTGTCACGGACCATCACTGCGATGTAGTATTCTTTCGTTTGCTCATAGTTCAGAGCGCACCAAGTGCCGCCCTCCGTAAAACACCGTAGATCTGACTGTTTGGAGACCTTCGCACAAAGAAAAATCCGGAACGTTATACTATTTTAATCACATCCTCCTCTTACTAGTCTTTAAAGATCCTGATGCTCAAGTCCTAAACCGTTGAGTGCCGGCAAACCCAATACACCCAGAAAGCATTAGGTCCTTTCTTGCCCTGTACCCGGTCGCCCAGAATTGTGCCCAGTTTTCAAGGCGTCAAGCGTTGCGCCCAATGGTTACAAGTGGGCGCCTCGAGCGGCTTGGGTTAGATCCTGTATCGACCAGCGCCTTGAGCAGCTCTTGAGCTGAAAAGTTGCTATATAAGAACGATTAAGCAATATAGGCATTTTATATGTATGTGTTTTGTTGATAATTTATAATGATGTTTGTATTCTATTTTGGTTTTGTAACCGGGGGTTCGAGTAGTTGGGGTAAAGCCTCAGCCGTCCCCTGCGTGGGATGTCTTTATTGTAAAGTGACTGGCCGGTGGAGGGCATTCAATTTTCCCACTAGGGTTGTGTTACACTCCGTTTGATGATGGTGTTTTTCTTTATCAGTATTTGATTCAGCCCCGATGCTGAAGTCCTGATAAGGTGTAACTCAGATTCGTTTATTCACACAGCCCGTCCAAACAGCATACAAATCACAAAGTCGACGTATGAAGTTTTCCACTTTTATTCAGCATACATCAACAACTGCATACAATTCTCAACTCAACTCAACAACTTTCACAGCAACTCTCCAAATCACTATCAACAACTTTACTCTCTCAACAACAATCTCGGCACACGATTAAATAACCTCTCTCTTTTCCGGAAAGATTTCGAATACGGTAGAAATGACGTACTGCCACCAATCGAACTAAAGATCGTCATCACTGACTTACGTCAATACACATTTTCTCTACTTCCGGGAACATTCACGACCTTCGATATCCATCGGGAAAATTCTATCAAGAGTAAACACGCATATCCAGAAGATTCTCAAATAATATCGACTAACGCAAATTATCAACGTTATACAAAGCCTCTCCTAACAACAGTGCCAACTCAAATCAAAGGTAAATAAACTCCATTATTGAATACTTTGCAAAACGAAACGATTAGATCTATCGTGCGCGCTTTAGACACACTTTCGTTCGTTTCAACGTAACATAACCCCCCACTCAAGAAGAAATTTACCCAATTTCTTTCAACAACGTTGAAACGTAATGCACAAACAAAGTCCACAATTGAAACTAATTTAAGACTTTCTGAATACTGTAATTGCGCTCAGCTTATCTACACAGAGTCAATGGTTTTCATCTTCAAGTCTATCTGGATAATGTCAATGTTCACAGTTCATTCACACAGAGTCAAAGTTTCTCATCTGCAAGTCTTTCTGGATACTGTCAATGTTCACAGTTCATTTACCCAATCAACGTTTTTCATTTTCAAGTCTGTCATTACCAATATTCTTAGTTCGTCCACACAGTCAATGATCTTTCATCCGCAAGGAAACGTCGCCCTCGTCAGTTGCGGTTGTCATCGGCCCAGGGTCAAAGACGACGATCACGTGGGTTTTCCTGGAGTCAGTGCATCCTCCGTTGTCTCCTTCTTCCATCGGATGTCCGACGCAGTCGACGTTGTCAGCTCCCAGGATGCATTTGCTGGGTCTCACGGTCAGGTTGGCTTCTGCAGGACGGTGGAACAGCTCCCTCGAGATCTGCAGATGCTCCTTCCAGGTCTGGGTGTGGACTTCATGTTCGACCAAAGTCGTAGAGCCAGGGACATCGCTGAAGTTGTGGGGAAACTCGCCCATAAGGTCCTTGAGCTCCAACCTTTGACCTTCCGTCAAGCTCGGTCCTAGCTTAACATCATCGATGCCTTCTTTGCTATCGAAGTCTCCCAGTTCCAACAGTTCCTCGCTGTCAAAGCTGTTGTCGATCTCAGCTGCTGTTGCTGCATGCACAGTCTCTGGCGGCCTTTCCACGTACAGCTTAAGGAGGTTGGCGTGGTATATCTTGGAATGCTGGCCGACCTTCACCTTATAGTCGTTGATCCCCACCACGGTCTCCACTTCGTACGGGCCTTTCCACTGCATCAGCAACTTATTATGATCGGTAGGTAGCAGCACCAGCACTTTGTTGCCAGGTTTAAACTTCCTGTTCACAGCCCTACGATCGTAGTAGTGCTTTCCACAGTCCTGGGACTTCTTCAGGTTTTCTCTGGCTATCTCGAGAGTTTGCTCCAGCTTCTCCCGTAGCTCAAACACGTACTGGTAGCTGTTCTTCACCTCTGGGGTGTCCACTTCTTTCGTCCACAGTTCTTTTAGGATGTGCATCGGCCCTCGGATGGTTCTTCCGTACAGCAGCTCGAACGGAGAAAAGCCGGTGGACTCCTGCGGCACTTCTCTGTAGGCGAACAGTAAGGCGTTGATGTAACGATGCCATTGTCTGGGCTGCTCGCTGCACAGTTTCTTCAGGGTGGACTTCAGCGTAGCATTGAACTTTTCGACGAGCCCGTTGCACATTGGATGGTAGGGTGTCGTAGTCAAATGCCGGATGCTCAGCAGTCTGTTGACCTCCTTCATGCAGTCAGAGACGAACTGCGTCCCGAGGTCTGTCAGAATTTCTTCGGGCACTCCAAATCTACTGAACATGTCCACCAGTGCCTCTGCCACAGTTTCAGTGTCAATCTTCTTCAGTGGCACTGCTTCTGGGTACCGAGTCGCATAGTCCACTAAAGTCAGTACCCACCGATGACCTTCTTCACTCGGAGGTCTTATTTCGCCGATTAAGTCTAAGGCCACCCTCTTGAAAGGTCGGTCGATCAGAGGCATCCTCTGCATAGGCACTTTCGGGACCCTTCCTCGAGGTATGGTCTTCTGGCAAATGTCACATGATCGGCAGAAACGGCTGACGTCCGCATGAAGCCCTGGCCAGTAGAACACCGCCTGGATTCTGTCTGACGTCTTCCTGATGCCTAGGTGACCTCCCATAATTGAGTCATGCGCTACTTCCATCACCTGGCGCCTTAAGGGTAATGGTACCAGTACTTGACGTAGTGGTTTACCTCCGTTGACCCTCGGGTGCTGGAAGATTCTGTACAGGATCTTGGCCTTCACCTCAAAATAGACCGTGCCATTGCCCTTGGTCACGTGGTCTTGGCGGTTCCTGTACTTGTTTAAAGTGCTATCAGCTTCCTGGAGCTGGATCAGCTTATCTCTGTCCACGATGGCAGCTTTGGAGTTGTCGGCGACCTTCAGTGGCGTAGACATCTTGTCTCTCTTGGCCTGGGCCCTGGTAGTAACAGCACTGACGATCTCTGGTCGGCAGGGCTGAGCCGGAGTAACCACATTGTCCCGTAGCAGCTCTGTAAGGTCTCCATCGGGAAACGGCAATGGATCCTCCTCCACAACTTCGACGCGTTGGGTTGAGGCAGGACTCCACTCTGGATCGGGGTCGTCGGGTCGTCTCGCGCCGTCGATATTCCCGATCATCAAATCATACAGCGGCTTCTTCAGGCAAACCGCTTCGACTTCGCCTATGTAGAAAGGAGTGCTGACTTGAATCTTTGCAACTGGCGCTCTCACACATTTGCTGTCGGCCATGAGTGTCCATTTAAAATCGCCAGTGAACTGTTCTTTAGCGATTAGGTCTTCTTTGACGATGACCCCACTGCAGCCAGAGTCTCTTAAGACAGTCACTTCATGATTTCCGACGCGTCCCTTTGAAACTGGCATGTTCTGGACGGTCACAGCTGCGCTGGCGACGACGGGGATGGATTTTCCGTTGGCAAGGAGAAGTTGGCCATCAGTCATGCACTCTTGCACGTCCGCAGGGGTAGCTGTGCGCTCGGTCTCACTCGGAAGAATGACGCTCCCGCCGCACACTTGATGGTCAGATCTACTGGTTTGCCGTTGATTGGAGAAACGTCTCTGTCGGTTGCCCACCGCTGCATTGTCCGTACTGCCCCGCTGTCCGCTACTTTTGTTTTGAGGACAGTTAGCCGCTCTGTGGTCTGTAGCGTTGCAAGTGAAACAGCCTCTTGAATGCCCTTCCCTGGGAGGAGGCGTGGAGTCTGTCTGTCTCTGGCTCGTCTGGCTTCCCTGGATCTGGTTCACATGGTTTCCAGTCTTCTGAAAATGTTTCGTCGCGCTGGGTAGCCCCAGGGTTTTCCCATGAGCGATGAGATATCTTTCAGCAGCCTCAGTCACATCTTTAAGCGTCTGCAGCTTTTGTTCTTCTAAGTGGGTCGCTAGGTCCTTGTGACAGGCATTAAGAAATTGTTCCTTCACGATCAGGTCATGGAGACTGTCGTAAGACTTGCTTTCACCTGATAACTCCACCCACTTGTGTAGATATGACGACAGGCGCTCCACAAACTGCTTTGGCGTCTCGTCTGACTTAGGCCGGCATTCACGGAAGCGTTTACGGTAGCCCTTCTCTGTAAAGTTGTAGCACTGCAGTAGGGCCTCTTTCAAGACGTCATAGTTTTTGGCGTCATCGTTCGACAGTCTGGTGTAAACTTCGAGCGCTTGCCCTGTCAGAAGTGCACTTAGTCGAATCGCCCAGTCTCGAGGTTGCCAATTGGAGCTTTCGGCGAACCTTTCGAATCTCGCCAGATAGGTGTCGATCTGGTCCTTCCCGTCGACGAAAGCTGGCAATTTTGGAGCCGTATGGTCGTTGGTGGCTTGTGGCGCATGCTGATTGTTCTGGATACGCGCCAACTCTAGCTGGTATTGACGCTCAGCTTCTAATCGTCTCTCTTCCATCTCTCTTTCTTGACGCCGCTCTTCTCTTTCTTCTCGGCGACGCTGCTCCTCTATTTCTCTTTCTTCACGCCGTCGCTCATCTTCTCTTTCTTCACGCTGACGTTGTTCTTCTCTTTCTTGTATTCTCTCCTGAGACTTGACGTACTCCGTCAGCTGTTTGCCTTTTAGATTCAGTTGCATCCCTTTCTGCCAGAAGTCAGCCATCTTGATGCTTCTGGAAAGTTCTTTTCAAGAAAGTTCTTTTTCTAGAAAGTTCTTGACTGTAGAGTTCTTTTTTCTGGAAAGTTATTGACTATGCTGTACCTTTCTAGACTGTTCTAGAACAGCACGCTTTCTGCAGTAGCGCTGATGCTTGTCACTAGTCGCTTTCGCTGACGCAGGCCCCGCTGTCCTCGTCGTATGCGACGCTGCACCACGCTGGTGTTGATGTACACGCTCCTGTGCTGAAGTAGACGCGACGTCCGCTCGACGCTCGCTGTAACACTGGCGATGTAGCTCCGAGACTGTCCCTCGACGTAGTCTTACGGTAGCCACGTAGTCCCGCTCTGTTGTTCGCTCACGAAACAACTCTTCGGCGACTACACGCCCTTGCAGTCAACCCGAATCTATCGGATGTAGTCCCAGTATGTTGGCCCCTCTCGACGCAACTCGTTGGCGGCTACCCTCGATGACTGCTTCTCGTAACGTTGACTCGCTTGTTGTAGCAGTTGAACCCTTGGCTATGGCGTGAATCGCGGCTTAACCCCCAAAATGTTACACTCCGTTTGATGATGGTGTTTTTCTTTATCAGTATTTGATTCAGCCCCGATGCTGAAGTCCTGATAAGGTGTAACTCAGATTCGTTTATTCACACAGCCCGTCCAAACAGCATACAAATCACAAAGTCGACGTATGAAGTTTTCCACTTTTATTCAGCATACATCAACAACTGCATACAATTCTCAACTCAACTCAACAACTTTCACAGCAACTCTCCAAATCACTATCAACAACTTTACTCTCTCAACAACAATCTCGGCACACGATTAAATAACCTCTCTCTTTTCCGGAAAGATTTCGAATACGGTAGAAATGACGTACTGCCACCAATCGAACTAAAGATCGTCATCACTGACTTACGTCAATACACATTTTCTCTACTTCCGGGAACATTCACGACCTTCGATATCCATCGGGAAAATTCTATCAAGAGTAAACACGCATATCCAGAAGATTCTCAAATAATATCGACTAACGCAAATTATCAACGTTATACAAAGCCTCTCCTAACAACAGTGCCAACTCAAATCAAAGGTAAATAAACTCCATTATTGAATACTGCCGTGAACTGACAAAACCGAGCAAGTCCACAAAACCTACTTTCGAGAAAATCGACGTTTTGTGTTGCGCTATATTACGCGATCGTTTCTGGAAGTTTAAGGGCATATTATAATGCAATTCCTCGATTTAAGAGTGCATACCTTGAATGTTAAAGAAATGTTTGATAGATTTGATGTTTTAAGACTATTTGTGGACTTGCTTTGTTTTGTCAGATTATTCTTGAGATAGATCTTTGTTGAGAACATGACAAAACCAAGCAAGTCACCCGCTTGGTTTTGTCAGTTTATTATTGAATTAAATCCTTGTTAAAAAAATTCACAAAACCAAGTAAGTCAAATCCGCTTGGTTTTGTCAGTTTATTATTAAGTAAATCCTTGTTTTCAAAATTCACCAAACCAAGTAAGTCCCATAGGCCGTTTCGTTTCTTTGTTAAAAAGTCTGACGAGATGAGTCACATAAGTTGGGTTTTGTAAGATGTGAATGTATATGTGTGCCTGTTTATTGTTTTTAGCCATTCTTCACTTAATATTCCTGGGTTGGTATGCAGGAGTCATGGGTTTTTTTGCTCTCCCTTCAAAATAATATTAGATGCAGCCAATTTAATTTTAAAAATACAAAACTATTTTCCTTTCAGTTTCCTATTGTAGCGATCTTCCTGCCTTTACACCACGTGTATGTCTTGTATTTTGTTGCCCTTGTTGTGTGTCTGTAATATATTTGTTGCTGTTTGTTTGTGGGTTCGGGCACTGAATAGAATAGGCCCAACGTTTCCCGGCGTGTCGTAAGAGGCGACTAACAGGGGTAATGTTACCACGGCATCACTGGGCGAAAGTCTTCTACACAGAAGTCACCGGCCAGGGCGAGGAACCTCACGTTGCTACATGTTCAACGACCACGTGCTCGGTACCAAGGCGAGCCACACTGTATTCGTGGATTTCGGCTGTGCCCAACAGCCTGGAGAGGATTGGGCACCGCCAGGTCCTTTTTTGCCCAAGACACACTACATGCATAATGACACTATCCACTAATTCCATACCGGATAGGTCGTCGCCCGGCTCAAGGACCGCGCCTTCCGTTGGCCACCAGGACGGGGGTGTTAAGTATGCTACTGATGGACAATTTAGCAAGATCCGCACGAGAAACAACATCGTCATAGGAACCTGGAATGTCAGGACCCTAACTGCGGAAGGAAAATTAGAAGAACTGGCCCACGAGTTGGACCACTATCGATGGAACGTTCTAGGCATTAGCGAACTGCGCTGGAAAGGCCTAGGTGAAACAACGACAGACAAAGGCCACAAGCTCTATTTCAGCGGTAGAGATGACAGGCACGAACACGGCGTTGGATTCTTGGTCCACAAGAACATTCTAGCCACTGTCATGGGTTGCCGCCCAGTAGACTCATTACCATCCGCCTGAGAGCAGCCCCTTTCAACATCACCATCATCCAGACCTATGCCCCAACATCAGACTATGACGACAGCGAAGTGGAGGATTTTTATGAAAATCTACAGGCGGTCCTTGACCCAGTGCCGAAGAAGGACATAGTCATAGTGCAAGGCGACTGGAATGCCAAGGTTGGCCAAGATGCGCACCACAACTGGGGAGACACATGTGGACCCCACTGCAACAACGAGACAAATGACAGGGGTCTGAGATTCTTGGAGTTTGCCAGATACAACAATCTGGTACTGGCAAACACGCTTGGTCTCCACAAAAACTCCAGACGATGGACATGGCACAGTCCCAGGGGGGAGCATCACAACCAAATAGACTACATCATGGTCAAGAAACGCTTCAGATCAAGCATCAACAATGGCAGGACACGCACTTTTCCAGGAGCAGACATCGGAAGTGACCACGATCTCTTTATGATGTCTTTCCGGCTCCACTTGAAGAGAGTAAATACTGCACTAGACTGAAGTTCGACCTGGACAAACTGCAAGACCCGGAGGTGGCAGAACTATTTCAGGCCACAATTGAAGAGAAATTTGCACCACTGCTCATTTTGGGAGCTGGTGAAGTAGATGTCAACACCATGACCACCACCTTCAACTCAGCTGTGACAGATGCCGCCACTGAGATCCTTGGCAAGCACCAACCAAAGAAGAAGCCGTGGATCACACCTGAACTTTTGGATCTGTGTGATAAACGAAGAGAGATTAAAAAAAGAAAGAAAAAGAACACCTCACAGGGAGCTGATGTCTACCGAAAAATCAACAATGACATCCGAAAAGGCATGCACACAGCAAAGGAGAACTGGATAGAAGATCAATGCCAGGAAATAGAGAACAGTCTGAACAAAAACAACAGCAAGAAGGCCTACCAGACTGTAAAGCGGCTGACAAGTTTCAAACAGCCCAAAGTCTCCACGATCCAAAGCAAGTCTGGCATATATGCCTTACAGAAGAACAAGAAGTCTTGGACAGATGAACAGAGTACTGCTCTGACCTTTACAACCATACACCAAATGGAGACCCATCAGTTCTAGCATATCCCGAGAACAGAGAAGAAGAAATCCTCCCAATTCTCCGGGAAGAAGTTGAGGCAGCAGTGCAATCGCTAAAGAAAGGGAAGTCAGCGGGAGTGGACAACATACCCGCGGAACTGCTACAAGCAGGAGGAGAAGCGATGATTGATGCCCTCACCATTATCTGTAACAAGATCTGGAAGAGTGGAGAGTGGCCTATACCATGGGCCCAGACGCTTGTCATCACTCTTCCCAAAAAAGGTAACCTTCAGGAGTGTGAAAATTACCGCACCGTCAGCCTCATCATCCATCCCAGCAAGGTCCTCCTGAAAATATTACTCAACAGGTTGAAACCCCAAGCTGAACAAATCATAGCTGAAGAACAAGCAGGATTCAGGGCAGGGCGAAGTACCACTGAACAGATTTTCAACCTCAGAATAATCTGTGAGAAATACCTACAGCACCAACATCATGTGTTCATAGACTTCAAGAAAACGTTTGACCGAGTCTGGCATGCAGCTCTATGGGCAACAATGAAAGCGTACAACATCAGACCTAAAATTGTTGAAGTCATCAAAAACCTGTATGACAAGGCTACCAGTGCAGTCCTCCACAACAGCGCCATCGGGAACTGGTTCAGAACAACAATCGGTGTGCGTCAAGGATGCCTACTCTCTCCAACACCCTTCAACATCTTCCTAGAGCGCATCATGTCAGATGCTCTTGCAGATCACGAAGGCACAGTCAGCATAGGGGGTAGAGCAATCTCCAATCTTCGTTTTGCGGATGACATTGATGGATTGGCTGGAGAGGAACAAGAACTTGAACAGCTGGTACAGAGGCTTGACACCACCTCCAAAGCTTGTGGAATTAAAATAAGTGCAGAGAAGACCGAAATGATGACCAACAACACCAATGGCATCAACACGGACATCAAAGTCCAAGGCCAATCCCTCAACACAGTGCATAGCTTCAAATATTTAGGAGCCATTGTATCAGACAATGGGTCCCGACAGGAAGTCCTCTCCAGGATCGCACAAACAACTGCTGCCCTGACAAGGTTGAAGCCATTTGGAAAGACAGGACCATCATTCTACATTCCAAAGTAAGACTGCTGCGCTCCCTTGTCATCTCCATCTTCCTATATGCTTGCGAAGCATGGACCATCACAGCAGATCTACAACGAAGAATACAAAGCATGGAGATGAGGTGCTACAGAAGACTTCTGGGCATTTCCTATACCCAACACATCACCAACGACGAAGTCCGACAGACCATCACACAAGCCATTTGACAACACGATGACCTGCTCACGGTGGTGAAGAAACGGAAACTCCGATGGTATGGCCACGTCACCAGATCATCAGGCCTTGCAAAGACTATTCTGCAAGGCACATTGCAAGGAGGTAGAAGAAGAGGGAGACCGAAAAAGAGGTGGGAGGACAACATTCGAGAATGGACTGGTTTGACACTGAGCGAAGCCATCAGGGCTGCTGAGGACAGAGAGAGATGGAGTATGCTGGTTAAACGATCATCTGTGGTGCCCCTACGACCTCAGGGTTACGGGACAGGATAGGATAGGATAGGATAGGATAGTTTGTTTGTTTATTTCCACACCTCGTGGAAGTTGCCGCGTAGGCGGAAGATCTACAGGATCCTTCATGGTGGGCAGGAAAGTACATGAAGAAAACTCTTTTTTCAAAAAGCCGAACACGTCCTTTGCTGACCGAAATTTCGTCATCATTTTCACAGGAAAATAACATTGCACAGCAGCAATAACATGGATTCTCACTGGTCCACTTCATCTTAAGGCGCTTTCTCATTGGTCGGGAGGACTTGCTTTTCTTTGTCAGGTTATTGTAGAAAATGACGTCATCATGCCAACTCGAGCATCAGCCAGAGGATCGCCGAAACAAAATCGCAAGGGACTTGCTTGGTTTTATCAGTTTATTCCCCCACTTAAAATTTTTTTAACAAGGACTTACTCTATGATATCTCCAAATCTAAACATAGTTCGGATTTGATTTTTACAGGTAAGATGCGTCATTCTCTTGCAAGTTTGATGGCGCAAAAAACTCATTTTCGACCTTAGGTGGACTTACTCGGTTTTGTCAAATCACGGCAGAATACTTTGCAAAACGAAACGATTAGATCTATCGTGCGCGCTTTAGACACACTTTCGTTCGTTTCAACGTAACAGGTTGTTTCAGCAGATCTTTTATGCGGATCGGGGGTTGTCCGGTCCTGATTTGGCTCGGAAGAGTCCGCTGGACCTAAAGCAACAATCAATCAATCAATCAATCAATCTTATTTAAGTCGTCGTCGCAGTCCTCCTCCTCCTCTGTCTCTTCCTCCTCCTCCTCCTCCTCATCATCATTAATTATCATTATCACTTACCCGTACACAGGTGTTATTTTGTGCGTCTTGGAAGATCTCGAAGAGCCTGTCGATGGATTTGACGATGAAAAAGGAGAGGATCTGGCCTGGGTCGTCGTCCTTGCCGCTCATACATCCTACCACTGTCCCCAACTTGCTGTTTTCCGCTACCCAGGACGGGGTTAACTGCACACAAAAGCACATTATGCTTGCAGGCTTTAAATGTTATACTAGAGCGCACACGTCCATGGTACAAAGAACTGCATTGAACAGCGTTAAGTTTCCTTGTGGTTTTTTTTTTGTGTTGTTGTTGCTAACTTCATATATCTACTCTTTATGACTCCCGTGTCTATATGTTGCCATGAGCACAATCGTTTTTGTACAACACTATACAAATGTTTCTCTCCACCCCCTCCCCCAATCTTCTTCGCCTGACATCTGATGATTTGGGCGGGTCGTTTTCGTTCAGAAGTGTGAAAAAGTGAATGCTCAATCCCCAAACGATTCTTTCAAGCCCTTTCTATCCCACAACCCCTTTTATCCATCTCCTCAACCTCGTCCCACAACTCCACCCGAGACCAACCCTGCCTCCACCTCAAACAACAACAACAACAACAACAACAACAACAACAACAACAACTACTACTACTACTACTACTACTACTACTACTACTACTACTACTACTACTACTACTACTACTACTACTACTACTACTACTACAACTACTACAACTACTACTACTACTACTACTACCACTACTACTACTACTACTACTACTACTACTACTACTACTACTACTACTACTACTGCATGTTGCAACGGATATAGGGGGCCTTTTTTTTCCTTTTGTAACACTAGATATTTTTACACTTTGTAATCAGTCGGTTTTCTTCTTTATTTACACTGATGGCGAATGATAGCGCGTCGTGACTATATTATTAATTTGTTAATGTATATATTATAGACTTTTCTTACTAGGCTTATACATTCAATGTTGTATAATAGCATGCGCCTATGAAATGCATGACTCATTTAGATGACGTTTAGATGACGTAGGAAAAAGAAGAATAAAAATAATGGTTCTCAAAAACTGCCTTCTGTATGCTGAATTCTCTTTACAAGTACGTCCACTTGGTTTAGGACAGTTTTGAAGTGCCCTAAAGTCTTCAGTTGTCCCCCAGGACTGTGTAGGGTAATACGGTGACATCTACACTGAACTGTACTGAAAGTAGTATCAACTCGTTTGACAAGGTTGAGTGCTGTGCAGAACTCTTACAAAGCAAGCTATCGACCTCATTGTCGATGACGTAGACGATCGCGTCCACTTGTCCCACTCATAAACTCCAGAGACTTATCTGAGACGCCACTCAGATGTCAGCGCATGCTAATGCGCCTGATGCGGTTCAATCCGTTTGCAGAGTATTGTCCTGGAAAAACCATGGTGACCTCAGATACTTTGTCAAGAAGTCCACTACCAAGCTGTGATGATTCACCGCTACGAGAAGATGTAGAACACTACGTCAGCATGATTTCATCCTCATGGCCAGTGTCCGACGCCAAGCTTGCCGAGATTCGCAGGTGTTCGCAAGACGATGTCAACATCAAGTATGCCATAGAGTATACGACTAACGGATGGCCAGACTACAAGCAGGGTGTAAAATTAGCAGCACGAGACTTCTTCGCTATCAGAAGCGAACTCAGTGTGCATGACGGACTCTTGGTTCGGGGTGTGTACTTGTATAACCGCACAACTGGGGATTTTTTTAAAACATAAACGTCGTAGCAGATGGGAAAGGTGAAAAAAAATTGAGAAGCAAAAATCTTCCACATTTTTAAAAACATATTTTTCACTCGAAAACAGCATATAATAAGTAAATATTGAGAAATTGCATCTTCCCAATTTGTCGAAAAATTGAGTAGACAAGTGTGTAAGCTTAATTTATACACATCTGTGTAGTAAGCTGCGCTACGAACAAAATCAAGTTTAAAGAGCAGATTATCCTTCAATCTTGTACGTCATTCCTACATCTATTTAATTTTATCAACTAATAATAATAATAATAATACAGTACATTTGTATCGCGCGGTACCTCGCAAACGGTAAGGAAAGCGAGCTCGCCGCGCTTGACAACACACGTGCAATCACACACACACACACACACCCACACACCCACACACACACACGCACACAGAACACGTATACACTTATCAAATGGTTAAATAATTACAGTAAAACATGGCCATGCAAAACAACAGATAATATGAATACCAAGAACCGAGCCGGTGCCGCCACCATCCATGAACAGATGACGTGACTTGGTAAAAGATTACATGGAAGGGAGGGGGAGTTAAAATTATTGAGTTTGCATGTTAAAAAAGGAGGGTCTTTAATTGGCGCTTGAAGGAAGAAAGTGATGGAGCATGTCGGAGTTGCATCGGTAGTGAGTTCCAGGCAGTTGCAGCAGAGAAAGAGAAAGATCGTTCACCATAGGTCTTTGAGTGAACACGGGGGATAGAAAGCAGTCTTGTATCAAAAGAAGAGCGGAGTTGTCTTGCAGGAGAGTAGACAGAGAGAAGGTCAGTAAAGTATGAGGGGGCAGAACCAGTGAAGAATTTGAAAACAATAGTTGAGAGCTTGTACAAGATGCGAGCTCGAACAGGGAGCCAATGAAGAGATCGGAGTAGAGGAAGGCATGGTCTCGTTTTTTAGCTTTAAGAACAAGGCGGGCGGCAGAGCTTTGGACTTTCTGAAGTTTTTCAAGAAGGTAGAGAGGGGAGCCAGAGAGGAGAGAGTTGCAGTAGTCAAGTTTAGATAGAACAAATGCACAGACAAGAGTGTTGGTTGTTTCGGTCTTTGCAAAAATCTTTGCAACTACAAAAATTGATTTGTAAATATCACTGAGAAAAAGACCATTTCCCAATTGTACCCTGTTTTGGTAACATTTCCGATTGATCGGCTTATGCACGTATGTGTGTGTGTGTTGTGTGTGTGTGTGCGCGTGTGCGTATGTGGGTGTGTCTCTCTTTAACCATGCCTTTTTATACATAGATGTAATGTTTGTTATTATTTCCTACCATGCTAGATGTGACGTTTATATTATTTCTTACAATGTTTGGAATAATATAGTTGATAAATTGGCTAAACGAGGAGCAATGAAATTAGGTGATACTATTACATATAATAATATAAAGCCTTCAGTATTTGAATTAATATCTTTATTAGAAAAGAATATATATTCTAATTTACCTAGCAATGGAAAGAATGAAAAATTTTCTTGTCCAAGACATTTGTGTAGAATAATTAATAAACTAAGAGTAAATTCATGGAACACCAAGTTTTTAAAAAAGATGTAGTTTGTACTTGTTTACAACCAATATCTGTTAAACATCTGTTATATGAATGTCCTATTATGGTTATGTTATATAAGGAAAAGAATATCGATGTAAATAGTCAAGAATCAATTGACATTTTGTTGCATAGTCCAGCAATGATAGATATTGCCCGAATAATTTACAAGTCTGCAGTTGGCAAACTTCTGTAGTAATGTTAGATATTTTGTATGATTATCGTTCAACTTTAAATTGTTATATTATATGTTTGTGTACATGCGTGAGAATGGCTGTATGGTCTAAAATCACATAAGTGAAAAGACGTTAAAATAAATTATTGAATTGAATTATTGAATTACAATGTTTCACCGTTTTATCTACTAATGTTTTAACACATTGTTTAAATCTTAATCCTTGCGAGCGTGTGTGTGTGTGTGTGTTTGTATGCGTGAGAGCGCTTAGAGCAAGCTTTAAGTTTGGTTTATCGCTATTACAAAAATAAATAATTATTATTATAAATACGCACACGTGGGGTGTACAAGCCCCTCACTTACAGTGACAGATCTGGGCGGGTCATTTTCATTAAGAAGTGTAAAAGTGAGTTCTTTATCCACGAAGAGCCCATCCAGGTCTGTAGAGCGAACTGTCGTTTTCCAGGTCGTTAACATGGAAGTCTCGTAGTCGAATGGCCCCACGGCGCACAGGTGGTTGTCTTTCACCTGGAGGCCACAAAGGTCACAAAATAAGATTGCTTTTAACATGGTTTTAAAATATTTAAAAAAAAACAATAATGATGACTATATTCATTCTGATGAGGTTGGTAGTGGTGAATAAAGAGATGTTGCTGTTGATGAAGATGACGACGACTGTATGCGACGGTGATGTTGGCTGCTGCTGCTGATTATGATGATGATAACGACCATGACGATGATGATATTGATGGCGACGACATCAGCGATGAACATGACGACGATAGTAGTGGTGATGATGATGATGACGATGATGGTGATGATGATGATGATGATGATGATGATGATGATGACGACGACAGCAACAACAACGACGACGACAACCTTTAAGTTCTTGGAGCCGTCGCTGATGATGGTGTAAGTATGTTTGTCCCATGGTTCATCAGCGGTGGTTGTGGTCAGCTCCGCGAAGCACTGATCAGCCTTGACCAGTTCAGACACTTCCGCAATGTTGACGCTGATCTGCAGGACACAGTATGTAGCTGAGAAAATGTTAAAACTGGGGTCTTACCTTGCATCTAAGAAAATGTTATAAACTCTGCAGGATTACAAAATTAGATTGCAGCTAAGGAGATGTTGAGTTAACATAGACCTACAGTATCGTTTTTGCTGCGAACAAATAAACCTCCAAGAAACATTTTAATCCTATCCAGAACTAGCTTAAAATAGTTTCAAAGAATCGGTGATCATTGAGAATTACGAAGAAAGATATTTTCCATTGGATTAGATACATACATTGAGAGGGGCTTTGTTGATGCGACCACAGTAAATAGACGGTGAGTCCCACTTCCCGGTGTCTCTGCACGTCAGATACGGTGCTCCACCCTTCACGACCCAGGCTGTAGCAGGACACGTCGCTTCACACTTGCTCCCATACACTGTGCCCTGGATAAACTCGGTAATCAATTTAGCACTGAGCAATACAATACAATACGATGCGATACAATACGACTGTTACACTCGATGTTGGTTTTGTTTTTATCAGTAGTTGATTCAGCCCCAATGCTGAAATCCTGATAAGTGTAACTCGGATTCGTTTATCCACGCAACCTGTTCACTCAGCAACAAGGCAGAAGTCGTCGTATGAAGTTTTCCAACTTTATTCAGTGTACATCAACAACTGCATACAATCGCTCAATCGCTTTTCACTTTTCTTTTTTCTACACAGTGTATCAATTACATAGTTTTTTTTCTAGACTCCAGATAACGTCAGAATGTTCCAGCGTGACACATTACAACCAATCAAAATAGACTTCGTCATCACTGTCCCACGTCATACAACTTTCTTTACAGTCCAGGAATTTTTTCAGCTAACTGCATTTATCGCGAAGATTCGATTGATAGTAAACAAGCAACCCCAGAGAATTCTCCAACAATATCGACCAACGAAAATTATACCAAGCTTCTTCTAACAACGACGCAAAATTAAATCAAAGGTAAATACACTGTTATTGAATGCTTTGCAAAACAAAACGATCGGATCTATCGTGCGCGTCTCACGCGTACTATTGTGCGCGTCGCAACGTAACAACGACACAAGACAACACAATACAAATATATTCATACCATACAACGAGTTGTATAGAGCACATATTTCACACACACAAAGAGTGATTCAAGGTAATGTCTCCCTTACCCCCTCCCTCAACCTCCAACCCTCTTCCCGTAAGTTTTTGGACGTAAGGGAAGTAAGAGCGGGAGAGGGGGAAGTAGTAGAGGAATGGAGGGTGGGGGAGGGGTGGGGATCTGTAGAAAGTAGCCTAAACAAAAATAACATGCAAGAAAACTTCGGGTTTTTAAAAAAAATCTGAAGGCACGATCCACAGTAGGCCTACTTACGTTTGGACATTTATAATTGTCGATATAGAGACAAGACTTGAAATTGACAGTGCCAGGCCCGCAGTATTTGAGCGACGGAGCCGGGCCACAGTCACGTGGTTTGCAGGAAAATAGGTCAGTGCCAAGGTCGTAACCAGGGAGACAGGAACACACGGCTTGGTTACAGAGCTGGGCACACGGTTTGTGACATCCTGTGGTTTCCTGATAAAAAAAACAAAACAAAACAAAACCACTAGTATTAATATATTATATATTATTCCTTGCTTAATAAATTAATACTAATTTATATATAAATTGTGTCCCAACGACTTTTGAGTTACGGGGATAGGGTATGATATAAATTTAATAAATTAATACTTTATTAAACAAGTAAATACAAGTGTTGTACTTTTAAAGGGAAATAACAATGAATTTTCATCAACTGATTCGGTGAACATGTATATGGTCCCACACATTCACACACACACACACACACCCGCACACGCGCGCACACACACACACACACACACACACACACACACACACACACATTTCAAGATCTTATTCTCCATAACATCGCAGGAACATATGCACTTAGAGAATTACATGGATGACTAGAAGCAAGCACCATCATGATTGGACAGAAGCAAATATTATTATGCACACACACATAAAAAGACACGTCAATGGCAAATCTCTCTCTCTCTCTCTCTCTCTCTCTCTCTCTCTCTCTCTCTCTCTCTCTCTCTCTCGAATATAATAATGGAACGCAAAATATAAATAATAATATTAAACATGATCACTTATAAAACATGCACACTATATTTCATTTTAATTATATCCAGTTTACATTCACACACACACACACACACACACACACAGCCGAGGGTACACAGTATTATTATGACTTTCCTGAAACGCCACATACGTTGTGCTGACATTGGGTCATATTTCGTCCCCCTTTTTAAGTACTTTTAAGTGTTCGAACACTAACCCTAACCCTAATGTAGATGTTCACTTGTTTGTCCAGATAACACCGTGTACGTGTGCCCACACACACCCACACACAACACACACACACAAACGCAGAGAGAGAGAGAGAGAGAGAGAGAGAGAGAGAGAGAGAGAGAGAGACAGACATACAGACAGAGAGAGGTTTTGCACTGTGACTTGCCCCCTCCCTCATCACCCCACCACCACCACCACACACAACGCAGAGAGAGAGAGAGAGAGAGAGAGAGAGAGAGAGAGAGAGAGAGAGAGAGAGAGAGAGAGAGAGAGAGAGAGAGAGAAGAATATACTTTTTTGAAAGCCTACAATGCAAGTATGGGCAAAAGCAGCAATCACTACAGAATCATAATCGCCCACTAAAGCCACACCACCACCCCCAGCAACAACATCACCGTGACCACCTCAGCAGCAACAACAATACCCCCACCACCCCAAATGGCAAGAACGACAAACTACTAACAGTAAGGTTATAGTTGGAACAGGGCAGTCCTCCGCAGGCGGAGGCGGTCACAACTTTTCTGCTTCTTGTGGTCACTCCTTTGTCACAGTTCTTTACACATGTTGACCACGCACCCCAAGTGTCCACCTACAAAGTACAATATAAAAATTAGGAAGAAGAAGAAGAAGAAGAAGAAGAAGAAGAAGAAGAAACCCGGCAATCTGGATAAATGAAATTCAAGATTGCTTCTCCATCAAAACACAACAGTTGAGTTGCCCACCTCTGAACGTTTATAATGATATGAGATTGTCATTTAATCGAATAGTGTCAGTCAGACAAGTTTCTGTAACGTGCCGAAGTGGCGACAAAACAACACATTATGTACCTGGCAGTCAGCTTTGGCAGTGTAGCTTTCGCAAGGTCTCTTCTCGACAGTACGAGTGTCCGCACAATTCCCCCCGCAGTAAGCGGGCGTCTTCATGGTTCGAACCCTCGTCTCTACGCCCTGGCCGCAACTGTTGTTGCACTTTGACCACTGGGTCCAGTCCGTGAACACGCAGTCTGTGACACCTTCAACGGTGCAAGGTTCGAACTTGATCAAGGAAGGGCAATCCTGTCCTCCGCAGCTTGTTTCCACGATTACGTCCCTTGTGCTGTTCCTGCATTCGGGAAACGGTTGCTTTTACCATTTGCTCATTTAGGGGGCATTATATTGATTTGATAGGACAAAAACAATCGCAGACCTTTTTTTTCGGTATTCATCAATCATCAATCATTCACCACTCATCCGTCAAACATCAATCATCCATCAATCATCATCCATCCTCTATCGTCATTTATCACCATCCATCACATTCTCATCACCATCATTATTAGTCTATTTCCCCCACCCCCCTTCCTTATTTTTCTAAAAGTAGTGAGTAGTAAGATGCTAATGCCATATAACAATTACAAGAAATGGACTAAACTATCAAATCTTATCACCCATAAAAAAATGTCTAGTGTTATCATGAATCATTGAAATTGTCTAATTAAAACCTGTTAAGTGCATTATGTTTTTCTATATCATGAATGCACAAACTTGGTGCAATGCCTTACCGAATTTACATTTATAAATAAAATACTTTGCCACCAAAATGAGGTAATATAAGGTCTTTGACAGTGCACGGTCATTATAATATCCAAGAAAAACATGGACTTCTGACAAATCAAAGCATCATCTACCAATTCACAATCACGCAAATCATCACACAGGTTACTCCCAAAACGACTCACAAACTGGCACTGCAAAAAATAAGTGTTGAATATTCTCGCGTGTTTCTTCACCAAAGGTACAGCACTGATCATGAAAAATGCCCATGCATTTAAAAAAACACATCTGTACCAATTATATGGTGAACAAATCTTATGTGACGCCATTTTAATTTAACTTCTTGTATCGCTTTTATTTCATGCAGAATGTTTTTCCAATTCAGTTTGCACTGAAGCTTTTGTTCCCATTTTTACAACAACAAAAATTGGTGTTAATCGTCAGACCTGAAACGGTTATAATACAGTGGAGGGCCCTTATGGGCAGAAAATAACATTTGATAAATTAACGTATCAGCAATGGCCATATAATTCACAATTAGTATGTCGCTCGTTCTAGCATATTCCTTACCAGTATTTATACAACCACAATATGTTAGAAAGTGGCCTCGGGCATTATACTTTCTTACAAATTCATTGTGGGACAAGAAACGGCCATTATAATGAACAAGGGCTTTGACTTGAACAATATTTTTAGACGACCAGTCTTTTATGTATAAACAGTTGTTACTTACTTTAATGTTTTGATTTTAGAAAATTGGTTCAGCTACAAATTCTTCAGATTTTATTCACATGAATACGTTTACCAAATAAGCTATAAGCATGAAACACGTCTTTCCATAATTGATTCAAATTTGCAACATCTTGTGGCGAACCGGTAGCGAGTTGCTTTGCAGCGACTGACTTACTCGCGTTGTTTTGTATGCAAGTACTCACACAGCAACGTTAAGCTCTAGCTTAATCAGACGAACGCCTTTCGGACGAACTAGCGTTCGTGGAATTTGCCGAACAGCCATTCGTGCTTAATTGAGGTCGCCGAAACGTTATCGTCGTTCGGGCTATTCGGCGAACTGCGTTCTGTTCCCTAATTGGTCTATGTTTAGTTACTTCGAAACCGCCGGAAGTGACGGTACCGTCAGTTTTCTTTAATGACGGCGCTCCTGCACATGCACAACGAGGCATAAGAAGATTTTCTGTTGTTTTGGCATTACATGCATTAGCTGACGATGAGCAAGAAGAAGAAAAAATAGGACGTTCTGAGCCTGCGCATTAAGATATCCTAGGCTAAAATCAAAAGGAGGATAAATCAACAATGTTGGCGGCCATGATGTACTCGCAGAAAAGTATATATTTTTGCAACTCGCCAAAGTCACGTGACGGATTGCTTGTTTTCGCCTTGTGCAACCCATCGCCTATTTTCACGTGTGCTCGCGAGTACTCGCTTCAAATGAACACGCTACTGACCCAAGCGTTTTTAGCTTATTAGCTAAAGGAACAATACCAAGAATACCCGATCTCCATTTATGATCAGTTAAATGAATCTTATTGACCCAGGTTAGCTTTAAACTACACATATTGACGGATATTCGGAATACCGGTTCCTTTTTCTTCAACGCTTTTCATGGATATTTTCCTACTAATTCTGTCCCGTTTCCTTCCCCATACAAATTCAAAAATAGTTGTTTGAAGTGACTGCAAAAAATTATGGTCAGGTGGGTTTGGTAGAAGAAGCCAAAGGTACGTCAGTTTAAAAAGTATCGACGATTTCAAAATAGCGACTCTATACCAAGAGGTGTAATCTGCCTCTACAGGCATTTAACTAAGTCCAAATGTATTAATAAGTATTATTAACTTTAAAATCGAGTATATCCTTCAGGTCGTCTGTAAACAGGATACCTTGGTCCTGATTTGGCTCGGAAGAGTCCGCTGGACCTAAAGGAATAATCATATGTAATGTAAACAGGATACCAAGAAACTTACAATGTTGTGGGTTCCAGTTTATGTTTAAAGGTTGCATATATTTAACTGATAAATTGGGTCTATTCCCTACCCAAACTGCATTCGTATAACCGGTATTTAAGAATAGTCCTGAATAATTTCCAAACTTGTTGATTGTTATTATTGTTTCCTCAAAAGAAATGTTATCCCCTTCTAAACAGATTTCTGCATCGTCAGCGTACTGTAATAATTTGTGTTCCTGTTCGATATCTTTAATAGTAGTATTTTCCCTAATCATGATACATAGAATTCCAGCACATAATATAAAGCTAAAAGGTGGCACGGGGTCTCCTTGACTGCAGCCTCTAGACACTGAAAACCAGCCAGGCACTTTCCCGTT
This sequence comes from Oncomelania hupensis, assembly GCA_036898135.1. NCBI lineage: Eukaryota > Metazoa > Mollusca > Gastropoda > Littorinimorpha > Pomatiopsidae > Oncomelania > Oncomelania hupensis. Next base: position 76,785,232 of record CM072513.1, read on the forward strand.
TGCAGAAATACATGATTTAGAGTCAAAATTTAGGGGTTTTATCATCATCATGATCATTATCATCACCATAACCATCACCTTCCTCTTCATCATCTTCATCATCATCATCATCATTATTATCACCATCATCACCATTATTTCCACCATCATCACCATTATTATTATTATTATTATTATTATTATTATTATTATTATTATTATTATTATTATTATTATTATTTTCATCATCATCATCATCCATCATCATCATCATCATCATTATCCCCTTCTTCTTCTTCTTCTTCCTTCTTCTTTTGTTTCGATTATCGCGCACAATCTCCAAATATACTATTAATAAATTAATAATAATCATCATCATTATCATCACCATTATCACCATCATTTCCAACATCATCACCATTATTATTATTATTATTATTATTATTATTAGTATTATTATTATTAATCATCCATCATCATCATCATCATCATCATCATCATCATCCCATTCTTCTTCTTTTTCTTCGACAATCGCGCACAATCTCCAAATATATTAATATATAATGTCTTCTAACTTTTTCCCATCTCCGCACGAGGTGGAGCACGGTCCGAACTCTGACCAGTTGGACACCTTACAGTCCGTCACACAGCACTTGCCCTGACAGGTGGCCGACTCCTGCAGCGGTGGGCAAGGCGCTCCACGACACTGCTGGGCAACCAAGGTGGAGCGCGTTCGTTGGCGGGTCCCGTCCCCACATTGTCCGTTGAGCAGTACGCACGAACTCCACACTGACCATGGGGACACCTGGCAATATTTATAGTTAATCCATCATTCAACAAGCCAATAGTTGTTTTAAAATCAAACGTTCAATCGACCAACCAACCGAGTAATCATTGAGTCAGTTTTGTGACCCAAACGCCACAGCTCAGTGGTAGAACATTCGCCTGGCAAACCGATGACCAAGGTTCGAATCTTGTGGTGGGCAAGATTTTAAAAAAAAAAAAGGTCATTTTTTCACTGCCCATCTTATCAGTATGATTGCTCTGGTGGTTCAGTGTTGGTTTAGGTCCTTTATACCCCCCCCCCCCCCCCCTCTAACCCTGGGAAGGTTGATAATCCCCGCCTGTCGTATCGCCAAAGGTGGGGGTTAGACATAACACTTCAATGTCCGTAACACGAGTAAGTTTTGTTAAGTATAAGGTCGAGTTTTTAATGTGGGTCTATCCACAGGGGCGTTAATTAAGTAGGATGGATCTTCGATAGCAACAAGAGAGTGGATCCTCGATAGTTTAGCGGTAGCAGTAGTATGTATTTATAACACAAATGTCTTGATGGCAAACCAAAAACAAACAAACAAGAACAGACACCTAAAAACAAATGCAAAAAGGAACCTGAATAGACGGGTATGTAAATAAATACATTCATAAATAAATGCATAAAAATGCATAGATAATTGCATAAATAAGTCTGTGCATAAATAAATAAAACAATAAATAAATAAATAATTGCATAAATAAATAAATTAATAAATGAACTATAACCTGACAGTCCGCATTGTTGTATTGTTCGCATTGCTTGGTTTCCACAGTATTATCCTCCGAGCATTTCTGTCCACCACACTGGGGCTGCTGGACGAAGCGAGTACGCGAGACAAGCGCCGAACCGCAAGTAGCCGGACACAGTGACCAGGCGCTCCAGGGCCCCAGGACACAGTCCACTGGGCAGCAGGATCCCGTACAGTCCCTCTTCTCTGTCTCGTATTCGCAGCGTTTTCCTCCACATTCCGGTTCCTAAGATTTTACTTAATATTACTAATAATGATGACAAACAAGTGAATAAAATACAAATATCAACACCTTCAAAGCAAACCTCACAGCTCATTAATTTTCTTCTCAACGGTCTTCTCTTGATCTGTTCTATATTCAAAGTGCTGCTTCTTCCATATTGCCTCACCCATTGTGTGGGTGTGTGTGGGTGTGCGTGTGTGTGCGCGCGTGTATGTGTGTGTGAGTGCGTGCGTGCGTGTTTGTGTGTGTGCTTGTGGGAAATCGCTTTGTTTATTACTGCCCTTCGCCCAAACCGCCTTGCACACAACCCCTCTCTGTATGCATTGTAAGCCTACTAATGTTTAAAATTTGTGTAAATTATTGCGTGAGGGAGCGCTTTGAACTGTTTCTCATTAGGAAAAGCGCTTTATTATTATTATTATTATTATTATTATTATTATTATTATTATTATTATTATTATTATTATTATTATTATTATTAACAAACTAAACAATGTCATTTTGGTCTTTATATAAGTTAAATAGTTTTACTTTGAACAAGATTTTATCAACTCGAAAAATCCGTAGCTCTTAACACAAGCTTTTGTTGTCTTTAGGATATCTCTTCATACCGTTTTGGAAACCACCTCAACCACTATCACTAAAACCACCACCACCAACACCACCACTACGTCATTAATTAATTCCCACCCATCTCACCTGTAATACTGTTCTGTTGCGGGTTTTGTACCCAGGCTGCTCGCAGGGGGCTATGCAGTCGGTCCACTGGCCCCAAGAACCCATGGAGCAATCTCTGTAGCAACACGGGTTCCCGCATTTCTCCTCAATGGTGATGTCATCACAGAAACCACCGCACGAAGCCCCTACGGTCTTCAATCGTGTCCGTAAACATACGAAGCGGTTGCCCACCTAAGTAAAAATCACAGTCGTCAGTATCTGAATGTATGTGTGAGCTGTCAAAGCCACAGGCGCTCATATCTGGATAGCGTATCTGGATAGAACGCGTCCCTCTCAGTACGTTATATAAAAGTATTGAGAGTGACATTTTATAGAGACAAGGCTTTCGCATCCTGATAGGAGCGCCTGTGGTCGAAGCATATATCTAACGTCGCTCTCTATATGGCCATAATTGGTGCTCGTACCATCTCAAAGAACCGTTCAAGGCTCTGACTAAAACTATATGGCCGATCTAGGAGCCAACTCACTTCATTACGTGTAGTGCTTTGACAAAATTAGTAGCCAAAGAGTCATGATTATGGACCCTTGAGGTAATAATCTCTAGCAAAGGATTGGTTCGGGCACTGAATAGAATAGACCCAACGTTTCCCGGCGTGTCGTAAGAGTCGACTAACAGGGGTGATGTCAGCACGGCATCACTGGGCGAAAGTCTTCTACACAGAAGTCACCGGCCAAGACGGAGGAACCTCGTACGTGTTACTACAGGTTCAACGACCACGTGCTCGGGGCCAAGGCGAGCCACACTGTATTCGTGAATATCGGCTGTGGCTAACAAAATTGAGAGGATTGGGCCCCGCCAGGTCTTTCTTGCCCAAGACATATTGCACCATGAAAAAGAACCATTCACTCCATACCGGATCGGCCGTCGCCTGTGTCAACAAGGACCGCGCCTTCCGTTGGCCACCAGGACGGAGATCATAAGTGTGCTACTGATGGACAACATAGCAAGACCCGCACGAGAAACAACATCGTCATATGAACCTAGAATGTCAGGACCCCAACTGCAGAGGGAAAATTATAAGATCACATCCATTCTGAACTTTTGGATCTGTGTGATAAACGAAGAGAGATTAAAAAGAAAAAGAACACCTCACAGGGAGCTGTTGCCTACCGAAAAATCAACAATGACATCCGGAAAGGCATGCGCACCGCAAAGGAAAACTGGATAGAATATCAATGCCAGGAAATAGAGAACAATCTGAACAAGAACAACAGCAAGAAGGCCTACCAGACAGTAAAGCGGCTGACAAGTGTTAAACAGCCCAAGGTCTCCACGATCCAAAGCAAATCTGGCATATGCCTTACAGAAGAACAAGAAGTCTTGGACAGATGGACAGAGTACTCCTCTGACCTTTACAACCACACTCCAAACGGAGACCCATTAGTTCTAGCATGTCTCGAGAACAGAGAAGAAGAAGAAGAAATCCTCCCAAAGAAGTTGAGGCAACAGTGCAATTGCTGAAGAAAGGGAAGTCAGCGGGAGTGGACAACATACCCGCGCAACTGCTTCAAGCAGGAGGAGTATCGACGATTGACGCCATCACCATTATCTGTAACAAGAGCTGGCAGAGGGGGAGTGGCCTACACCATGGACCCAGTCGCTTTTCATCACTCTTCCAAAAAAAAAAAAGGTAACGTTCGGGAGTGTGAAAATTACCGCACCATCAGCCTCATCAGCCATCCCAGCAAGGTCCTCCTGAAAATAATACTGAACAGGTTGAAACCCCAAGCTGAACAAATCATAGCTGAAGAACAAGCAGGATTCAGGGCAGGGGGAAGTACCACTGAACAGATTTTCAACCTCAGACGTATTGCATCGCACGGACTTTAAAGACCATGACGCTCATATCCTAGACATGAGAGTGCCGACTACACAAATACACCAAGCAAGCACTGTAGGTTATCTCCCCTCTCCTCTCGTTGGACATATCTTATATTTCACGCCATACCGTATAATATTGAATACAAATAAATAAATAAATAAATAAATAAATAAATAAATTCAAGTGCGCACCGCTTTTTTGTTTTTTAAACGAACATTACCTGTTCGCATTGCTCTTCTGAACATTTGCAGTACTGCCAGCCTTGCCATTGTCCGTACTGACAGTTCTGTGGACAGCACCGTCTGTTGCATGCCTCTTCGTCCTTGACCGGGATGACACACGTACCTCCGCCGCAGCCATCATCGCGTAGCAACGCCCTAGTCCTCGTCCTCAGACCATCCTCCCCGCAGTCGCGACTACATGAAGACCACAAAGTCCAGTCAGTGTACACGCACTCCTTTGGTACACATTCACCGGAAGTGTTAACGACAGCCTCGTCTTGAGGTCTGGCCGAAACGAAGACGTTGATTGGTGGAATGAAGAGAAAATGGCACGCCGCTAAAATTACGAGTTCACGCGCTATCAACATGGCCACTGCCGATGTTCGGACTCAATTGTGTGCAGACTCTGTTTTGATTTTCAGTCGCACAAAAACAGGGTTTCACTCATTTCTTTTCAATAACGATCATTGGGATTCATTGCAGATAAGACTGAAGGACTAAATTTAGAAGCAGTGTTCATATGTAGCCAATAGATAGACCTATCCATACATGGACTACGTACGTTTTTCAACATGCAAATATATTATTGATTAATTAAATAATAAATGGTTAACGAAATAAGCAAATAATAAACAAGCAAATAGGTATATAAATAGATAAATAATGCATAAATAAATATTCCAACAGCAAACAACACAAATAATAAAGAAATAAAGAAAGTGAAACAATTGATATACAATGTTGTACCGTAAGCTGTCTCTTTTAACACTTTGATTTCTAGTTTGGTGTTAATTCTATTAATTTATCACCAATAACAAACACAATAAAGTTGGTTGGTTATGAAAACTAGACAAAATTATTGAATGTTCAAGAAGGAAAATTGTGTCTCAAAGAAACAGTAAAATATTATAAGTTTACTTTTAACTCAACAACCCTTCACGGTTTTTTTCATTGCATCGCTACAGCGTATCGCTATGTGTGTGTGTGTGTGTGTGTGTGTTTGTGTGTGTGGCGCGGGCGTGCTAAGCGTCTTTGATTAGTTTTGTGATTTGATTTTCAAGCATTTTTGATAACACTATTTAACCATTGTTTGATAACATTGTTGCACACAAACATTTCCTTCGTTTGGTTTTTTGGCAATAAGATGTAGGCTATACCCTTGACGTGAACTCCCAAGTCCCCAAAACAAAATGAACATGCAGCTGTATGCACATATCGTCTACACAGATGAGCTGCAGGCCTGCTTGACCATGACTCACGCATGCACGTCTTTATTTACATTTATAGAGAAAGAACATATTTAACACTGAAGTGGTTATTAAATTCAAAATACAAAAATTCATAAACACTTCGATATATAGACCTATCTGTTATCCGATTTGCGATTAGAAGCTTTCATATATCAAAATCATGTACAATCAGTACGCAAACAATATACTCAACACAAACTTATAATTGAAGAAAACCTTAAATAACGAATGTATAGGCTAACTTTGAAGTGATCCTACGCTTCAAAACTCACAGACACGTCTCGGTCTGTTTAAAACTGCGTAGGCAAAAAAGACATTCGGGTCAAAATCTTGTCTAATCCGTGGCAACAGCAGCTTTGGGTGGGCTGTAACGGCCCAAAAAAAAAAAAAAAAAAAAAAGAAAAGGAAGTGTGAAATTGTATGCTTAAATGACATACTACTCCCTTACCAGATGGTCCAGACGGTTAAAACGGGTCAATAGCCAAATCCTTAAAATTCTTTTCAAATCGACTCTTTCAAAACATTGCGCTGCAAAAATCACCAGTTGTTGTTATCATGCGAATTTTTTTTAAGTTTTTTTAAAGAGAAAATTAAAACCTCCACCAACAACAACGAAAGTGAGTAGAAATGGGAAACTTCAGAACAAGACATTGTTAAAATTGTCAATGTTTCGATTATTTAAAATCCTCATCCAGACAAAAGTCGTCCAAGTGCAGTTTTTCCTAGTAAAAAGAAAAGGTGTGATTGGTAGGCAAACCCCCTATGGGCGTCACATTAGTAAGAGATTGTGTAGTGATCAGGTTAGTCTTCCAGTTTGATCCACGCAGGCATTGATCGGATGTACACTTTGAACTCAATTGTGTATAGGGAAAAGCGTTATTTAAAAACATCATACTCTCAATGCTATTATTACTACTACTACCAATATTAATAATAATCATCATCATAGTCATCATCATCTTCCTCCTACTTATCATCATCATCATTATCGCCATCTTCTTCATTATTATAGCGTTTAGGAGTTCGCGCGTATGTGCATGTGCGCTCAGATCTTGATTATATTGTTACATTATGATGTTATTGTTATAAAGCTATTTTGTTATACTAATTATTATTATTATTGTTCAAGCCTCCAAGGGCCAGATGTAAAAAAGCACACCCAGTGCTTACTCTTTTACACTTGTTAATTAAAATTATTATCTGTTGTTATCATATCTGATAATAACTTTCTTGACAAAGCTGTCGTGGCAAATGATAGCGGTTTACAACCGTCTGTCGTGACGCGACGGGCGCTTGTATCTGGACACGCGAGCGCCTATGCCTGTGACGCGCTCCATTTGGTTATATTATAGATAACCAAACTTTAAGGGAGACGCGTCACAGGCATACAAACGCCTGTGGTGTGGACGTTAAACTTCGCTGTTCATTCAGCAGACTAAATTGATATTCTCCCTTTTCAGAGGGGGAAATCTTCTTCTTCTGGTGTTGAACGTTGAGGCTAATTCTGTCTTTGCTTTTTAGTTGCAAATAATGGTGATCAGGTGGATGAGGTGGGATGTATTAATTTTTTAGGCATAAAAGAAAAACGTCACCCTCGGAAACAAAACCAGATTGTATTTGGTAAAAATTGGAAAAAACAAACAGGGAGACAGATTGAGTGAGCTGGAGTTACGTAATTAGAATACAATCCCGTGGGTGGAGTTTGAAGGAAATAGAAAGTGAGAGAGATATTCAGATTTAGATATTTGTTAAAATTTAAAAAATTGTTTTATATTTTTAGTGAGAGAGAGAGAGAGAGACAGAGAGAGAGAGAGAGACAGAGAGAGAGACAGAGAGCAGGCAAACATACTTGCAAACTTGCAAATGCACAAAATAGTTTCATTTCAAATGGTAACAAAATACAGAACCAACGGTATTGCTATTTTTCTTCTCAAATTTACTTGCAACACATCTGACACTCAAATTAGCATTCAGTACTAAATATACTTCAACTACAAACTGATAACATCGTTCTATGACTGAACTTCATTCTTTTACACATAACGTATTAATGAATTAAATCTTTGCACATCAATGGTGAATTAACCCTACACATTGAAAATACCATTTTTTAAAATGAAAAATACAATCAAATCAGTCACATAAATTGAACAACCAATTAAACACAACCTGCTGAAATTTCATCGATATATTTGACAGGATTCATTTGAACTATCCTATCCTATCCTGTTCCGTAACCTGGAGGTCATAGGGACACCACAGATGATCGTTTAACCAGCATACTCCATCTTTCTCTGTCCTCAGCAGCCCTGATGGCTTCGCTCAGTGTCAAACCAGTCCATTCTCGAATGTTGTCATCCCACCTCTTTTTCGGTCTCCCTCTTCTTCTACCTCCTTGCACTGTGCCTTGCAGAATGGTCTTTGCAAGGCCTGATGATCTGGTGACGTGACCATACCATCAGAGTTTCCGTTTCTTCACCACTGTGAGCAGGTCATCGTGTTGTCCAATGGCTTGTGTGATGGTCTGTCGGACTTCGTCGTTGGGGATGTGAGGATGTTTCTTCTATGTATTCCTCATAAATGCAATCAATACAGACGCAGCTCATTTTATACTAAATGCTTTTTTAAGAGTAACACTCACAGACACGCACAAACCTGTGCTCACTCAAACATGTGCTCACACACATACCCCGCGCGCACTGTTCAGCTAATCATTCATGACATACAATTTTGATTCCCTCTCAGCACATTCACTATTGAATTTTTTTACCACTGTCTTAAATTGTTCGTTTAGCTACATGCACACGCACGCAAACACTAGCAAAGATCAGAACATACTAATTAAATATATCAACCTTCTAGAGTAAAAAAAGAAAAATAATACAACACTTGTGCCACGAAACATACACAACCACACAGAATTTAACACAGCATTATATGTCACACTACAGCATATATATTAAAATCAGACATTACACTCGTACCATGACATCCAATGAACACATTATGAACATTACATACCCAGCTAACCACAATTTCGAGGCCCGATGGGGCCCGCATTGGGCAACCCGATGGGGCCCGGATCGGGCTACCGATCGGGGCCCAAAAGGGCAAATGGAAATTGGAACCGACTCGGGCCCGATTCGGGCAAAGATCAGGCGATCGTCGGGCTACCCGAAACTTACCCGATCGTAACCCAACCTTTGCCGAACGGTAACCCGATTCCGGCAAAGATCGGGCATACGTCAGGGTACCCAACACCAACCCTATTGTAACCCAACTTAAACCAGAAACAACCCCGATAATGCCCCATCCCTGGCCAATGCTGATTTACCCTAAAATCATATCCCACATATTGTTTATGATATGTGATTGCATGAAGAAAGAATTGAGATGTCTGGTGTTAATAGGGACTGTCGGCACAGGCGTATTTGTTTTCGGAAGTACTTGGTGTGTCCCCACTTAAGTATTTACACACCATTTCGATAACGATATAGCCTATATTAACGTGATCTTCATCGCTATCGAATCCGTGTGTAAATACATAAACGAAAGGCAAAGCCCCCAAAAACAACCACAGCGGAATAGGTTTTCACAGGCAAACACAATATCCGAGCACATTCAACTGTAGAAGAAAACTGTAGAAAAGTGGCGCCTAAGTACAACCGGAAAAGACCACCAGTAATGGGCACGGAAATTTACCCTTGCCTTATAATGTATAAATAAATACAATAGTTAAAAGAAACACTTTAACAATATTTTACATATTGTATGATAAAAATTAAGAATTATAAGCACAATTAAATAATGATATCTTGCTGAATTGATTTTGTATAAATATTTTTCACATACGTACGCCGCAGCATATGTGAAGCAGACGAAACATTCCAGACAGTTTAGCCAATTAGAAGCGAGGGTAGGCCTATGTTAGCGTGTGTGCAGCGTGGCTTTGTGGTGGGGCAGAATCGGGCGGCACACGGGAAGGCGAATCGGTACGCATCTACATTTCTCGACTCCGCTACGCATCGGGTTTTTGTAGGGCTATGCGGGTCCCTACTAAAACCCGACAAAAGTCGGGATGCCCTATGCGGCCCCAGTGGGGCCCCGATCGGGCTGGTTTGCTGGGTAGGAGTTGTTAAAGCACTGGTCCATTTACCAAATGTGAGTAAACAGTTATGCAGACAACTAACACAAGTTACAATTAGCAGCCCACTTATCCTTTTTATTTGGATAAAATGTTCCTTTACTGTCAAGTTTTACAGAAGTGTGTGCTGCATTTATAACTGCAGAACAACATTTCTTTTCTTTTGTGTGAATCTTACAAGTCTGGAGCGCAAGTAAAACAAACAAACAAAATAAACTGCCTTTAAAGCACTCCTATAACGCAACATACAAATTATCATACATACACAAACAGTTCAAATTATCATGCCCAGTTATCACTATTTCTTCAAAGCGTCTGCTGCCATGGCTTGAGCCATCTGGCCCTGAGGAAATTGAATTTCTTGGAAGCGGAGAGAAATCCTGTTGGTGGCTTTCATAAACTTCTCTAGGCAGGTCAGGGCGCACGTATTCTGTAACATAAAAAAAAGCCAAGAATGATAGCTTGGCTACATTCCAAAGGACAATCACAGCTGACTATGCATCTCTATGATTTTTACTCTGTAGCCACTAAAGTAAAACAAAAACACACAATTAACGTAACTAAAACCCCAACAAAAACTATGTATTTGTACAAACAACAATGTGTAAAAAATAAAATCAAAATTTCGACTGCGTTACACCCATTCTGTACATTTTAGATCCCATATCATTGTCATTGCACTCCGCAATGCATGAAAAAAATATTATATTTTAGGTGGATATCTGAATGACGACCTCTTCAACTTGTCACTATACACTCAAAATCGCCCAAAGGGATGCATTACACACACATCTACAGGCTACAAATACGTGCAAATTACTATCAGCAATTCCAATAAATAATGATTAATCAAATTAATCTACATTATTTTGCTTACTTCTGAATCTAGAACCTTCCTAGTGGTGAAGTCGTGGACACAACTGTTGAAACAGCTCTCCGACACCCTGTTGTACTGAGATAGGAACTCATAAAACTGAAACAATAAATGTAAAATGATATTAATATGCCTATGGACATAAAACAAAAATGAATAACCGTGTAAAAAATGAAAAGTTGTACCCAAAACTTTACATGGTTGCAGCATTCGTTGGGGTTTTTCGAAATATATATCAAGTCAAAAATGTTGATAGACCTGAGCTCGACCTCCTTAAAATTAATCTGATTCCTATATCAAATTGTGAAGAAAAAAACCAGTCTAATGCATGCTAAGAAATTACTATTTGCTTATATGTTAATACATTTTTTTTGCATTTGATATTTGAGAAATTGGAATGTAAACGTTGTGCATTCCAAGAGAACGTATAAATGTATGAAGCCGAGTCCAATGAACCCGCTTTAGTGCCTAGGAACTTTACCAGAAACAGGGTTATATTGAAGAGCAACCGCTTGCAACAATGAACAAGGGAGACAAAATACTCATTCTCGCCAGCAGTCGCTCTTCAATATAAGGTATAACCCCGTTAAAAAATAACCCAGAATGCACCCCTAAAAAAAAAGGTAGGTCAAGGTAGTCCCATAGCCTTGTGGCCGTAGGGAAGCGTGATGTTGGAGATCACACTTATTTTGGGCCAGTGTACTGAGGGCGATGCCCATCTCTCTCCCTCGCTGCCTTACCTTCCCCACCCTTAAGAGAGTAGGTACTCAATCACAGCTGAGTCAACTGGGGGTGTTGTTATTTGTCGGTCACCCAAAACGTGAAGCGACAAATAACAACGCCCCCAATTGACTCAACTGTGACTGAGTACCTACTCTAGAATGCACCCCTAGATTTTATAAATAGTTTTGGCTATGAATTCTCTTTATAAAAAAAAAGTTCCTCCCCATTTCTGTTGCCTGCCAGCCAATTTGTGGACATTTGCTTCGCATGAAGATGCTTGCTTTCCCTCTGGACTTCACTCAAGCATCTTTGTATGCTATTGGAAATCACTGATCCGAAACTTGATTTTCAGCAAGCCCAACTGATACATTGATGAGCTGAGAACACTGAGGAATGGCCATCTGTATTTATTCTATGGCACAATTCCACAAACTTAAACCACTGGCAGCAGAGAAAGGGAGATAAATCTTCCCTATTTTCACACAGTTATCCCTGGAGGAAAGCTTCCAATAAGGGTTCTGTCCAGGATGCTATCATTTAACTCTCGTCCCACTTTCATAGGCGAGACTACCATGTGTCTTCCTTTACCAGAAATGTTTTAAAAGTATAGTAGATATATATATCAATTAGAAGAAAAAAAAAATCATAGTGAACTCCTCTTACCTGTTTAGCAGTTGAAGAAGCATCCACTTGAAGGTTTGGAGGAAGATTTGCCTCAGCCATCACGTTCTTTTTTATTTCTGTTGAAAATAAAATCAACATGGTTTAAGAGTTACCATACAGCACTAATACTAATACTAATATAGCAACTCACTTAAAAAAAACTTTTTGTAACACTTAATTAAGTAATCTCATTGTGTGTAAATCATGGCTAAATAGTAAAAGTCGGCCAACAAGATAATTTGTCAACCGCCAGCATCTATCAGTGATGAAGAAGAGATGTTCACTCTAAATAGTCTAAATTCTGGACTTCTCCAAAGCGTTTGACCGGGTCCCTCACCAGCGGCTTCTCCTCAAACTCGACCACTATGGCATACGAGGCCAGACCTTCACCTGGATCCAGGACTTCCTAAACAACCGGGAGCAGCGGGTGGTTGTTGATGGCGATAGATCAGAAGCAGGACCTGTCCTATCCGGCGTCCCTCAGGGAACTGTGCTTGGCCCCCTGCTTTTTCTTCTGTTCATCAACGATCTCCCTAGTAACCTTAAGTGCAAGACCAGGCTCTTTGCTGATGACTGCATAGTCTACAAAGAAATCAACAAGCAGGAAGACTGTATTACTCTACAGGACGACCTCATCGAGCTAGCCAAGTGGGAGAAGACTTGGGGCATGGAATTCCACTCGGAGAAGTGTTCCATACTCACCGTCACCAGATCTAAATCACCCAAGACCCACAGATCTGAAAGGGCATCTCTTGGAGTGGACATCATCTTCCAAATATCTGGGCGTTACCATCTCCTCAGACCTCAGCTGGAAACATCACGTCGACCAAACAGCAAAGAAGGCTAGCAGTGTCCTTGGCTTCCTCCGCAGGAATGTAAGGGCACGCAACCAGCAAACAAAGACCAACGCCTACAACACACTTGTGCGTCCCCACCTAGAGTACTGCTGCTCCGTATGGAACCCCCACCAAGAAGACCAGGTACATAAGATCGAGATGGTCCAACGGCGTGCAGCACGGTATGCCACCAACCGCTACCGCAACACAAGCAGCTTAACATCCATGCTTGAAGACCTTGGGTGGGAGACCTTGGAGTCCAGACGACAGAAGATTCAGCTGACTATGCTCTACAAAGTGGTCAACAACCTTGTCGACATCCCAGCTTCACCCTACCTGACCCCCATGCCCTTTAGAACCCGTTCCAATCACAAATTTAAATTCCGTCAGCTGACAACCAAAACCAACTCCTTTAAATTCAGCTTTTTCCCCAGAACAATTCCAGTGTGGAACTCTTTACCGGCAGCAGTAGCCGAGGCCCCCAGCTTGGCATCTTTCAAGCAGGGGCTAAAGTCCCTCCCATTCTAGCTTATTTTTACATCCTTCAGAAAGTAGTGGTGATGAAGGCTGAGGCTGTGCTGGTTGGGGCCTAGCTCCGGGGACCGCTACGGTAGCCAGATTGGCTTAGCTAGAATCATGAAACCTGTAACTTGTGTAAGGATTTAAAAAAAAAAAAAATTTAATATGTGATTAATTTTAACTTCCTTACCCCCCTCTATAGTTTGAGTTGCTTCCTTCTTTTTACAGTTTTTTCTTGCTTCCTACGCGCAACACTGTAGAAATATTAGTTTTGATAACACAGTGTATACTTTCAGATTCAGATAAAATTGTGGATTTATTCCTTCATCCAGGCAGAGTATTCAATGTCTCCTGAAAAGAAGCACTCGATACACATTGGTCGAAGGCTACTAGAAGCATGCTGTAATAGTCGCCTCAACAGGCCATAAAGCATGCTCTCATGCTTCAGAGCACTGCTTCCTATACGTTTCAAGCCCTAGGAGCATTGACCAATGAACTCATGAAAATAGAAAATGTAAGTTTTGTCTCCTCTAGGGGACGAATTAGGTCAAACTGTATTTGTTTCTAGGTCAACTGTCTTTTACGAACCGTTTGAGAATGTTTTTGAACCGTTTGTTGACGCCGGATAGTGTCCTCACTTGGTTTCATACAATTTAGGAATCCAACAAGGCAAATGGGTTTTTGAGACGGAGAGAGCGGAATGTTGTAGAGCCACATTCTGTATATATTTACAGTGAAATTGCGCTTTTTCCCTTTTTCCGTCACTATAAGTATAGAGCTTGAAGCGTATAGGAAGCAGTGCTCTGAAGCATGAGAGCATGCTTTATCGCCTGTTGAGGCGACTACTAAGTTTTAAATAATATTGATGAATTAGATACTAACAAATTTTGTGAACTAAACAAATTTGATATAACAAGAAACTCTGTTAACAAATTATTTATTAAGCATAGCCGTACTAATCTTCGAAAACATACTTTTAGTAATAGAGTTGCACCTCTATGGAACAAACTTCCACAAAATATTAAACAGGCAAAAACTTTAAACAGTTTCAAAAATCTTATTGATGAACAAGAAATTTTAAAATTTATAAAATATGATTTTGATAGTTGATAGGTAGGTAGGTAAAATAGATTAACGTCCCCGGACACATAAGCGTATAGGGGATAGTTGAGCGTCTTGATAGTTGAGCGTCTTGAGCCGGCTTATATCAGACCTGAAATATAGTGCTAAAGATGGGACATTAAATAAGCCGTGAGGCTTAATGATCACTATGATCTAGTCCCTACACTACTACTACTACTACTACTACTACTACTACTACTACTACTAAAGCATGCTTCTGGCAGCCTTCGACCAATGTGTACCGGGTGCAAGAAGAAGAAGAAGAAGAAGAGGAAGAAGAAGAAGAACCGGATTACAAAGATATTGCATTTTCACCCCTACCTACACTACAACCTTGGCACTACAATTACTATTTACTGGCCGAAATTGTACTTTAAACAGTTTCAAAAATCTTATTGATGAACAAGAAATTTTAAAATTTATAAAATATGATTTTGATAGTTGAGCGTCTTGAGCCGGCTTATATCAGACCTGAAATATATGTGCTAAAGATGGGACATTAAATAAGCAGTGAGGCTTAATGATCACTATGATCTAGTCCCTACACTACTACTACTACTACTACTACTACTACTACTAAAGCATGCTTCTGGCAACCTTCGACCAATGTGTACCGGGTGCAAGAAGAAGAAGAAGAAGAGGAAGAAGAAGAAGAACCGGATTACAAATATATTGTATCCTGATCCTGACCATCGAGGACCTGGCTGCTGAGATAGACAAGGGAGGGCAGACTGACACCATACTCCTGGACTTTTCCAAGGCATTCGATAAAGTGCCCCACCAGCGCCTACTACTGAAACTTGATTTCTACGGAATCAGAGGGAATACTAAGGCTTGGATCCAGAGCTTCCTAAACGACAGAACACAACAGGTTGTGGTAGAAGGAGAAAAGTCCCGAGTCGGATCAGTCGTCTCCGGAGTCCCACAAGGCTCCGTGCTTGGACCTACCCTCTTCCTGATTTTCATCAATGACCTCGGTCAGGGACTCAAATCAAAGGTCAGACTCTTCGCAGACGACACTATCATCTACTCCTGCATAAAGTCTCCAGCTGACGTTACTGCGCTGCAGCAGGACCTGGACAAACTAGAAGAATGGGAGCTCAGGTGGCAGATGACCTTCAATGTCCAGAAGTGCCATCTACTCTCTGTCACCAGAAAGAGAAACAGGATCTCCTCAAGCTATAAACTGCATAGCCAGACCCTCAACACTGTCTTGGAGGCAAAATACCTTGGAGTAAACCTGTCTGGAGACCTAAACTGGGGAAAACACGTCCAGGCAACAGCAGCGAAAGCTAACAAGACCAGTGCTTTTGCCCACAGGAACCTCAAAGGATGCTCGGCAGGAGTCCAGTCTCAGTGCTTCAAGAGCCTCGCCCGTCCTCTACTGGAGTACGCTGCAGTCGTGTGGGATCCCCATCAACAACACCTAGTCTCCACACTGGAGATGGTCCAACGACGAGCAGCCCGTCGTATCCTACATGACTTCAGCAGGACCAGCAGTGCAACATCCATGTTGGAAAAGCTGAACCTGGAACCCCTGCAACAGCGGAGACAGGTCGACAAGGTGACCATGATGTACCGTATCATGCACGGTCTTGTCGACGTTTCCCAGCTGGGACTTGTGCGTGGAGCCCACAGGAGCACTAGGGGTCACAACATGAAACTCCTTGTCCCCCACACTAGAACAGATGTGTACAAGCACTCCTTCTTCCCATCAGCTACAAGGCTATGGAACTCTCTGAGCGCTGAATCAGCATCAGCCCCGTCTGTCGCATCTTTCAGAGCATCGCTGACAGACTGGAGCATAAACATCTTGTAATGAACACCTCCTACGACTACGTGTACATATGTCTTAACACAATTTTAACCCAGTCAGACTACCTCACTGCCTCATCCTCAAATAGTACATTTGCCTGATTTTAAATCTGTGAACACCCTTCGCTGTGCACACCAAAGTTGTGGAGTCATTTCCTCGAAAATGGGGTATCCACAGTACTATGAAGAAGAAGAAGAAGAAGATATTGCATTTTCACCCCTACCTACACTACAACCTTGGCACTACAATTACTATTTACTGGCCGAAATTGTACCATACTTTTATGCAAATTAGTTCGGTCCAAGGGGCGCACTTACTAGCAGCACTGGCAATGAAGTCGTCCAAGACAGGGTTAAGGTCAATCAATACTTAATTTAAATACATTCAGCGATTCACACAATAACAATTTCCATTACAACCCTTATACTATTACTAGCAAGCAGTCCAGTGAACAGAATAGATCCTTCAGTGATATTTGAATGCATTTCATTCTAAACATCACACAAATCATATACACTATAATGCTGTCTACGGAAAGAATCAATAAGTGAATCTCAATATACCTTATTGTTTTAGCACAAGAACGAAACAAGAACCACACGTGTTTTCTAGATTGCAAGTTTTGACTTGACTTCTAGTCGTAAACCGATGGCAAAGGTTAAAAGCAAAACCGTCAACCATTGGTCAAAAAAACAAAGTCGTAAAGAGAAATATCTCAACGTTTCCACAATTCTTTCTAATAATTTAGACCAAACGTATGAAATATGTCAGAAATACAAAATAAAGATAATAATATTTGTTAATATACCTCAAAAATATGTTGCGTCTTTTTCTGACTTTATTCATAGCCAATCATATTGCTTCTTGCAAACTCCTTGGATGTTTGTTTCAAAATGGCGACGTACGAGAGGGAAATCTGACCAAACAAGTTAGAGTAAGTCACAAAAACAAAATTATCATCGTTTTGGGGGATATTTTAGCATTTTTCTTGACAGAGTACATCACACAGAATGTGCTGCAGATGACTCTTATTGTATTGTTGGAGAAAATATTATTCTGTTGTGAATTTGGCAGCTGAGCGAAGAATGTTTTAGAATTTTTTGTATCGTCTCGGACCCCAAAGTCGTAAAAAAAGTAGAATCCCACTGTTAACGATGTCAGAAGGGGGTCTTCTTGAGCTTTTATCAGTCACTAGCAATGCTGTCAAGGCACTTGACAAGTCCAGTAATTCACAATCATCTGGGAGTGGCAGAGGCACTTCAAGAAGCAATAGAGATTCGCGTAATACCCAACCAGCAGAACCACAAAAAGGCGATCACAGCAAGTCAAGCTGTGACAGTGGCGTAGAGAAAACAGCGTCACACTCACAACAAACAAGAAAACAAGATAGAGCGGATACTGAAGATGATTCAGATCATAGCACTACTGCAAGTGACGTCCTGATTCGTTCAACTTTAGTCGAAGACAAATCCACACGAAGGAGACCCGGCAGTATAAATTCTAGCTTAACATCGCGAGGGTCAAGGGGTGATGACTTAAATAATTTCAATATTGAGGAGGCGAAACAGGTGAAAGTGTCCAAGAAACATTTACGTGAAATTGTATCGTCTCGTGACTCCTTTGACAGCACAGAGAAAGAGAACTTTGACAGGCCAAGGAGTTCTACCATGCTGGATACAAACAATGGTAATGCTGCCACAGTTAAAGCCTCATCAAAAGGAATTGCAAAGAATGGGGTGTCCAAAAAACCAGCAGCAGATGTCCAACAACAAGCATCGAAACCAACAGGAGACAAGGCATTTCCTGGCCAGAGGCTGAGAACAAACCAGGGGCCATACAACAGCGAGGCGCTGCCAGCTTACAAGGTGGAACGGCATGCCAGAGATGAGAAAAGCGCACCGAAAAATGGCATAAGACAGTTTCCACAAGCTGGAGAGCCACCAACGAAAGATGCAAAAACATTTCCACCAGCCATTGAGCCATCAGCAAAAACTGGACAAGTGTTCCCTACTAAACAGTTTCAACCAGATTGTGACATAATAAGTGTAGACAGCGAAGAAGATGGACAATTTGCATCATGTTCTGGAGCATTTCCGTACACCATTTCCAAACATGGAGGCCCAACAAAAGAACAGCGCTTTGTGGAACCTGAAGAACCAGCTGAGACTGAATACATGGAAGGTAAGTTTGAGCTATGTTGTGGTTATATTAATAAATATTAATTATAACATAATTTATACTATGAAATGTATTTGACACAAGAATGCATTGACTCGGTGACTTTCAATGTTTATATGGTATTGGATGCACCTATGCAGTCGATCTCAATGTCAAAATTACTAACCTAATGTCCTTTCCATATATATATTATATGACTGGAGGTCAAAAGGTGCATAATCACATGCTCACATCGTCAAACACTTCCAACTATTTTATTTTAAAATATTATGTGAAGGAATTTGCTTGAATAGACATAAGAAACATAGCTTTAGCAGATAATACAGTGTTGGATTTGGTAAAAGCAACATCCAAGTTGAAGATTTGGGATTTTAATCCAGTCAGAGCTTTACTGAGCATGTGCAAAACGATGGAGAGACAACATGGTTCATAATGATCGCTTCTGTCTTAAAACAGGGGCTATCCATTTGTTTACTTCTGTTTGTTTGGATAGTAAAGGGATCATTTTAACAGGATATTTGCTTTAAATAGGATTTTTTTACAAATTAAGAAACTACCCTTTAAAAAGTCATGTTATTTGTGACACTTTCGTGTCACACAGCCTTTCATACTTGAAGTAATCAAAAAAGGGTTTAAATACAAGTTGGATCGAACAGAAAGCAATGTTTTCATTTTGTTTGGCATAGAATACTATTCTAAACAAAAAAGCTGTTTGTAGGCATAAGTACACTATAAAATACAGTACTTTTTAGCTTCGGTGTCACATTTGTCACAAATGACATATGTATTGTTATTATAATAATAAAAGGCAGTTTATTTTTAAATCCTGAATTTCTAGTAACTGAAAGTTGAATTGCACATGGCCAAACCGCCCATTTCCTTTGGTTCAATGGCAGGAAGGAGAGAAGGTAAGTCTTTTTTGTGGTGTCACACTTATATTTTAGTCACAAATGAAACATTGATGTCACAAATGACATTATAAAATATGTATTATTTATTATAAATAAATCACAGATTACATGAAATAAGTTAGATTTTAGGGTGTTTGAGTGTAGACACAACAAGCATGTCTCAACAGGAAGCTACATTAGCAGCCTAGGATTATTTTTTGATGTACTGCTATTTTGTGACACAATTTTGTTTCGTGTAACATATCACAAATGACACAAAATGTTTTAGTTTGTACAAGTTATGCTGTTCAGATTATTAATATATGCTTGCTCAGTTTCATGAATTTTATTGCAACATTGTTTTAAGTTAAAACATTTGCATTGAATAACTTTTTTCATTCTAAGTACTTAGCTGTGTGTGTCATATGTTACAGAAATACATGTGACGACAAATTGTATTCTTACCATTGAAATAACATTTTCCATTTTTCTTTTTGTTTAATTTTTTTTATTTTTTAGGTCTTAGGAGGGCCTCTGTGGCCAGGTTTGCAAATACCTCTCCCAAACACAAATAATCTGAGGTGTTTATGAAAATCAAGAGCGACTCAAAGTTGATCCTGACAGATGGGAGGCCTTTTAGGAGAAACAGAAAGGAGTGTTTAAATGATGGTATTGCAATCGATCCGAGCAAAAGACACAGAATGGGTCAACCCGCAAAACCAAAAATATCTACCACAAGAATGTTATAAGGCTTTTTTCAAGAAAGCACTGGAAGAGCTACAAAAGGCTACCTCTTACAGTCAGCCGCAGATGATCAGTAGGCATTTGAATAAAGAATTGACCAAATGGCCACTGTTACAATGTTCTATGAACAAGGAAGTCTTAGCAGACATGATGATAATGAACCAGCATCTGTAACTCATTGCTTGGAGCAGTCTGTGCCTTTGGCAGGGTCTCCCAAACCCAGGTAAAATATAGTATTCTATTCTATATTATCATTACTTCCTTCCAGAGTTAGTTTTTTTTTTTTACATTAATGTACCTTGTGCAATGGCACTTAAAAAAAAACAACTTTAAAATATGTATTGATACAATCCAACTGGCCAGGAACATTACACTTTGTTTGCCTTTGTTTCAGGATATAATATGGCAGTTCGGTACAAAAACAGTATAACTTATAAGAGAAAGAAAGGCCAGAAATTTTATTATGGCCAAGTATGTGAATATTTACATAATTCTTTTTTACTGCATTTGGAAAATAGTTTAATATCTGATTCTGTACTTTTAATATTTTTGTTACGAAAATACTTAAATTACATCCATAAAATTACTCTTTCCACAGTTTTCTTTCCAGAATTTTTTTTTAAGGAAATTGTAACAATCGGATCCCAACTTACTACTCGAAGTATTTTAGTCTTGATTACATAATGTTAAAATGTGCTGTATGGGACTGTTGCAGGTCATTGCTTTTGATCAGACAACAAGACTGGCCACTGAAGTTTCTCCGGTCATGGGGACAATATTTCACTTTTCTCGAAAAAGATTACCTTGACCATGGTGTGGGGATAGATGGTTTAAACATAAATGTATTCAACAAACCAGATATTAAAAGGTTAAACCAACTATGGTGCACAAAAGCACAAGGCTTAAATGAGTGCTACCCAAATAATAACTAATTTATCAAAAATATCACTGGCGGACAACAGGAAACAACAACACATTGATATAAATACAAGGAAAAAATAAAAAAAATAAATAAAAATAAAAGTAGATGAACTTGTTTTCCTTGAT
Organism: Oncomelania hupensis; assembly: GCA_036898135.1. NCBI lineage: Eukaryota > Metazoa > Mollusca > Gastropoda > Littorinimorpha > Pomatiopsidae > Oncomelania > Oncomelania hupensis. Next base: position 76,806,587 of record CM072513.1, read on the forward strand.
CCCACTATGGATTCACGTTTCCATTTTTATTTTGGAATTGCATGACATTTTTAAACTGATGCATTTTTATGATGAGTCATTTGTGACGTGTGACGGCATCTTACTTTGGCATATGTCGAAAATGACACAGTTAATATTTTTATTAACAAGTTTGCTGGTGTTTTAATATGTTTGATTTTAAGGATTTGTTTATAGAATTTCACAAGGAGTGCATGTGGTATATTTTCATACAATAAGGTATTTCTTGTGTTATTTGTGACGTGCGACTGCAAAATTTGTCGCGTCACTCCCACAGTTGTCACAAATGACAGTAGAGCTACCATTTCTGGCTTCAGTATCATTGTGCTGGTTTTCTTCACATATGTTGTCAAACTTACTTTTTATAAGTTATGAATAAATAATAGTATCACTTCAAATGCGTGTCTTGTTTTGTCGGAATAGAATTGTCTCCTACATAGTGAATGTCATTTGTGACTGTGACGACAAACAAAACCATTTTTCTTATTAAACTAGTTGGAAATTGTGATTTTTTTCTCCATCCCTGTCAGTAGAATCACTAACATAGTTTGTTCATACTATCATATGCTGTCTGGTCCCAGCTGGATTATCACAATTATACACAGTTTGGTGTCACATGTCACAAATGACATTCTGCAAGCAGTCTCATTCAAAACTCAATTACTCAAGAACTAAGCAATCGAGCGCAAATTCCTTTACCACACCGTATACTGTAATGCTTTTCCAGTATAAAAATGATCATCTTGCACATTTAATATCATTTTTATTTTTGAGGTCTGTGACTGTCACCTTTTGATCTCTAGTCATATTCTATTTAGCGATCTTCTTGAGTATACGTCATATGTTTGAGTGTTGAATACAGGTGCGTTTGTTGTGCATACACATGTATACATAAGAACCTGTGTAACATGTGAGGTGGTATATTAGTTACAGATCACTGTGCTTTGAGTGTAATTTAGGAATAATGCACCTAAAGCATCCATTATTATTATTATTATTATTATTATTATTATTATTATTATTATTATTATGGCTGTAATAATAAATAATAATTATAATGCAAAAAAATTTGTTAACAGAATTTTATTAACCAAGTGGGTACAGTACAGTTCATATAATATTTTCAGATGAGGAGAGTGTGACGTCCAGTCAGCCAGAAATTGTGACTGTGGAAGAACGTATGGTGAACATCTCCTCTCAGGCTCTCTTGCTCTCAGACTATGAGGACGCCACATCGGAAGGCAGCGCAGCAGAGGCCAAAGCAAATCTGCTACAGTCTTTCCCTAGAGCCAGGGTTTGTAATAATACGATGCAATACAATACAATACAGTAAAACCTCAGTTTTATGACCTTTAAATTGCCATTAAAATGAGGTCTTAAATTGGAGGGGTCTTAGAAAGGAGGTAGGACATTTTCGAAAAAGACATTTAGAAAATTAATTAAGTAAAATAAATGTATGTACAAAAAGTACACATACCATTAAGTATAGGGAACATCTACCATCTTTCAGAAATATAGATTAAACTCTCTCACAACCAATACAGTCAATATCTTCCTGTTCCTCATTATTTACAAAATAAAATATCAATGTTGGTATGATAGTTGTTTAAAAGTGTTGTAAGTGCTGAGTGCATGTTTGGACCTATTTCAGCTGTCGCAACCAAACTTGGTAAGATGGTGCATGCATAAGACCTCATAAATGATCAGTGGGTCAAGGTCACAGGCTCAACAAATGCTAGTTTAAAAAATAACAAATTTTCACAAAATTTCACTTTTTTTCTAAGTTATTAATATTGAACTTATGATTCTTTGATACATGATAGATGTCAATGAGATACGCATACTTTACACATTTGGTCAACCCCACTCCAAGGTCAAGGTCACTGGAGCTAGCCAAAGTCAGCTAATATAGGTACTTTGAATTGACCTTGACACTAAGCTATGAGAGATATAGCATTCAAACTTGTTCGTTGTTGTATTTAGAGATGATAGATTGATCTTTTATATATGTTCCGTTTTTGCATTGATCTTGAAGGTCAAAGTCATGTTAGGTATTGCAAAAACATACAACAAATAGTGGAATAGCTCTATTTAACCCTTATTATGCAACAACATTGGGTTATTTGATCACACATGAGCATGAGAAGTCTAATGAGGGTGAAGGTCATCCCAAGGTCAAGGTCACTGAAGGTCAATGTCATCCTAAAGCCACTGTTTTTAATTTGTGGCTTATTACAACTTTTGTTGTAGTTTATTTGATATTGCATGAGTGTATTTGGAGCCAGAGGTTAAGGTCATCTCAAGGTCAAGAGCATACAAAGATGAAAGTCATATTATTTAGCATTTTAATGCCACTTATTCTTTTTTTTCTTTTGTTTTTTCTTTTTCAGGCCAGTCATTTTCATGTTTAATATTGCAAGTTCCATAAGGAGCATGTGAGTCATATGGGCCTTGCCCTTCTAGTTTTCCTTTGACTTGGTTCCGCAGAGTGGTAACAGGTAAACAAGATGCTCTGCCCTCTTCCCCTGTTACCCCCTCAGCATCAACCCCCAAACACCCCAACTCCAGGATGTCTTCTACACAGAACTTGAGAAGTCATCGGCCAGAATGAGGATCTTCACGTTACTACAGTTTCAACGACCACATACTCGGGGCAAAGGCGAGCCACACTTTACTCGTGGATTTCGGTGGTGGCCAACAGCCTGGAGAGGATTGGGCCCTGCCAGGTCTTTCTTGCCCAAGATGGATGATGTGTATGATGAAAAGAACCACTCACTCCATACCGAATCAGTGGTCACCCGTATCACCAAAGACCGCGCTTTGCGTTGGCCACCAGGACGGATGTGATAAGTGTGCTACTGATGGACAATTTACATGTAGCAGGATCCGCATGAGAGACAGCATCGTCATAGGAACCTGGAATGTCATGACACTAATTGCGGAGGGAAAATTAGGAGAACTGGCCCAAGATCTGGACCACTATCGATGGAACATTTTTGGGTATCAGCGAACTGTGCTTGAAAGGCCTAAGTGAAACAATGACCAACAAAGACCACAAGCTTTATTTCAGCGGTAGAGATGATAGGCATGAACATGGCTTTTGGATTCTTTGTCCACAAAGAAATTCTAGCCACTGTCATTGGTTTCCGCCCAGTCTCCAGTAGACTCATTACCATCCGTCTGAGAGCAGCCCTTTTCAACATGACCATCATCCACCAGGCCTATACCCCAACATCCTACTATGACGACAGCGAAGTCAAGGATTTCTATGACCATCTACAGGCTGTCCTTGACCAAGTGCCGAAGAAGGACATAGTCATAATGCAAGGCAACTGGAATGCCAAGCTTGGCCAAGATGCGCACTACAACTGGGGCGACACATGTTGCCCGCGGTGCAACAACGAGAAGGCGAGTGGAGAGAAGACCAAAATGATGACAAATAACACCAATGGCCTCAACATGGACATCAAAGTCCAAGGCCAATCCCTAAACACAGTGCATAGCATCAAATATTTAGGAGCCATTGTATCAGACAATGGATCCCGACAGGAAGTTCTCTCCAGGATCGCACAAACAACTGCGGCCCTGACAAGGTTGTAGCCCATTTGGAAAGACCGGCCATCGGTCTACATTCCAAGGTAAGGCTGCTGCGCTCCCTTGTCATCTCCTTCTTATACGCTTGCGAAACATGGACCCTCACAGCAGATCTCCAACGAAGAATACAAAGCATGGATATGAGACGCTGCAGAAGACTTCTGGGCATTCCCTATACCCAGCACATCACCAACAACGAAGTCCGACAGACCATCACACAAGCCATTGGACAATACGATGACCTGCTCACATTGGTGAAGAAACGGAAGAAACGGAGCATCAGGCCTAGCAAACACCATAATGCAAGGCAGGGTGCAAAGAGGCAGAAGAAGAGGGAGACAGAAAAAGAGGTGGGAGGACAACATTCGAGAATGGACTGGCTTGACACTGAGCGAAGCCATCAGGGTTGCTGAGGACAAAGAAAGATGGAGTTAAATGATCATCTGTGGTGCCTCAACGACCTTCAAGTTTTGGGATAGGATAAGATAGGGATAGGATTAAAAAAAAAATTATTATTATTATTATTATTATTATTATTATTATTATTATTATTATTTATACTTATGTTTATATTAACAAAAATTATTTTTGCAGCCGCCAGGAGCGAAACACGGTTTGAAGCAAGGGGCTCTAAGTTCAGGGCCCACTTGCGCAAAGCAAGGAAAAGGCGACGAAGTGGAAATTAGCAAGTATTCACTCAGCAACAAACAGCGAGAGATCAGAGATGCCTTGGCCAAAAGGTAAGCTGCCAAAGTAAATGATAGAACTTATAAATTATAGGATACTGCCTTTCCTACCCTATCCTATACTATCCCGTAATTCAAAAGTTGTTGGGGCACCACAGATCATCGTTTAACCAGCGTACTCCATCTTTCTCTGTCATCAGCAACTCTCATGGCTTCGCTCAGTGTCAAACCAGTCCATTCTCGAATGTTGTCCTCCCACCTCTTTCTTTCTCCTTCTCTTGGCTGTGTTTAATCATATCTGGTCTTCTGGTTCCTTTTCCCCATCTTGGTGGGAAGCAGTTATTGTTCCAATCCCTAAACCTGGTAAGGATCACTCTGATCCAAACAACTACAGGTCCATTGCCCTTACACGCTGTTTGTGCAAAACTATGGAAAGAAGGATCTATGAGCGTTTGATATGGAAGTTAGAATCCATCAGTGCTCTTGATATCTCTCAATGTGGTTTCCACAAAAAACAGGAGCACTTCAGATCATCTCTTTCGTTTCAAATCGTTTGTCAGGTTTGGTTAACGGTGAACACGTGTTTCTGTGTTGTTTGATCTATAAAAGGCATACGACATGACTTGGAAGTTCGGGATTTTAAAAGATCTAGAACTCCTGGGCTTCTGTGGGAACTTACTTATTTTTATAGAACATTTTTGTTAATTGATAGAAAATTTTAGATCCAACTTGGCTCCACTTTACCTGTTCCCTTTGAGCAGGAAATGGGTGTCTCTCAAGGTAGCATTCTTTCTCCTATTTTGTTTAATCATACGATCAACAACATAGTTAAAAAGGTCAAATCTGGCATAGATAAAGACTTGTTTGTTGATGATTTCTCCATCTTGGCTAAGGGTAAAACCTTGACAGTGGTGGAATGTCAACTTCAGCTTTGCATAGATAAAATTCAGGAGTGGGTAGAAGAAAATGGCTTCAAATTTTTGCTTTTTAAAACTGAATGCATTCATTTTCATCGCTATCAGAACCGGTTATGAACCGTTCTCTCCATGTTTATGGCCATAATATCGGTCATCTACATGGGCTTTATGGATCTCTTTTCACTGGGTAGGCTTTGTGAGAGCAGAGTCCCTCTCTCACACTACAGCCTTCTCCTGTCCTGTTGATAGTTAGGTACCTATATGATTCACACATAGGCTAGTAGCGGTTGCTGACCTATCACAGCTGGTTTGACTGGTGTTCTTGATTTGCACTAAAGCTGTTTGTATCAGTGTATGTATCAGCGGTCACAATTCAAGAACTAATTATGCTTTTCAGAACAGGAGTGCATGCTATAACCAGCTCTGACCACTGCTTAGTGGCACAGCTGATAGCATGCTAGTTTCCTATGCCAAAGGCCATGGCTTTGAACCCTGCATTGACAAACTTAAGTGACTTAGGTACAAGACTTTTCAGGACTCTGAGGGTTTTCTCCGGGTTGCTCTGGTTTCCTCCCTCCCTTCAATAATGGTAAAGGATGCAGTCTATATAAAATTTCACCAATAAAAATTGATTTCTATTCCGACTTCTGTAATAGCGATCTTTTCAGATCTCCGTGCTTTGAGTTCCATTGAAGAAAAAGCTAGTGATAGTTTCCTTTATTATTATTGTTGTTATAATTAATTATGCTTTTCAAAACAGGGGTGTATGCTCAAACCACTGTGTTAACATATGTGTACATTTAAATAAAAAAAAGTGCAATGTAGATATATCGAGTGTATTATTTATTTGTTTATTTATTTTATTTTATTTAGTTATACATTATATTTATTTATTTATACATGTTATTTATTAATTTATTTTCTTTACTCAGAGCCAACCAGTCCAAGGCCATAAAGAGAGTGGTACAGCCACGCATGGTTCACAGCAGTGCCAGCAGTGTCAGTGGAGACAACCTCAACAAAAACAACAACATGGACCCAGATGGAGGAGAGGGGAGCATGCGAGTCGGCAACATGGAGTCTGTCACCGCTGCGGTTGCTGCATCTGCCGCTGCTGCCGCGACGCAGCCTTTCCTGAAGGTAACAGCGGTGATGCTTTAAGATTTTGTTCATGATGAAGTTGAGTAAACTATTGACTAATGTTTTAAACGAAAAGCAAAGTCCTCCAATCAAATATACAAGCAGGGACTGAGCTAGCACTTAGTCTTGCATATATCCATGTACAGAGGTGCCAACCCTTACGATTTCGCCGTAAGATCTTATGGTCAAATTTATCGGTCTTACGGTCAAACTGAAAATTTTCCAGTGAAGAAGTTATACAAATTGTACGGTTTGCGAACACTGCGCATTGACGCAAAAATTTTGTGAAAACTGGGTTAAGTTGCACAAGGCTAGTATAAAACAAGCAGCTTGTAAAGTGTCACGTCACCCGGGCGGGTTCCGTGACGTCAGCACATTCAACGAGTGGATAGGATTTAAAACTCAAACAAAATAAACTAACACAAAATGCCAGAAACAGTCACACTCTTTTATTCAACAATTAACATACATACACAGGACAAATGGGGAACTAACCACCCTCCACCCCTATCAAGACCCCCGTCCCAATATTAACTAACAATTACCTCCCTTTGTTCAACCCCAAAACAGAACTAAACATCAACAGCTTCCCACAAAATGTACAACAAATGGCAAAGTAAAACAATTCAAAATACTATAAAGTTCAACTAAAGAAAATTGAGCTGCAAAACTTTAATCTTCGAACTACTGTCCAGGTTAATTGGCAGAACTGAAGCACTGTTCAAACGTCTTTTGCACGTAGCTCAGTAGGAGCTAATAGTTATTTTCACAATATGATGAGTGCAATTTATGACTAAATGAAGTATGGTTTTATGTGTGATGCGGGGCAAGTCTGTGTGTGCGCTGGTGTGGTGCGTGGAGTTCCTGTAATAATGGAGACACCCCGATACTAGGCAAACCAAGCAGTAGAGGCAGAGTTACTTCCACGCTGCCCAACTGTAGAGGCACAAGGTTACAGCAGAGTTGTACGTCCGCGCAAAAGGGTGATGGGGTAGTGGAGACGCCACTACATCGGTAAAGAATACACAGCGTAATAAGATGACAACGATGATAAGATGATGCAACAGGTAACAACAGCCCAAACCTGTAAGCAAATATACAGTCTTAACAGCCTGCCTACAAAACATAAACACTATATAATATAAAACGCTGTCCACCGTCCGCCATCTTGACCTGTTTATGCATAACGACAATGATAATAATACATGATGCTATGCATACGTTTCAATCATATAATGCAACTCTTGATGCTTAATAATTCATATCTTCCATAAATATAGTCATTTATGTAAATATACATCATCATTGCGACCACACTTCAATCACACAGTCCTGATTCATTCCATCTCCCTCTCCACCCTCATCACCTTTCTCGACTGTTATAACTACATCACGATTATCTCCCTTCAACCATCTATCTTGTCGTACTATAATGTAAACATGCTCTCTTCATAACCACCATTTCCTTCATCTTCCCCAGCATAGTACATTTATCCCTCTCTCCATACATACACCCTCACCCTCTCTCTCTCTCTCTCCCTCTCTCTAACATACATTCTCTATCGTCACTGCTGACCCACTTTTAACAACAACAGCAGCAACGACATTTCTCATTCATATACATACTAAGAAAATCATATGAAAATCATACCAAATCAATAAAATCATTATGCATAAAAAATACATCCCTTTTCCCCTCATTCGCCATCATTCATTCGCATACGCAGTCTCGGAGCACTTGCCACTAAGAAATTGAATTACAGGGTTTACTCACCGTCCAGGCCTCGGCTTGTGACACACCTTCCTCCCCAACACAAATACAACACAACACAGATCACAACACAAGTGTTAGTCTTGAGAGTTAATTTCGTGTCTGGCTTTTGCTGATTATTCTCACAACAATAACAATAATGAGGATGAGGACACCTCAATTCTGTAACAGACCTTGAGTCTCGGTAGGTGTTCAATAGAGAACCACACAACCTTAGGAAGGAATTCTACATTTTAATTTATAAATGGCAATTACGATCCTCCTCTCTTTTCAACTCTAAGCATTCTTACCCCGACGAGGGCGTAAGACCTTGGGTGGTTCGTACCAACGATTACAACACCCTTCCAACACTGACACCTATTTCTAAATTCGACATACAGTCACAGGATCACTGCTGGCTAGAGCTGACCTCTCGCAAAAAGCACCCAAATCACTCTGCCTTACCAAATGCACCCAGGCCAAGAGCAAAACAGTCGAGTTCTCGTCAGTACTCCTATCTTCTTATTCTGCGTACCCCTATTACTACGGTACGCACGTGGAATCACGGCTCCTGCACTCTTTCGTACGCAATAAAGAAAACGGTCAAGCTATCTATGTACACTACGTAACAGAGAAGTGCAACTTCGCACAAAATATAGCTCTCTCTGTTACTGCTGAAACTTGTGTCGTCACATAAAGCTAGTAGCCAATGACATCGAGCTTTACATTAATATAATCAACCGCGCCTGTTCATTGGTTACCTAGCTTAGTAACCATTTGCAAGTAACTTTTCTAGCTGCAATAGCGCCATCTACTGGAAGACCACACTGCAGCTAGCCAACCTATATTTGTTCTATTTTTAGCTCCACTAACGGTGTGCAACTTTACCCTGGCTGGCTCAACTGAGCCCCGTTCCGATGCATGCTAGGAAGTTAAGTAAAGCTAGCCAATGCATGCTTCAAGAGGCGACCAGTCGAGATGAAGTTCATAGTGAATTTCTGGACTACCAGGCAGAGACATCTCTACCATTGGAAGTGACCGAACAGCAGAATGCTGAGGAACAGTGGCAGGTGATGTCAAGACTGACAGACCACAATGGAAGTCTCAGATTCAAGAACCTAGCCAGGGTCATGCATGGAATCCTGCTGATTCCAGTGTCTAACTGTGCTTGTGAGCGCAATTTTTTCCATGGTGAGGAAAAACAAGACTGACTTTAGAGGAACTATGCATGGTTCTGAAGTCTGGCAATTCTGATCCTTGCCACCAGACTCAGCTGTCTGACGACTTGTTGCGGACCTGCAAGTCTGCAACTAAGATGTCCCAACAGTAATCCCTTTTGCAGCTATGTACAGTGTATATATTTTGTATATACTATTGGTGAGTTTTTACTTTCTTTATTTTTCCAATATTCACTTTCATTTTGAGAACAAAAGAATATTCGTGAAACATTGCGTGTTCTTGAGCATAAAATCTTACTGACAAATTTTGGATTTTACTGACATATTTACAAAATCTTACTGCGAAATCGTATAGGGGGTTGGCACCTCTGCATGTACGGGCACTTGTAAAAAAAAGTGTCCATTGTGTGTCATAATAATGCAAACGGACACATATAGTTTGCAGTTAACAACGCCTATTGTGCTTTGACAGTGGCCTTATATTGCTGCTAATCGCTAATAACAAAGTGTGCGTCCCTAATGTTTTCATGAATTACTGTTGTTCTTAGGATGGAGGAGATACAATTTATTTTAATTTTATTTAATTGCCTTCTATACTAGCGCTTTTCCAGGCCAAGAGCTGCTCAAGGCGCTGGCCGGTATACCAGCTCAATTCCTATGTGAGCAGCACTGTTTAGTGCCTCCCCATTTTGCTTACTGCGGGTTATTTATAGCTTGCCTGCACCCTCCCTTCCAGTGAAAGGAAGCATCGGTGAAGCTATTTATAGCTAGCCTGACTAACCTAACCTCAAAATCTAAAATGTTTTAGTTGAGTCGCTGTGGGTACAGAGTCTAACTCAAGCCACCTGAGGCACCCACTTGCAGTCTTTGAGCTCATGGTCTGGTGCCCAGACAACTGAGTACAATCCTGGACAACAGGGTATATAGAAGAAGGGACCTAATGCTTGCTGGGTGTATTTGTATAACCGGCTCTCACCCTTCTAGGGCATGCGCGACAGGGTCTTTAAAGTCCACGCGATGGAATGCATGTGTGCGCAGATTAGACCTTGGAGTAATTAGCTATTATTAGTCTGGTTAATTCCATGGATAAATAGTTGATCAATCCAATTAGTTGATCAGTGCTTCGATTAAAGTTTGACAAATACTAAGACGAACAACTACACTTTATTTATCAGTCAGTTTAGTTTAGGACAGCATAGGTACCATTCAGCCAATTTTTTTAGGTGTTATGTCGGTGTAGGAGCAAGTGATTTTGAAAATTTTTATTTAAATTTTTTATTTATTGGTGTCCCTAATCAAAGGTTGAATTAATTCAATTGTACATTTATTGACTCTCCTTTGGATGAGAGCATAAACTGACTAGTCTGTGCACACCCCATTCCATCGTACAAACTTGACTAGATCCTGACACCAATGTGATAGACTTGTGAGTGCCGGCTGCACAAATACACACAGCAAGCACTACCTCCCTCCTTCCCACCCCCAGTCGCCCAGGATTGTGCTCTGTCGTTTGAGATGCCCAAAGGTTTCAAGTGGGCGCCTTGAGCGGCTTAAGTAAGATCAAGCCTCTGTACTAGCTGTTCAAGTTCTTGTTCCTCTCCAGCCAATCCATCAATGCCATCTGCAAAACGGAGATTGGAGATTGCTCTACCTCCTATGATGATTGTACCTTTATGATCTGCAAGGAAATCTGACATGATGCGCTCCAGAAAGATGTTGACGAGTGTTGGGAAGAGTAGGCATCCTTGACGCATGCCGATTGTTGTTCTGAACTACTTTCCGATGGCACTGTTGTGGATGACTGCACTGATAGCCTTGTCATATAGGCTTTTGATGACTTCAATAATGTTAGGGCTGATGTTGTACACTCTCATAGTTGCCCATAGAGCTGCATGCCAGACTCGGTCAAATGCTTTCTTGAAGTCTACAAGCACATGATATAAACTTTGTTGGTGCTGTAGGTATTTCTTGCAAATTATTCTGAGGTTAAATATCTGCTCAGTGGTACTTCGCCCTGCCCCGAAGCCTGCTTGTTCTTCAGCTATGATTTGTTCAGCTTGGCGTTTCAACCTGTTGAGTATTATTTTCAGGAGGACTTTGCTGGGATAGCTGATGAGGCTGTTGGTGTGGTAGTTTTGAAACTCATGAAGGTTACCATTTTTGGGAAGAGGGATTACAAGCGACTTGGTTCATGGTGTAGGCCACTCCCCATTCTTGTTACAGCGTCAATCATCGCTTCTTCTCTTGCTTGAAGCAATTCGGCGGGTATGTTGTCCACTCCCGCTGACTTCCCCTTCTTCAGTGGTTGCCTGCTGCCTCAACTTCTTCTCAGAGAATTGGGAGAATTTCTTCTTCTCTGTTCTGGGGACATGCTAGAACTGATAGGTCTCCGTTTGGTGTGTGGTTGTAAAGGTCAGAACAGTACTCTGTTCATTTATCCGATGCTTATTGTTCTTCGGTAAGGCGCAAGCCAGACTTGCTTTGGATCGTGGAGACTTTGGGCTGTTTAACACATTTCAACCGCTTCACAATCACAATCTTGCTGTTGCTCTTGTTCAGGTTGTTCTTTATTTCATGGCATTATCTTCTATCCAGTTCTACTTTGCAGTACGCATGCCATTTTGAAAGTCACCATTGATTTTTCAGGGAGTGCTTACCAAGGATCTCAGCATCTGTCACTGCTGAGTTGGAGGTGGTGGTCATGGTGTTGACATCTGTTTCACAGCTCCCAAAATGAGCAGTGGTGCAAATTTCCCTCCAATTATGGCTTGGAATATTTCTGCCATTTCCGGGTCTTGCAGTTTATCCAGGTCGAACTTCAGTCTGGTGCACTTTGCTTTGTTTACTGTCTTTAATTGGAGCCGGAAAGACATATTTATGAGACCGTGGTCACTTTCGATGTCTGCTCCTGGAAAAGTGCGTGTCCAGTCTTGCCAATTTTGACACTTGATCTGAAGCATTTCTTGACGATGATGTAGTCAATCCGGTTGTGATACTCCCCACTGTGGCTGTGCCAGGTCCATCGTCTGGATTTTCTGTGGGGACCAATTAAGCTTGTTTGCCAGTATCAGATTCTTGTATCTGGCAAACTCCGAGAGTCTCAGACCTCTGTTATTTGTCTTGTTGTTGCAGTGGGGTTCACATGTGTCTCCCCAGTTGTGGTACATATGATGGCCAACTTTTGCACTCCAATCACCTTGCACTATGACTATGTTCTTCCTCGGCACTTGGTCAAGGACAGCCTGCAGATGTTCATAGAAATCCTCAACTTTGCTGTCATCATAGTCTGATGTTGGGGCGTAGGCCTTGAGGATGGTCATGTTCAAAAGGTGATGCTCTTAGACGGATGGTAATGAGTCTACTGGAGACTGGGCGGCAACCCATTACAGTGGCCAGCATGTTTTTATTGACCAAGAATTCAACGCCGTGTTTGTGCCTGTCATTTCTCCCACTGAAATAAAGTTTGTGGCCTTTGTTGGTAATTGTTTCATCTAGGCCTTTCCAGTGCAGTTCGCTGTTACCTAACATGTTCCATCAATATTGATCCAGCTCGTTGTTGTTGTATCAGTACAACTTATGTTAATCTGATGAATAAAAATTGATACAACAACAACAACAAGTCCAGTTCGTGTGGGCCAGTTCTTCTAATTTTCCCTCCGCATTTAGAGTCCTGACATTCCAGGTTCCTATTACGATGTTATCTCTCGTGCGGATCTTGTTAAGTTGTCCATCAGCAACACACTTGTCACCTGCTTCCTGGTAACCAATTGAAGATGCGGTTCTTGATGACCCAGGCAACAATCGATTGGGTATGGAGTGAGCAGTGGCCAAGAAATACCTGGTTGGGCCAGTCCTCTCTACGCAGTGGCAACAGCCGAAATCCAGGGGTACAGTGTGGCCTATCTTGGCCCCGAGCAGGTGGTCGTAGAACCTATAGTAATGTGAGGTTCCTCCACACTGGCCAGCGACTTCTTTGTAGAAGACTTTCATCAAGTGATGCCGTGTTGACATCACTCCTATTAGTCACCTCTTATGACACGCCAGAAAACGCTTGGTCTATTCTATTCCGTGCCAGAACCCACAGGATAGCTCTATATAAGAAAAATTATATAAAAATAACTTTTATTTTATTTTTGTTACTATTCTATTGATTTTGTAGTTTAGTTGAAATTTTAATTGTTTGTGTTGCTAGTCGATTGTTGAATTGAGTCAGTTATTCATTTATTGACTCCTGTTTTTGTTTTTGGGTCTATAGATGCAGCAAGAATTTGAAAACAAGATGCAGACACTGCTGTCTGAGATGGACCGACTTCAAAAACAGGGAGGAGGTGGCAGTAAGGAAAATGTCAGAGGCGATGAAACATCATCCAACTCTCGACTGGAGCAGCTGGAAAACCAGGTGAAAGAATTGACTGAGCGTCGGCTGCAGCATCTGGAGACCCTACAAAGTCAGCAGATGGAACTACAGGTAAGAGAAGCGTCTTGGTTTGTTTTTTTATAATGGGTTGCTTGAGTAGGTAATTTTCTTGTAAGGTTTTCTCAACAGTAAAACTGAAGAAGAGACAGCAGTGTTATTGAAATATTTGAAGATAATAATTATACACATCAAGATCTGAGTTTAGAGCCAATACAGGTTTGGTTAACAGATTTTTAAGAACAGGTAGTTATAATAATGGGGTTGTGTTTTAAAATCAATTTATGGTTTGTGATTCAGCATGAGAGAGAGAGAGAGAGAGAGAGAGAGAGAGAGAGAGAGAGAGAGAGAGAGAGAGAGAGAGAGAGAGAGAGAGAGAGAGAGAGAGAGAGAGAGAGAGAGCTGATACTAATAATTAATACTTGAATGGAAAATACAAGAATGCAGGGTTTGTATTGTCAAGATCACTTTGGCGAAAAAGTAAAAGAAAAAAGAGGATGTGACTAGCAGCAGGAAAGCAATTGCAATGTAGTGTTTAATTTGAAATTAATAATAATTGAGTTGTACATTTTTGCCAGATGATTTATTAGTAACAATTTTTACTTCTTTTTTTTTTTTTTCCCAGGCTCACCTGCTCACCATGTCACGTGACATGTCCCAGGCTCATCACAGTCGTCCCACCTCTCGCCTCCACCCCAGTTACTTCCCTTCCTTCCCCTCCAGCTCCACCTTCCCCACCCACCAGTCCCAGCCCTATAACCGAGCTCTTGTGGAGAGAGAGCTACTGAAAGGCAGACTGCAGGGGGAAACTGGGGGGAGGTGGGGCACAATGGGGGTGGCGAGGGAGGAGAAAGAGGAGTCTGCCCTGGATACACCCAACCCCCGAAGCCAGGCTCCAAGGCCCTCCTATTTTCCAACTGAGAAAGGTGAATTTACTATTAAGTGGTTTTGACAGCGACAGAGTGACCATGTTCTTGATTGTGCTGCTGTGGCACTGTAAAACGTTGTCCTCCAAAAAAAAAACTTAAAAGAAAAACAAAAGTATTTTCACGCTTTGAACTGATTGATTTATAGGAAAAAGTGGTGTGTACTCTTATAATTAATGTTAACCGTTATTAGAAAAAAATGTGCCTGGTAAATTTTGTGGTAAGAATTCGTAGTTGAGTCTGGCAGCAATCCAAGCAGTCAACTTACCTCCCTTGGAACCCATCATAGCAGATGCTAACATTACAACGTTGTTAACACACTATATATCATTTAATTTTATTTTAACATTGAAATATTATTTTCACTCTCTAACCTCAAAACTAATTTACATAATTGTTATTAATTGTTCTTTCTTAATAAAGAAAGAGCCTGGGTTCCACACCGATCTTTCCCCCCTTATGTTTTGGATTCTCCTTTGCTGCAGAACTTCTGTATCACTGTTGCTGCCTAAGTAGTTTTTGACTTTGGCAGATGAAAATGAAATTACTACTACTACTACTACTACTACTACTACTACTACTACCACTACTACTACTACCATTGTTACTTAAAGAATCTGCAGTCATCTTTTCGCTGCTGTTCCAACAGGGGGGTTTCTACAGGAGATCCTAGATGGTCAACCCTCCCCACACCTCAACACCACATTCAGTCTACCACCTGGTCACGCACCTTCCAACCCTACCAACTACAGGTAGGAAGATTTCTTTTTGGTTGTGTGTTTGGGGATAAGGTGGCGGGGTGTGTGTTACGTCATGTGTATTGTAGTGTTATGTTGTGTTATGTTACATTGTCCTGCATAAAGCTTAAAGGATGAGTTCAATTATGTTTGTGTATTTTTGTTTTAATTTTTGTATTTTATTTTATATTTTATCTCATTGTGGCTTTCTTTGTGCTGTTTGTTTTCTCCACTTTTACTTATGTTATTATTTTGCTTCAACTATACCTATATATTTTTCTTAATATTTTCTTTGTTTTTGCTTTCTGGCTTCTTTCCAGTCTTTCCTCAATATAGAGGCTTGTCTATATTGACCGTATTTAATTCCGGCGAAGTGAATTAAATTCGGATATACGGTAGCTTTTATAAAAATACGGAGGAGAAGTTGCCGATCGTTTATCTTGGCCAGCGGTGCTTCTGTACCGGTTTCTGGTCTCATAATAGTACTGTACTCCTGCACTCACTGATGTCGCTGATTTTTATGGTGATTTTAGAGTAAAACAAGTGTGGTGTTCAACAAGCTAATTTTCATCGTGATTTTAAAGGACTGAAAATAGCCTGCTGTTTCAGAGGGAAGCCTGTCGTTACTTTATAGTGTCATAGGCTGGGTTTTGCGAGGGGAAAAAAAATACTGACAAGTGATAAAAAATACTAACAAACGGGTTCGGAAATACAGACAAGAAGATTAGGGGGTTGGCACCTCTGCTGGTATTAGTTTAGTTTGTTACAACTTACATAATGTTTTTTTCTTCTTCTTTTTTCTCATTGTTTTTCTTTAGTTAAACTTTAAGTGTGGCTTACTGATTTGTTGTTGTTTGTGAGGTCCATTTTCTGTGATCATTTAACTGTGTGTGGGTATTACATTTTGTTATTTTGGGGGGGGTTTGCTTCATTACTACTTAAATACATAAAAATTACTGGCTAATATGATTATGAATGCCGCAGTAGAGTTCATATAATTTGTTTTAGACAATTATTTTGTATGCCATGTAATAATAATAGTATAGCAATAAGACTTTGTCTAGGGGAGAGAAGATCCACGGTGAGAAATATAATTTTAATAATGCGTTGCAGGATTGAAGTTGTTTCCCTTGTAAGCAGGCTACGTTTGTCTGATAGCTCGCTATGCTGACAATAAATCGTCAGAATTTTGGGGATATTTTTTAATGATAAACACGCACACACGCGCGTGCTCGCATAACACACAACACCGCTCCCCTCCACCCACGTCCACCCATGCACACACTCCTTCTCTCTCTCTCTCCCCCCCTCTCTCTCTCTCTCCCTCTCTCTCTCTCTCTCTCTCTCTCTCTCTCTCTCTCTCTCTCTCTCTCTCTCTCTCTCTCTCTCTCTCTCTGTGACAACACCACCACACTTCAAGGAAAGGGGTAGGTGAGTAGATGTGCGTGTGTTAGAATTGGAGGTGTTTGGGGAGAGAGAGAGAGAGAGAGAGAGAGAGAGAGAGAGAGAAGAGAGACAGAGAGAGAGAGAGAGAGAGAGAGAGAGAGAGGGGGGGGGGGGGGAAGCCACTGATCGGTTTTCCCCAAGCTTCATTCCTAAATTAGAGCCTACTCGAACCAACTTTTATCAACTGACAAATTCTTCAAAGATATATATATCCTTATCTGTAGGTGTGCGTGCACTCGCATGCCTTTGTTCGTAAGTGTGCGTGTGAGCGCACGTGCGCGTCTCCCTTGTGCGTGCGCGTATACGGGTCTCTGGGCTCTTCTTTGTGTGTCTGTGTATTTCCGCACAGCGCGTGAGTTCGTGCAATCCGCTGTGAAGTAATGTGAAGATAATGACAATGTTGATGGAAGTGGGTTTTGAAGTCTGAACCCCCAGGGACAGTCTTCCTTGGCTTAGACCCGGGGGACTAGGACCCATCAATCCCTATTTGTGGCTTATGGGCTAATCCGCTCCGATTAACACCAGATAGGTCGTCATCCAAGTGGGAGGTTTGTGATTTACAACACACAGTGTGCCCAAGCATATATTAGTAGATAATGAGTCTCACCATTGGGAATGGCGACTGTAGTGTAACAGCACTAAAGCGCCGTTCTCCACGAAAATCATGCTCAAGGTGCGTGAAAGAAACCACAACTAAATTCATGGATGCTTCCAAAAAAATTGAACATACTCTATATAGAAATTATGTCATTTGCAGAGGAATGGCCACTGTAGCAACTGTATTTTTTTATAATGATGTCATGATGTTAGCTTGAAAAGCGCCGTTTTTCACGAAAATTATTCTCAAGGCAAATTATCTCTCCCTCTTTCCCACCTCTCCTCTCCGCCCCCAACAAATACACACTAAATTCAGGGGTTTTCATATCAGAAAAAAATGCTGTAGTATAATTGTATCAAATCAAACTAGCAGATAATGATTCTTCCCCTTAGGAATGGCGACTGTAGTAACAGTATTTGGTCATGATGGTGTCATGATTATTCCTAGTAAAGCGCCGTTCTCCACGAAAATCATGCTCAAAGTAGGTTGTGTGTGCGTGTGGGTGGGTGGGTGCGTGTGTGTGTGTGTGTGTGTGTGTGTGTGTGTGTGTGTGTGTGTGTGTGTGAACAAAGGAACAGGAAACTCAGTTCGATTTGTAATTTGATGTGTGTAGGTGTCTTTAATAGTTTAAAAACATTCGTTGAATGTTCTGTTTGGTGGGTGTTCTGGAAATGCATTTGAATGGCTTTCTATCATGTTAATCCCTTAACAATTTGCTCACGTACCCCTTTGTGTATGGTAACGGAACTATTGCTGGTGTAAACGTTTTGAGTTTCCGTTGAAATACTGGTGTTGCAGGTTAGATCAGAATTTTAGGTACGTTCATATAGTAATCCATAACAATCTCTCTTTGTTCGCCTTCCCCTCCCCACCCCCTATATATCCCCTTTTCTCTCTATCCCCTTTTCTCTCTCTCTCTCTCTCTCTCTCTCTCTCTCTCTCTCTCTCTTTCTCGTTCTCTCTCTCTCTCTCGCCACCTGCCACACCCACCCCCTTCCCCTCTTATTTATTTATCAATTCCATGTCATAGTTTGCGTAGCTATTTAACGTCTTTCACGAATCATGCTTTTAGTGAACACCTATGGCTGTGTTTTAAAAAAAAAAACAACAACAACAACCACACAACTGTTTACTGCCAACTTCTTTCTATCATGTCCTCGTGTTGTCTCTGTCTTTGTTCTTTGTAAATCTGTACATAACCATAACGAAACTATCTTTGGAAGAGAGGGATAATAAATTTTTGAGTGACAGCCTACGCTACCAATCAGAAGACGCACAACTCACTCACGTGACACTAAAGCGTATAATCCTATCAGAAAGCACACAAATCACGTGACACTCATCACCCCCTTTACTTAGGATTTTGCAAGTGTGACAGTGTCCGCAGAGATACCATTATATGTGACTGCGTGAGAAAAACGCTTTGAGCATACATTTTGTTTAATTTTGCATTGTATAACAGAAATTATTATTATTATTATTATTATTATTATTATTATTATTATTATTATTATTATTATTATTATTATTATTATTATTACAATCGTCATCTGATTCAGTCTCGGTGGAAAACAGGAAAATTCAACATACAGGTATTCCAACACCCTAGTTCTGTTCGTTGTTGCTCTTCATCTATAGCTTTTGCTCGTTCTTCTTGTAATGTGCGTTATCTCTGTCTGTCTCTGTCTGTCTGTCTGTCTCTCCCTGTCTGTCTCTCCCCCTCTCTCTCCCTCTCTCTCTCTCTCTCTCTCTCCCTCTCTCTCTTTTTTCTTTTGTTTTACCTTTACCTAAGAGTGTGGCTGAGCGCTTGTCTTTGATCTACCCCATCATGGCTTCAGATCACGACACTGTCTTAAGGAGGGAGAGCGGCTAAATTGCATTACCGTGATAGGTCTCCTTACTGTGCTTTATTGCTCTATCACGTGATTGGCTTGCTGGGTTCGAACCCCACTTTCCTTCCCCCCCCCCCCTTCCTCCCGTCCCTACCGCCCCTCGTTCAACCCCTTTTTCTGCTCCAGCAGGTAATTGTTACAACTAAATTGCATTACCGTGATAGGCTTCCTTACTGTGCTTTATTGCTCTACCACGTGATTGGCTTGCTGGGTTCGAACCTCCCTCCCCCCCCCCCTTTCCTCTCGTCCCTACCGCCCCTCATTCAACCCCCTTTTCTGCTCCAGCAGGTAATTATTAGTACTACTCCTCCTCTCTCTCCCCCCCCCCAACCCTCGCACCTCTCCTAGTTTCGAATCCTTCCTTACAATTCTTCTCCGACGTTCATTCCATCACAGCATTTTGCTAGTTTGACCCGTCTACATCAGCGGTGATAATGATGATGGTGACGATGATGATTGTGGTTGTGATAATGATGATGATGATTCTGATGATGATGATTTATAGCGCCAGAAAGTGTTCATGCGAGTTTGTGCCCAGTACGATGACCACGATGATGATGATGACTATGATGATGATGATGATGGAGAGTATGATTATGATGATGGAGAGTATGATTATGATGATGATCATGATGATGATGATGATTGTGGTGGTCGAGGTGGTGTGATGGTGATGATGATGATGTGATGATTGATGATGATGATGATGATGATGATGATGATGATGATTTATAGCGCCAGAAAGTGCCCATGCGAGTTTGTGCCCAGTACGACGACGACAATGGTGATCATAATGATGATGATGATAATGATGCTGCTGCTCCTCCTGCTAATGATGATGATGATGATGATTTATGATGTGATTGATGATGAATGATGATGGGTGTGATGATGATGATGATGATGATGATGATGATGGTGATGATGATGTGGTGGAGGTGTTTAAAACGGTGTGAGAGTATCGAAATGTGAAAGATGATGTATGTCTCTATTTTTTTGATGATATATAAAATATAAGTTTTGTAAATAAATTTTGATAAATTAACTCTTTTTTGCTCCAACAGATATATGTAATGAAACCAGATTATTTATCAAAAATTCAGAGTCAGTGTATTAGATTCACTAGGTGTTTCTGCTGAGCAGGGGAAATACATGCTTTATTTTCAGATTCGGTATCACGTTGAAGTAATTTTCACGATAACGATGACCGTAGGTACGGCAATTTTTGAGAGAAATGGATTGACATTGATTGAAATTTAACGCCTACACCCACCATTGGCGACATGGCGGACGCGAAAAATAGCCCCAAAGAAGAGGGGTAAGGGCCTAAATCAACTCTGAACCACAACTGCAATCTTACTGCCAAGATGGACAGTGAACGGAACAGTCACTTACTGAACTAAGACATCTGTTATTGTCTAGGACCAGCGTTTAGGACCACTATACTTTATACTTCTGATGATCAGATTGTGTGTGTGTGCGTGTGTGTGTGTGTGAGGGTGTGTGCGCGCGCGCGTGTGTGTGTGTGTGGTGTGTGTGTATAAAATAAATATAATAAAAAATCAAAGAGAAAGAAAGACAGAAGTAAAATTATAAAATAAAAATTAACAAAAATAAATAAAAAATAAAAAAATACATTTTAATAAAAACGAGATGGGAGCTAAATGGTACTAAATTGTTGTTGTTGAGAGATGTCCATTTTATGACATGGGCTCTCCAGACCTATGCCTGAAGGCGTCGTAGAGGGTTGGCAGGCGATGAGCCCAGTAGTCTGGGAGATGCCATCATGGGAATCCGGCCATTTACATCTACTTCAACTCGGCTTTCTGCTGTCGCCAGCCCCGCACGTGACTCGCATCTACGAACACGCACGCGCGTTCTCAGAGAGAGAGAGAGAGAGGGAGGGAGGGAGGGAGAGAGAGGAGGGAGGGAGAGAGAGAGAGAGACATACAGGCAGACAGACTCGGACATAGCACACTTACACACACCCACACCAACGCGCACACGCACGTTCACAATGAATACGCACACATGACACCATATGCAGACACTTCCGTATAATTTGCAAACGCACTAAAGTATATAACTACAAACATAATTAAAGTACACATGCTCATTCGTACGCACATAACATCAACACACAAACAAGGTATTGGCTTTGCTTTACCTCTAAGAGGCCTTTTAACATTGTTATTTCACCCTCTACTTTACCGTCCCTTTGATGAAAGTCATCTAAGTACTTGGAGAAAGATTCTGCCGTAAGAGAGAATAAGAGTGAAGGGATGAGAGAGAGAGAGAGAGAGAGAGAGAGAGAGACGTGCATGGCGTGCAGAGTGACAGTGATTGTGAAATTGAGTGAAGTAAATGGAGGCTGGCAGACTGAGAGAGTGAGCTCTGGTCACAGGCCGAGTAGGACAGGTGGACTGAGTTGGCGCCGGTAGTCAGAAACACTTTGCATCGAAAAATTTCTATGTATGAGATTCTGACCATGGAGGCCAGGCGCACTGCCATCTTATTATGAGACAACAAGGCAGTTTCATTATTACAATAAACGAACAAAATAACACAAACACTGTGCATCTAAAACTTTCTATGTATGCTATTCTGACCGTGGAGGCCAGGCACACTGCCATCTTTTTATGAGACAACATCGCAGTTTCATTATTACAATAAACAAACAAAACAACACCAATGTCACGAGAGGCTATATAGACCCTGCACTAAGGCTTCTCGCCTTAACTAGTTCAGCCTGCTTTGTCCTGGGTAACGTAAAGTCGCTGCCTAGAAGACGACACAAGTCAGTTGTGTGCTAAGCATGTGTAAGCTAACGCTCGCTCAGGTAGGCAGTGACCACATCCCGCTGACGTATAGCCACCGCCCCCCGATAGACGGCGCTCAAATCTCACGAGATTTTCGCGGGGTTTGGCTGACCACAAGCCTAGGTAGTCATTCTTTGTCTAACGCTCACCCGAAAGACTAAAGCAGGTGACGGATGAAAGTCATTCATCGCAGTATAGCCACAGCCTGACATTGTCAAAAAAGTAAATGATCAATCTTTTGGTTTCATCGCGAATTATTAATATTATTGTTGGATTATGTGTGTGAAGTCTTGCCATGTTTTATCATTGTGAATGTTTGTAAAACTTAGCGTGACCACGTGGCAGACACGCGACCGGTTTCGGCACCACGAGGTAGCCTCTACTGTCCCACTGTTGTTTCTCCTATGTGTATTATTGCAGACCAGTGGCTGTACAGGAGAATGTGTTACAGTATATTGTTAATTACTTCTCCATGTGTTTAGTTTAGCCATGATATGTATAACTATATGCATAGGAATTATGTTGGAGATCCCAGTGGACCACGGACATGGAGGATTATTCGTCCCTTGTTTGTATAAGTGGATGCGATCTCAACTGAGGGCTTTTTCTGCCATCAGTGAGATGCTCTGCACAACCTTTGTATACAAGGCGTTGCAGAAACTCGTCTTATGTTTTGCAGATGAGCAGGCTTGTTGGTCCGAGGCAGAGACAGACCACTAAAAGTCAACCTGACATTCGGCCTGCAGTGGAGCATCTAGCACTGAGATACGATAGCCCAATAGTCAACAATTAAGGAGGAGACACCATCTCCACACCTCAACAAATCAGCCAAGTGCACAAGAAGAATTGCACAAACACTGATCTGCGTTAGTCTGCTCGTCCAGAAAAACGAATAATAGGACAGAAAGAACTCATAGTCCAGTGATGAGACAGTAACAGATATCGAGAACAATCGCTGCATAGACCCATTAAGGAGCGAACTACTCGACGTGAAATTGGGACATTTAAAGTTAGTGTAGAGATTAGAAGACTTTGTATAGAGTAGAGGAAATAAATGTGTGTTATTTACTGTTAAAAAGTGGCTGGACTACCTATGTTTCATAGCCGTGCGAGAGCTAGTGTGTCAGTGAATCTTTAACATTTTGTCCCTATTTCTATAACCCTACCCGCACACAGATCGAGCTAAATATATAAATGTATTAAGATTAGTCATAGGGTGATTACACTAGCCGATCTCCGCCGACGATAGACGAGTGGGTAATAGCCCTCCATTGTGCAGAGCCCAGCACCAATAGACCCACCCTCACAACCAACATCAACATCCTTGATAGCCTGTCTCTCTTGAGTTAGTTAGTTAGTCATTGTTTATAAGGTCTAGCAGATTGCAAAGAGCCCAATCAGGACCACCTCTTTTGAGTGAAACATCACTTGCCGTTGCATTGAAAGTCATGAGCTGGTTAATGCACTAGACTATTATTTTAATAAATAGTATCCCCACTTCTGGAACAGCTTTACATTCCCACTCGCTGTTGAAGAGGCTTACTCTTTCCCTCCTGCTCTGTCCTATCACTCGTTGACTATCTTCTTCGCTGATCAATGACCTCTACCTAACTCTTCCTCAGGCTCCTTGTTTGTGTATGAGGTCTGTTTCAGCTTAGTTCCCTTTCTGCCTCACTAGGGCTTCCTATGATGATATTTAGCAATATAAGCATTTTATATGTATAGGTTGATAATTTATAATGATGTTTGTATTCTAGGTAACCGTTCGAGTAGTTGGGGTAAAGCCTCAGCCATCCCCTGCGTGGATGTCAGAAAGTGACTGGCCGTGAGGGCATTCAATTTTCCTACTAGGTGGAGCAGATCTTTTATGAGGATGGGTGTCCTCCTGATTTGGCTCGGAATAGTGCTGGACCTAAAGCACAATCAATCAATCATCAATCAATGAGACTATTTTTAACAATCTTACAACTCCCATCCCCCAGCTTTTTCACCACCCACCTCGCCTGATCGTTGACCCGCGTAACTCAGCTCACATACTAAACCACATTACTCTCAGGTCCCTTCAGACACTGCAGTCACGAGCGCTATCGTCTTACACACACCATGCCAGACGAAATTTCGGGAGTGCGTGACGTCACGAGATTCGTTCGTGCTGGCTTGTGCGACCCTTCTGCACTGGTAAATGGCAGGTCGATGGCGTGCTGGATAAGACTAGAGTATTTGAGAATGTGGGAGTCACCCGTTTTTCATCCCCCTACCTCAAACCACACCAGCTCCTACCTCAAACCACACATAAGCACACACTCACATCGCTGGCTGATTAGTCTCTTGGATTCAAAACCACACTTGGGCACATACATGTCTGGCCGAAAGGGCTGTATGGAGTACCTTCGCCGTAACAGTTTCTCACATACAAAATTCAACCATGGTTCACGTTTTTTCATTGTCGCTGACAGTGTTTGACTACCTGTGCCCACGCCAAAACTCTTTTTACAGAAACTGTAAACACCGCTTTTCACAACCAAGCATACAAAAGCATCAAGCATTGACTGTTTATTACCCTGTAAATACTCCTTGCAATAAAGAAACTAAACTTTAGCTTTTTCTGAGCAATCGCGGGAGCGTCAAACATCGTCTCCATAAATGGTACCGAACTAATATACTCTTGTTAAAGACTAGACGTGCTGAAAATGATCTTTTCTATGCAAGCATACTAGCATCAAATGCGGTCTCTTGATACACTGTGAAAACTTGGTATTGCGCAGTTACAGCTGTTTGTATAAAATCCCAACTCGTGACATTTTGTTCACAGCATTTTTGCTCTATTCAGCTTCACAGTCAACAGCACCAATTTTGCAAGTATGTCATAATAATAATAATAATAATAATAATAATAATAATAATAATAATAATAATAATAATAATAATAATAATAATTATTATTATTATTATTATTATTATTATTATTATTATTATTATTATTATTATTATTATTATTATTATAGAATATTAATGGATACGCGCTTTTTCCCAAATTTAAAAATCAGGCTCAAAGAACGGCGATATGTACCAACATACACGCACTCACATGGTTCACACACACTCAAATACAAAACACACATTTATCACTCAAACATGTGATGTAAAGGCAGGGAGGTCGCTGTTTGTTTGAATGTAGAACGATCGACATCGTCTCTTTTGTGGGTATCAGAGCACGCATCTCCGCTTTGCGATAGAGGAAGAAGAGCGAGGCTGGGTGAGTTTTGAAGTGGTGTTGAGCTCAGATACTCGGAAGAAAAAAAGCAAGACAAATACCCGTGCGTGCTTGTGCGTCAGGAAGCGTTTTTAGACCCTTCGTCTCCGTCCCTTATTCTCTTTTATCGATGCCTGTCTGTTAGTAGGGTGGCACAGTGGTCATCCCCGTGCGCGGACTAGCGGCAGGAGCGCGCCTTGAATGATTCTGTGTTATGGAAAGCTGTCTGGGTGGCTCAGCGAGTGGCCCAAAGGCGTGGTGACATTCTTACGCAGTTTTGCTACAAGTGCGTGTTTTAGGTGTCCTAGACCCTTTCGTCTGTTGTTCTTTTGTATCATTAGAACTGCTTTGTCTTACAGTTGAATTGTTGAATATATTAACTATTTACAGAAGTAATCGGAGAGAGCAGGTGCACCACAAGAGTTGCTCAGACTGCCAGACTCAGTTTTGGGTTGCATATTTATACCATTTTATTCATGTTTTACATGCGTTCGCTAATATGACTTTGTGTGATGTGACCGTTGTACCCGTTTTTCCTGTCTTCTTACTCCCTAGCAGTTTTTAACAGTGCTGTTCGTTAATGCGGCTTCGTGTGTGTTACCTTTAAAACTTTTGTCGCTGTACGAACTTTCTCAGTTGTTTCTTTCTGTCCAACCTGTCGGGCTCTTTCAGTTTGTATCCATGTGTTCGCTAATGTGAATGCGTGCAATATGTGCGTTTGGCTATTTCTTGCCTCGCCCTTCTTGTCGATCTCTTTTTTTTTGTTTTTGTTTATCAGTGTGTTGGCTAGTGCGGCTGCCCGTTCTTGTACTCTTGCCAACCTCATGGATATGTCATACATGTGTTGGCTAGCGTGCGTGCGTGCGTTGGGCCTGTGTTGGTGTCTGGTTAGATGAGCGGTGGCATCACGTAAGAGCGGGGTCTCTCCAACATGGAAATGAAGACGATTTAATCAAAGGCAGGGCTGCTAGGGCTGCATAGCACGCACGTCTCTCATAAACCGCTGTCGCTTAGCATGTATTCACTCGTGAAATGTTTTCGCGGAGATTGGGGGGGGGGAATGTATTTAGCAAGCTTGCACTGCTAATTTCCCCCACACTGCATACGTTACGTAGCTGAGACTCGCCGAGGAACGCCAGTGGGAGCGGAGGCGAACGTAAACCTAGGCGAGTCTCAGTTATGCAGTGTGGCAGCACCATCGTTTTGCATGAAAATTTAATAACTGCACCAGTAGGTCTGTTTCACCAGAAAGTCTTGAGTGTACACCGCAGGGGCGTCGCACGGTCCAAAATATTGGGGGGGCAACCCTGTCGACGGGGAGGTGGGGGGTGGGGGGGGGGGGGGGCTGACAAGCGGGACGCACCCTGTAATATATCCTCGTACCTTCATTTAACTGAAAGACTGAGAGTAAAAACATTTAATTATTTATGTTCTTCTTTACTGAAAATACAAGATTCATTTCCAGAAACTACAAATACATGATTAGCGATATGTGATAATGATTAAAACCAGGAAACACGAACATTAATTACCTGCCGCAAGATCATCTAGGTTGAAATTGTGTCTTCTCTATAAATCGCAACTCGTTTTGCATATTGCATACATATAATGACGAAACACTTCCACTACCAGTTTCAGAAAATCAGTCAATTGATCAAGTTGTTTTACTAGGGCGTATATTACTCGCAGTTTCTCTAAAGCAAAATACTGTCTGTCTGAGCCTTCCTCTATCGTTTGAAATCTTCTTCTTCTTCTTCTTCTTCTTCTTCTTCTTCTTCTTCTTCTTCTTCTTCTCTCTTCTTCTCTTCTTCTTCTTCTTCTTCTTTTCTTTCTTCTTCTTCTTTCCTTCTTTCTCTCTCTCTTTCTTTTTTTTTTTTTTGCAAATTATTGGGGGGCAGGTGCCCCTCTTCACCAGAAAGTCTTGAGTGTACACCGGTATTTTGTGTAGTAGTTTAATTGCAATTTGCATCAAAATATGATAGCAGCTTTGAGCTTTTCTACATATGATTATGTTGCGCCTCACGAGTATTTCATTATTTGGAATGTTTATGACAAATGTTACACATGTTGTCAGCAAAGGTAGCGCACATAAAACTATTATCAAACAAGAATTTTTTAATGAAAGAAGTCTTTTTAAAATCGTACTCTTGCCTATGTGACTGCCTGCAAAATGTACATTTGAAAGGCTTTATTACCCTCCCCCCCCCCTTGTCTCCTCCCACCTCTCACTGTCACCCCCTTCCTCCTCCCCTCCTCCGGGAAATTCTGTTGTTGTATGACCAAGGTTCTTATTAATATAAAATCCATGCAGAGACAGCATTTCACATGTTGTGTTGAAGTTGGTTATGGCAGAATGTCATGACGTACGACTGTTCTCATTCAATTCACTCTGCTGCCTGCATAACAAGTGATGTTGTTAAGCTAGCACTAATGCCTCTGTCTCTGTTATTTCTTCAGGATCTGTATGCTGCATCTCGTTTCCCAAAATGTAATATTAAAAAAAATAAAAAAAAGCATTACGTGTCCATGATGTCTATGTAATCCTAACTGGTATTAAGATTGCATGGACATCATGGACACTTTTTTTCCCCTACCCTCGGAGCATGTCCCTGCGACATAGAGTTGTGAGCCATAGAAAGGGGACATTAGATTGGGATTGGATTGCGCTGGATTAAACAATTTAGGTTAAAAAACACATGTGGGGGGCAACTATATGTTTTTATTCTGATCTCCGGTCTCGGTGACTTCGTTGTCATGGAAATTGTTTTCCGTCGCTGTGACTTTTGCGTTAGCAGCGGTAAGGTCTTTACGCGACAAGGGGGATCGTTAGGGTTTGGACGCACGCACACACCGCATACAGCGGCGTTGACGAGGTCGAGGAAAAAGGCTGCTCGGCACGCACAGTCGGCACGGACACTCTTTAAAGGGCTTCCTTCCTTTACCTTTCTCTCCTCTCTCCTTTCCCTCCCTCCCCCCCCCTCCCACTTCCTACGCTATCCATACCCATTACCCATTTCTTCTCTCCTTTCTTCACTCTTCCTCTTCTTAGCTAACTCATCCCTTTACCTAAAAAAAAAACAAAACACCACCAACAAAGAACTCTCTCTCTCTCTCTCTCTCTCTCTCTCTCTCTCTCTCTCTCTCTCTGTCTTTCTGTTTGTCTCTGGCTCTCTTTGTCTTTGTCTGGCTCTTTGTCTCTCTCTCTCTCTCCTTCTCTATCCTTCTCTAGGATGAGAGTATAAACCGAGGTCTAGTCTGTGTGTCGCATACATTCCATCATAACGTTCTTTAAAGA
Source organism: Oncomelania hupensis (assembly GCA_036898135.1). Classification (NCBI taxonomy): domain Eukaryota; kingdom Metazoa; phylum Mollusca; class Gastropoda; order Littorinimorpha; family Pomatiopsidae; genus Oncomelania; species Oncomelania hupensis. Next base: position 76,835,250 of record CM072513.1, read on the forward strand.
TCCTGACGCTCATGTCCTAGACCGGTAACAAGAACACACCCAGCATGCACTTGGTCCATCTCCCCCATCCCTGGCTGGCCAGGATAGTGCTCAGTTGTACGGGTGTCAGACCATGCGCCCAAAGGCTGCGGGTGGGCGTCTCGTGCGGTTTGAGTTAGGTCCTGTATCGACCAGCGCCTAGATCGAGTCTGGTCAAGTACGGCGAGATAAGTGCGCTATAAAAATCATCAATAATAATAAATAAATAAAAACAACAACGTAAACTCTCTTCTTCCCTACCTCTCTTTTTGTGTGTGTTTGTTTTGTTATTTAGCAGACCAACCCTGCACCTCTCTCTCTCTCCCTCTCTTTCTCTCTCTCTCTCTCTCTCTCTCTCTCTCTCTCTCTCACTCTCTCTCTCCTCTCTCTCTCTCTCTGCAAACTACCACCTCTCTCCCTCTCCTCCTCTCTCTCTTTTCTTAAGTAAACTTAACCCCCTTTCAGTAAACTCGAGCCCATCTAACTCTCATCCTCCGCTTTCCGTCTCTAAGTAAACTTACTCTCCTCTTTCCCTCCTAGTGACCTAACCCCTTAGCACACCCACACACACCCCCACACACCTTTCCGTCTAGCTTCTAATGTCCCTTTTTTGTTTTTACTTGACATGATCCCTCGGTCTAACCGCCGCTGTCCTGCTGCAGCAGTCGTGCAATCCCAATTTCGGGTGAGGAATAGTTTATCCCAAATTTCTAATAATCTACCTTTGCCGTGTAATTTGTAGGTTCCATTAATATATTTTCTCTAAGCGAGTACCCATTGTTATTTTTAAAAAAAAATTTATATTCATTCTTTTTATTTTTATGTTATTATTTTTAAAATGTATTTTATTATTTTTATTTTTATTTTATATTTTATAAGTGTGTTTTGTTTTTTATGTACTTGTAGTGTGTCACACTGCGCCAGTAATGACTTCAATCGTTACAGTTGTGGGAAGTTAAATTGTTACTGTCTTTCTTTGGCCTTATCATCTTCATTCGCCGGCATCAATTAATTTGGCAGAGGTGGTTGACGTCGGGACCATCATTATCATCGTGATCGTCGTCGTTGTCTTCTTGGCGTCGTCGTCGTTGTCATCATCATCATCGCACAACTATCGTTAATAATTATCAATATAATCGGGCAGACAGTCATTCGTCCTTGCTTCCTCCAACGATTCTTCTTTTTGCGTTCTCCGTTCTCTCACCTCTTTGCATCATTCACACTTCTTCGCAGTAATATTGTTCTCTCTGCCCCCCCCCCTCTCTCTCTCTCCCACCTCCCCCTTTCTCTCTCCACTCCCCATCTCACCCCCCTTGTTTGCGCTGGTTCGTGCTGTATCTGCTATGAGCGCAGTTCACAAACAAAATAGATTGCACTTGCGCGTGCCTCTCTCAATATAGGAAGCACGATGGAAGGGGTTGCGGGCGGAGTGAGGGAATATTGAGGGTTAAAAGGCTAGAAGAGGGGAGAAAGGATGCAAGGCTAACAAGGAAAGAGGGTTAAGATTGACGTGAGGATGGCATTGTTTTGAATTTATAATTGATACTTTTGCATTATAATAAAAAATTGTTAATGGAGGGGGGGGGGGGGAGAGGGTAAAAATAACACAACTAAAGGAAACACTCCCCCCCCCTCCTTTCCACCTCCCCCTACACTCACTCACACACGACGAGTTCATAATGTATCCCCATTTTTTTTCTTTCTATAAACAATGTTTTGTTGTTTGTTTTTTTTTTTTTTTTTAAATTTGAACGCGGTCAATGTTGTCATGCTCAGCAGAAAATAAATGAATGTTGCTGACTTCTTACTCACTATACAGCAAGATTCTGAAACATCTGTTTGCGAGATCGAGAATCACGTTTCACAAAAACCCCGAAACAGTGCTCCTCCCCAACCCTTCTCTCTCTCTATCATCGCTCTCGTTCCGTGCACGTTGGAGCCCCACCCTCTCATGTTATGAAGTTGAAACAAAACCTCCTGTTGCCCTCCTCCTCCTCCACCCCATTGCCCTCCCTCCCTCCCCCCCCCCCCAAATTGAGCCTCTTTTTCTCATTTCCTGCCTCTTGCTGTTGAACCAGGAAGTTTTCTGACGACGTTTTTCATCATTGTAAAAAAAACAAATACAATTTTTTTTTCTCGGTAAGAACAAGTTTGGCTAGTCCAATAAGTCTGATTAACGCAGCCTACCACACACAAAAAATATTTCGACGTCAGAAATATGCAAAGTAGCGCGCCTGAAGGGAGATGACTGTGAATGAAGTTTTGGAATGTGGCTAGCGAGACGTGCTGTTTGAGAGTTCTGAAAGAAAATTGCGAAATTCTCGACCCCGCAAAGCAAAGTTCTGAGAGAAAGCCTTCGCCGATTCAGTTCTAAAGGTGAAATAAAGCGAGACAGGCGAACGTGCCGTTTCGATCCTTGCGTTGGAACGAGAAGAGCGGGGTCTTGTGTCGGGGAGAGAGAGAGAGAGAGCGGTTGTTGAAACAGCAGCAGCTGTGCCAAGCTTGCGGTGAACGAGCAAATTTGCTCCAGCGTAAAATGTCCATACAACGGGGCCGTTGTTTTCGGCACTTCTTGTGATGAAATCTCACTGTTTGACTAATAATATTGATATTGATAAGGTGTATAGTAATAATGCAGTTATAAGATTTTGATATTTTCTGGATAAATAGAGTTTGTAATGAAGTGCTTTATTAATTGAACTAAGTCAAGGTTTAACAACAAAATGTGTTCGATGATAAATTATTAATAAGTAGCCAATAATTCAAGTGAAGAGGCTGTCAGTTCCTTTAAGTACAGTGATTATAGTGAAGTAAATTCAGTTGTAATGTGGCCTGGTAGGCGATCTCATAGCTGTTGATTTACAACAGCATTACCTAAAGAAGTGTCATCAACTGCTCGTTTAGGTTTATTTATTAGGCCTGCATTTTGCACGTCGCGAAGGAGACAGTTTGTACATAGGTCCAAATGTGGCTTCCAGCACCGTGGGCATTCGGGTATCTAGTGCAGTCGACAGTTGACAAGGCGGCCATTAGTATGCAGGGTCACGGTGGGCCGAAGCGGGGCTCAAGGCGCTATCCAGTGTCCCTTGCCAGTGCCGTGTGTGCCGTTCGTGACCACACACCTCTCCGACACAACACGCACATCGACATTGGCAACTTTACCAACACCATCACCCCTCTCACAACCTTCAATGCGTGCTCTCCTAGCTAGCGGGCGGGACTTTGAGTGAGGCGCATGCGCTTTCTCCGCTCGTCTCGTCTGTCACAGACCGTGTGATGTCAGACTCGAAGCAAAGTTTGGCGCTACACGCCACAACAACTCTGATCCCACTGTGCGTGCTTTTAGTCAATGTCAGCGACAAGAAGCAATTCGGTTGTTATTTGTGGTGGTGCTTTCTAAACAGTTATTTGTGTGTACGAAGTAACTGTGGGTTTGTTTTGGCTGTCACTGCCTTTGCAGTAAGAACAGTCTGTGACAATGTGCAATTCGTCGTGTTTGTATAGGCCTACTGTTTCGCTCGACGTAGCGAGTGACTTGGGTTAACCCCAGCCTGAACTGGATGTCTGCAAAACAGTTTGTGTTGTAAGCTGTGCCAGTGCGTTGTTGTACAGGCGCCCGCTGTGTTGGACTGTAGTGTGGATAGTGCAGTGGAAGTGTCGGAGTGTTTGTGTATGGTGTTGTGACAGTGCCGAAGTAAGGTGAAACTTTTGACAATGGCCATGCCGCAGCGAGCACAGCGCCAACACTGCTATCTGTGCGACTTGCCCCGTACGCCATGGGCAATGTTGCACGATTTCTCCGAGTCAGTATGCCGCGGTTGCGTCAACTACGAAGGCCCTGACCGCATCGAAATGATCATCGACGCCGCCAGACAGATGAAAAGAGTGCACGGAGTGCAGGAAGGACGCCAGCCTCCACCCCAACCCCCTTCTTCTCACAAGTCTCCACTGGGCCATTCCCACCCACAGATGCCACCACGACACAGGGAGATGGATTCCCACCCTCCTCCACCACACCCTGGACCAGGTGGGATGATGGAACCACCCCCTGGACGTCTGCATGGTCCTCCCATTCCCACATTTTCTGGGCCAGAGAGGGCGCATGGTCTGCACGATGGTAGAGGACGACCCATTTTAGAGTTTCCTGGTGCCCAGCGCCTGCCTAATGGCATACCCATCCTTCATCGCAGCGGTGATGACCACGGTCCTGCGGACTTGACTCGCAGTAGCCCCAGCATGTCGCGTGGTCCACCGCTGCCTCACCACTCTACCACTGGCCCGCTCCCTCCTCGCAGCCTCCACCACTCTCTCCCTCCCATCATCGGGAACGGGAAGGACGATGACGATGACCGACATCGAGATAACGAAGACGCTGACAAGAGAGCCTCCCCTTCTTTCCCTCAAAACGTTCGTGAAACGCTCACCATTCTGAACGCTTCAGCTCCATTCCGGGTGCGCCACAAAAAGGACCACTCTCTGATTGGTCGTGCGATTTCTTTCGATGCAGCTGCCAGGCAAGGTGGTGGAGGAAGCTGTGACTTTGACTTAAAGGTGTTCGTGGAGTACCCCCTAGGCTCTGGAAATGTCCACAGTTCACTAACCGCTTTGACCAAACTGATGGCCAGCGACTCGAGCAAGGACCTGAGCAAGGTGCCTGTGGCTGGCATCAAGCACCTGGAATACGAACTCAAACATGGGGGAGGGGACTGGCGCTCATTCTTCGACTTTCTCCCAGAAGGAATACGCAGTTTCAAGGAGCCGATGAAACGTGAAGGCATGCCCACGCCGTACGTTGATTCTACTCTGCCTCCACCCCGCCTGCCTCGTACCCTAGGGAATGGAGCGGGGAGGCTCAGGGATGCTCAGAACCGAAAGCGGAAAGGTTCGCCCTCAGGGGAAGAAGAATCGGTCCTGAGCAGGCTGTCAGAAGAGCATCACCGTAGACAGTTGTGGATGGCTAGCCAGGCTGAAGGGCTCAAACTGACCATCAACTCCACAGTGTACAGCAATGCAGGCATGCCCTCCTCCACTTCTATGTCCCCCCTTCACCACACCCCCACACCTCCTGATGGTCCCTCTGGTGCTCACTCAGGCCCATCCCCCATGGCAGCTCTGATGAATGCTGCAGATAACTTACCATCTGGGTCTAATGGTGCTGGTGGTCCGCCGTCTCGCCACGCCAGCATGTCCCCCAACAACCATCTCCACTCTCAGCGGCTACGCATGCCCGGCCCAGTGTCTGACACTGGCGTCGGTAGCACGATGCCAGAATCAACGGTGGGTCCCAGCGGCGAGATCTTAAAGTGCACACTATGCCAGGAGCGACTAGAAGACACGCACTTCGTTCAGTGCCCCTCTATCGCTGACCATAAGTTCTGCTTCCCCTGCTCTCGAGACTCCATCAAGCGGCAGGGGGCAGGGGCAGAAGTGTACTGCCCATCGGGCAAGAAGTGTCCATTGGTCGGCTCTAATGTGCCCTGGGCATTTATGCAGAATGAAATCGCCACCATCCTTGGCGAGGATTTCCCTAACAATAAAGATGGCATGAAAATCAAGAAAGAGAGGGATGGATAAGATGAAGTGTTAATTGTTTTCTGAGAGTACTGTGAAAACATTTTCTGTAGACTCCACAGATTTAAATGAAAATAATCTGGTTAGTGTCATGAAACGGAATAATTTTGTGTGTGTCTGTGGTACAGATATTGTGAAAGTAAAGATTGATTTATAAAATTACTGTTTTTGGTTGTAACAATCACCCAGAAGTGGTAGGGTGTGATTTGATAGTTTAGCAAGGCATGGAGAAGTCTTGATGAAATTGAATAGAGATGGGTAAAGATGTTAATTCTAAATACTGTCAGGAGCACTTTTGCATAGAAGCTACACAGCTTTGATTTGCGACTATCCAGTGACTATATTATTATATTATTAATATTAAATATTTGTACTGTGAAACTGAAAATTCAAACTTGCTTTTCCTTGGTTTTGTTGTGTGTGTGATGAGACCGCTAAAAGTACATTGAAAGCATAACTTCAGCACAAGTGACATTATTTGCACAGACTTGTTACCATTCAAACCAATGCCTGTTCTAAGCTATTTATAGTTAATTGAGTAATCACTGTCAAACAATTGAATTGTCTTGTGACTTTGTCTGTGAGTGTGAGGCTCCAAAAACTTTGCACTGAAAGCAAAACAAACTTCTATGAATTTGTGGTTGCAGTTTCACTAACAATGCTAATCAAGATGTGATAAGCTAAAACCATACTTCTGTTGATTAATTTTGTCAATTGACTATGACAGTGTTTCACAAACTTATGCCGCTTAAAGGAACACTGAAATTTAAGGGTGGTTGTGCAGATTTCACTTTGTTTTGAAACACCCCTAGACTCATACTACTACCGACGTACTACTAGCACCTAACCCCAAGCACTAGTAATTATTTTGTAATCTTGATTTACACTCCACAGTTTTGCCTGTGTCAGATGATTATATTAATAATTTCATTTTGACGGTTAAACAGTTATGGTTGTATTTTGATAGTGAGTAATGTGAGACCTAATTTGTGCCACAAAAACTGGCAAAATGGAACTTAATTTAATTGGTGTATGGACTTTGTTTCATGAACTAAAACAATTTCACCGAGACAGTTCATTCGGTTTAATGTTATGTGATATTTGTGCATTTCTTTTGTGTTGCATGCATACCTGTGTGAATGTGTTTGTGTGTGTGACCAACTGAATCACTTTCTTCTAATAATGAGAGAACATTCTTTTGTAAATGATTACCTTGTATACTAAAAGCTTGAAGATGTATGTGACCAGTACTGCATTTTTTTCTGTTATTTTGTGCAATTGTAATGATTGAAAGAGCTAGCTCATAATTATGAAGAAGCTCATTTTTTTATGTAATCATCACTGTCGGTGGGAGGTAGGTTAATTGTAGATAGAGAGTCAAGAGACAATACGAAGTCAAAAAAACAGTAAATGAATAACTCAGTAAGTGTATAGAATATCAATTGATTTTTGTATCTATAGAATGAACAATCCACCTTAAGTCTTCAATTTTCAGTCAGGGAATGCATGGGGTGGTAATCAGCAATGAATAGTGCTTTCCACACTGTTGAAGATCAGTTTTGAAATTGAAGGGAACTAGAATTCGTGTCTATTTCAATAAACAATTTTCTATTATACTAGAATCGACCTTAAAGAGACGGTTCACCGTTGATCCTTTTTGCCTTGCCCGATCATTGAAACATGTAATTCAACCTTAATTTGAATGTTATTTTTTATTTTATTTAATCATTCTTATACAGCGCTTTTTTACCTCAAGAGCTGCTGAAGGTGCTGGCCAATAATCTAACTCAAGCCGCCTTGGGCGCCCACTTGCAGAAGATATATTGAAGTTTTAACATCCATTTAACCTATCATTGGCGCTTCGGCAGACGGGGGAGAACCGTCCCAGTAAAGAGGGGGTAAGGGACCTGAATCATAACTGAACCACCAGAGCAATCATACTGCTACCGGACCGGGAAAAATGGCCACTTTTATTAAGGATTGGAACCTGGGTCATGAGTGTGGCAGGTGAACGCTCTACCACAGAGCTACGGCGGTAGGTCCCATTTGCAGCCTTTGTCCTAAAGCCTGACAACTTTCAATGTAGACAGTAACCCAGTAAGCTACATTTCAAATGAATGAATCATTGGCAATTGTACTTTGTCTGTTATTGTTGTTGAAGATGCCTCATGAATTGAATTTCCTGAAATTGTTTTAATTTTATTTCAGTATTGTTTTTAAGAGTTGTCGTGTTATGTGTCAAGTCATACAGGAAATGGTTCAGGAAACCAAGTGGAAATTTTTTTTTTCTTCTCTGGGTTGTTTGGGAAGTAAATATAAATTTATCTTTCATTCATACATGAAGTAAGAGGAAACTGTATGCACATGTGACAATTATGTGTGTGTGTGTGAGTGTGTGACAAGAGAAAACAATAGAAGGAATACGATCTTGACAATCCAAGGGAAATAACATGCAAATATACTGAAAAAGCATTTGTATTTGTTAAAGAAACGAGCTGGATAGTTGTTGTTTTTAACTTGTTCTTTTTAATTTGAAGTGCTTAATTATATTACTAACATTCAGCTTAAAAATAGGACAACATTGGAAAGAATGGGGCAGAGAGTTCATCACTTTGTGTGAATGTTTTCGGAATGTTCTGCTGTTCCCATATTCCTGCTTCTTCAATTTTCACTGATTCTGTCTCTGTCCCTCTCTCTCTTCCTCCCTCTCTTCTTCCCTCCATTGCCAAAGTTAGGCAGCAAAGTGTGTGTACACATTTGTTTGATTTTAACATAATTTTGTTGAAGCACTTTGTACTGCTTTTGTTCTTGAACACATATGGTATTATGTATGCAAGCGTTTGCTGATTAGAATATTTTATTTGATATGTTTTAGAGTTAACGTTATTTCAGTTTAATTTTATGGTAGTTTATTTTATTGCGTCACTGGCAGAACTTTATGTTTATAATAAAATACTTTTGACTTTAAAATTTTAAAAAATGTTTGTTAGTATTAATACTACTACTTGCAATGCATGTGTTCGAATACACCTCTATAAATGTCTGCCCATTGTACTGCTTTGGTTCAGTATTTGGCATCCATCTCCTCCTGCCCTTCACTTTTACCCTCCATCTTCTACTTGACTGTTCAGTATCACCCACAACCCGCTTTTCCCACACCCACCCTCCACTCTCACCCACCTTACCTATCCCAGCGAAAACTTGAAACTAGGAGTACTCCACTTTCCACCATCCTTTTCGCTCCCAGACATACTGTGTGAAGTTTTGATTATGAATGATTGTGTATAATTAATTTTAGCCCACACTGCCAAACACTTTTGCACGTCAGATAGACTGGGCCATTTTGTTATCTGTGGAAGAAGAATGAAGGGAAATGCTTGATTATACTATAGAATAACCTACATTCTATATTGGTTCAAGGTTGCATTTCTGATTAGTGATTTATAATAATGTTGATTATAGCCACACCTATTGCATGAAGTGAAGTTGGTGTTACTTCACTCATTTGGTATTTATTTAGTTTAAACTCAACTGTTTACTACTAACTACTACTACTATTACTACTACTACTACTACTACTACTACTACTACTACTACTACTACTACTACTACTACTACTACTACTACTACTACTACAATACTACTACTGCCACCACCACCATCTTTCTTTTTCTTTCTTTCCTTTCTTTTGCTTTCATTCCTTCTTTTCTCTTTCATTCTTTTGTTTTGATTTTGAAGTAGTGTTTCAGAACAACATATTATTATTAAAAAAAAACTGGTTTACTAATATTAGTTATTGTAAATATTATTAAGGATTTTGTTTTATACAATGCTTTATTGTTTATGGTAATTATAATTTTGTTTTATATAGGATCAAGTGGATTATGATGTATTTGATTATAATTTTGTGTTACATGATCATGATTATAAATGCGTTGCTCAATTTGATGATTGTTGATGTTGATCCTGGTACAAGTGCGATTTGTTTTTACCTTTAGTCATTACGTTTAAACTAACAGAAAAATAAAACTTGCACATGGTTGTTGCTAAAAAATGACTGTTTTTGAGGAACTTTTTTTTTTTGGTATTGTAATTTATGTTGTGTCATTTGAATTGATATAAATTTTATTTATTCAATTATTTAATTATTTATTATGCAATTTTTATAAACTATTATTTTTGTATAATGTAGTTTGTGTGTTTATCCAGTTATTTATTAAGTTATTTACAGTATTTACTAATTTAATATTTATTTTAATGTTTTAAAAATAATTCTTGTAGTTTGTTTTTACAAAACGCTTTGTTTTTGCTTCTTGCTTTCTCTGATTTTAGCCAGAATCTGTCTGTCCTCTGTTGTTTTTACAAAGCGCTTTTGTTTTTGCTTCTTGCTTTCTCTGATTTTAGCCAGAATCTGTCTGTCCTCTGTCTGTCTGTCTCTCTCTCTCTCTCTCTCTCTCTCTCTCACACACACACACTCAGACACACACCCTGCACACACACACACAGACATACACCCAAGATTTGCGAACCCAGAACCCACACCGCGCAAGACAGACTGACAACAATTAGCACGAGGTCATACTCGACATAATCTTTATTGTGTGTATGTGTGTCTGTAGAATTTATTCCAGTGAACCTTAATGTTGATGAACAATACAATTAAAAAGGGGAAGTTAAATCATTTTATAACACCATCCTCTCAGACTCACGCTTACACAACTATGTACTGTCACTGGTTAAAGATTCACTTCCATTGTTACGTCCTGTGAGGAACTGAAAAGTATTTTCATTGTGAAACTATTTCTCGCAATGCTGCAGATTTTAATAACATTGCTGTAGAAATTGTCACTGTCAAGGTTTGAGAAATGATATCTTTTACGCCGACCGAACATTATAATTTCAGTAGGCCCTATATAGTTATTGAGTATGACCCATTTGACAGCTGAAAAAAGAAGTACTTATAGTACAATAAATAGGTTGCTATGGTGGAGGGTTTGGGGTTGGTTACTATAGTAACGGTAGGCATGATCACAAAATAGGTGACTGGGCATGCGGCATGTCCTCTTCATCGGCCATGGCACACTACAACGGCACATAACATCGTATAACGTATAGAGAACAAGAGCTGGTTGACTGTGGTACACGTGCCCTCATCGTTTACTATTAAAAGATGAAAAGTTTGATCTGGATCACAACACACAAGCTTTGCCGTAGTATAGGCCTATTTGTCCAGATCTGATCAACTTCCAGAGTCGCGGATCTCTTTTAGACCCGAGATGCTCCCCTCCCTCCCGCCACCCATTACTACTCTTTCTCCATCCCCTGCCACCCTCTCCTACTCCCCCCCCCCTTCTTCCGTCCCCCATTTTCTATTTTCATTGTTAGACTCCTAACTAACGGTGTCTTGCTGATAATTTGAGGATAAGAGATGGATGGTCGGAGATTCCGCAATTTGTATTCACCATTTGTTTACATCATGAATAACTTTATTTTAAAAAAAAATCCTTTCTTTAGATGTTTAGTAAATATAAAATGCTTAGAAAAGGAAAAAAAGTGTGATAAAAATAATTATGATATAATAAAAACTAAGAAAGTGTACTTTTTTGTCATTAAAAAAATGGTGTGCATATAGATGTATTTCAAAACCAAAATAAAAGGAAAATCCTAGCGAAAAGAGCGTAGTTTCGCAGGCTAAAATTCCTAGGCACTGTTGCACAGTCAGCCACAGGAAGACGGCCAGATCGGAGAATGGAAAGGTTGGAGTAGAGGTTTTGGAAGCGATCACAGCAACCACGCACGCTCACGTATCAGACAGTCAGCCTGTGCCGTTACTAGGCAACGCAACGCCACTAGAGAGTCCCTACGTGGTCTTTCTACACACACACACACACACACACACACACACACACACAAACGCACTCGCCCTCTCTCTCTCTCTCTCTCTCTCTCTCTCTCTCTCTCTCTCTCTCTCTCTCTCTCTTACTCACGCGCACATCATACCTATCACACACAACACACACACACAATCTCACTCACTCTCCCATCCCCTACCCCAACTCATCCTACCACATTTTCTTCTCTCCCTTGTCTCTCTCTCGCTCTCTGTCTGTTCGTCTCTCTCTCTCTCTCTCTCCCCCTCTCTCTCCCAGGGGGGGGGGTGGCGGGGGTTTCTGTATAAATAGTATCCTCACTTTCTGGAAATTTGTAGTGGGGCCGGGTAGCTCAGTTGGTAAGAGCGTCTTGCTAGCAACCGAAAGGTCGCTGGTTCGAATCCCGGATTGGTCAACGTGTCGTGTGATCATATTATTTTCCCCTTTACCAACAACTGGTCCGCTGGTGTCAGTATAAATCGGTCCAGTAGTCACCTATATGCGAAAGTGTCGTGTGACTATAATCTACAAACAACAACAACTGGAAATTTAATGCTTTAAATTCCTTCTGTTGCTGTCTTTCTCCTTTGTTCTTTCTCATTCCTACTCTGTTCTATCAATCTACTATACCATCTTCTTCACTAGACCAGTCACCTACCTCTTTTATTTAAACCTTCCAAAACTCCTAATTTGTATATGAGGTCTGTTGGGTCAGCTTGGGAATATTGGACGCTTTCTGCCAAATATTATATTATTATTTAGCAATATAGGCATTTTATATGTGTGTGTTTTGTTGATATTTTATATTGATGTTTATATTCTATTTTGTTTTTGTAAACGGGGGTTCGATAAATTAGAGTATAGCCTCAGCGTCCCCTGCTTGAGATGCCTTTATTGTAAAATGACCGGCTGGTGGATTGCCTTCTGTGTTACCACTAGGGTTGTTTCAGCAGATCTTTTATACGAATCAAGGGTGAGTCCTCTTTGAACCAAGTTGTGGTCTTGATGTTGTGGTCTTGATTCCTCTCTTTGCCAGTTCGCTGGACCCTGTAAGCAATGAATAACTAACTAATGAACTCTCTCTTGATCTCTCCCCCTCCCCCCTCTCTCTCTCTCCCGTTGATGGACCAACATTAGCTTAAATATTATTGCCCCGCTGTTCCCCCTCCCCATCCCTCGAATAATGATAGAATATTAGGTCACAATCATCTCCCATCATCATAATTTAAACACTAAGATTTTACGTGGTGAGAGCGCTTACGCACACGTACCCACAAAAACGTGCGTGCAGAACTAATGAATAAACACTCGTCTATAATTATAATCTGTTTCATCTTGAGCGATGTTTTAGTTTTCTCTGTTATTCTCAATCCTAACTCCCATCCCGTTTCCTTCTTCTCGGAGACAATCATTCAGCACAAACATTAAGGCGTCTCCCTTCCCCATCCTCACCCCTCCTCACCCATCCTCTCTCTCTGTCTCTGATTCTCTCTCTCGCTCGCACGCTCTCTGTCTTTCTATTTCTTTCTCTCTCTCACACAAACTTTGGCACAGTCCAACAGTGTTGCAGTCTTGACAGTTATCTCTTCTAAACTCTTGTGTGAACAAGAAGTCTCACACACAAAAGAGGCACACACCCAACCACCTACGCATACGCTCACTCACTCATCCCCTACACAACCACGAACGGACACGATCACACAGAGAGAAAAGAGAAAAGAAGACTCTCTCTCTCTCTCTCCCTCCCTCCCTCCCTCTCCCTCTCTCTCTCTGTCAGAAGAGGCTATTTAGACCCTGCAGGCAGGCAAGAAGATTAACGTCCCCGGACACACTAGGCATATAGGGGACTTGGATAGAAGAGGTCCGTTGATATAAGATGTCATGATGAAGTAGATGAAGCAGGTTGAAGTAGTAGATCATGATGCAGTAAGGAGTCGCTTGAGGATGGAGCGCACGAGGCAGCTGCGACAAGCAGTAAAAGAAGTCTTGTTGATGCAGAGTAGTCGGTGTAGTAGGAAAGCAGATGAAGTAAGCGCATGAAGCGGTTGCGAAGATGTCGTTAAGGGTGCCAAACGAGACGCCAAGGACAATCCGGGAGAGGTGACTAAGGCTTCTCGCCTGAAATAGTTCAGCCTGCTTTGGCCTGGGTAACCGTTAACGTAAAGTCGCTGCCTAGTAGACGACAGAAGTTAGCAGACGACACAAGTCAGTTGTATGCTAAGCATGTGTAAGCTAACGCTCAGGTAGGCAGTGACCTCATCCCGCTGACGTATAGTCACCACCCCCCGATAGACGGCGCTCAGATCTCACGAGATTTTCGCGGACTTTGGCTGACCACAAGGCTAGGTAGTCATTCTTTGTCTAACGCTCACCCGAGACGGACACGTGGAAAAATCTCTCTCAGACAGACTAAAGCAGGTGACGGGTGAAAATCATTCATCGCAGTCAGACTAAAGCAGGTGACGGGTGAAAATCATTCATCGCAGTATAGCCACAGCCTGACATTGTTAAGAAGACGAGCAGGCTAGTTGATCCGAGGCAGGGATAGACCACTGAGAGTCAACCCTGACATTCGGCCTGCAGTGAAGCATCTAGCACTGAGCTACGATAGCCCGATAGTCAACAACCAAGGAGGAGACACCATCACCACATCTCAACACATCAGCTAAGTGCAAGAAGAATTGCACTAACACTGATCTAGAAGGACTGTGCGGTAGTCCACTCTCCTGAAAACAAACATTAGGCAAACCAGAACAAATAGCCCAATGATGAGACAGTAGCAAATATCAAGAACAGTAGCTGCATAGACCCATCAAGGAGCGAACTAGTCGAAGTGAATTTGGACATTTAAGTTAATAGAGTGCTTAGAGAAGTAGAGGAAATAAATGTGTTATAATTACTGTTAACAAGTGGCTGGACTACCTATGTTTCATAGCCGTGTGAGAGCTAGTGTGCCAGTGAATCATTTACCATTTTATCCCTATCTCTATAACCCTATCCGCACACAGACCGAGCTAAACTTATAAATGTATTAAGATTAGTCATAGGGTGATTACACTAGCCGATCCCCGCTGACGATAGACGAGTGAGTAATAGCATTCCATTGTCCAGAACCAGCAACAATAGACCCACTCTCTCTCTCTCTCTCTCTCTCTCTCTCTCTCTCTCTCTCTCCTGCTCTTGCAATTGATTCATGATTATTATTAGGAGGGCCGGGCACCTTGTTCTAGGAAAAATGAGCTTCTTCGCTGATTTCCTAATTTAAAAAAAACCAACAGAAATCATTCAAAAAGAAGCGCCAACTGAAGGAATTATCATCCAGCTACAAATCAAAACAAACAAAACATAATTTCAAGGCATATTCAGCAGAAGTAAGAACGTTGGAAAAAGTGACACAACCTTCCCCATCCCAGGGTAGTTTGTGTCACCTCATGGGGTATCTTGTGCTAATACTAAATAAAGAAGGAGAATTGTGCAGAATATGAAGGATATGAAAAAACAACTAATTGCATGAAAGTGCATGTGTTAAACACATCAGTGACGGTTTAAACGGCTATTTTTGTATATTCTTATAACATATTTCGTTATTTGAGGAATGCAAAGGGAGATATTGGGAAACTTAAATGCACATTTCCAGTGTCACTAATTCCTTAATGTGCAGTGTTACTTAGGCTTATGATGGGATTAGGTTGGTGGTTGTTTTCACATCCTTGGCTGTGCAAAACGTTTTTGCTTCACACTCACATCCACCCACATCTACCCTCACTCACCCACCACCCCCACACATACATAAATACATACGTACATACATACATACATACATACATACATACATACATACATACTACACACAGTGCAACGAATGAAGAGAACAGGACAGATGCAAAGCAACAAACTCAGGAATTGAATCCTACTTCATTGTAATCATGACCAATAAATAGTTTTTTAACGTAATTTTAAAAAAAAATCAGAAAGAACTGATATACTTTGCTCTCAGTTTACCAGTAACATAACCAACATAAAAAATGTAATCAGAAAAAATTGTAACAACATATTTGTCTTTGTTTTTTTTCTTCACAGGTTTGTGTAGAGAGACTATTAAAATAATGAAATTTAAAGGACCTATTCGTTGTTATTTTTAGTTCAGTTAAAGGTAATTGTCTTAAAATTAAAATGAAATATTTACTAAAGCAAAGAGAAGGTTTTAATGAATTTATAAATTAAAATAAATGTAAAATTTTCAAAACAATGTATAAAATGCAACAATACACAATCGTCTCAATTAACTCGAATTTGAACGATATCTCTAAACAAGCTTTTTAAAAATCATTTCGTTGGACATCTTTTAAATAAATTGGCAATTAAGTGATATTTACGAACAAAAGTAAACACAAATCCCCCAAAGTTACAGAAAATTCTACAAATAATTCCAACAGAAACGTTTTCTAGTAATATTTCTAAACAAAAGCAAAATATTTCAAAATCAGTAAAACATGTGCGTTACTCATTTATCGTCTCTTATCCACCTAAGTGATTGAGACCTTCAAAATAAGAAAATAAAACATAATTTAAAAAAATTAAAATAATTATGTATTAAAAATAATCAAATAATTAAATATAATAACTGGAACAAAATTAAATTAAAATTTATCTCTCTATCTCTCCCTCTCCACTCTCCCAACACCCCCCTATGATTATAAACAAGGGCTCTTCATACAACAGTCATTAAGGAAAAAATTACATAAATCTTTAAACGGATAAATAAATAAAAATGTGTGCAAGCATTAAGTAAACTGAAAAGGTATGTCACTTAGCATCTTAATGTTTTTCATTTCCACTGGTAGTAAAAAGTCAAATTCGTTGCATTTAAACAGAATATGAACGAGTTTAAAACAACAACAACAACAAAAAAGTGTCTGAGCAAAACATATTTTTACGAAATTTAGTTCGTAATGAATTTAAGAAAATTATATATAGGGTAATGTTACAAAAGGTCTTGAAAAACCAACATGTAAGGAACATTGGGGTGAATAATAATATTTTTGCTATAACAATCCTATCCTATCCTATCCCGTAACACGGAGGTCGTAGGGGCACCACAGAAGATCGTTTAACCAGCATACTCCATCTTTCCCTGTCCTCAGCAAACCTGATTGTTTCGTTCAGTGTCAACGATTTATTGTAAAACCTTTTCAATGAAATTGTAACTTAGTTTGTGAGCATGCAGACGTAAGATATTTAAGAAAATATAAACTGAAAATCATTTAAAATTAAATTTTTTTAAAGTGAAATTTAAAAAAGAAGACAAAAATTATATTAAAGGGTAATAGCTATAAACATTTTACATAACTTGTGCGGCGGAAAGACCGTGTCATCTGGGGGCAGCTTGTGTGGCCTCACCTGCCCAAAGAGGGATTGCGGTACAACATCTTTTCAATCAACAATCTGGATCGAGTCTTTCTCTGTTTGGATCAACTGAAAATTTTATTTTATTGTAGCCGTTGTCTTTAGCAGCAATGGACGCAACTTCGAGAAAATCTGAAAAATACAAACAAATAAGCAAGCTTTTCCAAATTGACATCAATTTACTTTCAATACAGAAAGCATCTACAGTTTCTTCTTCTCCTTCCGACAGACCATCACTCATGCCCTTGGACAACACGATGAAATGCTCACAGTGGTGAAGAAACGGAAACTCCGATGCACAGGCGCTTGTATCTGGACACGCGAGCGCCTATGCCTGTGACGCGTCTCCCTTTGGTTATCTATAATACTATAATATTATAGATAACCAAAGGGAGACGCGTCACAGGCTTAAGCGCTCGCGTGTCCAGATACAAGCGCCTGTGCTCCGATGGTATGGCCACGTCACCAGAGCATCAGGCCTTGCAAAGATCATCCTGCAAGGCACGGTGCAAGGAGGCAGAAGAAGAGGGATGCAGAAAAAGGTGGGAAGACAACATTCCAGAATGGACTGGCTTGACACTGAGCGAAGCCACGAGGGTTGCTGAGGACAGAGAAAGATGGACTACTCTGGTTAAACGATCATCTGTGGTGCCCCAACGACCTTTGAGTTACGGGAGAGGATAGGTTTTTTCTTCTGTCTCATAGCAAAGGCGGCAAGTAACGTGGGATCATACTTAAAGGAAGGCGTCTATAAACCAAAAATAGCGCAAACACAGAGAAAACAAAAAAAATCTTTGGGAGGAGGAGGATGGAAGGTGAGGGTTAGTCTTAGCCTCCCCCATGGCACAAGGTGCCATGACCAACCCTATAGGATTAATTTTTAAAGTGTAACGTTAACCTTTCGGACGTTGGGGCTAGAGAATTTCATTGGACTTCTCTTTTCGATGGGCCAGTTTAATAAGGGGCGGTGGGCATCCCTTTCCTCACCCTCAAAAGTATAAAGATTGGTTTCGACCTCGGAAAGAAATTTTGCGGATGACATTGATGGATTGGCTGGAGAGGAACAAGAACGTAAACAGCTAGTACAGAGGCTTGACACCACCTCCAGAGCTTATGGAATGGAAATAAGTGCAGAGAAGACCAAAATGATGACCAACAACACCAATGGCACATCACCAACGACGAAGTCCGACAGACCATCACACAAGCCATTGGACAACACGTTGACCTGCTCACAGGAGTGAAGAAACGGAAACTCCGATGGTATGGCCACGTCACCAGATCATCAGGCCTTGCAAAGACCATCCTGCAAGGCACAGTGCAAGGAGGTAGAAGAACAGGGAAACCAAAAAAGAGGTGTGAGGACAACATTCGAGAATGGACTGGCTCGACACTGAGCGAAGCCATCAGGGTTGCTGAGGACAGAGAAAGATGGAGTATGCTGTTTAAACGATCATCTTGGACCTAAAGCAATAACGATGTAATGTAAACGATCATCTGTGATGCCCCAACGACCTCAGGGTTGCGGTCTAGGATAGGATAGGAAAGAAGCGTTTATGGGCCTTCCTTTTCTATGAGCCAGCTTAATGAGGACAGTGCGTCTCTCTCTCTCTCTCTCTCTCTCTCTCTCTCTCTCTCTCTCTCTCTCTCTCTCCTCCGCTTCTCTCCTCTCCTCTCCATGAAAAATTTTAAAAAAAAAAGAAAAAAAAAGAAAAAGGTCACTTTTTTGACTATTGTCAAGTTTGGTTTTCCTGTTGGTCGCTTTGACTCTTTAGTATTATAATGATTTTTCCCAGTCAGCTTTACTGATGTAGGCTCAGTTGCATACTGCGTAGCTGAGACTATCCGAGGCTCCCCTAGTGAAAGGTACTCGGCGAATCTCAGCTACACTGTGGGGACACAGTTGGAGACAGACGATTTTGTACGTGTTGGGAGTCTAATTCCAATGTAACACTGATAAATTATGATGGCGCTAGATTCAAATTAATTAATTCTGCGCGGGTAGACAATAACGTGTGCAGGTTTTATCTCCCTTTGATATGAATGTACGCTCTCCGCGAACCAGCACCGTGCAGGTAGCACGTTTATAAACACTATTTTAATCACTCCGGATAAACTTCTTGTCACTTGTATGCATTACACTCAGAAAGAACTTGGCTCGCTATGAGGATTAGTATTGGAGCATTTCCAAGAACACTAATTCAGTTTACACCTGTGAATGTGGCGTGTGGGCAGGTTTAGTTCAGTTTTTTATTTCTTCCCAAGTAGACGATGATGAGCATTATATATTTTTGTTCCATCCTCGTGCCGAGATCAAGTGGTGGCTAGTCAGGTTTTGTCTTTACAATATTTCAGTTCAGCACTTCAGCTGGAAGGTGGGCAGGTGTATTTCTGTCAATTCAGGCCATGAAAAACTGGGCCTTGTCAGCCCGTGATCAATTTTTACCTGCAGACGTGTCAATCACTAGGAGCTAGCCAATCCGCATGCAGAGGTCCTAAGGCTTCCCAAACTGACCGCCCGCGGTAGCGACACTGACTGCTAGCTCCGTGGGTCCTGAACGCTCTTTGTACTACATGACAGCGTTTCCTGGCAGCCAATGGAGTAGGTGGTGGGGGAACCCTGGCACATACCTCTCTAGCTCAGCAACGCCAGGCTCTCTGTAGTGATAACGACGTCACAGTCCACACACGAAGTAGAAAACAAGTCGAGGCAGTGTCGAGAAGCTTGGCCTTGCGGTAATGTGTTAGTAAGCCGTGCAGGTTCCAGTCTATGCTGCTGATCGGTTACTTAGTTGGATTCAAAACCCTTCCGTTGAAAGCGACAGATGATTTTTCTAAGAGAAAACGGTTGTCTGTTACGGTTCTTATTTAGACGGTCTTTCGTTAGTAGTGGTGTTATCTGAATGCTCGTTAGAGAATCCGGTGTATTGACATTCTGTAATGACTATTTAGATTGTGTTTTATTTCGTCTGTGTCGCGACAGTTGCACTTTAAAGAAACAGCATTCTGTCAAAAGAAAGTGGCAGGCTGAAATAATCAGGCACTCTTTTCCACTTTCGGTGGCGCTACTTTGCGGCTGCTTTGCTTTTGCTGGGAATATAATAGTATTTTTGTTATGGTTTCTCTCTGATCAATCTTTCTCAACATCTTTTTCTCATCTTCCTCCTCTTCTTCCTCTTCTTGTTCCTCTTGTCCTTCTTCTCCTTGTTGTTGTTGTTGTTGTTGTTGTTGTTGTTGTTGTTGTTGTTCCTTCTTCTTCTTCTTCTTCTTCTTCTTCTTCTTCTTCTTCTTCTTCTTCTTCTTCTTCTTCTTCTTCTTCTTCTGCTGCTGCTGCTGCTGCTGCTGCTGCCGCTGCTGCGTCTCCTTCACTCATTTCAAATACAATTGGGATCGCAACTTGACTCATCAACATGAGATTGTGATTACCAAGAAGAAGGATAATGAGGAGAAGGAGGATGAAAAGATGGAGAAGGAGGAGGAAAAGAAGAATTAGAAGGAGCATAAGAAGGAGGAGGAGGAAAAGAAGAAGGAGGAGAAAGAAAAAAAATTGGGGGTGGGGGTGGGGGAGAGTAAAAGAAAGAAAAAAAGAAGAACGAGGAAGAAGAGTTGGGGAAGAAGAAGAAGGAGGAGGGGGAGGAGCGAAAGAAGAAGAAGAATTGTAACAAAAAGACTCCCAGCATGTTGCCTTTCTTACCTCTTTCTCTCCCATTGTATTGTTGTTATCAGTGTGAGTGTGTGGTTGCATTCCAGTAGACCTAGACTGAAGGTTATCACTTACCACGGTGTCCAATGCCGACGTCGGACTTGTAATTGTTCAGCTTAGAGCACACTTCACAGGCTGTGCACAGAAACGCAGCTATTTCGCCATTGTCTTTGCCAAAAGTGATTACAGGACCAGGGTTGTTTCCCCGTAACTTTTCGGTCTTAAGCGGGAGGGGGGAAAGGGGAGAGAGAGAGAGAGAGAGAGAGAGAGAGAGAGAGAGAGAGAGAGAGAGAGAGAGAGATCTAGCTAGCTAGCTATAGGGACATCGCTTTTCTAAGAGCCAACTACGTGAGTCAAGGGCATTAACTATTTTCTGGGAACACAAAGAATTATTTTTTTAAATTTTTTATTTTTATTTTTCTACAATAGTTTTCTGATTGTATTAAAGACTATGAATGCTTGTGCCTATGAATTGTCTGTGTCGATACTACATTAGTTACTATGGCGAGCAAAGCTGTATGACTGCTTCTGGTTGATGTTCGTGTTGACGTCCGTGATCGCTCTTGATTAGTTTTGAGTTTTGTGGACTAGAAAAATAATGTTTATTGTATGAATTCCAGTGAGAAAACAATAAATGTATTTTGAGTTTTAACCTAAATATAGGTGAGAGAGAGAGGGGATGAGGAGGGGATGAGGGGGGGAGATACAGGCAGACAGTCTGTCAAGCCATATAATGTGTTCACTGTTCTGATAACTGTCACTTCGTGTCTTGGACGGTAGGAACTAACAGCTGCAAATAAGTCCATGTTAGTGGAAAATGGCTGTAATCAAAGAACAAACTAAACACTTGCGGAAATGTGTTCGAGTTTGATGCATTGATTATAGACTATTGGTATCGCACGCGCAATGGCATTTTAGATAACCCACTTTAAATTGTACAGAACAAAATAGATCATAGATTACGACAAACGCACGCACACGCACACACACGCACACACACACACACACGCACAGTGTTAATCAACACTACTGATACTACGCAAGAGATGCGCGAAGGTGGTATAATTTTTAAAAAAATAAAACAGGTCTAGGCATTCTTTATTTCACAAAAGGTAAAATTAATGGTTTTGTTCAGAACAAAATAGAGCATAGATTACGGCAAACACACACACACACGCAAACACACCCACACACAAATACACCTACACACATTTACACACACACCAACACACACACAGAGACACACACACACACAGGCGGTATTAATCATTGATTAAAAGCTATTGTTCAGCAATACCATTCTGTATTATTATTATTATTATTATTATTATTATTATTATTATTATTATTATTATTATTATTATTATTATTATTATTATTATGCGGTTAGTAATGCGTACATTGATCTGTAAAAGTGAAGTCAAATCATTAATGTTTAAAGCTAGACTATTATAATTATCTCAATTAAAATGGATGATGATGATGGTGGTGATGATGATGATGATGATGATGATGATGATGATGATGATGATGATGATGATGATGATGATGATGATGATGATGATGATGATGATGACAAATAAATAAATAAATAAATAAATAAATAAATATTATTTGTAGGCAAAACCATTACATAGGGGTTTCGGATAGCGCAGTGGTTGGAGCACTCGCTACTGTGTCGCAATTTAAGCACCGTCCAGTGCGGTTAGCACTTGGATGGGTGACCGCAAAACGTGAAGCGACAAATAACGCCCCCAGTTGACTCAACTGTGACTGAGTACCTACTCTCTTAAGGGTGGGGAAGGTAAAGCAGCGTGGGAGAGAGATGGGCAACACTCATTACGCTGGCCCAAGATAAGTGTGATCTCCAACATCACGCACCCCTACGGCCACAAGGCTATGGGACTACCTTTACCTTTAAAAAAAAAACACCATTGCAATAAGCCCCAGCATTGTTTGTACAACCTATTGAAGTCTATGTAATGGTACCGTTGCGTAGTGTATAATGTATACACTATGGTATGACTACTAGAATTATGTAAAGATGGATGAGTGCTGTGTCGGCAGTAGGTGGTGGGCCTACAGGTTGTGTTAGCGTCTTCGCAGGCCAGACGATCAGCTCATCGATCATTGATTTCCGTGATCTATCACTTTAATCACCCATTGCGTGCTGTGTGTGGAGTGGTGGTGATCGTGGTGGTGGTGAGTTGGGTATGAGGGTGGTGAGTGGGTATATGTATGTGTGTGTGTGTGTGTGTGTGTGTGTGTGTGTGTGTAAAGGGGGAGAAGCGGGAGTGGAGAGAGGGAGAAGGGAGATGGGCTCATCAATCACTTGCTTTCTCTGTCCTCTGACTTATTATAGACTGTGTGTGTGTGCGTGTGTGTGTGTGTGTTTGTGTGTGAGAGATGGAGAGAGAGAGAGAGGCATGCAGGCAAGCAGATATTTTCGGACTTCATGAATAGTGACAATGACTAATAAATAGTAATATTGTACTGTACAAAGGTCAAGTCGATGACACGATCACCGGAAAGGACTGTTGACAAAATGTACCTTTAATTTTATTTTTATTTTTTTGTGTTGTTATTCCAGCTCTTGGCTTTCTGAGCAGTGAACTTGAATGAAGTTAGGCAAAGAATAAACAACACAGGCTGAATACATCGTATGGGAAAACATGTAGACCGTAGACTATTATCACGACTTCGTATGAACTACTAAGTAGACTTTGTGAGAGCCTAGCTCGAGTACTCCTCTGAAACCTTTGAACTGTGCGCGAGTACTTAGCAGTGTGATGTTAGCAATATTGCGTGTCCTGAGTGCATGGAATCTTCTTACGGCGATGCGTTAATGCCCGTTGTCCAATTGAACATTAGCGTGCACATACAAATATATCCTATCTCTAAGCTAACCCCACCATTTTCTTCTTCTTCTTCTTCTTCTTCTTCTTCTTCTTCTTCTTCTTCTTCTTCTTCTTCTTCTTCTTCTTCTTCTCCTCCTCCTCCTCCTACTCCTCCTTCTCTCCTCCCCACCCTCACTTTCTGTTTCCGCGTGCACTTCACCGCTGCCATTCATAATTATTGCACACTTTGTGTCTAAATGTATTGTATTTTTCATACAATATTATGTATTTGTGCACTTTGCTCAGAGGTCAAGGGTAATCAATGACTCAATAAGCCCACCCCAAACCAGAATTTGAATGCACTTGTTGCCTTCACTGGAAAACCCGTCAGTCCATTTGTGTACTTTCCATTCTTATCTGGAAATACTTTGAAACAGTCGGGAGGAATCAGAGCGAGCCAAATGTCGGTGGGTCCGTCTAGGGGTGGGTCCGTTGGATGTCATATCTCAAGAACCACTGGACGGATTTTGACCAAACTCTATAGGATCTTTACTCAGGTTAGTGGCCCGCCTCCCGTGCCGCTATATTTGCTCAACCTCAAAGGTCAAGGTGACTGTCCCTGGCTTGAGTCATTTTGTTACTAAACACGCTTTGCTCATTATCTCCAAAACAGCTAAAGCGATTTTAATAAATATAATTATACAGGATGCTATAACGCTCTTTTCTTCAATCGAACTCAAAGCGCGGTGATCTGATCATATCGCTATTGCAGAAGTCGGAATGGAAATTCAATTTTTATTGTTGAAATGTTCGATTGGCTGCATCCTGTACCAATACCGCTGTTGAGTTTTGGTATAGAGGTACTTCAAGTCATGGACCATTCTTCAATAGCAGTCCTGTTGTCGAACAGTCGGTCGGTCCTTCACATCGAATTTCACTTTTTGACTCACATGCATAGCAATAACCCCCCTCCTCTTCTATTTCTCCCCCCCCCCCTCCAAAAAACAAAAAAATCCTGATTTTTTGCAAATGCGAGATAAGTCCCAAATAGTCCAAAAATGACAGTTTAAAAAAAAAAAAGAAGTCCGTCCGTCCGTCTGTCCGCCGTCTGTCCGTACAAAAGTTGCAAGTGGATTAACATCTCAGAACCTATTCCAACTATCACAACAAAACTTGGTAAGGTGGTGTATACGCATGAGACCTCATAAATGATCAGTGAATGAATGACTTCACTTCAAGGTCAAGGTCACAAGATCAACAAATGCTACTCAGGAATTGACAAGGCCATCTTAGTCCTTGCAAAACATACAAAAAAATAAATAGGTAATCGTGCATTAGAATGGCTGTATATATTTAACCCATAATATGCAACAAAATTGGGTTATTTGATACACGAGAGGTCACGTGAGGTCAAGGTCATCTCAAGGTTAAGGTCAATAAAGGTCAAGATTATCCCAAGGTCACTAATATTTTTTGGGGCATAATACACATTTTTCTGTTTTATTTATTAGTACATGAACGTATTTGGAAGTGGAGGTCAATGTCATCTCAAAGTCAAGAGCATAGATAGGTCAAAGTCGGTATTACTTTGCATTTTAAAGCCACCGTTTCATTTTGTTTTTTTCTGGGCACTCATTTTCGTGTTAAATATTGAGAGTTCATAAAGAGCATGTGAGCTATATAGGCTTCAAGTTTTCTAGGTTATTAATATTGAACTTACGATTCTTTGATGCATGATACATATTAATGAGACACACATAATATTTACATTTGGTCAACTTCACTCCAAGGTCAAAGTTTGAACTGTCCAAAGTAGGTTAGTATAGGTACTTTGAAGTGACTTTGCCCCTAAACTATGAGAGACATAAACTTTAAATTTGTTGCATTTAGAGAAAATAGATTGATCTTTCATACGTGTTTCGTTTTGCGTTGATCTGGAAGGTCAAAGCCATTTTAGGTCTTGCAAAACTTAAAAACAATAGGTTGTCGTACAGTAGAATGGCTGTGTATTTACCCCATAATATGCAACAGCATTGGGTTATTTGATCAGACATGCATGAGAGGTCACGAGAGGGTCAAGTTCCTCCCAAGGTCAAGGTCACTGAAGGTCAAGGTCTTTTGACATAATAGAACTTTCATTGTAGTTTATTTGATAGTAAGCTTACGTGAGTGTATTTGATGCTGGAGGTTAAGGTCCCCTCAAGGTCAGGAGCATAGAAAAATCAAAGTTGATATTACTTTGCATTTGAATGCAACCGTTTCATTTTTGTTTGTTTTGTTTTCTTTTTCTGGGCACTCATTTTCATGTTAAATATTGCGCGTTCCATGCATAAGGAGCATGTGAGTCATATGGGCTATATTCTTCCATTTTGTTAAAAACACGGTTTTTGCCTTATCTTAAGAATGACTGATCCCAAATTAATCATTTTACTTTGCGGATACTTTTTCTACTGCTAAGAATGTTGTTACGTTGAAACGCGAACTATGGTGCGTGTGAAACGCGCGCGATAGATCTGATCGTTTTATTTTGCAAAGCATTCAATAACAGAGTGTATTTACCTTTGAT
Source organism: Oncomelania hupensis (assembly GCA_036898135.1). NCBI lineage: Eukaryota > Metazoa > Mollusca > Gastropoda > Littorinimorpha > Pomatiopsidae > Oncomelania > Oncomelania hupensis. The sequence continues at coordinate 76,861,221 of CM072513.1, forward strand.
TTGATTTTGCATTGTTGTTAGAAGAAGCTTGGTATAATGTGGATAATTTTCGTTGGTCGATATTATTGGAGAATTCTCTAGAGCTACGTGTTTACTATCATCGAAGAATCTAGATAGATCCACTATAAGCTGAGAGCTTCTTTTATGATAAAGAATGTTGTATGACGTAAGACAGTGATGACGAAGTTTATTCCGATTGTTTGTAATGTGTCACGCTCGAACATTCTGACGTTATCTGGAGTCTAGAAAAAAACCTATATAATTGATGCACTGTGTAGAGGAAGAAAAAAAAAGTGAAAATCGATTGTATGCAGTTGTTGATGTACGCTGAATACAATTGGAAAACTTCATACGACGACTCCTGCCTTGTTGCTGAGAGAACGGGTTGCGTGGATAAACGAATCTGAGTTACACTTATCAGGATTTCAGCATTGGGGCTGAATCAACTACAGATACATGTTATAGAACTCATATGTGTACTTTCTAAAAGGTCAAGGTCATTATGCTGCATACCAGAACTGCTAAACACCGATTTACCTGGTATATAAAATTTGGCTGGGCCAATTTGCATAATTCTTCCCTTGCAGATCGGTTAGATAGTGGCCATGATGTGTTTTCCGTTTGCTTCGTTAGGATAATGTCAAGTCCCAGCACTGCCAAGAAAATTAACACTTTTGAAAATGCTTATTTTTCGGCCACGTGTGAGTGTCTGGACATTTGAATGGGTTGCCGTATCGCGTAATTTTTGACGAGTCTTACCATTTATAGGAGTAACAATAACAGAGAAATAGTCTATTGTATTCTATCAGTGACATATTCTCTCATTCCGCCCGAAGCACTACTCATTGTTAGTGGACTTCATCCTCTATTATTATCCTTCTCATCTGTCTCGTCATCTTCATCATCGCTTCCAAGCTTCTTTCTTTTTTAAAAATTCATTTTTATCGTGCTTGTAACAAGAGGACCAGTTTACTCCGCACAATTTGGGCTTTTGCTTGTTTAGTCAGTGTAAACTTAGAAGGTCACTGTTAGTCTAAAGCAGACGACAGAAATGATCATGCGTAACACAGTTGTAGCTTGACGCCCGCACAGTTAATGACATCATCGCCGCTGACGTTATAGAGCTTCGATTTTACAGCCACTCAGATGTTTTCATCCAATGAGAACACAGCTAGGTTGGGTAAAACCAGTTCTGGCTGATTCAAGCAGAGAGATAGAAGAGTCGGTCTACATTTAAACTGCCTAGAGTACACAGCTATGTCCTAGCAGAAATCTCTCCACTGATAGACCAGGGAAGCAGTACTTGTTGAATATTCGAATTCAATCAAGTTAGCCACGGCCTGACATTGTCAAAAAGACGAGCAGGCATTATATCGTGAGCCCAACTCGGCGAACAACAAAAACAAGTCGTCGCTGAACGTTGGCTGCCGAGGCATCTCCAGCATTGCGCGAAGATAGCCCACCAGTCTAACCACAGGGAGAAGACTTCACGACAACACAGCTTGTCACAGATTCCACCACAACGCAGCGCTTCAACCACTCAGTTAAGTGCCCCAGGAAACAGTGCACTAAAACTGTATCAAAAGGACCACAGTAGTCCACTTTTCAAGAACTCTTACCATTAGGGCAGAAAGTATCCAGTGCCCTATGATGAGAAAGTAGCTGCCTAGACCTATTAGCGAGCGAACCATTCGCATTGACATTTGAACTTTTAAGTTAGTTTCGTACTTCGAAGATCGTGTATAGAGTAGAGGAAATAAATGTGTGCTTTTTACTGTTATCAAGTGGCTGGACTACATTAAAAAAAATTATGTTTCATAGCCGTGTGAAAGACATTGTGACAGTGATCTTTTACCATTCTTCTATCTATCTTTGTACGCCAGCCTAACCACAGACTGAGCTAAACAAATAAATGTATAAGTTAAGTCACTGAGAGATAACTAGCGATCCCCATAGACTGAAGACAGTGGGTAATAGCATTCCATTGTGCAGAGCCCAGCAACAATAAAACCCCACGTCACAGTGCTCATCTCGTTGCAATCGGATCTAGACTATTGATGTTTATAATTGTGCTTGAGAGAGAGAGAGAGAGAGAGAGAGAGAGAGAGAGAGAGAGAGAGAGAGAGAGAGAGAGAGAGAGAGAGAGAGAGAGAGAGAGAGAGAGAGAGAGAGAGAGAGAGAGAGAGAGAGAGAGAGAGAGAGAGAGAGATCGTGCACGGAACCGGGTCCTCAACAACACTTTGTTCTGGACAAAGTAACAGTTGTCCCAGTTTAAACGCGTTGTAAACGATTGGTTTTGACCCAGGTTTCTTGTTGTCTCAGTCTGTCTGTTCAGTGCAGTGCAGCAGACCTGGGACGCTCTGCATAGCTTAGTCTGGCAGAGGCTTCCCGTCGCGATCGCCCCTGTGTTAGTGATAAGAGGCGAACGAACACCTCAGTGAGTCTTAGCTCCGTAGTGTGGCAAGCCAGCGGCCGAATACCAGCACCATGCATGCCGGTCACATTGTCTCCTTAATTTTACGAGTGCAGTCATTGTTCTGACCAGCTCAAGGAGCTGTGGTTAATGCGTGGTTCACTGTAAAGTGCTGGAACAGTACTGATGCCCGAAAGCTTACTGGCCAAGCCCATTTCAAACGTCCCGGGCTGTTCCTTCAATAATGGTTTTTGATGTGAGTCAATGTCTTTTTACACGGACTTAAAGATCCTGACGCTCATGTCCTAGGTGGGTGAGTGCCGTCTAGACAAATACATTCATCATGCACTAGGTCCACTAGGTCACTTCTCCCCCACACCCGTTGCCCAAGATTGTGCTCAGTCTCTGGGTGTCAGACTAGGCTTTATGCGGCCAAAAAAGTTAGTTCCTGTATAAGACCAGCGCCTTGAGCAGCTCTTGAGCTGAATAGCGCTATGAGAATTGCGCTTTGAACGGAGTTTTTCTAGGGAAAAGCGCTGTATTATTATTATTATTATTATTATTATTATTATTATTATTATTATTATTATTATTATTATTATTATTATTATTATTATTATTATTATTATTATTATTATTATTAATGTCGCAGTCTTTATTTGATGAATACGTTATACAGTTACTTTTCTTTTCTGTGTATATATGACTTACTAATAAGCGTAAAGTACGTTATGCTTAAGCTGTCAGTTAGGCATCTCTCTCTCTCTCTCTCTCTCTCTCTCTCTCTCTCTCTCTCTCTCTCTCTCTCTCTCTCTCTCTCTCTCTATATATATATATATATATATATATATATACATATATACAGTGATCGTCCTAGGGATTTGCAAAACCGGTACGACGTCACAGTAAACAAACCCACTCGAACGCAAACCGGTAGGCCAGTCACGGAAACCGGTATGACCCATAGCAAAGCTTAATAATGCGTCACTATTTTTGCCACCGAAAATCTGCCGACGAATGCAGTGATTAATTTATTGCTCACCGTAAAGCCTGCTAACTATAACTGAAACAATGTTTGCCAAAAATAAAAGTAAATAACAGGTCTTTCTTACCTAAACATCTTCGTCTTCACATAAATTTCTTTCATCGCCCCTCTCCCCCCCTAGCAAAAAATGAAAAAAGAGATTTTAGCTTCTTCATTATTACTAGCCTATCTGCCACTGGGGTGTCGGATAGTGCAGTGGTTGGAGCACTCGCTACTGTGTCGAAAGTGAAGCACCGTCCGGTGCGGTTAGCACTTGGATGGGTGACCGCTAAGGTGTGAAGCGACAAACAACAACGCCCCCAGTTGACTCAACTGTGATTGAGTACCTACTCTCTTGAGGGTGGGGAAGGTAAAGCAGCGAGGGAGAGAGTTGGGCATCACCCTCATTACGCTGGCCCAAGATAAGTGTGATCTCCAACATCACGCTCCCCTACGGCCACAAGGCTATGGGACTACCTTTACCTTTACCTTATCTGCCACTGTCGCAATACATACTGACGAGGACGAGGAAAGAAAAAATCGAAAAGTGCGCGAGTTTAATTTATCCGTATTCACGATAGCCTTGCGCCCGCCAATGTTATATCATTCTGTATTAATTACCTCAAAGAATTCACAACTTTCCGGCACCTCTCATAAAAACTCGTGGGTATCGCCATTATAAATTAAAACGAGGTTCGCATGAAACCAAGTTCCGGTATGGCTTGTTTTGCTTTTATCAAAGCTTGATGCGTGACTTTTAAATATGGCAAATTGCCGAAAACGACGATTGTTAGAGCCAGAAAACGAGTGGGATAAGTATAAAAAATCGGTGGAGGAAGTACATGCTCAGTGAAAGGATGCAAAAAAACAATCGTACAATCGTATTTGTGGCGACTTCGGAGGTGTGTCGATCATCGACAGAAAGTGAAACAGGACCTGAAGACTCTTGTAGTTTTCCATAAGCTCCGCCGTCGCAACCTTCACAAAACACGAAGTAGCTGACTATGTTAGGCGAGCGTTGTGGCCAAGTGGGCTAAGGCGGGACTAATTTGCCTTGTCCACAAGCCAGAAACCAATGTCGCCTGACAGGTGTGGGTTCGAGCCAGCATCTGGGCGTTATGTTTTTCCGAATATTTTTCAAAAATTCACAAATAATGTTAGGTAGGTAGGGTTTAGGCGCGCCACTGGCGATAGAAATGAATAATAAACTGCAGCAAAAAAAAAAAAAAAAAAAAATGTGAGGGTACGATACAGGTGGCCAGTGACACATGTTATTATTCTTGAATATTTGGAAATAACTCACCAAAACACGCGGAGAAAGAAACCGGAAGTATGTTTCATTGAGGGGATTCCCGTTGGTGCATAGGATAGCAGAAAAGTGTGAATATGGCAAGGCAACTGAACGCATTCGCAGGCCTCTCGTCTACACTCCCTAAACACATAATCAGCGTGGCTGGCTGGCTCTCTCTCTCTCTCTCTCTCTCTCTCTCTCTCTCTCTCTCTCTCTCTCTCTCTCTCTCTCTCTCACTCTCTCTTCATTTCTCTTGTTTTTTCTTTCTCTTTTCCTTTATTTTTGAAACCAGTCAAACAAAATAAGAACCGGTAGGCTCTACCGGCTACTGATTTTTCAACCGGTATTTTTATTATCAAACCGGTAAAATACCGGTAATTTCCGGTTAAGTCCATCACTGTATATATGTACATATGTACATGTACATGCATAATAAAAACAAGCGTAATAGGTGTGATTTAAAAAAAAAATAGGGGAGGGAGGTGAAGGTTATTGAGGCTAGGGTTCCATGTAAAACACGACAAATTACGTGCTTCGGCATGCAAGCAATAGACTTGACGTAAGTGCTTTACCTTTACACACACACACACACACCCACACACACACGCAACCTCCACCTCCATCCCCCCTCTCTCTCCCTCTGTGTCTCTTTCACACAAACACACACCCACACGCATGCACGAACCGATGCATTGAGTGTGAGCATGTACATGTATATTGATGTGTAAATTGTGTGAATAATAATGCATGTTGCGCTATACATACTAATGCATGAGGTTAAGGATCTGTTTTATGCTTTGTGTGTCACGTTAGTGTCAGAACATAAACGGTGGCACTGATATCGCCTGTGCAACGGTAATTATCGTATAAGTTATCTATTTTAAAATATGTATTAAAAATAAAGGCACAAATGAAACATTCTTTCCCCCTCCGCTCACTTCACGCACGCACGCACGCACAAACACACACACACACACACACACACAGAGCCACACACCGTGAGAGCGTAGTGAGCAAAGTATATGGAATCAATATAACCTATCTAACAATCAACATAGACTTGAAATACTGCTGCTATTTTGTTTTGTTTTGTTGTTGCTGTTGCTGCCGCTGCTGCTGCTGCTGCATTAGTTAAAGTATGGCTTAGGTTAAAAGACAAGTTGTTATCGTTTCTGTTGCGCTAGGTAAAGTATAGCGTATGATAAAAGACAATAGGGTCACTTGAATCCATATTTACATATTTAATTATAATGCCTTTTCTTTTGTTTGTTTTGATAGTTTTGTTGTTGTTGTTGTGGATGTTCTGTCTAGTCCTCTTTGACTTCAGTGTTTTTATGGACTTTAATAAAGATATACTACTACTTGTTTTGTTTGAGGAACAAAGATTAGATGGACGCTTCAATAAATTTTTACGTTATTATTCTTAAAGTGAGTCTGAGGTCATCTCTCTCTCTCTCTCTCTCTCTCTCTCTCTCTCTCTCTCTCTCTCTCTCTCTCTCTCTATCTCTCTCTCTCTCTCCTTATAGACTAGATAGTGTACTACTACTACTACTACTACTACTACTACTACTACTACTACTACTACTACTACTACTACTACTACAGTATACTCTCACGCGCTTTTTATTCAATCACACGCAAAGCGCTGCGATCTGAAGGTCGGATTTTTTTCCCTTCAAATTTAAGATTGACAGCACCCTGTACCATTATTGAAGGGATGGAGGAACCCGGAGAGAAAAAAACAAACTCACTCGGTGTCCTGAAAAAGTCTCCTAAAGTGGCGTAAGGTCGTCCCACACCGGGTTCCAACCCGCGACCTTGGGCCTAGGAAACCCGCTCGCTATCAACTTTGCTACTAGGCCACCCCAGTATGATCATAGAAGGGTTTTAAATCCATTTGAATGCGGTGAAAGCTCTTAAAAGGGGCGTTGGGGTCCGTGATAACGTCACCTCGCCAGTCTAGCGAAGGTGCCTCTTGGTACAGTCAACAAGCGCCGCAACACCACGCACACGCAATACTCCGGCTTGGCTCGTTCACCACAACACCTCGGAGCGTGTGCATGGCCTGGCGATGTGTGACACTCTTTGGGCGCCTGCGCCGCTTAGTCTAAAGGGGGATAAGCGTTGTTTTTGTTTGTTTGTTTGTTTGTTTGTTTTTAAACTGGGATAGCAGACGATTCTTTTTGAAAACTCGGGTAGGGAAGTGTGAAAAAAATTCAATTTTCGCAAATATTAGGCACAAGAACATTGTAAACATAATTAAACAATAAAAATCTGTTAAATGATAATGATAATATTAATGATGATGATAATAATAATAATAATAAGAAGAAGAAGAAGAAGAAGAAGAAGAAGAAGAAGAAGAAGAAGAAGAAGAAGAAGAAGAAGAAGAAGAAGAAGACGAAGAAGAAGAAGAAGAGGACGAAGAAGAAGAAGAAGAAGAAGAAGAAGAAGAAGAAGAAGAAGAAGAAGAAGAAGAAGAAGAAGAGGAGGAGGAGGAGGAGGAGGAGGAGGAGGAGGAGGAAGAATTGGAGGACGAAGAAGAAGAAGAAGAAGATGATGATGATGATGATGAAGAAAAGAAGAAGAGGAGGAGGAGGAGGAGGAAGAATTGGAGGACGAAGAAGAAGAAGAAGAAGAAGAAGATGATGATGATGAAGAAAAGAAGAAGAAGAAGAAGAAGAAGAAGAAGACGTGAATTAAGTTTGGGAAATTTTGATATCGGCCTGAGAAGCACTTTAAAGCCCTGTGCACTCGTCTCCTTCCAACCCCCAACCTCAATTCCACACCTCCCTCTACCACACCCTTCACCATTCTGTCTATTACTCTTGCGAAATGTGTTGCTTGTATATTTATTTATTTCTGTGCTTTTTTCTTGTATATTTTTAAATAATGTATGTGACAATCGCATGTTTTCTGACTGTCCGCCAATGACGGTCGCTCTCGTAACTTTATCGCAGCCTCGCATGCTGGGTCCATTTATGTAGTCGTCGCATGAACTTTCTCGTTTATTCATTGGGCAATCTTCTTTTCTCTTTTCTTTCCACTCACCTCCCTCCTCCTTTTCTTATATATATATATATATATGTCCATCTCTCTCTCCCGCACTCTCTCTCTCTCTCTCCATCTCTCTTTCTCTCTCTCTCTCTCTCTCTCTCTCTCTCTCTCTCTTTCTTTCTCTCTCTCTCTCTCTCTCTCTCTCTCTCTCTCTCTCTCTCTCTCTCTCTCTCCATTTTTTTTCTTCTTCTTCCGTGCAAGTTTATGCGAAGATTGCATGAATAGGAGCCATCTCATTGGCCTGGGTGGCGCGAGCGAACAGTCCAGGCTTATTTGATTTTGCTTGCTTTTGTTCCACGCTGCATGGTCTTGTGGCGTTCTTAAGTCCCTTCGTTCGCTGTGCGCGCCGCGCCGCCCGTGGTGTGAAAATACTTGGGCTGTGAAGTGGTGTCGCACTTGTAATTTTGTCGTACCCAGTTTTGGACAAAGTGTGGAGAATGAACAAAGACACTGTTTGACATAGACGAAATAATCTGTGGGAGGGCGATACTTTAATATTAATAATAATAATAATAATAATAATAATAATAATAATAATAATAATAATAATAATAATAATAATAGTAATCATCATCATCATCATCATCATCATCATCATCATCATCATCATGATCATCATTATTATTATTATTATTATTATTATTATTATTATTATATTTTTGAAATTAATTTATTTTATTTTAATTCATTTTATTTATTTATTTATTTATTTATGATTATGATTATGATGATGATGATGATTATTATTATTATTATTATTATTATTATTATTTTTTTTTTTTTTTTTTTTTTTTTTTTTTTTTAGCGTTGTTTGTCTGAAGACATTATCGCCAAAGCTTCAGTTTGTCATGTGAAAAATTGTCGCCAATGACAGAGGCACTGCACTTGACGCTGTAGCTGTATTTCCTGAGCGCCAACATTTGATGCTACAGCTGCTCCGTTGAGTGCGTACGTATTAGTAAGCTGGCGCAGCTTCAGTCCAGAGTATTAGCGAGAGTCTGAAGTCATGTTTTCAAACTTTTACACTAGGCCGTATCACAGTGAAGAGTTTGGTAATTAATTAATCCAAGATATTGAGGGGAAAGCTTACAGCTATGCGTGTAAACAGCTTAGACATTTGGTCACCTCGCGAGTCTAGCAAAGGGGTCCTTGATACAAAGTCATCAGGCGGCACCCGATACCACAGGAACACAGCTGGCCCCGTTTATAATCCAAAACCAACCCTCTAAAACATCTATATATATAAATTGCTTAGCCGGAAGTCCTTCTTCGCCTCTACTATAAAGTTTGTCCGGTATGGACGCTGATCTGGGCAGGTGCTGGGCGCTTCGGATCGGCCTGCTGTGTGCTCAAAACCAACGAAATCGTTATAGCCGACATTTCCTTACCGAACGTTTAACCATTTCTGAGATAAATAAATAAACAAAATGTCCACAAACTGCAATAGCCTCATTCCGCGCGCTTCCATTAAAAATCAAAATGAGGTTTCAGCATGTTTTCCCATATACACAAAAAAATTGATGGTCTTTCTAGGAAGCGTTGGTAGCTTACTTAGTAAAACATTCGCCTACTGTGCAGGGCGACCCAAGTTCGAATCTCACTCGGACAATATATATATATATATATATATATATATATATATATATATATATATATATATATATATATATATTTTTTTTTTTTTTTTTTTTTTTTTACACTACAATATGGATATTTTTCTTTTTAATTTAGGCTTTTTACCTTTAATTTATTATTATTATTATTATTATTATTATTGTTATTATTATTATTATTATTATTATTATTATTATTTATAAACTAATAATAATAATAATAAATTATTATATAATAATATCACATTTTCTTTTAAAACCTTGGTGTTTTTTATGATTTCTATTTGTTTTATTCTATATTCAATATTATTATTATTATTAGTTTTATTATTATTATTATTATTATTATTATTATTATTATTATTATTATTATTATTATTTATAAACTAATAATAATAATAAATTATTATTATTATTATTATTATTATTATTATTATTATTATTATTATTATTATTATTATTATTATTATTATTATTATATGTTATATCACATTTTCTTTGAAAACCTTGGTGTTTTTATGATTTCTATTTGTATTTTTCTATATTCAATATTATTTTTATTATTATTAGTTTTATTATTATTATTATTATTATTATTATTATTATTATTACCAAGGATCGGGATGGGGTGGTACGTGTAAGTAAAAGGGGGCTATGGGTAGGTTTAAAGGGGCATGGGTAGGCATAACGGGGATACGGGTATATATAAGAGGGTATGGTGATGGTCGATTCTGTGATCATATTATTTTCCCCTTTACCAACAACTGGCCCGCTGGTGTCAGTATAAATCGGTCCAGTAGTCACCTATATGCGAAAGTGTCGTGTGACTATAATCTACATACAAACAATGGTCGATTCCTTTCATCCATACCTGCGAAACGATCAACGGGGAAGTATCAAGGAGGGTACAGGTAGGTTACAAGGGGGGTACGGAAGGTATCAAGGGGGTATGGGGAGGTATCAAGTGGCTTCGGGGAGGTATCAAGGGGGTATGGTGAGGCATCATGGAGGGGGGGGGGGGACGGGGATATATCAGGAGGGGGTATGGGAAGGTATCAAGGGGGATATGGGGAGGTATCATCGTCCAAATGAAACTCGCAGACAACAGTTGTCTCTCTGTCTACATTTTAAACAGCAACCTGTGTACCCTGGCTTGCCAGGGTACAAAACCACTAGTGATAGTTATTTTTTTGGGGGGTGGGGGGTGGAGGGTGGTGTCGCTTCTCACCTCTTTGGCTTAAGTATGTTGTGTTGCTTCGGGATGGCCTGAGTGCTATTGCTCTTGTTGCGGCCTGCAGAGGGGGACCATTTTCCTATAATTATGGCGTTACTTTCTGAGGGACGATACCCCGCGGAGGCTGTTACCATGCTGCTACAATGGCTACACTGCCGTGGGCAAAATTTGTTTTATTTATTTATTTTTTTTTTATTTTTTTTTTAACTGTGGGATTCTTTTTTTGTATGGCCTGTGTGCTGTTGCTCGTGGTGTGATCCATTGGGAGAAGGGAAGAAGGAAGGATGGGAGTAAGGGGACCTTATCCCTACATGGCGCTACCTGCTGATGGATGGTCTCCCTCGTTAGTTGCGATCTTGCTCATATAATGGGGTAACTGCCGTGAGCAATGTACATATATAATTTAAAAAAATAGTATTTTTACAAACACCCCCCCCCCCCAACCTAAATATTTTAATTAATTAATTGTTTTAAAATTACGATTGTGTGTTTGGGGCGAGAAAGATGTTGGGTGGTTTGGTCTCAATCTCCGGAAAGGAGTATGTTTTACTTTGCTGCTCATTGTACGCAACTAAGATAGTAACATTCAGAACGCGATTAAAAACGTTCTTGCAACGGCCGTCGTGGAAAATAAGAATCATTCTTATTTTCCTCTTATCCCGTTTTTATGGATTTTAAAACGACGGCCGTTGCAAGAACCTTTTTAATCGTGTGGATGTTTGGTTAATAATGAAAAGTTACTTTTTGTTTTCCTGTGGTACTTTTACTTTCCTTTTATCCCGCTTTTACTATCTTAAAACGAAGAATGGTTAAAGGAACTTTTTAACCACGTGGATGTATGTATTACGATATGAATACGACGACGCTTTTAATCTGGTTGGCTGTTATTTTATACTTGTTGTGGTTGTTGTTGTTGTTGTTGTTGTTGTTGTTTTTTAAATGAAAATGTTTTTTATTTATTATTATTATTTTTTTTTTTGGGGGGGGGGGGGGGGTTAGAATGGTCGGCGATTTGTTTCCGCCCTGCCCCCTTGTCCTGCCAGTATGGGTGCTTAGATCTACGCTAATTGCCATTGTTCTCTGTTTGGCATGTTTCGTAGCTCTCCGTTTGGCTCTTCGCTGAGCAGTATTAGCGTATTGATATATATATATATATATATATATATATATATATATATATATATATATATATATATATATATATATATATATATATATATATATATATATATATATATATATATATATATATATATATATATATATATATATATATATTAGCTATTGCTTGGCTACGTTTGTTGCTTGATTGCATGCGTTGTAGTGATTTTTATGATTTTTTTAAAATCCCATTTTAATGTGTGTTTTGGTCAATGTCATCTCAAGATCAAGAGCATAGAAAGATCAAAGTCGATATTACTTTACATTTTAATGTCACCATTTTATTTTGTTTTTGATAGGCACTCATTTTCATGTTAAATAATGAGTTTCATAAGGAGCATGCGAGTCATATGGGCTTCGCCCTTATAGTTTTCCTAGGTTCTCAAATCCCGAGCCTAGGTTCCTGAATCCTTGTTTGTCCAAAAGACTCAGAAATGTAGGTTCAGGATTCGAGAATCTCGAAAAAAAAGTTCGTTAACCTTCACCTTTTTTCAGGAATCTAGTTTCGGTATTTGAGAACCTCAGAAAGGGGGGGGGGGAAGAGGAGGAGCGAAGAAAGAAAGAGGGAGGGAGTGAAGCTTTATGGCGAGTCTTAATTGGTAGGTTCGTGGAAGGTTCGGGTAGGACCAAGAACTTTTTTTTCGAGGTTTTAGATCCCGAACCTAGGTTCCAATAGCTTTTGGGCAAAAAAAAGTTTCAGGAGCCGAGGTTCGGGATCTAAGAACCTCTAAGAACAAGTTTATGAACCTCCCCGAACCTTCCACGAACCTTCCAATTAAGGCAGGCCATTGAGCCTCAATGCGTCCTCCTTCAGTCCTCAATGGGGTCAGACTCACAGTGTGCAGGGAGGCTGAGTTTGTGTGTGTATGTGTGTGTGTGTTTTGCTTTGCTTGCTCACGTCCCTAACTCTAATTTGCATGCGGCTGGCGTGCCTGGCATACATAAAAAAACAGGGGCACCGCTCTCCACAGAAAAGAAAAGAAACCAGCCGGAATGTCTGGGCTAACTTCGCACGCGCCTAAAGTAATGGCGGAATTACTGTGTCATTGTAGTTGTTTTATTTTTTGTTTGTTTTCATCGCGGGGATCAGAGATGAACTGCAGTTGTTTTTGTTTTTTTCATCGCGAGAGTCAGCGTTGAACAGCCGCGGCAACGCTGACGCGTGCGCGAGTAAGCTGTAAGCAAATTAATTCTAGACCAGCTTTACTTTCGTCCGACACTAGGGACACTTTCAGCACTGTCCCAAAAGCGTGATGACCTATGTATGTTGGGACATACATCACCACTGAGACAGCAGAGCAATCCTACTGTTAAGATGGACAGAACACAGAATGTATTCCCCTATGTGACGCTACACACGGAATTTGCGCCGATGAGCGCACACGACCCAGGCACCCAATCCACCATCATCTTTCCTCTTATGCATGCACCTCTGTAAAATGGATTGCCTTTCGTCTACGGGATTCGAACCTGGGTCATCGGTGTACCATGGAAAAGTCCCACCCACTGAGCTACAGCGGTGGGACACGCAATATAGCACTAGTGTGCCTGTGTATAAGGAAAAACTAGTAGTAGTAGTAGTAGTAGTAGTAGTAGTAGTAGTAGTAGTAGTAGTAGTAGTAGTAGTAGTAGTAGTAGTAGTAGTAGTAACAATAACCAACATATATGCTGACATGTCACAGACACTCTACATACTCATACATGTGGTGTAAAGGCAAGTCGCTATTACAAGACGGAAAGAAAATCGAATTTTATTTTGAAATTTTAGACAGACTGCATCCTATACCATTATTGAAAGGAATAAAGGAAACCGGAGTACCCGGAGAAAACCCTCGGAGGCCTGAAAGTCTCGTAACTAAGTCACATAAGTTCGTTCCCTGCGGGGTTCGAACCCGCGATCTTCGGCATAGGAATCCCGCTCACTATCCACTGACATACTATTCCACCCCATCATTTATGGTAGTATAAAGCACTTATTGGACTCCCGGACATACTTGCGTTACGCACCTGGCCACACTTGTGTTGCGCTTATGAATTCCTTGTGTATTTTCTTGCGTACTGGCTAACGTAAAATGTCACAAGGATAGCGCATGTTTGATTTCTTCTGCAAAAATACATCACGAGTTTAGAGGTCAACCTAAACTCCTCCCACACTCATAATTACACGCAAGAAAAGGCTGTCTGCTACACACGACTTGGCGAGTTCAGGCAGTTGAATTCACTTGTTGCGTGTCGATCTTAGTACAATTGTTTAATATTATAGTCAAAATCGTGAAAGTGTACATTACATCGTCATGAAAAAGTGCCTTGTTGTAGTGAGATTACACAGCTACACACGTTTATAAATTCGAACCGGGCCTATGGAATGGAAATAAGTGCAGAGGAGACCAAATTGATGACCAACAACACCAAAAGCATCAACATGGACATCAAAGTCCAAGGCCAATCCTCAACACGGTGCATAGCTTCAAATATTTAGGAGCCATTGTATCAGACAATGGGTCCCGACAGGAAGTCCTCTCCAGGATCGCACAAACAACTGCTGCCCTGGGGAGGTTGAAGCCAATTTGGAAAGACAGGACCATCAGTCTACATTCCAAGACTAGACTGCTGCGCTCCCTTGTCATCTCCATCTTCCTTTACGCTTGCGAAACATGGACCCTCACAGCAGATCTACAACGAAGAACACAAAGCATGGAGATGAAGTGCTACAGAAGACTTCCGGGCATTTCCTATACCCAGCACATCACCAACGACGAAGTCCGACAGACCATCACACAAGCCATAGGACAACACGATGAGCTGCTCACAGTGGTGAAAAAACTGAAACTCCGATGGTATGTCCACGTCACCAGATCATCAGGTCTTGCAAAGACCATCCTGCAAGGCACAGTGCAAGGAGGTAGAAGAAGAGGGAGACCGAAAAAGAGGTGGGAGGACATCATTCGAGAATGTACTGGTTTGACACTGAGCGAAACAATCAGGTTTGCTGAGGACAGGGAAAGATGGAGTACGCTGGTTAAACGATCATCTGTGGTGCCCCTACGACCTTCGAGTTACGGGATAAGATAGGATAGGATAGGAAGGCGAAACCGGTCGCGTGCCCGCCACGTGGTCCTGCAAAGTTTGACTAACATTCACAATCATAAAACATGGCAAGACTTAACAAACATAATCCTACAATAATATCAATAAAGCGCGATGAAACACAAGATTGATTATTTACCTTTTTGACAATGTTAGGCTGTGGCTAAACTGCGATGAATTGATTTTCACCCGTCACCTGCTTAGTCTTCTTGAAAGATCATTCAGAGCGTTGCTCCTTCTCCGTTGAGACTCAGACAAGGGATGACTCGTGGCGCAGTGGATAAGTTGCCGGTTTCCTATGCCGAAGGTTGCGGGTTCGATTTACGCAAGGGGCGAACGTATGTGTCTTAGGTACGAGACTATTGAGGTCACCGAGGGTTTTCTCCAGGGACTCCTGTTTCCTCCCTCCCTTCAATAATGATTCAGGACGCAGTCAATATAAAAATTTCAGAAAAATAAAATTCGATTTTCTTTCCGTCTTCTAATAGCGATCTCCCTGCCTTTACACCACCTGTTTGAGTGATGGATGTGTATTTGGTGTGTGTGAGGGTGGATGAGAGCGTGAGCGTGTATGTTGGTATAGATCGCCGCGCTTTGAGCCTGATTGATTTGGGGAAAGGCGCGTATATAGCATCCTGTATTATTATTATTATTATTATTATTATTATTATTATTATTATTATTATTATTATTATTATTACTTGGCCTTGTGATCATTCAAAAGCCCACGAAAGTCTCGTGAGACCTGAGCACCTCCTAGCTGGGGGTGGTTGTTATACGTCAGCGGAATGATATCAATGCCTATCCTAGCGAGAGTAAGCTTAACATGCTTAGCACAGCCCTGACTTCTGTCGTCTACTAGGCAGCGACTTTACGTTACACAGGCTGAAACTATAGAAGGCGAGAAGCCTTAGTGCAGGGTCTAAATAGCCTATTGTGACAGCCACTAAAGTCATAAGGTGTGGCCACCAGTCAAACTTCTGGTCAGTGAAAAATCTCATAACCCAATGCATAAGCCGTAAAACGTAAGCCACATGTGGCCACTACTTAAGAGCTGTTGATGGTGCTGGCACGGCACTCTCGGGATCGAACTGATGACGCTCGAGACAATAAACTCACACACCAGAGGGGAAAAAAAGGGGGTTGAGTTATATAAGGCTTCAACCTTTTTCAAAATGTATGACCCATTGTCCCTCCTTCCTGCCTTTCTTTGTTCCTGTATCTCGTTGCTTCTCCCTCCCCACCCTCCACCCCCCCCCCCGTCCTCCTCCCTCCCTATCTCTCTCTCCTTCTCCACCCTCTCTCTCTCTCTCTCTCTCTCTCTCTCTCTCTCTCTCTCTCCACTTTACCTCCCATCTCTCGTTGTGCATCTCTTGTCTCGCATTGACGGTTGAACAATGGAGCCTTGTGACTGGCACGGTTCTAGGTCTTTTCACTTTGGCAAACATCGTGCATGATCGTGCATACTGATCGACAGCACACTTTGCGAGAAAAAAAAACCCACGAACAAAACAATATATGCATGTAAAATGGCGCTAGGGACAATCGGGTAATGGGGTGGAGTGCACTGGAGGGGACGAAACCTAAAGAAGAGACAGAGTAAGAGAAGAGAACAAACGGACGAACGACCAAACGAACGATTGACTGGCCGAATGACCGAACAAACGAACGAACGAGAGGGAGTGAGTGAGTGAGTGAGTGAGTGAGAGAGAGAGGGAGGGAGGTAAGGAGGGAGGGAGCTCATCAACAAACAAGAAATAACAAACAGCATTTTTGCAATCCAAGCATTAACAAATGCAATTCAACGTGCATGAATAAATTGACTGTAGAGAACAGCCGTTGCATAGTAAGCGAGAAATGATACGCTTTGACACAACAATAGGGTAGGCGGGGACAGCGTAGGTTCAAATGCTAGCGCATTATAATGTCTTACTGTCCTGAGTGGCGCTGTGATGCGTCTGCAGTGCTTTCCTTGAGGGATTTGCAGTGTTTAAAAGTGATGGCGGCAACACTTGAGCACCTGTTTTCCCTCTTCGGACCCATCCCTTTGCCCCCTACCTAACCTTTCTGTATATCTACACTGTACATCTTTCTAGGCTGTTCGCTGTGTTCACTTTGTCGTCATTCTGTCCTTTTGTGTGGACCTGTTTGTCTGCTCGTGTTCTCAGGATAGCCTGGAACGATTTATATATTTTTTTAGCGGACGCTGGCCCCAACTCTCGCCATCCTTACTTTTTGGACTACCTCCGTGACGGTACTTCCTAGGTAAAATAACATTTTGCTGATGTTGAGAATAGGATGCGAAAGCGCTATTTAAGAGCAATATATGTGCTGTCTCAACGCCAGTCAAAACCCATTTAAAACAAGTGCCGGCCACTGAAATGCCCATTCCCCTACTCTGACCTTCTCGGGGTAGTCCAAGCATTAAGGTGGTGAGGTCATGAGGCGAGGCCAGTAGCGTTCGCGAAACATTATGTCAGTCCGGCCATCCGAGTTTGAGAAAATGCGCAGACAGATACAAACTCACGACGGACAGAATGACGGACAAAGGAAACCCAGTAAACCGTTTATAGACATGTACAATGACGATAGGGGAGTGGTGGGGGTGGGGGGGGGAAGGAAGGAGTTTACCTAGGAGTAATGGGCTAGGTTCAAAGGTAGAAAACATGTATTCGGCAGGATTCACTCCCGCCCCCATACCCGCCCTCACTGCAAACTCCTCAAAGAAAGCACTGCAGCCGCACCCACAGCGCCACTCAGGACAGTAAGACATTAAAATGTGTTAGCGTTTGAACCTACGCTGTCCCCGCCTAGCCCATTGTTGTATCAAAGCATATCATGGCTCGCTTACTATGCAGCAGCCGTTCTCCGCAGTCAATTTATTCATGGACGTTGAATTGCATTTGCTAATGCTTGGATTGCAAAACGGTTGTTTGTTGCTTTGTTAGAGAGAGAGAGGGAGAGAGAGAGAGAGAGAGAGAGAGAGAGAGAGAGAGAGAGAGAGAGCCAACAACAACTACTACATCAATATCCCCCTTTGAGTGTCTAAAAGTGATATCGTTTCAGCACATAGCCGTGTACTCATTATTCAGTCAACCTAACCAATTAGCCAACGAAACAAACAAAGCCACAGTACGGGAATGCACCTGCGACTAAGCATGACCCAATGACAGTGTCAGGAGCGCGCTGGCGCAGTCATGTTGATACGTGACCATGACCAAACGAGATCGTGCCAGCAGCCGTGTTCCATGCTTTTTCTGGTTGATGACCTCAACCTCATACTGACTATTATGTTAGTGTATATACCTCGGCCACGGCAATATGGACAGTCTGTACTCGGATATTAACAACATCAACAATGGTAACAATAACAACAACAACAACAACACAAAACACATTCAATTTTTGAGAGTTGAGATTAGGTGATTTAAGCAGGGATAGATCAGTGGTCAGAGCGCACGACTTGTGTGAGTGCGTCTTGGGCGACGTGGGTTCGAATCCTGACCTCAGCAAACTATTTTGTGATTGCTGGATATTACGGGCCAGCGCCTTGAGAAGCTGGCTGAGCTTGTAAGTGCGCTATATAAGAGAAATCTAAGTTCAATAAATCGGTAAAATATACACGCTCACACACATAAACACGCGCGCGCACACACACAGACACACACGCGCGCGCCGACGTACACACGCACACACATACTCTTGTTGAGAGTTGAGTAGATGATTTACATTCAAGGCACCTGGGAGATACGCTGACGTGCATGTTAAGAGCAATGTGGGCGAGAGGGACGACCTTACCCATGACTCACTACCAGTCGCCTACATCCACAGTAAATTTAAACCATGTAATGTGGAAACATAAATACAAAAAATATGAAGGTCATACATGTGAAACTGTGAGCTGCTGTTAACATTGCACTCACGGGTAACAGCCACTCTCATCTTAAGAGATCGGAGAACGAATTTCTCTCTGTTCTCCGATTGGATGGATACTATTCGTCCAAAAAATGAATTATGTGGAGCCAACTCTTTCTTTTCTTTTTTTCTTTTTATTTTTTTTTATTTTTTGTTTATTTTGGTTTTGTATTTCATCAAAACCTTCCTTTGGAAGTTGGTCGCGCGAATAAGCTTACATATTAATTTATTTGGGAGTTGTGGTAGAGGGGTGCGGGTGGAGAGTGGGTATGTTTTACTGGCGGGAATATAGTATTTTATACCCCTTACTTCGATGAAACGTTGATAAATTTGTGCTTTGAGTTTAAACTGATTTATACTTAAGGGTGAGTGCTATATAGATCTACATTTACTTATATTATTGTTATTGTTACATGTGCAGACGTCATTAATCTAAAGGTGTATAAGAAGATGTCTAGCGTTTGCGTTTGAGCTCATCATTGAGGCAAAGGCCGTGTATAACTAACTTTACGTTTCATAGTCTTTGATACAAGATTTTTTTTACGAACAGAGCTTCTCATCTCTGTACTGTACGTCTGGGAGTTGTCGAAACTTTCTAATTGTTGCGGTGCCCGACATGCTTGTTTACACGCGTTAATGAGAACCGATTGTTCTTTCCCTTTAACCTCGGGATAATGGCGCTCGCCAAGGGTACCTCACGCCGTGACCTGCTTCTTTTGGGGGAGAGGGAGAGAGAGAGGGAGAGAGAGAGAGAGAGAGAGAGAGAGAGAGAGAGAGAGAGAGAGGTGACGATGGGTGGTGATGGTTAATTGTTCTTTAATAGAGGGCGCTTACCGGTTCACGGAGCTGCTCAAGGCGCTGACCAAAATGGAGTTGAAACTCAGGACGCCAACTTGCAGCTTCACGCGGCACTGTTGCACGCTTTGGACAACTGAGCCATTCTGATCGACGTAGATGTATGATGTGTGTGAATAGGGAGTAGGGAGGGAGAGGGGGAGGGGAAGGCACAGCGTATCTGAGACTCGGCGAGAACTGAACGTAAGCGTGGGCTAATCGCAACTACAATACAGTATATTTGTAGTTTGTTGAAGCTTTGCACCTGCCCTGCTTCTCCCAGAAGAGATTTCCGACTCAAACTGATAATTTTAGTGTGTCGCCTGGGTTTGAGTGTGGAATATCTGTATGTCTCTCTCTGTCTGTCACTGTCTCTCTCTCTGTCTCTGCCTTTCTCTCTCTGTCTGTCGATGCCACTGTCTCTGTCGCTGTTACTCTCTGCCTGTCGCTGTCACTCTCTCTGTCTCTGCCTGTCGCTGTCACTCTGTCTCTGTCCGTCGCTGTCACACTCTCTCGGTCTCTGCCTGTCTCTGTCTGTCTGTCGCTGTCACTCTCTCTGTCTCTGTCTGTCGCTGTCACTCTCTCTCTGGCTCTGCCTGTCTCTCTCTATCTGTCGCTGTCACTCTCTCTGTCTCTGTCGCTGTCACTCTCTCTGGCTCTGTCGTTGTCACTCGCTCTGTGTCTCTGTCTGTCTCTCTCTCTGTCTGTCTTTCTTTTTCTCTCTTTTTCTCTCTCTCACTCTCTCTCTCTGTCTATCTCTCTCACTCTCTCTCTCGTTCTCTCATTTATGTTATCCTCCTCCTCATGTCTTTTTCTTCTGTCTTCCTACGTCTTTCTTTTACCCTCAACCCCCCCCCCCCACCCCTTGGGGTCATGAGCAATCTTGCCACTGTAGATTGTTCTAACCTATAAAGGGTACAGTGAAAGCCCCAGTTGAAAACCTGTCTTGCCTTTGTAGGCATGACAAATTAACTGCGGCAACAGTTCCCCCCGTTGGAGTGCCGGGGGTTTCAGTATAAATAGTATCCCCACTTTCTGGAAATTTAGTGCTTTAAATTCCCACTGTCGCTGTCTTCCTCATTTGCTCTTTCCCATTCCCGATCTGTCCTACCACTCTGCTATACTATATTCTTCTTCGCTAGATCAATGACCTACCTTTTTTCTTGAAAACTCTTCCTGGACAAGACTCCTTGTTTGTGTATGAGGTCTGTTGGGTCAGCTTGGGAATGTTGGACGCTTTCTGCCGGGTGGTCACTAGGGCTTCCTATGAATGTACTATTTAGCACTATAGGCATTTTATATGTATGTTTTTTTGTTGATGATTTATAATGATGTTTGTATTCTATTTTGTTTTTGTAATCGGGGAGTTCGCGTAGTTGAGGTCAACCCTCAGCCGTCCCTCGCGTGGGATGTCTTTATTGTAAAGTGACTGGCCGGTGGAGGGCATTCAATTTTCCCACTGGGGTTGTTTCAACAGATCTTTTATGCGGATCGGGGGTTGTCCGGTCCTGATTTGGCTCGGAAGAGTCCGCTGGACCTAAAGCAATAATAAATCAATAAAACCCCCCCCCCCCCTCCACACACACACACACACACCTGCTCCCACGTTTCTCAACCTTGTGAGGGTATCAGATGTGTGTGTTTGTGTTCGTGGGTGTGTGTGTGTGTGTGTGTGTGTGTTTTTCTTTCTCCCTCTTGTTGCTGTCTGTCGCCTGTTTGAGTGCGGAGTCACAGAACGCATGCTGATGCATATGACAGGCAGATTACACACAATTGACCCAGGACTTTCTTTCACATACGCCCACTTACTTCCCTATGGCGTCATGTCGTCGTCGTTGTCGTCGCCGCCATCGGTATAGTCATCATCATCATCATTATTATAGCCATAATCATCGTAATCGTCGGCTTCATCATCATTGTCATCGTTGTTGTCATGACAATCAAAATCATCATCATCATCATCATCATCATCATCATCATCATCATCATCATCATCATCATCGTCGTCGTCATAGTTGTCGGCTTAATCATCATCGTTGTCGTCATCACTATCATCAAGCTTAGGACAGCACTTTACCTCTACAACTTAGTTTGTCGACGTCGTCATTGTTGTCGCCTTCGCCGTCTTTCATCATCAGCATCAGCATCATCATGATCAGAAGGAAAAAGAAGTGTGTTATGGCCATGCATAGGACAAGGAGATTAAGCGCAGTTGACTGAGGGTTTTTCCTCTACGTAGGCCCATTGTGTTATCTTTTCATCATCGCCATTGTCATCATCATTGTCATTGACATCATCGTAGTCGTCATCATCACCATCTTCTTCTTCTTCTTCTTCTTCTTCTTCTTCTTCTTCTTCTTCTATTCAGTTCAGTGCCAGTCAATCCAATCAATTTATTTAAAGGTTGTTCACCAATTCTATGATTTTAGACAATTGAACGATCGATACAAAAATTTCCATTATAAAATAAAATAAAATAAAATAAATTGTTCTTAATACTTCCTTTCTTCTTCTTCTTCTTCTTCTTCTTCTTCTTCTTCGTCTTCTTCTTCTTCTTCTTCTTCTTCTTCTTCTTCTTCTTCTTCTTCTTCTTCTTCTTCTTCGTCTTCTTCTTCTTCTTCTTCTTCTTCTTCTTCTTCTTCTTCTTCTTCTTCTTCTTCTTCTTCTTCTTCTTCTTCTTCTTCTTCTTCTTCTTCTTCTTCTTCTTGCCTGTTTTTCTTTCTTTTTCTATCCTATTACTTGGATGCTAATCTGGGTCCAACATGCATAAACATGTCGTGCGGATGGTAAGTCAATACTGAAGGATCGAAATCCAAATAGGGACAGCACCAAAGGTAGGCTCGAGAATAATGGTATGCAACATATGGTATAGTCATGTTTAATGACGCACAGATAAGAGTGGTGGTTGAGGGGACGAGAGAGAGAGAGAGAGAGAGAGAGAGAGAGAGAGAGAGAGAGGGGGGGGGGAATAGTTAGAGGGAGGGGGTGAGACATAGGAATACCTTCATAAAGTTTAATGAGAAAATAACGCTCATTCTGAACTTTATGCTCTCTAGCAATGCAAAATCACGGACATCTATTTGATCACAACCCCTCAAAGCAAAGTAAATAGCTCCATCGAAACCCGCGCGCAAACGCACGCCCACTCGCCCCCTACTGTACACACGTACCTCTCTCTCTCTCTCTCTCTCTCTCTCTCTCTCTCTCTCTCTCTCTCTCTCTCTCTCTCACGTTAACCATACATGTAAAAAAAAAAAATTATAAAAACCTTTTCCTTCTAAATAAACTTAGACATTTTGTTACGGCTGATGCATTAAAATCTTTTTTCTATGCCCACTGTATGTCTCATTTTAATTATGCATCGATTATTTGGTGTAATGCCAGTGACACTCAAATTAAACATCTAAATAGTCTTCATAAAAGAGCAATTAAGATACTTTATAAATCTTATAATATAAATACAGATGTTACAACCAATGAGAAATATCAAGAACTCCGAATATTACCACTTCAAAAACAATTTATATTTAATACAGCTATCCTTATGTTAAAATCACACACGGAGAAACACCTGCATATCTTGATAAATTTTTTTATTAAGCCAGTTGATGGGCATAGACTGTATAATTATAAACTACCCCTCCCTCGCATTGATTTATACAAAAATAGCCTATCATTTAACGGAGCTAGTGTATGGAACTCTCTCCCTCTTGAGTGTAAACATTGCGACATACTGTTTTCTTTCAAATGTAAAATATGTAGGCATCTGCGAAATTAATTATAAAAGTGATGTATAGTAACATATATGAGAACACAGTAATTCTTGTAATTACTAACTTATTTATTTATTTATTTATTCACTTTATTATTATTATTATTATTATTATTATTATTATTATTATTATTATTATTATTATTATTATTATTATTATTATTATTATTATTATTATTATTATAAGGGTGAAGTATATGGGGAGGAGGGGTGGTTTCCTAAAATTGTTTAAAAATAAAATAATGATGAAGATGTTGGTGTGATTGTGTGTGCATGTGTGTGTGTGAGTGATGTGCTTTCCAAGTTAAAGTTAAAGGTTAATTATTATGTTAATTTGTTAAGGTACAGATTGGAAGATTAGACTGTATCATTAGTCTAAAATCTTTATCCATAATAAAAAAGTTTCAAAAAGTTTCAAGTTTCTCTCTCTCTCTCTCTCTCTCTCTCTCTCTCTCTCGCTCTCTCTCTCTGATAGTCTATTTCTTTATTTAAAGCCAAAATCCCTTTGTTAATATTAATGACATTGCTCGCCCACACCCAGACTCTGAGTTTTGAAATTCCTCTTCGACGTTTTCAAGAAGAAGAAGAAGAAGAAGAAGAAGAAGAAGAAGAAGAAGAAGAAGAAGAAGAAGAAGAATGTATTTTTAATTGCGCAAAACCAAACTTATGCACACACATACGCTCGCAAGGATAAATATTTAAACAATGTGGTAAAACATTGTGAGATAACACTACATTACATGATTATTGCTTTAGGTCCAGCGGACTCTTCCGAGCCAAATCAGGACCGGACAACCCCTGATCCACATAAAAGATCTGCTGAAACAACCCTAGTGGTAAAACTGAAAGCTCTCCACCAGCCAGTCACTTTGCAATAAAGACATCCCACGCAGGGGACGCTGAGGCTGTACTCTAATTTATCGAACCCCCGTTTACAAAAACAAAATAAAATACAAACATCATTATAATCAACAAAACACATACATATAAAATGCCTAAATTGCTAACTAATAACATCATAGGAAGCCCTAGTGACCACCTGGCAGAAAGCGTCCAATATTCCCAAGCTGATCCAACAGACCTCACACACAAATAAGGAGTCTTGTCCCGGAAGAGTTTTCAAGAAAAAAGGTAGATGACTGGTCTAGCGAAGAAGAAGTTAGTATAGCAGATTGATAGAACAGAGCAGGAATGAGAAAGAGCAAATGAGAAAGACAGCGACAGTGGGAATTTAACACACTAAATTTCCAGAAAGTGGGGATACTATTTATACTGAAACCCCCGGCACCCCAACGGGGGTCATTATGAGATAAAACAATGTAAGAAATAATACAAACATCACATCTAAAAAGGATAAATAATTGAACAATACAACATTAAGAGATAAAACAGTGGAACATCGTAGGCAAACATCACATCTAAAAGGATCAATATTTAAACACTACGGTACAACATTATGAGATAAAACACAATAAAAATCTTAGGAAATAATAACAAACATCACATCTAAGTATAAAAAGGCATGTTTAAAGACATACACACACACACGCACGCAAACACACACATTAAGAATAAATAATGAAGAAATGATAACACTACATGTAACTCAAAGTAAAAAGTACCACTTAGTGACAGGGGGAAAAAGGAATAATATGACAGCAATAAAAACAATATTCAAAAGCCCTACATAAGAATTTCTATTATAAACCAGAGTAACATTTAACTAAAACTATTTAAAAACCATGCAGTGCCAACCTCAATAAACAATTAAAAGACGTGTATAGGCAGTAAAGCATTTAAACCAAGAACATTACACTTAAGACAATTATAGAAAACACAAAAGCACGCACACACACACACACTCACACATTGATTATTCTGAATCTTAAGGTATTTGGTAAAAAGGTAGGTTTTGAGGTTGTTTTTGAACACGGTAAGAAACTGGGAGTGCCAGAGATTGGAGGGCAGAGACTTCCAAAGAGTTGGGACAAACACAGAGAAAGAGCTCCTGCCAGAGGACTCAAGCCAATACGTAGGAATTGAGAGGAGAGTTGCATCTTGTGAAGGGAATGTCCGAGCCGATTGGTAGAGAAGTTGTGAAAGATAGGAAGGACAGAAATCAGTGTGCAGACAGTGAAAGCAAATTTAAAAAAAAAAAACTTATTTATTGTACTCCATATGAGCTTTTACAGGCAACCAATGTATGGTTTTCAGAGCGGAAGTTGCTCTCAAATGACGAGGTTGACGAAGTACGAGGCGAGCGGTATTGTTCTGAATGCGCTGAAGTCTGGAAAGTTTATTATGAGGAAGGCCAGCCAAAAGTGAGTTACTGTAATCAAGTCGAGAAAGAATAAAAGACATGGAGCTGGCTTGTTGCATCTGTAAGTAAGATACTGGCGTATTTTGCCCAGTCTTCGGAGATGGAAGTTCAGGGCTTTGCACAGACTATTTATCTGCGTCTCCATTGACAAGTTCTGATCCAGATGCACACCTAGATTCCGGACAGACTTGAAAAATTCAATTTGATGATCTGAGACAGATATTAAGTGAGTTGAAGTCTGCTGCAGTCTGCTCTGTGAACCAATCATTCTCAGTTTATTCGTGCTCATCCAGCTGTCCACGGAACTGATGCACTCGGACATGTCCCGGGCAAAAGTAGGAACCCTTGAAGGAGAAGCAGAATTATGCAACTGAGAATCACCAGCAAAGAAAGGATAAAGATGTTGGAAAGCGTTGAACACGGAACTGAGTAGTTGAGTGTACAGTGTGAACCGGACAGGGCCAAGAACTGAGCCTTGTGGCGCTCTATACTCCAAGTGTGAGGCAACGGAGCAGAAGAAGAAGAAGAAGAAGAAGAAGAAGAAGAAGAAGAAGAAGAAGAAGAAGAAGAAGAAGAAGAAGAAAAAAAAAAAAAGAAGAAGAAGAGAAGAAAGGACATATTTCAGAAAGAAAGAAAAGTAGAAAGGACCTAATTAAAAAAGAAAAAGTTAAGAAGAACTAAAAAAAAAAAGGGGGGGGGGAGGAGAAGAAGAAAAAAAAGGAGAAGAAGAAGAAGGAAGAAGAAGAAGAAGAAGAAGAAGAAGAAGAAGAAGAAGAAGAAGAAGAAGAAGAAGAAGATAAATAGAAAGAAAGAAAATGAAGACGAAGGACATAAAAAAAGAACACAAAAAGTTTCCCTTCAAAACCTAAAAGTCTGGCCAGGTTCATTAGAAGCAAGGGAGGTAATGTGGGTCTCGCGTGTTGTCTGCCCATTGCGCGTGCGGCTGACGGACAGTGATTGGAGGAAAGGTAATGGTCACGTGGCGTGACTGCACGCGACGTTGGGAAAAGGGCACGCCAGCGCACTGCCAGTGTTCAGGGACTGTGTGAGGCGCGCGGACTACGATTTGCATTTAGAGAGGGAGAGGATTAGAAATTTTCTGGATGTGGACTTCAATGACAGCCTCCGTTCTCTACCGTAATTGTCAAGCCTGCTTTCTTCTTTTCCGACCTTTTTTTTTTTTTTTGGGGGGGGGGGGGGGGGGGATGGAGGGGAAGGTGCGGGGTAAAAAGGAGGGGAGAGGGGGAGGAGAGAGTCGATAGGAAGATGTTTGTGTGTAAGAAGAGGAGAGAAGAGAGGAATAATGCACCGTCAGGGGAACAAGAAAAAAAGCAGCAACAAATAAAATGGGTGTTTATGGTTGCCTCAGCTGATCAAGACAGAAGAAGACAAATTCTTGTGTAATTTTTCATGACACTGCATACACAACATAGTGTTGTGTATGTGTTTGTGTGTGTGTGAGAGAGAGAGAGTTGGTGTATGTGCGTGTGTTAGAATAATAAATAAAACGTAGTGGATTTTAAACTTGGCCAGCGTTTTACAGTATTAGAATTCTGTTTTCTAAAATTATTTAATGAAACCGAAAATGGTTTCTGTTCTCTTGAGAGTTAAGAGTCGTTTTTTGATTAAGTTTTTGTTTTTAGTAATAAAAAGCATTCAAACAGAGTACTTTGCAAGTAGAGTCATCGTTCTAAATCCCAACGTTCTCACCTGCTCGGACCGTTGCCCAAGTTGGTGCCCGAAATGAGGAAATAATGATTGAACTCAAGCTTCCAAAAGACAAACGTACATACTTGCTGGAAACTTGCACGCACTGCTATGAACGCCATGGACAGCCTACAAACTGCTTGGGAATATGTGTAAAGTGGAATAGAACTGGTACCTTAAAAAGGTAGATCAAACCTGGCCTTCGAAAAAAAAAAAACTTCTTCAGTGGGCTAAAGATGTTGACGGGTAAAAGGTTTACAGGAGTGTAAAGTAGTTTTGTGAAAAGTGCGAAGTAGTTTGTTAAAGTGTCTTTGTGGCCAACAAGCCACACGGTGGAACACTAACCCAATCACGCTGCGTAGCTGAGACTATCCGAGGCTGTCGTTCTCCTTCCGTCTAATGAGAGATGTAGGACTCGGCGGGTCTCTCAGCTACGCAGTCATTACATTACATTACATTATTATTGCTTTAGGTCCAGCGGACTCTTCCGAGCCAAATCAGGACCGGACAACCCCTGATCCGCATAAAAGATCTGCTGAAACAACCCTAGTGGTAAAACCGAAAGCTCTCCACCAGCCAGTCACTTTACAATAAAGACATCTCACGCAGGGGACGCTGAGGCTATACTCTAATTTATCGAACCCCCGTTTACAAATACAGAATAGAATACAAACATCATTATAAATTATCAACAAAACACGTACATATAAAATGCCTACATTGCTAAATAATAACATCATAGGAAGCCCTAGTGACCACCTGGCAGAAAGCGTCCAATATTCCCAAGCTGATCCAACAGACCTCATACACAAACAAGGAGTCTTGTCCCGGAAGAGTTTTCAAGAAAAAAGGTAGGAGACTGGTCTAGCGAAGAAGACGATAGTATAGCAGATTGATAGAACAGAGCAGGAATGAGAAAGAGCAAATGAGAAAGACAGCGACAGTGGAAATTTAAAGCACTAAATTCCAGAAAGTGGGGATACTATTTATACTGAAACCCCCGGCACCCCAACGGGGGTAGCTACGCAGTCTGTGTTTGATGCTGTTGATGAGGAAACCGTATAGCAGGCTAGAGAGGGCTTGAAAACAGACGTGGCAAACCGTGTATAGTCACCCTTTCAGATGAGAGTATAAACCGAGGTCTAGTCTGTGCACGCACGAATTCCATATGCGCGCGCATGTCCTGGACTGGTGAGTGCGGCTACACAAATGGCGCCCAGCAAGCGCCAGGTCCCTTCTGCAGCTCCCTCACGGTCGATCGCCCAGGGTTGTGCTCAGTGGCCTTGGCGTCAGATGATGCGCCCAAAGGCTGCAAGTGAGCGCCTCGGCTGGAGTCCTATATCAGTCAGCGCCTTGAGCAGATCTTGTGCTGGAAAAGCGCTATTTCAGAGCGAATAAATAAATGTAATAAAATGTTGTAATTTTTTTTCTCTCTCTCTCTAACACGCAACCTGCCTAGCTTTCTCATGTTCGTGTAATGTCTTGGCTGAAAACATGCCTGACTGAATGTGTAATGTCTTTTGGGTCTTTTTTTTTTTAATATATAAATTGCGCAGCTGCAGATTGGTAGCGATGGTTGTGGTGATAATCTCCTGTAGCACGAATGTTAAAGGTATTGTGTCAGGTCCCCTGCGCTTCATTTATTTATCCCACACGCTCTCTGTCTTGTGTTGTGCAGAAGGATCCCTCTCATCATTTATGTATCCACATTATCCAGTCCAACGTCCACCTATTTAGAATAAGGCTCCATGCCTAGAAGACATGCTGAAATTGTTTGTTTTTTTGTGTTTTTTGTTGTTGTTGTTTTTTTGTGTGCCGCATTTTTTCTTTGAAAGAAATCATTGAAAGCATAGTTGAACAGGAAAATGGAAATGTATTAAGCGCAGACACATTTTGCGCGCTGAGCATGCTGCCATTGTGGTGTTGTGCGTCTAACAAGTCATCATCATGATCATCATCTTGATCATCGTCATCGTCGTCATCATAATCATCATCATCGTCACATTTCAACGCCAGAAACCTGATTACAACTTTCTTTCTTTCTTTCTTTCTTTCTTTCTTTCTTTCTTTCTTTCTTTCTTTCTTTCTTTCTTTCTTTCTTTCTTTCTTTCTTTCTGTTTTTTTCTTTCTTTCTTTCTCCGTTTTGTTCTTTCTCTTTCTTTCTTTCTTTCTTTCTTTCTTTCTTTCTTTCTTTCTTTCTTTCTTTCTTTCTTTCTTTCTTTCTGTCTCTTCTGTTTTCTTTCTTTCTCTGTTTCGTTCTTTCTTTCTATCTTTCTGTTTTCTTTCTTTCTTTCTTTCTTTCTTTCTTTCTTTCTTTCTTTCTTTCTTTCTTTCTTTCTCTGTTTCGTTCTTTCTTTCCTTCCTTCTTTCTTTCTTTCTTTCTTTCTTTCTTTCTTTCTTTCTTTCTTTCTTTCTTTCTTTCTTTCTCTGTTTCGTTCTTTCTTTCTTTCCTTCCTTCTTTCTTTCTTTATTTCTCTGTTTCTCTCTTTCTTTTTTTCTTTCTCTGTTTCTTCCTTTCTTTCTTTCTTTCTTTCTTTCTTTCTTTCTTTCTTTCTTTCTTTCTTTCTTTCTTTCTTTCTCTCTTTCTTTCTTTTTCTCTCTTTCTTTTTTTCTTTGTTTCTTTCTTTCTTTCTTTCCTTCTCTCTTTCCTTTCTTTCTTTCTTTCTTTCTTTCTTTCTCTCTTTTTTCTTTCTTTCCTTTTCTCTGTCTCTTATTTTCTTTCTCTCTTTCTTTCTTTCTCTCTTCTATCTTTCTTTCTTTCTTACTTTCTTCTTTTCTTTCTTTCTTGGTTTTTATAGAAACTTTGATTTGATCAATTTAAGGTAGTCATTTTCATTGTTTTTTGTGTGAATAAAAATTTCTTTGGCTTGCCTGGACTTAAGTACCAGTAACATCAGTGTTTGGAATGTTAACTTGTTAATAAAGTGAATTCAGTGTTATCCGTTTGGGATTTGAAATGTTTGATCGTTGCATGTCATCTATTTTCCAAATGTCTTTTCTATTAAAACTACAACTTTTATGATAAACATTGTTATTTTATTTTAAGTTGTGAGATTTAATTTCTTTCATCCTGCTTAAACGAGTACTTAAATTACTATACTTATTTGTTTTAATTTGTTGTTGTTGTTGTCGTTTTTGTTGTTCTTCTTCCTATGATGATGATGATGATGATGATGATGATGATGATGATGATGATGATGATGATGATGATGATGATGAATGATGATGATGATGATGATTATTATTATTATTGGTGTTGTTGTTGTTATTATTAAAACGAACAAAACAGAAGTCTATTAGTTTAATAGAGCAATAATTTTATTAGACTTTGTATTTGGCATGTCTGTAATATATGCAAACTATATTACAAAGTTAGATATTTTATTTTGCATGCAAGTAAAGTTTATAATTATTAGTTATTACACAAGAAAGTTACAGCTGGATGACTCAGAGGATAATGATGTTTAGCAGTATAGTACTCAAACTTTACAGCAGCTCTACGTCTTTGGCGATGTGGGATCGATCCTTCTGGGTTTTCGTGCGTTTGTGTGTGTGTTTTGAGAGAGAGAGAGAGTGAGAGAGATAAGTTTTGTGTGTGCGTGTGTGAGGGAGAGTTGGTGTTCGTGAAAGACAGAGAGAGACAAAGAGCCAAGAGACAGACAGAGAGACAAATAGACAGAGTAAGAGAGGAGTTTTGTGTGCGTGTGTGTGTGTTTGTGTGCGTGTAAAAGAGAAATATGAAAAAAAGTGTATGTATGTTTGTGTGTGTGTGTGTGTGAGAGAGAGTTTGTGTGCGTGTAAAAGAGAAATATGAAAAAAGTGTATGTATGCTTGTGTGTGCGTGCGTGAGTGAGTGTGTGTGTGTGTGTGTGAGAGAGAGAGAGAGAGAGAGAGAGAGAGAGAGTGAATAAACTGCGAAGTTTAAATTTCTTCTGCTATTGTTTATGAGACTGATTATGTTCTCTATTTTCTGTGTTATGTAAGTAGTATGTAGGTATGCAAGACGCGAAGCGTGCACATGCACCTAAAAAGTGGGTCACGTGACAGGGGGATGACGTCATAGGTGCGCATGTACTCTTAGGTCATGATGCCCCACCGCGATGGTCGCGCGCCCTGTCACGGATGATGGATGACGTATGGCCCGGGGGGATATAATTTTATTGATAGTGTGATCGCAAGTGCGCATCTCGGTGAATGGATATATGACTCAGTGGTCGGGGGCGTGAGATCAAGCACCCCAAAGACAGCAAGTGCGCATCTTGATGAATATAGAATGACTCATTGGTCTGGGCGTGAGATCAAGCACCCAAAGTCAGCAAGTGCGCGTCTAAGTCAAAGACAGCAAGTGTGCATCTTGATGAATAGAGAATGACTTAGTGCTATGAGCGTGAGATCAAACACCCAAAGGCAGCAAGTGCGCGTCTCAGTCAAAGACAGCAAGTGTGCATCTTGATGAATAGAGAATGACTCAGTGATATGAGCGTGAGATCAAGCACCCAAAGACAGCAAGTGCGCGTCTTATGGTTTTTAGGATCATGTTTATACAGAGCTACATAAGAATATAGAATGACTCATTGGTCTGGGCGTGAGATCAAGCATCCAAAGACAGCAAGTGCGCATCTTTTTGTTTGTATATATTAATAGGTAGACCTAGACACGCTAATTTAATGATCGATAATAAACTTTAGTACCACAGATAAATATCAAAATAAAGTATTATATATACCCGGAAGGCATAGTTAGGATTAACGAAAGAGAGGATCAAAAGAAGACAGGAGCCAGCAAAATTTTAGTACCATTCATAAATATCAAAATCTCTCTCTTTCTCTCTCTCTCTCTTTCTTTCTCTCTCTCTCTCTCTTTCTCTTTCTCTTTCTCTCTCTCTCTCCCTCTCTCTCTCTCTCTCTCTCTCTCTCTCTCTCTCTCTCTCTCTCTCTCGCTCTCTCTCTCTCTCTCTCTCTCTCTCTCTCTCTCTCTCTCTCTTTCTCAGCATATAAATGTATACAATTGTTATTAAAATATACATTTATCTATGTATACTAATAGAATAATGTGTAAGCAGGAAAGCAAGGAGAGAGAAAGTCGTGCAATTTAAAATGAAAACAAAAACCAATACTCAATGATACAACAGTGTGAGCTGTATGTGAACGCATGCAATAAATGATCTTACCAGAACTTATGTGTCTGTCCTCTATCTCTCTCACACCCTCTCTCTTTTTCTCACTCTCTCTCTCTCTCTCTCTCTCTCTCTCTCTCTCTTTCTTTTTTTCATCTCTGTGTGTCTATATTTTGTTATACAAACACACCCAAGAATAGTTAATGACCATTGATGGATATGTAATGACTCAGTTGTCTGTACATTAGACCAAGCACCCAAAGGCTGCAAGCGTGCGTCTTGACAATTTTGATTTAGATCATGTATCAATTGACCAGCGCCTTGGTAAGTATGGCGAGATATCCCGAGGGGGTGATTAGCCAGCAGGGGGAAGGGGTGATTAGCTGCCCATCACGCTTGAAAGACTGTGGCTCATCTTATTTACATGGGAGCAGATGATAAACTTATTTATTTTAAGAGAGATAGCTTAACTAGAATTTTTTTTGGATGTGAAGCATTGCAAATGATAGATCTCTATGTGTATATATACTCTCTCTCTGGCTCATCCTCTCTCACACACATCTATCACTCAAACAGATGGTGTAAAGGCAGAGACATGATTTTGATAATGATTATATAGGATTGGATGAGGGTCATTTTAATCAAACAGGCAATTTTTTTTAACATTATTATTGATTTTGTTTAGTTTTGATGACAAAGTCTATCGATGACGCATGATAAAAAGTGGTAAACAGGAGCAGAATCGATGTAGTGGTTTTTGAGATATTGAATTTATATGAGGCGAATCGCGCAAATATTTTAAAGTATTTGATTTATTTTATTGATTTGAGTCTCTCTCTCTCTCTCTCTCTCTCTCTCTCTCTCTATCTCTCTCTCTCTTTTTTTTCTCTCTCTCTCTCTCTTTCTCTCTCTCTCTCTCTTTCTATCTCTCCTCTCTATCTCAGCTATCTATCTCTCTCACGCTCTCTTTCTCTCTGCATATAAATATATACAATTGTTATTAAAATATACAATCTATGTATACTAATAGAATAATGTGTAAGCAGGAAAGCGAGGAGAGAAAAAGTCGTGCAATTTAAAATGAAAACAAACCAATACTCAATGATACAAAAACACAGTGTGAGCTGTACGTGAATGCATGCAATAAATGATCTTACCAGAACTTATGTGTCTGTCCTCTGCCAAACTTGTAAAATATCCATGAAAAATCCTCTAACAATAATCTTAACTTTTGTAGAAGATATTTGAACAAGCTAATGCATTAAAATTGATGCTGTTTGCATAAGTTGTTGGGAGCGTTACAGTCAACGAAATCTAGTACTGAAACCTTAAAATGCCACACATTTAAAATCACTAATAATATCTTTTACAATTAATCAATCATTGCGTTTTTTATATTTTTTTTCATGCACCAAAGTTATATCTTACAATATTTACAACGTTTAAAGCACTTAAAATACAAGTGATCACAGAAATTATAGTTAAACTTTACCAAAAAAGGTGTTTTTTTTATCAATCACAATAACAGTACCACAAAGTACCACACCACGCTGGCCCTATTTTTTTTCTTAAAGGCATGTTTGGACATGATATGGAAACGGCTGACGCAAGCATAAGATATGGGAAGTAACTCTCTCTCTCTCTCTCTCGCTCTCTCTCTCTCTTTTTCTCTCTTTCTCCCTCGATCTCTCTCTCTCTCTCTCTCTCTCTCTCTCTCTCTCTCTCTCTCTCTCTCTCTCTCTCTCTCTCTCTCTCTCTCTCGCTCTCTCTTTCTCTGCATGTTTGGACATGATATGGAAACGGCTGACGCAAGCATAAGATATGGGAAGTAACTCTCGCTCTCTCTCTCTCTCTCTCTCTCTCTCTCTCTCTCTCTCTCTCTCTCTCTCTCTTTCTCTCTTTTTCTCTTTCTCTCTCTTTTTCTCCCTCTCTCTCTATCTACATCTTATTATTACTCTCTCTCTCGCTCTCTCTTTCTCTGCATGTTTGGACATGATATGGAAACGGCTGACGAGCATAAGATATGGGAAGTAACTCTCTCTCGCTCTCTCTCTCTCTCTCTCTCTCTCTCTCTCTCTCTCTCTCCCTCTCCCTCTCTCTATCTACATCTTATTACTCGCTCTCTCTCTCTCTCTCTCTCTCTCTCTCTCTCTCTCTCTCTCTCTCTCTCTCTCTCTCTCTCTCTTTCTCTGCATGTTTGGACATGATATGGAAACGGCTGACGCAAGCATAAGATATGGGAAGTAACTCTCTCTCTCTATCTCTCTCTCTCTCTCTCATTTTGTATCGATCTCTGCACACACAATTTCAAAAAATGTCACTTTTGGAGGGGATATTGAATATCTAACTACAATCTGTTGTGTGGCGTGGTTGAATATATAGACAAATCTTTACAAACATAGATAACTGAATACTAATCAAATGCTGTCAGCACGCCTGAAAAAAAAAAGTCTAAACATATATGCCACCCCTGATGACGCCCGCCAACATGTTTAACAAGTCACACACATGATTGTTTATTAGTCGGCTTATAGATTTAGCTATCACTTTTTAAAGAGTAAATACTGTGTGGATAGTGCTCAATTGTCTGGGCGTTAGATCATATACCCAAAGGCTACAAGTGCGCTTCTTGGTGGTGGTTAACAAAAGGCTGCAAGTGTACGTCTCGATGGTTTTTGAGTTAGATAATATATTAGCCAACGCCTGATAAAGTATTACATGGTTAGTGCTCAGTTGTCTAGGGCGTCAGACCATGCACCCAAAAGGCTGCAAGTATGCGTCTTGGTGGTTTTGAGCTAGATCATCTTTCTCCTCTTTTTCTTATTTATCTCTCTCTCTCTCTCTCTCTCTCCTTTTCTCTCTCTCTCTCTCTCTCTCTCTCTCTCATTTTCTCTCTCGCTCACTCTCTCTCTCTCTCGCTCTCTCTCGCTCTCTCTCGCTCTCTCTCTCTCTCTCTCTCTCTCTCTCTCTCTCTCTTTGCTCTATTTTTTTAGTTGATGATCACACTTATTTTTCAGCTTATAGATTTAACCATCTTTTTTTTTTATTTAGCCCTCACTTTTTTAAATCCTTTTTTATTTACCTACACACCCACCCACCCACCATCAGCCCCTCTCCTCGCACACCCAGCACACTCCACCATCCTATCATTGAAATACTCAAAACTATGTTGAAAAAATGCACACCCCATGCAGCGATGATGACATGGATGATAACGTGCATGGGCATGTATGCAGTATCTACACACGCACACGTACGCACACTTGCCCACACAAATTTTTAAAACTACATATGAAAATACAAGGAAATACTTTGAACACACTGACCCCATACAGCGATGATGGTGTGGACGCACACCCCGTGCAGTGATGATAACATTGATGATGACATACATGTACATGTATGCAGTGTCTACACACGTACGCACACTTGCATACGCAAATTTTTAAAACCGCACGCCAAAATATAATAAAAACACGTACCCCATGCAACGATGATACCGTGTTCATCCATTGTAACAGTGTCTGCACACGCGCGCATGCATGTATGCAGTGTCTGCACACATATTTTGTAACACTGCACACGGATTTTGTAACACTGCACGCCCAAAGTTTTAAAAGTGCACGCCAAAATACAATGAAATACGCTGAAAACAAAACACGCAACCCGTGCATCGATGATATCATGTGCGTGCACGTGTGCGTGCATGTATGCAGTGTCTGCACACACATTTTTAGTACTCTGTACGATCAAATTTGAAACACTGCACGCCCAAATTTAAAACAATGCACGCCAAAATACAATGAAATACGCTGAAAACAAAACACCCACCCCGTGCAACGAAGATATCATGTCCGTGCACGTGTGCGTGCATGTATGCAGTGTCTGCACACACATTTTTAGTACTCTGTACGATCAAATTTGAAACACTGCACGCCCAAATTTAAAACAATGCACGCCAAAATACAATGAAATACGCTGAAAACAAAACACCCACCCCGTGCAACGAAGATATCATGTCCGTGCATGTATACAGTGTCTGCACACTTATTTTTTTTGGTCGATGTTTGCCAAGGATCTCAGTGACGGCATCTATCACATCCAAGTTGAAGGTGATGGTGGTGGTGATTAAGTATTACATTGATCCTAATTTGGTATAGTTATAGAATATGACAACCAAGTCTGTCACACAAAGACTAAATAAGAAAAAAATGCCAAGGGATGTCTGATAGCACAGTGGTTGGAACACTCGCTACTGTGTCGCACGTTAACCACCGTCCAGGATGATTAGCACTTGGATGTGTGACCACAAAACGTGAAGGACTCAACTATGACTGACTACCTAAAGCAGTGAGGGAGAGAGATGGGCATCACCCTCATTATGCTGGCCCAAGATAAGTGAGATCTCAAGACTATGGGACCATCTTTATTTTTATATACAAGGTGGTCTATAGCTGTATATGCTTTGTGGATAGCACAGTGGTTGGAGCACTCACTACTGTGTCGCAAGTTAAGCACCAGCTAGTGTGATTAACACTTGGATGGGGTGACTAAATACCTACTCTCTTGAGGGTGGGGAAGGTAAAGCAGCGAGGGAGATAGAGAGGGGCATCACCATCATTACGATGGTCCCAAGATAAGTGTAATCTCTTTAACATCACGCTCCCCTACGTTCACAAGGCTATGAGACTCTCTTTTATCATTATATACAAGACAGCCTATAGCTGTATACGTTTTATTTTGGCTAAATCAACACTAAAACTATGAGAGCAATTAAACTGAAGAAATGGACAGTGAAAAATTGCATTTGTTGACAAATAACTTATTCATTGTTGAGTGTAAACAAAACAGACCCACACCAAGACCACACGAGATGTAAATGGGTGCAGTGGTCTGCCCGCCCGCGCACGCACGCCCCGCGCACACCCGCGCACACCCCGCACGCCGGCCCGCTGCCGGCCGCTCGCTGCCGCACACCATTAAATGAACGCCGCAACAAACAAATGTCGCACTCAGCCGGTACAAAAAAAAAATAAAAAAAATAGGCATACTCATATCTGATAACACGCAAGCCAATATCAGCCGGTAAAAAAAATAAAAATAGGCATAACCATATCTGATAGCACGCAAGCCAATATCAAACATGTATACCCATATCCTAAATGTCCGTCTACAAATAATAATACATGTCCCAGACATTGATTGATTGTTGATTTAGGTCTAGCAGACTCTTTTGAGTTAAATCAAGCCCGGACAACCCCCCAATCTACATAAAACGATCTGCTAAAACAACCTTAATAAAAACTTAAATGTCTTTTATCGACCAGCCACTTTATAATAAAGACACTTTACGCAAGATATGATTAAGGCTTTATCCCAACTACTCAAACCCCTGATTATAAAAACAAAATAAAATACAAACATCATTATAAATTATCAACAAAACACATACATATAAAATGCCTATATTGTTAAATAATAGCATCATAAAAAGCCCTAGTAACCAACCAACAAAAAGGCGTCCAATACACCAACAAAGAGTCTTGTCTAAAAAGTAAGTCATTGATCTGATAAAAATAGTATAGCAGAGTGGTAGGATAAAACAAAATACAAAAAGGGTAAATAAAAAAAAAACAGCACCAGTGAGCGGGATATAAAAACAACAAAATAACCAAACAAACATGTATATATGCGTCTTTGCATATGTGTTGTGTGTGTGTGCGCGCGTGTGTGGGGTGTGGGTGCGTGTGTGGTATGAATGGATGCATGTGCGCGTGCATGTGCGTGTGTGTGTGTGTGTGTACATATGTGTGTGTGTACATATGCGTGTATGTGTGTGTGTGTTGAGGTGTGCGTGTACGTGTGTGCGTGTATAAATTCATCATAAAATATTGTTAAAGATGTATATTTGTGTGTGTGTGTGTGTGTGTGTGTGTGTGTGTGGGGCGTGTGTGTGTGTGTGTGTGCGTGTGTGTGTGTGTGTGTGTGTATGTATACGTCTCTGCATGTGTGGTTACTGCACACACGTTTTGTATAACGGCTTGCCAAAATACTCTTATTAGCACCAAAAAAAAAAAATGCATGCCCGTGCATGATGCGGCATTTGTTTGTTGCGGCGTTCATTTAATGGTGTGCGGCAGCGAGCGGCCGGCAGCGGGCCGGCGTGCGGGGTGTGCGCGGGTGTGCGCGGGGCGTGCGTGCGCGGGCGGGCAGACCACTGCACCCATTTACATCTCGTGTGGTCTTGGTGTGGGTCTGTTTTGTTTACACTCAACAATGAATAAGTTATTTGTCAACAAATGCAATTTTTCACTGTCCATTTCTTCAGTTTAATTGCTCTCATAGTTTTAGTGTTGATTTAGCCAAAATAAAACGTATACAGCTATAGGCTGTCTTGTATATAATGATAAAAGAGAGTCTCATAGCCTTGTGAACGTAGGGGAGCGTGATGTTAAAGAGATTACACTTATCTTGGGACCATCGTAATGATGGTGATGCCCCTCTCTATCTCCCTCGGCTTTACCTTCCCCACCCTCAAGAGAGTAGGTATTTAGTCACCCCATCCAAGTGTTAATCACACTAGCTGGTGCTTAACTTGCGACACAGTAGTGAGTGCTCCAACCACTGTGCTATCCACAAAGCATATACAGCTATAGACCACCTTGTATATAAAAATAAAGATGGTCCCATAGTCTTGAGATCTCACTTATCTTGGGCCAGCATAATGAGGGTGATGCCCATCTCTCTCCCTCACTGCTTTAGGTAGTCAGTCATAGTTGAGTCCTTCACGTTTTGTGGTCACACATCCAAGTGCTAATCATCCTGGACGGTGGTTAACGTGCGACACAGTAGCGAGTGTTCCAACCACTGTGCTATCAGACATCCCTTGGCATTTTTTTCTTATTTAGTCTTTGTGTGACAGACTTGGTTGTCATATTCTATAACTATACCAAATTAGGATCAATGTAATACTTAATCACCACCACCATCACCTTCAACTTGGATGTGATAGATGCCGTCACTGAGATCCTTGGCAAACATCGACCAAAAAAAATAAGTGTGCAGACACTGTATACATGCACGGACATGATATCTTCGTTGCACGGGGTGGGTGTTTTGTTTTCAGCGTATTTCATTGTATTTTGGCGTGCATTGTTTTAAATTTGGGCGTGCAGTGTTTCAAATTTGATCGTACAGAGTACTAAAAATGTGTGTGCAGACACTGCATACATGCACGCACACGTGCACGGACATGATATCTTCGTTGCACGGGGTGGGTGTTTTGTTTTCAGCGTATTTCATTGTATTTTGGCGTGCATTGTTTTAAATTTGGGCGTGCAGTGTTTCAAATTTGATCGTACAGAGTACTAAAAATGTGTGTGCAGACACTGCATACATGCACGCACACGTGCACGCACATGATATCATCGATGCACGGGTTGCGTGTTTTGTTTTCAGCGTATTTCATTGTATTTTGGCGTGCACTTTTAAAACTTTGGGCGTGCAGTGTTACAAAAAATCCGTGTGCAGTGTTACAAAATATGTGTGCAGACACTGCATACATGCATGCGCGCGTGTGCAGACACTGTTTACAATGGATGAACACGGTATCATCGTTGCATGGGGTACGTGTTTTTATTATATTTTGGCGTGCGGTTTTAAAAATTTGCGTATGCAAGTGTGCGTACGTGTGTAGACACTGCATACATGTACATGTATGTCATCATCAATGTTATCATCACTGCACGGGGTGTGCGTCCACACCATCATCGCTGTATGGGGTCAGTGTGTTCAAAGTATTTCCTTGTATTTTCATATGTAGTTTTAAAAATTTGTGTGGGCAAGTGTGCGTACGTGTGCGTGTGTAGATACTGCATACATGCCCATGCACGTTATCATCCATGTCATCATCGCTGCATGGGGTGTGCATTTTTTTCAACATAGTTTTGAGTATTTCAATGATAGGATGGTGGAGTGTGCTGGGTGTGCGAGGAGAGGGGCTGATGGTGGGTGGGTTGTGTAGGTAAATAAAAAAGGATTTAAAAAAGTGAGGGCTAAATAAAAAAAAAAGATGGTTAAATCTATAAGCTGACTAATAAAAATAAGTGTGATCATCAACTAAAAAAATAGAGCAAAGAGAGAGAGAGAGAGAGAGAGAGAGAGAGAGAGAGCGAGAGAGAGCGAGAGAGAGCGAGAGAGAGAGAGAGTGAGCGAGAGAGAAAAGGAGAGAGAGAGAGAGAGAGAGAGAGAGAGAAAAGGAGAGAGAGAGAGAGAGAGAGAGAGATAAATAAGAAAAAGAGGAGAAAGATGATCTAGCTCAAAACCACCAAGACGCATACTTGCAGCCTTTTGGGTGCATGGTCTGACGCCCTAGACAACTGAGCACTAACCATGTAATACTTTATCAGGCGTTGGCTAATATATTATCTAACTCAAAAACCATCGAGACGTACACTTGCAGCCTTTTGTTAACCACCACCAAGAAGCGCACTTGTAGCCTTTGGGTATATGATCTAAGACAATTGAGCACTATCCACACAGTATTTACTCTTTAAAAAGTGATAGCTAAATCTATAAGCCGACTAATAAACAAGTGTGATCATGTGTGTGACTTGTTAAACATGTTGGCGGGCGTCATCAGGGGTGGCATATATGTTTAGACTTTTTTTTTTCAGGCGTGCTGACAGCATTTGATTAGTATTCAGTTATCTATGTTTGTAAAGATTTGTCTATATATTCAACCACGCCACACAACAGATTGTAGTTAGATATTCAATATCCCCTCCAAAAGTGACATTTTTTGAAATTGTGTGTGCAGAGATCGATACAAAATGAGAGAGAGAGAGAGAGATAGAGAGAGAGAGTTACTTTCCCATATCTTTATGCTTCGTCAGCCGTTTCATATCATGTCCAAACATTGCAGAGAAAGAGAGAGAGAGAGAGAGAGAGATGAGAGAGAGAGAGAGAGAGAGGGGAGAGAGAGAGAGAGAGAGAGAGAGAGAGAGCGAGAGAGAGTTACTTCCCATATCTTATGCTTGCGTCAGCCGTTTCCATATCATGTCCAAACATGCAGAGAAAGAGAGAGCGAGAGAGAGAGTAATAATAAGATGTAGATAGAGAGAGAGGGAGAAAAAGAGAGAGAAAGAGAAAAAGAGAGAAAGAGAGAGAGAGAGAGAGAGAGAGAGAGAGAGAGAGAGAGAGAGAGAGAGAGCGAGAGTTACTTCCCATATCTTATGCTTGCGTCAGCCGTTTCCATATCATGTCCAAACATGCAGAGAAAGAGAGAGCGAGAGAGAGAGAGAGAGAGAGAGAGAGAGAGAGAGAGAGAGAGAGAGAGAGAGAGAGAGAGAGAGAGAGAGAGAGAGAGATCGAGGGAGAAAAGAGAGAAAAAGAGAGAGAGAGAGAGCGAGAGAGAGAGAGAGAGAGTTACTTCCCATATCTTATGCTTGCGTCAGCCGTTTCCATATCATGTCCAAACATGCCTTTAAGAAAAAAATGGGCCAGCGTGGTGTGGTGTGTGGTACTTTGTGGTACTGTTATTGTGATTGATAAAAAAAACACCTTTTTTGGTAAAGTTTAACTATAATTTCTGTGATCACTTGTATTTTAAGTGCTTTAAACGTTGTAAATATTGTAAGATATAACTTTGGTGCATGAAAAAAAATATAAAAAACGCAATGATTGATTAATTGTAAAAGATATTATTAGTGATTTTAAATGTGTGGCATTTTAAGGTTTCAGTACTAGATTTCGTTGACTGTAACGCTCCCAACAACTTATGCAAACAGCATCAATTTTAATGCATTAGCTTGTTCAAATATCTTCTACAAAAGTTAAGATTATTGTTAGAGGATTTTTCATGGATATTTTACAAGTTTGGCAGAGGACAGACACATAAGTTCTGGTAAGATCATTTATTGCATGCATTCACGTACAGCTCACACTGTGTTTTTGTATCATTGAGTATTGGTTTGTTTTCATTTTAAATTGCACGACTTTTTCTCTCCTCGCTTTCCTGCTTACACATTATTCTATTAGTATACATAGATGATTGTATATTTTAATAACAATTGTATATATTTATATGCAGAGAGAAAGAGAGCGTGAGAGAGATAGATAGCTGAGATAGAGAGGAGAGATAGAAAGAGAGAGAGAGAGAGAAAGAGAGAGAGAGAGAGAAAAAAAAGAGAGAGAGAGATAGAGAGAGAGAGAGAGAGAGAGACTCAAATCAATAAAATAAATCAAATACTTTAAAATATTTGCGCGATTCGCCTCATATAAATTCAATATCTCAAAAACCACTACATCGATTCTGCTCCTGTTTACCACTTTTTATCATGCGTCATCGATAGACTTTGTCATCAAAACTAAACAAAATCAATAATAATGTTAAAAAAAATTGCCTGTTTGATTAAAATGACCCTCATCCAATCCTATATAATCATTATCAAAATCATGTCTCTGCCTTTACACCATCTGTTTGAGTGATAGATGTGTGTGAGAGAGGATGAGCCAGCCAGAGAGAGAGTATATATACACATAGACCATGATCTATCATTTGCAATGCTTCACATCCAAAAAAAATTCTAGTTAAGCTATCTCTCTTAAAATAAATAAGTTTATCATCTGCTCCCATGT
The DNA here is from genome assembly GCA_036898135.1 of Oncomelania hupensis. NCBI lineage: Eukaryota > Metazoa > Mollusca > Gastropoda > Littorinimorpha > Pomatiopsidae > Oncomelania > Oncomelania hupensis. The sequence goes on from CM072513.1 coordinate 76,904,403, forward strand.
AAATAAGATGAGCCACAGTCTTTCAAGCGTGATGGGCAGCTAATCACCCCTTCCCCCTGCTGGCTAATCACCCCCTCGGGATATCTCGCCATACTTACCAAGGCGCTGGTCAATTGATACATGATCTAAATCAAAATTGTCAAGACGCACGCTTGCAGCCTTTGGGTGCTTGGTCTAATGTACAGACAACTGAGTCATTACATATCCATCAATGGTCATTAACTATTCTTGGGTGTGTTTGTATAACAAAATATAGACACACAGAGATGAAAAAAAGAAAGAGAGAGAGAGAGAGAGAGAGAGAGAGAGAGAGAGTGAGAAAAAGAGAGAGGGTGTGAGAGAGATAGAGGACAGACACATAAGTTCTGGTAAGATCATTTATTGCATGCGTTCACATACAGCTCACACTGTGTTTTTGTATCATTGAGTATTGGTTTTTGTTTTCATTTTAAATTGCACGACTTTCTCTCTCCTTGCTTTCCTGCTTACACATTATTCTATTAGTATACATAGATAAATGTATATTTTAATAACAATTGCATACATTTATATGCTGAGAAAGAGAGAGAGAGAGAGAGAGAGAGAGAGAGAGAGAGAGAGAGAGAGAGAGAGAGAGAGAGAGAGAGAGAGAGAGAGAGAGAGAGAGAGAGAGAAGAGAGAGAGAGAAAGAGAAAGAGAAAGAGAGAGAGAGAGAGAAAGAAAGAGAGAGAGAGAGAAAGAGAGAGATTTTGATATTTATGAATGGTACTAAAATTTTGCTGGCTCCTGTCTTCTTTTGATCCTCTCTTTCGTTAATCCTAACTATGCCTTCCGGGTATATATAATACTTTATTTTGATATTTATCTGTGGTACTAAAGTTTATTATCGATCATTAAATTAGCGTGTCTAGGTCTACCTATTAATATATACAACCACAAAAAGATGCGCACTTGCTGTCTTTGGATGCTTGATCTCACGCCCAGACCAATGAGTCATTCTATATTCTTATGTAGCTCTGTATAAACATGATCCTAAAAACCATAAGACGCGCACTTGCTGTCTTTGGGTGCTTGATCTCACGCTCATATCACTGAGTCATTCTCTATTCATCAAGATGCACACTTGCTGTCTTTGACTGAGACGCGCACTTGCTGCCTTTGGGTGTTTGATCTCACGCTCATAGCACTAAGTCATTCTCTATTCATCAAGATGCACACTTGCTGTCTTTGACTTAGACGCGCACTTGCTGACTTTGGGTGCTTGATCTCACGCCCAGACCAATGAGTCATTCTATATTCATCAAGATGCGCACTTGCTGTCTTTGGGGTGCTTGATCTCACGCCCCCCGACCACTGAGTCATATATCCATTCACCGAGATGCGCACTTGCGATCACACTATCAATAAAATTATATCCCCCCGGGCCATACGTCATCCATCATCCGTGACAGGGCGCGCGACCATCGCGGTGGGGCATCATGACCTAAGAGTACATGCGCACCTATGACGTCATCCCCCTGTCACGTGACCCACTTTTTAGGTGCATGTGCACGCTTCGCGTCTTGCATACCTACATACTACTTATGTAGTTGTATAAGTTGTTTACCTCTAGCGTTGCCCCTAGTGAAAACTAACAACAAAGGCCGTATCGCCTGACAAGATAGCATATTGCCTGAAGCTTAATGACACTGCCTTACCCTAATGGTCTCCCTGTGTGTGATACCACTGATAATATTATTCGGCTTGCGTGCGCGCCGCTCGTTCGTCAGTGCGTAAGTGGGTGTGTAATTCAATACCCTCGCTGCTCCAGAGTAGTAGAGATTGCGCTGCGGCCGCTGGGGCCGCGGACTTAGAACAGAGTATAATAGGCATGCATACCTGTTTTTTAGAAGTGGTTGTTTGCATGGTTAGAAATCCATGAGCTCTGGGTGCGCCTTCTTCTTCTTCTTCTTCTTCTTCTTCTTCTTCTTCTTCTTCCACTTCTTCTTCTTCTTCTTCTTCTTCTTCTTCTTCTTCTTCTTCTTCTTCTTCTTCTTCTTCTTCTTCTTCTTCTTCTCCTTCTTCTTCTTCTTCTTCTTCTTCTTCTTCTTCTTCTTCTTCTTCTTCTTCTTCTTCTTCTTCTTCTTCTTCTTCTTCTTCTTCTTCTTCTTCTTCTTCTTCTTCTTCTTCTTCTTCTTCTTCTTCTTCTTCTTCTTCTTCTACTTCTTCTCTCTCTCTTGGTTGTTTTGTTGTTGTTGTTTGGACGCTGCAATGGAGAATGCACTTTTTTTCAGTGAGATAATAAAGTGTTTGGTATTTGTTTGCAACTGAAGTTCTTTCATTACTTAGACATAGAGGCCATTCCTTAGGCATTAATAATAATAATAATAATAATAATAATAATAATAATAATAATAATAATAATAATAATAATAATAATTCTGGATGATATATACGCGCTTTCCCCCAAAGCAATCATGCTCAAAGCACGGCGATCTGTACCAACATACAAGCTCACCCGTCTCATCCACCCTCACACACACAACAAATACACATCCATCACTCAAACCAGTGGTGTAAAAGCAGGGAGATCGCTATTGGGAGACGGGAAAAAAATCGATTATTTATTTTTGAAATTTTATTCTGACTGCGTCCAGTACCATTAGTAAAGGCATATTATGTAATGAAGTAAAGAAATTGCGAGTGAATGAATTGCAATTTCTGAAGCAGCACGCACTTCAAGTATGATGTACACACAGGGCATATTCACGGCGCTGCGCTGAAAAGGAAAAAAACAAAGTTATTTGTTATTATATAGCATTTACTTACCAGCACAAAACAAAATTTTCAGAAAAACTGCTCAAAAGCGCTGGTCGAGGTCAGGTTCAAATTCTAATCGTTCAAGACGCAAACATTTTCCATTAAACGCAGTGTCTAAAGCCGCCTAAAACTTCTAAGCCTCCTTGATTGATCTCGTGTGTATACTTGTTTGTTTTCAGCCCGACGATGTTAGCGTCACCTGCAATTTTGAAAGTACAAAGCATTGCACTTCCTATTTTTATATTATAAAAAGGCAAATACAATGTTTTTTTTTAAACAACAACAACAACAACACCAATAACACAATAACGTTCTGGGTATAGCCCAAATCGTCGCCACAAGAGAGTGATCCTTTGGTCGCGTTCCCTACAAAGCATTGCACTTCCTATTTTTATATTATAAAAAGGCAAATACAATGGGTTTTTTTAAACAACAACAACAACAACACCAATAACACAATAACGTTCTGGGTATAGCCCAAATCGTCGCCACAAGAGAGTGATCCTTTGGTCGCGTTCCCTGCAAATTCGCAAGACAAAGAGAACCAGTGCTCGCCCTCTAGGCTAAAGCTAGAACTAGGCAAAACGCTAAAACTATAACTCCAATCTGAGTACTGAAATAATATGACTAGTGATGGCTACCAGCTTGTCGTCTGCCTCAATACACTAAGAATTTTCTTGCCAATAAAGATCCCTTATTCTGTATTCTGTATCAATGTGTGAGATTCAGTCACAGTGACCATAGGTCACATGGAATTATGTCGTTGGAACAGTTTTCTATGAAATACTGTAACCACGATCAGGTTGAATTTTGTTTAGCGACGAGGTGCAACCATATTTCATGCCGAGCGACAATATTTCACGATTGGACGTCCCTAACTTTATTCTCTTAATACTTTGATGTCGTTAATTATGCTATCTCCGATTTCCAGCTCAGCCGCCAACGGGACGTAAATCAGCACAGCTCACAACGGCTCCCGTGATTGAACTAAACAGGGGGATAAAAGATGGACGGGATCTTGACATGACACTGCAGCCAGTGAAGGAGCCAAGATCGCGTTGCAACTCGGCGGCGCTGAGCGTGAGGAGAACGTAGCTCACTTTGAGCGTTTGCAACTTTCCGTATGAAAAGGCACGACCATAATAGTGCCTTGCTGGAACCTGTGTAAGACCAAGTAACAATTAAAACATCGATGGCAAGCCCTTGTAGTGTATTTCCCACATTACCACTCACATACTCTACAAATCGTGTGGAGTTGTGGTCTCTGGTCCTGGTCTTCACCCCTCCCCCCCACACTCACCCCTTACCCTTCACACACACCAGCGGCCCTCACCCCTTTAATTAAAAAAACAACAACAAACACCTGTAGTATCGAAATAAATTAAATAAAAAACATAACACACACCAATACCAATTTATTTTTATATTAAGAATATAAATAATAATAATAATAATAATAATAATAATAATAATAATAATAATAATAATAATAATAATAATAATAATAATAATCCTATCCTATCCTGTCCCATAACCCGAAGGTCGTAGGGGCACCACAGATGATCGCTTAACCAGCATACTCCATCTTTCTCTGTCCTCAGCAGCCCTCATGGCTTCGCTCAGTGTCAAACCAGTCCATTCTCGAATGTTGTCCTCCCACCTCTTTTTCGGTCTCCCCCTTCTTCTACCTCCTTGCACTGTGCCTTGCAGAATGGTCTTTGCAAGGCCTGATGATCTGGTGACGTGGCCATACCATCGGAGTTTCCGTTTCTTCACCACTGTGAGCAGGTCATCGTGTTGTCCAATGGCTTGTGTGATGGTCTGTCGGACTTCAACGTTGGTGATGTGTTGGGTATAGGAAATGCACAGAAGTCTTCTGTAGCACCTCATCTCCATGCTTTGTATTCTTCGTTGGAGATCTGCTGTGAGGGTCCATGCTTCGCAAGCATATAGGAAGATGGAGATGACCAGAGAGCGCAGCAGTCTTACTTTGGAATGTAGACTGATGGTTCTGTCTTTCCAAATGGGCTTCAACCTTGTCAGGGCAGCAGTTGTTTGTGCGATCCTGGAGAGGACTTCCTGTCGAGACCCATTGTCTGACACAATGGCTCCTAAATATTTGAAGCTGTGCACTGTGTTGAGGGATTGGCCTTGTACTTTGATGTCCGTGTTGATGCCATTGGTGTTGTTGGTCATCATTTTGGTCTTCTCTGCACTTATTTCCATTCCATAAGCTCTGGAGGTGGTGTCAAGCCTCTGTACAAGCTGTTCAAGTTCTTGTTCCTCTCCAGCCAATCCATCAATATCATCCGCAAAACGAAGATTTTAAGAT
>CM072513.1:76917012-77002012 GCA_036898135.1 Oncomelania hupensis
TCCTCTCTTACTTTTTTCGTCTTCTTCCTACTCATCGTTATGTCTAGGCACGTATGCATCCCCTCCGACACCCCCTCCCCACCCCCTTCTCTCTCTCTCACTCTCTTTCGCTAAATTAACTCCCTTCTATTTATATTTATTTATTTATACTGTACCTTTTTGTTTTCTTCTACATGTTTTTAATTACCACAAGCATTTTAAACGGACAATAATCAAATACGATCCCCCGTTAGGGTGCCGGGGGTTTCAGTATAAATAGTATCCCCACTTTCTGGAAATTTTAGTGCTTTAAATTCCCACTGTCGCTGTCTTTCTCATTTGCTCTTTCTCATTCCTGCTCTGTTCTATCAGTCTGCTATATCAGTACAACTTATGTTAATCTAATGAATAAAAATTAATACAACAACAAAAACAACAATCTGCTATACTATTTTTTTTCGTCGCTAGACCAGTCACCTACCTTTTTTCTTGAAAACTCTTCCGGGACAAGACTCCTTATTTGTGTGTGAGGTCTATGTATGTATCAGTTTATAGTCCCCTCTCTTCCCGATAAGGATTTTCAGAGAGGAGACTTTGAGTGTGAGGTCTGTTGGATCAGCTTGGGAATATTGGACGCTTTCTGCCAGGTGGTCACTCGGGCTTCCTATGATGTTATTAGTTAGCAATTTAGGCATTTTATATGTATGTGTTTTGTTGATAATTTACAATGATGTTTGTATTCTATTTTGTTTTTGTAAACGGGGTTCAATAAATTAGAGACCCCTTGGGGTCATGAGCAATCTTGCCACTGTAGATTGTTCAAACCTATAAATGGAAAAGTGAAAGCCCCAGTTGAAAACCTGTCTTTCCTTTGTAGGCAAGACAGATTCACTGCGGCAACAGTACCCCGTTGGAGTGCCGGGGGTTTTCAGTATAAATAGTATCCCCACTTTATGGAAATTTAGTGCTTTAAATTCCCACTGTCGCTGTCTTCCTCATTTACTCTTTCCCATTCCTGCTCTGTCCTATCACTCTGCTATACTATCTTCTTCTTCGCTAGATCAATGGCCTACCTTTTTTCTTGAAAACTCTTCCTGGACAAGACTCCTTGTTTGTGTATGAGGTCTGTTGGATCAGCTTGGGAGAGTTGGACGCTTTCTGCCGGGTGGTCACTAGGGCTTCCTATGATTGTATTATTTAGCACTATAGGCATTTTATATGTATGTGTTTTGTTGATGATTTCTAATGATGTTTGTATTCTATTTTGTTTTTGTAACCGGGGGTTCGAGTAGTTGGGGTAAAGCCTCAGCCGTCCCCTGCGTGGGATGTCTTTATTGTAAAGTGACTGGCCGGTGGAGGGCATTCAATTTTCCCACTAGGGTTGTTTCGGCAGATCTTTTATGCGGATTGGGGGTTGTCCGGTCCTGATTTGGCTCGGAAGAGTCCGCTGGACCTAAAGCAACAATCAATCAATCAATCAATCAATCAATTAGAGTATAGCCTCAGCGTCCCCTGCGTGGGATGTCTTTATTGTAAAGTGACTGGCTGGTGGAGACCTTTCAGTTTTACCACTAAGGTTGTTTCAGCACATCTTTTATGCGGATCATGGGTTGTCCGGTCATGATTTGGCTCGGAAGAGTCCGCTAGATCTAAAGCAATAATCATGTAATGTAATCAAATAAGAAAAAACAAGAATTAATGTATGTTAAATAAGAAAGAAATGAAGTTAAACTTGAAATGCCAATAATTTATACACCATCCTATCCTATCCTGTCCTATCCCGTAACTCACAGGTCGTTGGGGCACCACAGATGATCGTTTAACCAGCGTACTCCATCTTTCTCTGTTCTCAGCAACCCTCATGGCTTCGCTCAGTGTCAAACCAGTCCATTCTCGAATGTTGTCCTCCCACATCTTTTTCTGTCTCCCTCTTATTCTGCCTCCTTGCACCGTGCCTTGCAGGATGGTTTTTGCAAGGCCTGATGCTTTGGTGACGCGGCCATATCATCGGAGTTTTTCCGTTTCTTCACCACTGTGAGCATGTCACCATGCTGTCCAATGGCCTGCGTGATGGCTCGCCGGACCTCGCCGTTGGTGACGTGTTGGGCATAGGAAATCAGAAGTCTTCTTCAGCACCTCACCTCCATGCTCTGCACTTTTCACCGCAGATCTGCCGCGGGAAGCACACAGGAAGATGGAGACGACAAAGGAGCGCAGCAGCCCCCACCTTGGAATGCAGACCGATGGCCCCGTCTTTCCCCAACCCGCCCCAACCGCGCCAGGGCAGCAGCCGCCTGTGCGATCCCGGAATGGACCTCCCGCCGGGACTCAATGGCTCCCAAATATTTGAAGCTCATGGCGTGCTTAAAAAAATAAATTAATGTATTTATTTATTTATTTCAATACGATTACCTCCTTAATGTTTGCCTTTCATTCTCCGATTCACCGTCACAGTCACTTGCTTGTATTATTTATTTATTTATTTATTTATTTATTTATTTATTTATTTTCTTCCTAATGTTATGGCACTCCTTTAATTAATTTTTAATGTCATGTCCACTTTGTGTTGTATTTTGTTTATATTGCTTTTTATGTTGTGGTTGTTGGTGGGTAGCGGACATTCCGTTTGTTTATTTATTTATTTATTTATGTATTTATTTATTTTTTATTGAAGTACTAATTATTAAAGTGCTTCTATTTCTGCTTGGGGCAGGCAAACGATTTCAATCATCTATCCAAACAGCCGTCAATCCATCCATCCATTCAATCATTCATCCATCCATCCTTTTGGGCGATGATGTGATTTGATTTCTTGTGTGTTACAGACGTGTGGATGCAGACGGAAGTCCAGTGGACAAGGCCCGCAGGCTGGTGCTTGACCTCTCCAACCTAGAGGACCAGACGGCCCAATCCATCAAGGTCAGCGGTTGCTTGCTTGCTTGCTTGCTGGAGTGATTGATTGATTGCTTTGTTTAAAGAGACCCACTTTGACCACGCCACCTCGACAGATCTTTTTAAAATTCACAGTGAGTGTTGCCCCACTGAAAAATAATATGCTTACAAAATAAACACAAAAAACAAACAAAACAAAAAACTATTTCCAAAGTTTAGTTACTTTTTAAGCGAATGGATTCCGTAGTTTTTGTGTCTATTAATAGCAAACGCAAGCCAACGTTCTTGAGCTAAAAACAGCATCTATCAAAGGCGGTAAGAGACAGAACCCGTAAAAACAACTGCTCGTAAGGTTTTTCATCCCTATCCTACCCACGACACCAAAGACACACTCTTCAAGCTTCGTGGTCCACTCAGAAATAGGGTAAAATGTCACACGACTATGGTATTGATGTACCGTTAATCAAAGGAAAATCACGTCCTGTGAGAACCGAAATTCAAAAATTCAAACTTGAGCAGTTGGTTTGAGCAACGAAAGATCACTTTACCATTGTGTAATGTGGTAACAATGAGAATGTTTGGTTGAACCACTTTTTAACAAAACTAAACAAAACCTTCGAATTGGGGCCTTTTATCGATGTAACGGGTCCCATGCCCAGTCAGATCACTATGAGAGCGAGAGAGGGAGGGAGGGGGGGGGGATGGGAAGAGAGAAAGAGACTGACAGACACCGAATATACAGTTTACCGGGCGCCGCGGACTGCTCTGGTCTCTGTTGATAAGAAATCGGAGATCAATCATTCAGATCCATTCTACCACTGTTAAGGATCACATGGCATGTCGTTTCACGCGAAATGCAGGTCTAGTTATTACAGTTATGAAGCCATGTTCAATATGGTGATGATGTCTTTCCGGCTCCACTTGAAGAGAGTAAATACAGCAAAGTGCACTAGACTGAAGTTCGACCTGGACAAACTGCAAGACCCGGAGGTGGCAGAACTATTTCAGGCCACAATTGGAGGGAAATTTGCACCACTGCTCATTTTGGGGGCTGGTGAAGTAGATGTCAACACAATGACCACCACCTTCAACTCAGCTGTGACAGATGCCGCCACTGAGATCCTTGGCAAGCACCGACCAAAGAAGAAGCCGTGGATCACACCTGAACTTTTGGATCTGTGTGATAAACGAAGAGAGATGAAAAAGAAAAAGAACACCTCACAGGGAGCTGATGTCTACCGAAAAATCAACAATGACATCCGAAAAGGCATGCGCACAGCAAAGGAGAATGGATAGAAGATCAATGCCAGGAAATAGAGAACAGTCTGAACAAGAACAACAGCAAGAAGGCCTACCAGACAGTGAAGCGGCTGACAAGTGTCTGTTACACTCAGTTCGATGATGGTGTTTTTCTTTATCAGTATTTGATTCAGCCCCGATGCTGAAGTCCTGATAAGGTGTAACTCAGATTCGTTTATTCACACAGCCTGCTCAATCAGCATACAAGTCACAAAGTCGACGTATGAAGTTTTCCGCTTTTATTCAGCACACATCAACAACTGCATACAATTCTCGACTCAACTCAACAACTTTCAAATTTACTTTCCAGCTTCACTATCAACAACAATCTCTCCACAACAGTGCGGCACACAATTTTATAATCTCTCTCTTTTCCGGAAGAATTTCGAATACGGTAGAAATGACGCACTGCCACCAATCGAATAAAAGATCGTCATCACTGACTTACGTCATTCATCTCTCCACACATACCCGAACCTTCTCTTACTTCGACAATCGTCCCGAACCTTCGATCGATGGTAAACAAGGAAATCCAGAGTATTCTCCGACAATATCGACCAACGAAAATTATCAACGTTATACAAAGCCTCTCCTAACAACAATGCAAACTCAAATCAAAGGTAAATAAACTCCATTATTGAATACTTTGCAAAACGAAACGATTAGATCTATCGTGCGCGCTTCCGACATACTTTCGTACGCGTTTCAACGTAACATAACCCCCCACTCAAGAAGAAATTTACCCAATTTCTTTCAACAACGTTGAAACGTAATGCACAAACAAAGTCCTCAATTGAAACTAATTTAAGACTTTCTGAATACTGTAATTGCGCTCAGATTATCTACACAGAGTCAATGGTTTTCATCTTCAAATCTGCCTGGATAATGTCAATGTTCACAGTTCATTCACACAGAGTCAAAGTTTCTCATCTGCAAGTCTTTCTGGATACTGTCAATGTTCACAGTTTATCTACACAGTCAATGTTTTTCATTTTCAAGTCTGTCATTACCAATATTCTTAGTTCGTCCACACAGTCAATGTTCTTTCGTTCGCAAGGAAACGACGCCCTCGTCAGTTGCGGTCGTCATCGGCCCAGGGTCAAAGACGATGATCACGTGGGCTTCCCCGGAATCAGTGCGTCCTCCGTTGTCTCCTTCTTCCATCGGATGTCCGACGCAGTCGACGTTGTCAGCTCCCAGGATGCATTTGCTGGGTCTCACGGTCAGGTTAGCTTCTGCGGGACGGTGGAACAGCTCCCTCGAGGTCTGCAGATGCTCCTTCCAGGTCTGGGTGTGGACTTCATGTTCGACCAAAGTCGTAGAGCCTGGGACATCATTGAAGCTATGGGGAAATTCGCCCATAAGGTCCTTGAGCTCCAACTTTTGACCTTCCGTCAAGCCTGGTCCTAGCTTAACATCATCGATGTCTTCTTTGCTGTGGAAGTCTTCAAGTTCCAACAGTTCTTCGCTGTCAAAGCTGTCGTCGGTCACAGCTGCTGTGGTTGCGTGCACAGTCTCTGATGGCCTTTCCACGTACAGCTTAAGGAGGTTGGCGTGGTATATCTTGGAATGCTGGCCGACCTTCACCTTGTAGTCGTTGATCCCCACCACAGTCTCCACTTCGTACGGGCCTTTCCACTGCATCAGCAACTTATTGTGATCAGTAGGTAGCAGCACCAGCACTTTGTTGCCAGGTTTAAACTTCCTGTTCACAGCCCTACGGTCATAGTAGTGCTTTCCACAGTCTTGGGACTTCTTCAGGTTTTCTCTGGCTATCTCGAGAGTCTGCTCCAGCTTCTCCCGTAGCTCAAACACGTACTGGTAGCTGTTCTTCACCTCTGGGGTGTCTACTTCTTTCGTCCACAGTTCTTTCAGGATGTGCATCGGCCCTCGGATGGTTCTTCCGTACAGCAGCTCGAACGGAGAAAAGCCGGTGGACTCCTGCGGCACTTCTCTGTAGGCGAAAAGTAAGGCGTTGATATAGCGATGCCATTGTCTGGGCTGCTCGCTGCACAGTTTCTTCAGGGTGGACTTCAGCGTAGCATTGAACTTTTCGACAAGCCCGTTGCACATTGGATGGTAGGGTGTCGTAGTCAAATGCCGGATGCTCAGCAGTCTGTTGACCTCCTTCATGCAGTCAGAGACGAACTGCGTCCCGAGGTCTGTCAGAATTTCTTCAGGCACTCCAAGTCTACTGAACATGTCCACCAGTGCCTCTGCTACAGTTTCAGTGTCAATCTTCTTCAGAGGCACTGCTTCTGGGTACCGAGTCGCATAGTCCACTAAAGTCAGTACCCACCGATGACCTTCTTCACTCGGAGGTCTTATTTCGCCGATTAAGTCTAAGGCCACCCTCTTGAAAGGTCGGTCAATCAAAGGCATCCTCTGCATAGGCACTTTCGGGACCCTTCCTCGAGGTATGGTCTTCTGGCAAATGTCACATGATCGGCAGAAACGGCTGACGTCCGCATGAAGTCCTGGCCAGTAGAACACCGCCTGGATTCTATCCGACGTCTTCTTGATGCCTAGGTTGACCTCCCATGATTGAGTCATGCGCTACTTCCATCACCTGGCGCCTTAGGGGTAACGGTACCAAGACTTGACGTAGTGGTTTCCCTCCGTTGACCCTCGGGGGCTGGAAGATTCGGTACAGGATCTTGGCCTTCACCTCAAAATAGACCGTACCACTGCCTTTGGTCACGTGGTCTTGGCGGTTCCTATACTTGTTTAAAGTGCTATCAGCTTCCTGGAGCTGGATCAGCTTATCTCTGTCCACGATGGCAGCTTTAGAGTTGTCGGCGACCTTCAGTGGCGTAGACGTCTTGTCTCTCTTGGCCTGGGCCCTGGTAGTAACGGCACCGACGATCTCTGGTCGGCAGGGCTGAGCCGGAGTAACCACATTGTCCCGTAGCAGCTCTGTAAGGTCTCCATCGGGAAATGGCAATGGATCCTCCTCCACAACTTCGACGTGTTGAGTTGAGGCAGGACTCCACTCTGGATCGGGGTCGTCGGGTCGTCTCGCGCCGTCGATATTCCCGATCATCAAATCATACAGCGGCTTCTTCAGGCAAACCGCTTCGACTTCGCCTATGTAGAAAGGGGTGTTGACATGAATCTTCGCAACTGACGCTCTCACACATTTGCTGTCGGCCATAAGTGTCCATTTTGAATCGCCAGTGAACTGTTCTTTAGCGATTAGGTCTTCTCTGACGATGACCCCACTGCAGCCAGAGTCTCTTAAAACAGTCACTTCATGATTTCCGACGCGTCCCTTGGAAACAGGCATGTTCTGGACGGTCACAGCTGCGCTGGCGACGACGGGGATGGATTTTCCGTTGGCAAGGAGAAGTTGGCCATCGGTCATGCACTCTTGCACGTCCGCAGGAGTAGCTGTGCGCTCGGTCTCACTCGGAAGAATGACGCTCCCGCCGCACACTTGATGGTCAGATCTACTGGTTTGCCGTTGATTGGAGAACCGCCTCTGCCGGTTGCCCGCCGCTGCGTTGTCCGTACTGCTCCGCTGTCCGCTACTTTTGTTTTGAGGACAATTAGCCGCCCTGTGGTCTGTAGCGTTGCAGGTGAAACAGCCTCTTGAATGCCCTTCCCTGGGAGGAGGCGTGGAGTCCGTCTGTTTCTGGTTCGTCTGGCTCCCCTGGATCTGGCTCACATGGTTTGCAGTCTTCTGAAAATGTTTCGTCGCGCTGGGTGGCCCCAGGGTCTTCCCATGAGCGATGAGATATCTTTCAGCAGCCTCAGTCACATCTTTAAGCGTCTGCAGCTTTTGTTCTTCTAAGTGGGTCGCTAGGTCCTTGTGACAGGCATTGAGAAATTGTTCCTTCACGATCAGGTCATGGAGACTGTCGTAAGACTTCATTTCGCCTGATAACTCCACCCACTTGTGTAGATATGACGACAGGCGCTCCACAAACTGCTTTGGCGTCTCGTCTGACTTAGGCCGGCATTCACGGAAGCGTTTACGGTAGCCCTTCTCTGTAAAGTTGTAGCACTGCAATAGGGCCTCTTTCAAGACGTCGTAGTCTTTAGCGTCATCGTCCGACAATCTGGTGTAGACGTCGAGTGCTTGCCCCGTCAGAAGTGCACTTAGTCGAATCGCCCAGTCTTGAGGTTGCCAGTTAGAGCTTTCGGCGAACCTTTCAAATCTCGCCAAATAACTGTCGATCTGGTCCTTCCCGTCGACAAACGCTGGCAATTTTGGAGCTTTGTTGTCACTGATAACTTGTGGCGCATGCTGATTGTTTTGGATACGCGCCAACTCTAGCTGGTATTGACGCTCAGCTTCTAATCGTCTCTCTTCCATCTCGTCACGCCGACGCTGTTCCTCTAATTCTCTTTCTTGACGCCGGTCTTCTCTTTCTTCTCGGCGACGCTGTTCGTCCTTTTCTTATCGGCGTCGCTGCTCCTCTAATTCTCTTTCTTCACGGCGACGCTGCTCTTCTAATTCTCGTTCTTGTATTCTCTCCTGGGATTTGACGTACTCCGTCAGCTGCTTGCCTTCCAGATTCAGTGCAATCCCTTTCTGCCAGAAGTCAGCCATCTTGATGCTTTTCTGGAAAGTTCTTTTCTGGAAAGTTCTTGACTGGAGAGTTCTTTTTCTAGAAAGTTCTTTTCTGGAAGGTTCTTCTTCTAGAAAGTTCTTGACTGTGCTGTACCTTTCTAGACTGTTCTAGAACAGCACGCTTTCTGCAGTAGCGCTGATGCTTGTCACTAGTCGCCTTCGTTGACGCAGGCCCCGCTGTCCTCGTCGTATGCGACGCTGCACCACGCTGGTGTTGATGTATACGCTCCTGTGCTGAAGTAGACGCGACGTCCGCTCGCCGCTCTCTGTAACACTGGCGATGTAGCTCCGAGACTGTCCCTCGACGTAGTCCTGCGGCAGCCACGTAGTCCCGCTCTGTTGTTCGCTCACGAAGCAACTCTTCGGCGACTACACGCCCTTGCAGTCAACCCGAACCTATCGGTGATGTAGTCCCAGTATGTTGGCCCCTCTCGACGCAACTTGTTGGCGGCTACCCTCGATGACTGCCTCTCGTAACGTTGACTCGCTTGTTGTAGCAGTTGAACCCTTGGCTATGGCGTGAATCGCGGCTTGACCCCCAAAATGTTACACTCAGTTCGATGATGGTGTTTTTCTTTATCAGTATTTGATTCAGCCCCGATGCTAAAGTCCTGATAAGGTGTAACTCAGATTCGTTTATTCACACAGCCTGCTCAATCAGCATACAAGTCACAAAGTCGACGTATGAAGTTTTCCGCTTTTATTCAGCACACATCAACAACTGCATACAATTCTCGACTCAACTCAACAACTTTCAAATTTACTTTCCAGCTTCACTATCAACAACAATCTCTCCACAACAGTGCGGCACACAATTTTATAATCTCTCTCTTTTCCGGAAGAATTTCGAATACGGTAGAAATGACGCACTGCCACCAATCGAATAAAAGATCGTCATCACTGACTTACGTCATTCATCTCTCCACACATACCCCGAACCTTCTCTTACTTCGACAATCGTCCCGAACCTTCGATCGATGGTAAACAAGGAAATCCAGAGTATTCTCCGACAATATCGACCAACGAAAATTATCAACGTTATACAAAGCCTCTCCTAACAACAATGCAAACTCAAATCAAAGGTAAATAAACTCCATTATTGAATACTTTGCAAAACGAAACGATTAGATCTATCGTGCGCGCTTCCGACATACTTTCGTACGCGTTTCAACGTAACAGTGTCAAACAGCCCAAAGTCTCCACGATCCAAAGCAAGTCTGGCATATGCCTTACTGAAGAACAAGAAGTCTTGGACAGATGGACAGAGTACTGCTCTGACCTTTACAACCATACACCAAATGGAGACCCATCAGTTCTAGCATGTCCCGAGAACAGAGAAGAAGAAGAAATCCTTCCAATTCTCCGGGAAGAAGTTGAGGCAGCAGTGCAAGCGCTGAAGAAAGGGAAGTCAGCGGGAGTGGACAACATACCCGCGGAACTGCTACAAGCAGGAGGAGAAGCGATGATTGATGCCCTCACCATTATCTGTAACAAGATCTGGCAGAGTGGGGAGTGGCCTATACCATGGACCCAGTCGCTTGTCATCACTCTTCCCAAAAAAGGTAACCTTCAGGAGTGTGAAAATTACCGGACCATCAGCCTCATCAGCCATCCCAGCAAGGTCCTCCTGAAAATAATACTCAACAGGTTGAAACCCCAAGCTGAACAGATCATAGCTGAAGAACAAGCAGGATTCAGGGCAGGGCGAAGTACCACTGAGCAGATTTTCAACCTCAGAATAATCTGTGAGAAATACCTACAGCACCAACAACATCTATATCATGTGTTCATAGACTTCAAGAAGGCGTTTGACCGAGCCTGGCATGCTGCTCTATGGGCAACAATGAAAGTGTACAACATCAGCCCTAAAATTATTGAAGTCATCAAAAGCCTGTATGACAAGGCTACCAGTGCAGTCCTCCACAACAGCGCCATCGGGAACTGGTTCAGAACAACAATCGGTGTGTGTCAAGGATGCGTACTCTCTCCAACACTCTTCAACATCTTCCTAGAGCGCATCATGTCAGATGCTCTTGCAGACCATGAAGGCACAGTCAGCATAGGGGGTAGAGCAATCTCCAATCTTCGTTTTGCGGATGACATTGATGGATTGGCTGGAGAGGAACAAGAACTTGAACAGCTGGTACAGAGCCTATGGAATGGAAATAAGTGCAGAGAAGACCAAAATGATGACCAACAACACCAATGGCATCAATACGGACATCAAAGTCCAAGGCCAATCCCTCAACACAGTGCATAGCTTCAAATATTTAGGAGCCATTGTATCAGACAATGGGTCCCGACAGGAAGTCCTCTCCAGGATCGCACAAACAACTGCTGCCCTGACAAGGTTGAAGCCCATTTGGAAAGACAGGACCATCAGTCTACATTCCAAAGTAAGACTGCTGCGCTCCCTTGTCATCTCCATCTTCCTATATGCTTGCGAAGCATGGACCCTCACAGCAGATCTCCTACGAAGAATACAAAGCATGGAGATGAGGTGCTACAGAAGACTTCTGGGCATTTCCTATACCCAACACATCACCAACGACGAAGTCCGACAGACCATCACACAAGCCATTGGACAACACGATGACCTGCTAACAGTGGTGAAGAAACGGAAACTCCGATGGTATGGCCATGTCACCAGATCATCAGGCCATGCAAAGACTATTCTGCAAGGCACAGTGCAAGGAGGTAGAAGAAGAGGGAGACCGAAAAAGAGGTGGGAGGACAACATTCGAGAATGGACTGGTTTGACACTGAGCAAAGCCATCAGGGCTGCTGAGGACAGAGAAAGATGGAGAATGCTGGTTAAACGATCATCTGTGGTGCCCCTACGACCTTCGGGTTACGGGACAGGATAGGATAGGATAGGGTTCAATATGGAGCTACCTTTCAACCTCCTGTAGGGACTTGAGTACTGCCTTGGTAGTGTGGTTGTCAATCACAACCTTTTCCTTTGTGCGCGATCACGCCAAGCTCATTTGCGGTTCCTCCACTGTGATACCTCCTGCTGTAACCAGTGTTACTGATCAACATTAGTTCAAATTAACCAAGCTGTTTTGGTGTGTGTGTGTGTGTGTGTGTGTGTGTAGGTGTGTGTGTGTGTGTGTGTGTGTGTGTGTATCGTCGTCGTTGTGGCTGTCGTTGTCATTATCATTATTGTCGTCATCATTATCATTGTCATCATGATCATCATGTTTGTCGTCGTTGTCATCATCATGAACGTCGTCGTCATCAAGAAGAAAAAGAAGAAAAACATTAAAACCATTATCGTCGCTGCCGTTATCATCATCATCATCATCATCATCATCATCATCATCATCATCATCATCATCATCATCATCATCATCATCATCATCATCATCGTCGTCGTCGTCGTCGTCATTATCAACTTTGTAATCATCATCACCATCATCATCATCATCATCATCATCATCATCATCATCATCATCATCATCATCATCAACGTTGTCATCATCATCATCATCATCATCAACGTTGTCGTCTTCGTCGCGTCCCTTATCATCATCTTTATCGTCGTAGTTATTAACAGCAGCAACAACAACAAAAAGTACAATAACAACCACCACAACACTTATTTTAGTGAAAAGTCGACAACGCCTTCTCAAGAGTTATAAACAGTTCTTCCTGAATCCTGATCCGGTTTTCAGTTTCAGTTTCCCCGTGGTGTTTTCGATGATTTAAAGATTTCACACTGAAGAAAAGCGATTGATTCGAACAGATGAAAAGAAGGGAAAAGGAAGAGAAAGGGGAAACAATCCAGCAGATACCTTATTCATTGTTTAAACTAATTATTTTCCTTTTTTTTCTTTTTTTTTTCTTTTTTTCCTTTTTTTCTTTTACTTCTTTTTTTAAAAAAATTATTTATTTATTTTTTATTAATGGTTTGTGAATGATACGCGGTTTTGGTTTCGGTCCTTCGTTGTTCATTGAGTTGGCAAAACTAAAGTTGCCTTCTGATGACAAAACACAGCAAGTATACAGCGAAGCTAACTTTGAGAATCTCGACATTTGATTATCGATTACGTACTTTTTCTTTCCTTGGTTTTAATGACTTACTTGTCTGGGTTTCGCTAGCTAAAGAACCCAGACTTTTAAAGTTTCAATATATGTCTAATCATGTTATGGATGAAGTTGTTAAAAAAAATATTTAAAAAAAAATTGATAAAAAATTGATTAAAATAGGCTTGCTTTATTTCGTCATCATTGCTTGGCAGAAAGATGTGTATTGTATTTTGATTTAGAATTTTGTGTGTGTGTGCGTTGTCACATATGTGTTTGATTTGAGATGCAGAAGAAAAAGAAACGCATGCTGTAGTTTGAAATCAAGGTTATTAGAGGGAGAAAAATTTGTTTTAAAAAAAGCAAAAAGCAAAACAAAACAACACACACAATAACAACAACGACAACAACAACAACAACAACAACAACAACAACACACACACACCTAATGAGTTAGGGTTGGTTTCGGTGATGGGGTTAAGGTTAGTGGAAATTCTCTTGTTGTTTAGGAGAGGTGATGAAGAACAAGGCTTAACGTCCCCTTTTGTATGAGTATTAAAGGGGCCCGATAGGAAGGCATTGTTTTTCTTGTGGCCAAGAGGCGTTTACCCTAACCTTGGCAGTGTTATTGCATTACACAATAATAAAGTGGGCTTTCTTGGCTCTGAACTAACCGCTAACGGTTGAATTTTCCATTTCTGTTCTGACAAAGGAGTGTTTTCTCCTGTTTCACGGTACACCAGAACTATAGCCGTGTGACCCTTGACCCTAATTGTGTAGGAACCACGCGGGTTCAAGTGGGCGTCTTTGGTGCCAGGGTTAAAGGTAGGGTGGGGTAGGGTAGGGTAGGGCCTATTGTATCAACCTAAAATGAAAAACCTTACCGAACAATTTTGTTATGTGTTTTGCCTCTTACGGTAGATGCTATTTTTAGCGCAAGAACAGTGGCTAACGGTTGCTGTTATCAATACCCACGCGCGCGCACACACACACGTACACACACACGAACACGTACACACACAACTACGGAATTTATTTATGTAAAAAGTAACTATGCTTTCGAAAGAGTTTGTTGTTGTTGTGAGCTTGTTGTATTTCAGTAGGGCAACGTTCACTGTGAATGTTAAAAGGATCTGTCGAGAAGAGTGTGGTCAACGTGGGTCCTTTAAGGACGAACTGAATTATCCAACCCTGCTTAAGAGAGATCCCGCGTTTGTCGGTCGGTTTGTACGTGTGTGGGCAAGTGTGCTGTTGCGTATGTCCTCATGGGTGTGGGTATGAGTTAAGGTGGGCGGGTAGGGAGCGAAAGTGGTCGCAGGGGCGTGGGTTTCTGGTAGTAAGTAGAGAGTAGATTCCGCGTTTTGTCAGTGTGTGTTTGGTGGGCATGTAGAAACGACGTTACTCTGACATGCACTTGAAACTCTACATACTTTCTTTTGACTTTTTTTTGACGGCCCCGTTATTTTGACGTCCAAATAGTGTTCCTGTAGAGTTACAGCTGTTTTAGGCTTAGGGTTACGTTAAGGGTTTGGGTTAGGGTTAGGGTGAGGGATAGCTTCAAGAAATTGAAAATGTCAAAATAATGTCAAAAAATGGGAAGTGTGTCAAAATAATGTATGTAGAGTTTCACAACAGTCATCACAACGTCGTTTCTACACAAATGTGTGTGTGTGTGTGTGTGTGTGTGTGTGTGTGTGTGTGTGTGTGTGGGTGGGTGTGTGGGTGCACGTGAATGTATGCCCAAATAGGGACCAGACCTTGTCTTTTTTAGTGACAAATGGGGTTATTTGCTAGGACCCCACTTTTTTCCAGGACCCCGCTTTTTTCTAAGTGCGCGGGAGTGCTCTTTTAATGCATGGGAGTGCAGTTGTAGTGCATGAGAGTGTTTTATGTACAAGGGAGTGCTCTATCCAGGACGGCGAAAATCCAGACACTTTTCGGAAAAATGTTGAAGAAAGTTCGACCTATTTCGTCCCCTATAGTAGACGGACTAGGTCAACTTTTTAGACGGAAACAGCCAATTTTGCATCAGATTCTTACATTTTTAGAGGAAGTTAGCGCTCTTTCCGTCAAAAAACCACTTTCCGAATCCTACATTCTAAAATAACCCCAGTTTTGATCATTTACAACTGTGTGTGTGTGTGTGCACGCGCATGGGTGTTGGTTGGGGCGTATATCGGCCTATGTTTGGGTGTGGGTACATGTGTGGGTGGGTGTGTGCGTGCCTGTGCAACTCAGGCAAGCTGTGAGTTAAGCCTGCAGAAATTCCCCGTCAGTAATACGGCCACCGCTGAGTGGTTTCAGTCTCGCTCATCGGAGATGAGAGATAATGATTCTCAAGCGGAGGTGGGTATATGAGGAGGAAGAGCAAAGGTTAGGATTACAAACGTAGAGTGTGAGAAGACGAAGAAAGCTGACACGAGAGAGAGAGAGAGAGAGAGAGAGAGAGAGAGAGAGAGAGAGAGAGAGAGAGAGAGAGAGAGTGAGAGAGAGAGTGAGAGAAGACAAAAAAAGCTGACGAGAGAGAGAGAGAGAGGGAGGGGTGGGGCGAAAGAGAGGGACTCAGGAAACTTTAATGCGAGGCCACCAGCCTATACGCATGGGGGGTAATACAACAGAATGGAGAATAAAACACCAGAAAATTTAAAAAGTTACAAAGAAATGTATGACAAACTCGCGTCATTTGACAGACTGTGTCTCAAAGAAACGGTAACAATATTATAAGGTTACTTTTACCTCAATAATTCTTCATCTTGTTTTCATTGCATAGTACGTAAACATCGTTACATCTCTTGTGATAATCGTACTATCACTTTGTAATTTAAAAAACAACAACAACAACAACAACAACATAAATGGTGATAGTGCGCCTCAAAATGAATTTTCACGAATATCCTTACACGCTAGACAATACCACCAAAAAATGCATTTCATTTTCAACAGCTGGACAAAAAAGACATGTATTTGGAACAACACTGTATCTTTTATTTCCATTCAAGTCTTTAATGCCTAGATGTAACTTTACAAAAAATATTTCTGAACTTATTTATAGTAATATCTGTTAAGTACTTCTCACACTGCAATAGTGACTTAAAAGGAACCATACGTTGAGAACCTTTCGCTATCCATCAATTTACCAAACCATTCCTGTTTGTAGCAGTCTATCATACGTTGTCTGAAAACACGTAAAAAAGCTTTCTTATTTCAACCAAACATCAGAAAAACCAAACATGTCAAAACAGTGTTTTATATTGTAAGCTCAGTTATGTACATCAGGCTGACCTACAGGTAATCTCAAAAATCTGTGTTTGTCCATTTCATATGTTTGTTTTGGAAGCCTAACAAGAAACATGACTGTATTGCAATTTGAACCAGTATCCGACTGCACTTAGATCACTGTCAATAAACAGTGGATAACGACCAAGTTCTCCTTAAACCATGACATTTGGAGTCCTGGGAGACACACTCAAAATACGCTTACAAGCAAACAAATGGGGAGATTCAACAGCATGAAAACAGTCAGCTACAAAATTCGACGAATATTTTAAATCCTCTGATGTAACTAAGGTTTCCTATACTAGGGTAAGTTTACAGTTTGCATGTATTGTTAGAAGGCGTACTTTTCTGTGACTAGCGCATTTGTTCGTTTTTTTTTTTTTAATTGCCAAGGGATACATACCGTGTATGTACATACGCTTGAGAGAGAGAGAGAGAGAGAGAGAGAGAGAGAGAGAGAGAGAGAGAGAGAGAGAGGGGGTATGCAGTTTGAGAGTCTAAGTAAGATCTAGCAAGATGGGGGTGGGAGATGGGATTGGAAAGGGTCGGTGGTGATGGAAGGGAAGCAACTGCGGAAGAAAGGAAAGAGAATTGCGTGTGTTAATTGCTTGGGCTTTGAAATAGACTGGGAGGAAGTTTCGCACTGCCCGTCCTCTTGTTTACACTGTTCCACAAAACCTAGGGACTCCTTTGTACAGGACTAGCTATAAGTCTGTCTGTCTGTCTGTCTGTTGCTGTGTTTCGATTGTGGCAAGGCTAAAGTAAATTGCCTAAATTTAAGTGGTTTTTGTTGTTGTTGTGAACTCCACACACACACACACACACTTAAACTAAAACTAAAACTATTTTTAAAGGTTGATTATTCACTTCTTTTGTTGGTCGTTGTTTGCTTTGTTATTCTTAACTGTTCCTCTTGCTCTTCTCCAGTCTTCTACTCTGGAGTAACCCTTAGCAAGTTGTGAGGAGGTATCGAATGTATACAGCGTGACAGAGTCTAGACGAGTCATGCTCCCTTTCCCTTGTCTATTCTCAGCTATGCTGTATGGGTGGGTGCAGGGTGAGTAGGCGGTATGTGTTGCTCGATCCTCTCTTCTCTCTCTTCTTCTCCTCTCTCTCTCTCTCTTTTTCTCTTCTCTCTCTCTTCTTCTCCTCTCTCTCTTTTTCTCCTCTCTCTTCTCCTCTCTCTCTTTTTCTCCTCTCTCTCTCTCTCTCTCTCTCTCTCTCTCTCTCTCTCTCTCTCTCTCTCTCTCTCTCTCTCTCTCTCTCTCTCTCTCTCTCTCTCTCTCTCTTTTGCTATTTATTTATGTATTTATTTTATTTATGTATTTATTTTAAAACGGCGAATTGTATTAACAACAAAAATCAGAAAGCCACTAACAATTATATTTTTTTCCTGCTACCCCTTCATCTTCTTCATAATTATCTTCCTCGTCGTCATCATCGTTATCCGTCAATATAGTCATCGTCAACATCCTCCTCATTATCATCATCCTTCATCGTCATCATCATTATCATCTTCATCATCATCCTTTATCCTTCATCGTCGTCATCATCATCATCCTTCATCGTCGTCATCATCTTCATTCAACACCATCATCATCATTGTCGTCGTCGTTGCATCGCCATTATCTTCTTCTTGTTCTTCTTCGCTGTTATTGTAAAATGAAATAAAATAATATTAAAAAAAGTGGTCCTTAACTATTTGCGACGAGACAAGGTGGGGTGGGTGATCGATGCTGGCGTCCTTTCTGCTGCCGACAGCATGGACCTCTGTCACGCTACCTTGCGTGTCACGCTGTAATACCCGATCCTAACCCCTCACAGGGACCGCGGACTTCCCGCGCACCCCCACACCCCACATCTCCTAGGATCGCATTCTCTCCCATCTACTTACCCTCCACAGCGCGCTAACACACACATACGAATATAGATCTCTTCCTCTCCCTTTCTCAACTTGTACTTTTATCTCACACTCAGATCTATTACCTCAATCCTAACCTCTGCAACGGATCCGCGCTTCCAGCACTTGCACCCACCCCTACCCGTAGGATTGTACATTCTCTTAAGCTTAGGTCTGACGACGAACGTTTTGATTGCAATCATAGGGGAAATCATGACTTGAGCCACTGATTTTGTGAGACTATCACCGAATCATCTCAGTCAAATCAGTTCGCAGTGTAATTGCGATGATTTTCCACGTTTAGAACATGCCCTAATTTCGACGAACTGATTGCGAGTCATTCAGCATGGGAATCAATAAAACGCGTTTCTTTGTTCACGTGATCTTGAGAAAATGGCAAATAATTTTAAGACCGGCCTGATGGGAACGTTGAGTGTGAAAAATACCTGTGAAGTAATAGAGATGGTACAGTCACTTGAATGTTAATAGGACATCGTCTTTTTCTCTGAACTTGACAAACGATATGCTACCGTGTAATGCAAACATTTTTCGTCGTTGCTTTTCACACGTTTTGATTTTCGGCGCAGCAAGGGTTACAACTCTTGTGCTTTTGTTTATGCGCAGTGACTGTGCGCATGTTTACCAAAATCAAACGTTTTAGTGTGACTACTGACGACTCAAAGCGTCAATCTTCCCATTCAAATCATGACTCGAAACATTCACTGTCATTGTGATTGCAAAACGCTCGTCGTCAGACCTAGGCTTTTACCCTTCCTCTCCCGTCCCTCTCCCTTGAAATACCCAGTACAGTGCGCACACATATATACATACGCTCGCGCACGCACGTACGTACCTAACTACACACATTAATTAACTGGCAGTACTTTTCCTTTACATTCTTTTTCTACTCCAAGAACTGGTGTCCTACCTTGAAATCACCCTCCCCCCCCCACTCCCATCTCCTATTCCCACCAACCCGAAATACCTCCCCTCCTCTCTTGATTCTCACACTCAACCACCAAGAACCTTGGACTTTCCCCATAACCTACACCCTATCGCTGTATGGCACATCACCACCTTCCCCT
This sequence comes from Oncomelania hupensis, assembly GCA_036898135.1. Lineage (NCBI taxonomy): Eukaryota > Metazoa > Mollusca > Gastropoda > Littorinimorpha > Pomatiopsidae > Oncomelania > Oncomelania hupensis. Next base: position 76,936,049 of record CM072513.1, read on the forward strand.
CTCTCACAGTCATCCCGCCGACATAGAGAAGATAAGATAATATAAGACAATTTATTATCTCTTTCAAGAAATTATATATATCCATCCCATGGAAGTTGCAATTTCTTTCACTCCCAGGTACCTGTTTCTAGCATTCCCTCATCCATTAAGAGAAGTCTGTCTGTCTGTCACTGTTTGTCTGCCTGTCTCTGTCTGTCTGTCTGTCTCTTTCCCCTTTCCCTCTGTCTCTCTCTCTCTCTCTCTCTCTCTCTGTCTCACTCTCGATCTGTCTATCTCTGTCTCTCTGTCTCTCAGTGATAGGTATATTACTTACCGCTCTTTCAAATCAGTATTACAGCCTGAAATATATTTCACTGATATAACGATAATTAAATTTAGAAATTCTTTTGTCAAGTTCCGTTTGGGTGTTATTGATATAAATGGAAACAAAAGATATAGTAATGTGTCCAATAACTGTTTATTTTGTAACCACATTGAAGATGAAATACATTTTCTTTTGCATTGTCCTAAATATGATGATCTAAGAGATAAATATATTTCCAAACATTACACAAATGTACATCAACCACCTCTAAACTTTTTTTACAAAATTATAACAAACATCTTACAAGATCCGTAGCAATGTTTATTTATTATGCTATGAAAAGACGCGACGAACAATGTAATGTCCGCTCACAAACGATCGTCTTGAAATAGTGTTCCACTGTTTGCTTTTCCATGGAAATGAGTTTAAATGTTTATTTTGCGTTATTGGTGCTAAGCACATATTTGTTTATTTCCGGCATTGTTTCAATGATTATAGTTGTTTTGTGTTTGACCTCTTGGCGAACAGGCTGGAGGCCTCGTCAATAAAATTGTGAATCTTGTGAATCTTGTCTCTCTGTCTCTCTGTCTCTCTGTCTCTCTCTCTCTCTCTCTCTCTCTCTCTCTCTCTCTCTCTCTCTCTCTCTCTCTCTCTCTCTCTCAGTGATCAACAGACGCAATTCCATTGAAATAGAGCTTGTACCCTGGGTTGTCTTGAAGTATTGTGTGTATTAGTAGATATGCGTGAAAATGAATGGGGAACCTGAAGGATTTAGTATTATTTGTTATATTGTCATTTGTTTTAACTTTCATCAAAAGAAATTAAATTGTATATTATGATAAGCGTGCTTTCTCCTATGGTTTGGTTGAAAGGCACCAAGTCTTTATTCAACATAACAGTCTGAAGTCTCTCTCTCCTCTCTGTCTGTCTGTCTGTCTGTCTCTCACTCTCTCATACTGTTGTTGTTGTTGTCGTTGTTGTTGTTGTTGTTGTTGTTGTTCTTCTTCTTCTTCTTCTTCTTCTTCTTCTTCTTCTTCTTCTTCTTCTTCTTCTTCTTCTTCTTCTTCTTCTTCTTCTTCTTCTTCTTCTTCTTCTTCTCTTCAGGATACTGTGGATACTCCACCGGGACGAAGAAACAATTTTACAATTTTAGGGTTGATTGGAATTGCCGTTAACTAGTCCATTAAGAAAGTTTTACAGAATTGATGTTGATTGTCACTAACCTTTCTACCTCTGTCTGTCTGTCTCTCTGTCTGTCGTATCGATAGAAATGATCATTGTGATGCTTGATTGTGGTAGTAGCTTTTGTTTTCTTGGTTATAATATCATGTTTTATTATCCCGTCATATGTGCTCTGTGGTACCCTGTGATAACAAAGCATGCAACTGCTTGCTCTGTGTGTGGGTGTGGGTGTGTTGGTGTGTGTGTGTATGTGTTGTTTTTGTTTTGGTGTGTGGGAGACAGAGAGAATGAGAAAGTTGGAATAATGTTTTTGATGAGTGTTACGTGGATAAAAGAGGATGATTGTGTATTCTTAATGTATGTGAATTTAACATTAGTTTTGTGCCCGCTGTATATTTATATTATATTATATTATATTATATTATATTATATTATATTATATTATATTATATTATATTATATTATATTATTTATTTTTTTTTGGGTGAGGGTGTGTGGGTGGGTGTTATTAAAGAGAGTTTGTACGAGTTATTGTTGTATTGTATTGCATGTCATTGCTTTGTATTTCATTGTATTGTATTGCATTGTATTGTATTGTCTCTCTATCTCCACCTCCCACCCCCATCTTTCCCCCTCTTTCTCTCTCTCTCTCTCTCTCTCACTTATACACACACACATGTACACACAAACGTACACAAACCCACACATATCCCAGCTGATCGACCCAATGTGTATGTAGGTGCTTTAATATTCTCTTAGGCATTTTTTACCATTGTTAAGGTATATGCTAGTTTCAAAATTAATTTTATGTTAATTATTTTGTTTGTTCTGAATTGTTTATTAAGGACTTGCTGTTAGTTAACTCCATAGGACCTAATGCTGTTATTCTGTTTTTGACCTCTCTCTCTCTCTCTCTCTCTCTCTCTCTCTCTCTCTCTCTCTCTCTCTCTCTCTCTCTCTCTCTCTCTCTCTAGTCTAGCTTATTCTGGTTCAACTCTGTGGAATAACTTTCCTGACGATCTTCGCACTCCAGACTATAAAATTACATCATTTAGAACACGTCTCTTAAAACACATTAAAAATTAAATAAACGTTATTTGTTGTTAAAATTAACAACAATAATATGATTTAATATTTTTTAAAAAATATTTAAAATATTTATTCCATGATGATATTGTTTATTTGTTATTGTTCCATGATGTTAATGTTATAACATTCATTTGTTGTATTTAATAGTTCTTGTTACAAGCCCCAAGGGCAAGATGTAAAAAAGCGCATCCAGTGCTTACTCTTTTACCCTTGCAAAATAAAATTGTTATCTTATCTTATCTTATCTTATCTCTCTCTCTCTCTCTCTCTCTCTCTCTCTCTCTCTCTCTCTCTCTCTCTCTCTCTCTCTCTCTCTCTCACACGCACACATTTTTCTCTTACTTTTGTGGAATAACTTCAAGAGAAAGTGTGACAGGATTGATGATGAATTGCCACGGAGACTACTGCATGAAGCGTAGCTGAGTCTGGCCAGTACCTTTCAAGTGAGAGGCGTCCTCAAGTCTCGGCTATGCAGTATCAGAGATGACTGATGTTGTTGTTATGATTTGTTTGTTAACACAGGCTGGGTTAGGAGGAAGGAAAAAGCACAGAGAGGAGGAACCTGCCCCTTTGGAGCAGTATTTGGTAAGTCAGTACAGGGTTGGCATTCATTGCCAGAATCACTTAAGTGCTGCTGTGGCAACAGAAAGAAACATGTGGATTTGGGTTTCTATTTTGTTGTGTGGGGGAGAGGAGGGCGGATTGAATGAGGAGAGGTTTGTGTGTGAATGGGGTTGAAAGTTGAAGTAGACTGTGTCACCTTCCTGACAGGGATTTATTACCATACTCAGCAGCAGCAGCAGCAGCATTGTTAGTAGTAGAAGGATTTTATTTTTTGGGGGGGAGGGGGAAGGGAGGTCGTTAATTTAATTTTATCTTGTGTTTTTATATTATTTAAGAGTCATCACCCAGTCAGTTATTTTTCATTATTTTAGAATTATCATACTATGTGTACATGGACTATTAATTTATTAATTGTTTTTCTCATCTTTTGGGGTAGGGAGTAGAGGAGAGAAAAAGGAGCCAGAGAGAGGCTTTAAGAAATTTCTGTGAAATCCAGGATTGTCTCCCTTTCCAAGCCTGGATCACCACCTTTAGTTCCACCACCACCGCAGGCTTATTAATTAATATAATTATCTATTAAATGTTTTAAATGAATTTATTTATTTTAGGCAATTTATGAATACAAATATGATTTATATAATTTAATATAGTATTGTTTTTTTTAATGATAAAAGAAAGAGCAAAGTGTATCCAATTGTTGTCTCCTTTACTGTAATGTTGTTTTCTCTCCAGAAATATGTGCGAGATCCAGAAGCATCTCCGTACCCTAAGTTGGGTCACCACCACCGCAGCCGCAGCAGCAGCCCAACGAAGTCTGCCTCCCACACATCATCTACACCCTCCAAATCCGCCCACACTTACCCTACAGTGCACGATAAATACGTGGACGCTCGCAATGTGCTGCAGGTTAATTGATGGGGAACGATAGTGATGATGATGATGGCGATGATGATTGATAACGATGGTGATTGGTGAGGATGGTGACAATGACCTAAATGAATTGGGAATCGCAAGAAGATGTCTGAGCAAACTCCCCAGCCAAGCGATTGCCCACTCCTCTCCCACCCCAATCCTGTGTGAACGCAGACAGTGTCTGTTTTATTGAAATTGTCCAGTTTGGCGGTGGAGTAACAAATATTCCAAAGTACAGTTCTTCAAAATGTAATGTCTTCCTCATAGTGATTTTAGACCCACCACCCCCTCCACCACCACACCCCCCCCCCCCCCAACAAAAAGAAAACAACCTCAAGTATCAACCTCTTGAGGTTAAATGACAACAGACCGTTCTGACTCACATGAATAGCAATATGAGTCTCTGTACTCACCCCCCTCTCCCCCCCAAAAAAAAAAAAAAAAAAAGAAAAAGAAAATAAAAGTTTTTTTTCCATATTTTTGCAAATCTGTGTGAGATGAGTCCTGAATAGTCCAAAATAGTCCAAAAATGACCTGTATTCCCATGAGACTTCATAAATGGTCAGTGAATGAATGACTTCACTTCAAGGTCACAGGGTCAACATATGTTTTAAAAAAATTGTTTTAAACAAAATTTCACTTTTTTTCTAGGTTATTAATATTGAACTTATGGTTCTTTGAGGCATGATAGATATCAATGAGACACGCATACTTTAAACATTTTGTCAACCTCACTCCAAGGTCAAGATCACTGGAGCTGTTGAAATTTGGTTAGTTAAGGTACTTTGAAGTCTTGACCCTAAACAATGAGAGATATAAAGTCCAAACTAGTTGTATTTAGAGATGATAGATTGATCTTCATATATGTTCCTTTTTTGCGTTGATTTTGAAGGTCAAGGTCATGTTAGGCCTTGCAAAAACATATGAAAATAGGTAATCGTACAGTGGAATGGCTGTTTATTTAACCCATAGTGTGCAACAACTTTGGGTTATTTGATCAGACGTGCATGCACCTGAGGGTCAAGGTCATCCCAGGGTCACTTAAGGCCAAAGTCATTCCAAGGTCACCGCTTTGTGTGGGTGTGTGTGTGTGGAATAATACAACTTTTGTTGTTGTTTATTTGATAGTACATCAGTGTATTTGGAACCGGAGGCCAGGGTCATCTCAAGGTCAAGAGCATAGAAAGATCAAAATCGGTATTTGCATTTTAAAGCCACTGTTTTTTTGTTTTTTTTTCTGAGCACTCATTTTGATTTTAAATATTGAGAGTTCCATAAGGAACATGTGAGTCATATAGGCTGTGCCCTTCAAGTTAGGTATTTGTTTTGTGCAATAAAAAAAAAAAGAAAGAAAGAAGTTGTTGTTTATCTAGCTCTCAACAACTCGTTTACTTATTATGTACCAACTGTATGTTGAACAGAGTGTGGTAATGGAGAAAGAGACGTTGGAAAAGAACCTGCAGATGATGCTACATGCGCGACAAGACTTGGAGGCGTACTCTGTGATGGGAATAGCACAAACTGACCAGTAGGTTTATGTGCTTTTGGCAGTGCATGTACAAATACAGGCCACAGTATTGTGTACAAGTCTTGATACGTGTGAGTGTGTGTGTGTGTGTGTGTGTGTGTGTGCATGAGCACGCATGCGTGTATATGCATGTATGCATAAGTGATACAGGCCTGTGTGTTTTTAATACCAACAAACAAAAATACGGTCTGAATTCATGATGTCAGGCAAGCAAGAATTCCTCTGGCGAGCATGTAGATTTTTACATTACCTGTTAAAAAAAAACAAATTTTAAATTTAAAAAAAAAAAAAAAAAAAGCACTGTTGATATCTGATTTTATGTCTTTTTTGTTCCAGGTCGGATTTAGCCCGCATACAGAAGATTGTGGAAAAAAGGATTGCAAAACTTCAAGATGAAGTGAAGGTGGTAACATTTGATATTTTAAGAGTTAACAACTTTGATTCCACCCTTTCTAGGCTCATGCGCTGATCTGTCAAACAGACTGACAAGATAATGATAAAACTCCAACTAAAATCACAACTTGGCATAGTTTGCCTTTTGCTTCAAAGTTAAATGTTTGATTTAGTAGTATGCATTTTGGGAATAAAAGGACAAAGGTCCAAAGGTACATGAAATTGTACAAATGTTCGAGAGTAACACTTTCAAGTTATTATTTTATTCTGGGACGTTCCTTTCTGTCGCAGACGATGATTCCATTTGATTTCAGAGAAGGATCTTCAGCGCTTAAAACAAGTTAATGTTATTAAAATGACCACAAATTTATGTATAACTTGGAAGATTGTTTTTATCGTTGCCTTTGGAATAAAAACTGAAAGCGCAAGTTGCATGCATTGTTTTGTCCTGGTTTGTCTTAAACAGCATTGTATTCAACCTTACATTATTAATTCTTTTGTGTGTCCTTATCTTTGAATTTGGTAGTGAACATGCTATAACTAGAAGTGGAAATATTGAGCCACCTTTTGAAACTTTGGCAGGTTATCTGGAGAAACCAAGATTGCATTTGAATTGTGCCTGGTTCCAGAGGTGTAGTTTCATGTATTGTGCATTTTGTGCAAAGGCCACAAGCTTTATTTCAGCTGTAGAGATGACAGGCACGAACATGGAGTTGGATTCTTGGTCCACAAGAACATTCTAGCCACTGTCATGGGTTGCCGCCCAGTCTCCAGTAGACTCATTACCATCCATCTGAGAGCAGCCCCTTTCAACATTACCATCATCCAGGCCTATGCCCCAACATCAGACTATAACGACAGCGAAGTGGAGGATTTCTATGAAAATCTACAGGCTGTCCTTGACCAAGTGCCGTAGAAGGACATAGTCATAGTGCAAGGCGACTGGAATGCCAAGGTTGGCCAAGATGCGCACCACAACTGGGGAGACACATGTGGACCCCACTGCAACAACAAGACAAATGACAGGGGTCTGAGACTCTTGGAGTTTGCCAGATACAACAATCTGATACTGGCAAACACGCTTGGTCTCCACAAAAAATCCAAACGATGGACATGGCACAGTCCCGACGGGGAGCATCACAACCAGATCGATGACATCATGGTCAAGAAACGCTTCAAATCAAGCATCAACATTGGCAGGACGCGCACTTTTCCAGGAACAGACATCGGAAGTGACCACGATCTCGTGATGATGTCTTTCCGGCTTCACTTGAAGAGAGTAAATACAGCAAAGTGCACGAGACTGAAGTTCGACCTGGACAAACTGCAAGACCCGGAGGTGGCAGAAATATTTCAGGCCACAATTGGAGGGAAATTTGCACCACTGCTCATTTTGGGGTCTGGTGAAGTAGATGTCAACACCATGACCACCACCTTCAACTTAGCTGTGACAGATGCCGCCACGGCGATCCTTGGAAAGCACTGGTCAAAGAAGAAGCTGTGGATCACACCTGAACTTTTGGACCTGTGTGCTAGACGAAGAGAGATGAAAAAGAAAAAAGATCACCTCACAAGAAGCTCATGCCTACCGAAAAATCAACAATGAAATCCGAAAAGGCATGCGCACAGAAAGGAGAACTGGATAGAAGATCAATGCCAGGAAATAGAGAACAGTCTGAACAAGAACAACAGCAAGAAGGTCTACCAGACTGTGAAGCGGCTGACAAGTGTTAAACAGCCCAAGGTCTCCACGATCCAAAGCAAGTCTGGCATATGCCTTACAGAAGAACAAGAAGTCTTGGACAGATGGACCGAGTACTGCTCTGACCTTTTCAACCACAAACCAAACGGAGACCGATCAGTTCTAGCATGTCCAGAGAACAGAGAAGAAGAAGAAATCCTCCCAATTCTCCGAGAAGAAGTTGAGGCAGCAGTGCAATCGCTGAAGAAGGGGAAGTTAGCGGGAGTGGACAACATACCCACGGAACTGCTTCAAGCAGGAGGAGAAGCGATGATCGACGCACTCACCATTATCTGTAACAAGATCTGGCAGAGTGGGGAGTGGCTTACACCATGGACCCAGTCGCTTGTCATCACTCTTCCCAAAAAAGGTAACCTTCAGGAATGTGAAAATTACCGCACCATCAGCCTCATCAGCCATCCCAGCAAGGTCCTCCTGAAAATAATACTCAACAGGTTGAAACCCCAAGCTGAACAAATCATAGCTGAAGAGCAAGCAGGATTCAGTGCAGGGCGAAGTACCACTGAACAGATTTTCAACCTCAGAATAATCTGCGAGAAATACCTACAGCACCAACAACATCTATATCATGTGTTCGTAGACTTCAAAAAGGCGTTTGACCGAGTCTGGCCTGCAGCTCTGTGGGCAACCATGAGAGTGTACAACGTCAGCCCTAAAGTTATTGAAGTCATCAAAAGCCTGTATGACAAGGCTACCAGTGCAGTCCTCCAGAACAGCGCCATCGGAAACTGGTTCAGAACAACAATCGGTGTGCATCAGGGATGCCTACTCTCTCCAACACTCTTCAACATCTTTCTAAAGCACATCATGTCAGATGCCCTTGCAGGCCACGAATTCACAGTCAGCGTAAGGGGAAGGGCAATCTCCAACCTCCATCACAGTGGTGAAAAAACGGAAACTCCGATGGTATAGCCACGTCACCAGATCATCAGGTCTTGCAAAGACCATCCTTCAAGGCACAGTGCAAGGAGGTAGAAGAAGAGGGAGACCGAAAAAGAGGTGGGAGGACAACATTCGAGAATGGACTGTTTGACTCTGAGCGAAACAATCAGGGTTGCTGTGGACAGGGAAAGATGGAGTACACTGGTTAAACGATCAACGGTGGTGCCCCTACGACCTCTGAGTTATGGGATAGGATAGGATAGGATAGGATAGGCATTGTGTCTATCTTTCTGGAAACAAAAATATTAACGAAATTGTTCAGCTCATTCATTAATCAGTTGTATCTTCAACAAGAACATGCTAGTTTGTTTTGCGTTTTTAAAAATTTTTTTAAATTACAAAGATTTTTTTTTGTCCTTTATCAGTAATTGTTTTTGCTTCAGTCAGTCTTAGAGTCAGAACATTTTACATTGAACTTTTCATTTTTACAGCGAGAGGTGGAATGGGACTTGCAGCACAACGTGCCCACCAGAACAAGCAGCCTTCAAGATGCCAGCAGAAAGCCTGTGCGGGGAGGCCCTGGCTCAAAAACTGGGGTCGGGGTAGGGTTTGGATCAGGCGCTCCTCGAATGAGTCGCATTGATAGCGGACTGCAAAAGTCTCGATCTGACACGACTGCTGTGAAATCACGCGGAAAGAAAATCATCAAGGCCAAACCTGCGCCTCCTGTGAGTTCACTTTCGTTTTGGTATTAAAGACAGTTTTTGTTTTGATTAGAGCTCGTTCTCTTCCTTCTTCATTTTTATATTTAACATTTATGCATTTGTGATTTTTGACCGATTAAAAAATTGGTCAAATGAATTCAAACAACTGAAAACAAATAGTACAGTTAGAAGAATACAGGCAAGAATAACGCAAGGGGATAAAGTAAATCAATACCATTACAACCAGTAGTTCCATGGGAACTAAAGCGATTCAGTTCAATTGAATTCAACATAACTTTATTATCAACCACAGGAATTACATACAGTGTCATTAATGTCGTAATAAAAAACACATTTATTTATTTTATTGATTTATTTACTTTAACATCTCTCTCTCTCTCTTGTTCTCTCTCTGTCTGTCTCTGTCTCTGTCTCTGTCTCTCTCTCTCGTCCCTTATCTTAGCATCATCCATGCCTACCTAAAGCTTTGCTTCCCCCATGTCAGTGTTGTGGTTTCAATGTCATGATGCAGAGGCCCAAGATTCCATACGAAGATGAAGCGGAGATGACCAGGATCTACGGCAAGGCGGCCTACCAGAGAGGGAAATCCACTGTCAAGGACCCCTACCTGCATTTCCAGAACCAGGCCAAGCAGAAGACCTACCGCCTTCCCTCTCCACACAGGACTGATGGTAATGACCACACGTTTGTTGTTGTTGTTGTTGCTGGTGTTGTTGTTTTGTTGTTGTTGTCATCGTTGTTTTGCTTTGTTTTGTTTTGTTATAAAAAGACCCATGCTATCAAGGATGTTTCTCTAAATTTGGTGACATTGAGTTTTCTTGGGACGTTGCTTAGTTGTCACATTACAAGATGATACAAAGGGTAATCGTTGCTCAAACCGACCCGCTAAGCTTAAAAGTTTTAGACGTCTTTTTCTTGTTGTGTAAATGAACAACTGTGCCTACCTACTATACACATCTTCACAGCGGTGCTATGTTTTAGAATAACCTGGGTGCTACTGCTAGCAAGTAACAGGCATCTTTAAATAAACTAATTAATTTTTTTATCGATTTATATGAAAAGAGTATTTTTAAAAGAGGTTATTTTATCACTTAACCTTATCTTTTTCTTCCAGTGGGACAACACTCACTGTAATTTTATTTATTTATTTATGTTTGGGGGAGGGAGGGTTGCGAGGGGCCTTTTAAGCCCAATAGTTGTTCTTCAAATAATCCCCTTACTATAGTTAAGGAAAAACTGTTGAAGATTCTGACTAGAGACCTGCAGTTACACATTATAAACAAAGAAACATGTCAGCAAGTCAGTCTCTTCAAATAGGCAGATTGCAGTCTGCCGTAAACACAGTTACACCTAAGTTAAGTCAGGGTGGCTCAGTTGTTTTGGGAATATGGAGAGGGGGAGGGAGGTGGTTTGACAGTGCCTTTGATGCTGCAAGTTGGCGTCTTAGATGTTTTGAGTGAGATCCTGATTTTAGACACCACCTTCAGCAAATCTTTGGCCAGTCAGAACAGATAATTTTAGTTTCAAATTTTAGGTTTGCTTGACATTGTTTTTGCCTGAACAACGCAGTGCTGGCACAATGCTGAGATGGTTTCACTGTCTGTCCCTTGTTGGATCCAAAAACCACATTTTCAGCCCTTTTGTGAAGAAAGATTTTTTGACTTGGCTTGACTTGAATTGACTGAACTTGATGGTACTTGACAGGGCTGCAACTGTGTTTGGTTGTCTCTTCTGTATGTTCATTTTTCTTGCTCTTTGACTCACATGCATAGCAATGTGAGTCTGTGTATTCACCCACCCACCCCACCCCTCATTACTCCTCTCCCTCTCTCCACCGCCATCCCTCCCCCCACCCCTCTCCCCATCCCCCACCCCCCCAAAAAATCCAGATATTTGCCAATCTTTGCGAATTGAGTCCTAAATACTCCAAATATCACATTAAAACTTTTGGGGGGGGTTCGTCTGTCGTCCGACGTCCGCCTGTGCAAAACCTATTTCATCTATCACAACCAAACTTGGTAAAATGGTATATATCCATGAGACCTCATACATGATCAGTGAATGAATGACTTCACTTCAAGGTCAAGGTCAAAGGGTCAGCAACTGTTAGTCAAAACATTAAAATTTTCCAAAAAATTTGATTTTTTTTTTCTTCTAAATTCTTAATATTGAAATTATGTTTCTTTGAAGCATGATAGATATCAATGAGACACACATACTTTCCACATTTGGTCAACCTCACTCCAAGGTCAAGGTCACTGGAGCTGTCCAAAGCCCAAATTGACCTTGACCCTAAACTATGAGAAATATCAAGTCCAAACTTGTTGTATTTAGAGATGATAGATTGATCTTTCATATATATATTCAGTGTTTGTGTTGACCTTGGAGGTCAAGGTCATTGTAGGCCTTGCAAAACATACAGAAGATAGGTCTTTGTACAGTGGAATTGCTCTATTTATCCCATAGTATGTAACATTGGATTATTTTGATGATATGAGAGTGAGAGGTCATGTGAAGGTCAAGGTCATCCCAAGGTCAAGGTCACTGAAGATTAAGGTCAGTCCAAGACCACTGATTTTTGGCATAATACAACTTTTACTGTAGTTTATTTGACCATACATGAGTGTATTTGGAGCTGGAGGTCAAGGTCATCCCGAGGTCAAGAGCATAGAAAGATCAAAGTCGATATTACTTTGTATTTTAATGCCACTGTTTTTTTTTCGTTTTTTTTTCTTCTGGGCACTCATTTTCATGTTAAATGTTGCGAGTTCCATAAGGAGCATGTGAGTCATATGGACTGTGTCTTTCTAGTTTAATTTGATGTTTCCTTGTTCTCTCAAGCCACTATGAGTGTGAGGTCTCACAAGACCCAGACAGGAGCAGGACATTCGTCAGGCACCATGCACACTGCTGCACTTCAGCAGGATATAATGTACTTACAAGGCGGACAACCTCGGCAGTACTACTTCAGTCCCACCAAGGGTTATGTGCCCATCACCAATTCCTCAGGTGGGCATGGCGGTGAATGTCAAAGATACTTGTGCAAAGAAACATAGCTCCCTTGCTAACATTGTCTTCGCTTTGAACAGATCTGTCATTAGAAAAAAGAGCTACATAAATACCCTTTACAATAGTAGTAGTAGTAGTAGTAGTAGTAGTAGTAGTAGTAGTAGTAGTAGTAGTAGTAGTAGTAATAATAACAATATCTTTTTTTTTATATATATATATATTTTTTTTTTTGCTTGCAATAAACCTTTTTTTTAAGTGACAAGTAAACGTGGAACTAGCGAACACCACAAATTAATTATAAAATACATAAAATTTTTGTCAAAGTATTTGTAGATATTATCTAGAAATGTTAAACAGTATAATAAATAGAATGTAGTTATTGTGAATGTTGTTATGTCATTGAAATAAACCCATAAATTATTGCCCACAGCCCCAGTTTCAGGTCATCTGGTGCCTATGGCCATACCACTCAGCCAGCCATACTTGGAGCCGGGTTTAGCCACAGGTAGAGTTTCAGCCCCCCACAGTGCTGACACCGCCGCCTCACCCATGCGACCATTGGTCACCGCAGGCACCAACGTAGCCATGGTTTCAATGACAACTGGTGAGGAGCTTCGGATGGAGAGAGCCCCGGAGCTTGGCACACAGGTAAGTGAAGAGAAACACCCACGCAAAGACTCCCCCTTCATCCGCCCCCATGTGAGCATATGCACACACACTCAAACTTGTGCACATGCACACACACATAAACACACCCCCCCCCCCCCCCCCCCGTTGGGGTGCCAGAGGTTTCAGTATAAATAGTATCCTACCTTTTTTCTTGAAAACTCTTCCGGGACAAGACTCCTTGTTTGTGTATGAGGTCTGTTGGATCAGCTTGGAAATATTGGACGCTTTCTGCCAGGTGGTCACTAGGGCTTCCTATGATGTTATTATTTAGCAATGTAGGCATTTTATATGTATGTGTTTTGTTGATAATTTATAATGATGTTTGTATTCTATTTTGTTTTTGTAAACGGAGGTTCGATAAGTTGGCGTGAAGCCTCAGCCGTCCTCTGCGTGGGATGTCTTTATTGTAAAATGACTGGCTGGTGGAGAGCTTTCGGTTTTACCACTAGGGTTGTTTCAGCAGATCTTTTATGCGGATCGGGGGTTGTCCGGTCCTGATTTGGCTCGGAAGAGTCCGCTGGACCTAAAGCAATAATAATGTAATGTAATTCGGAAAGACAGGACCATCAGTCTACATTCCAAGGTAAGGCTGCTGCGTTCCCTTGTCATCTCCATCTTCCTATATGCTTGCGAAACATGGACCCTCACAGCAGATCTCCAACGAAGAATACAAAGCATGGAGATGAGGTGCTACAGAAGACTTCCAGGCATTTCTTATACCCAGCACATCACCAATGACGAAGTCCGACAGACCATTACACAAGCCATTGGATAACACGATGACTTGCTCACAGTGGTGAAGAAACTGAAACTCTGATGGTATGGCCACGTCACCAGATCATCAGGTCTTGCAAAGACCATCCTGCAAGGCATGGTGCAAGGAGGTAGAAGAAGAGTGCAAGGAGGTAGAAGAAGAGGGAGATCGAAAAAGAGGTGGGAGGACAACATTCGAGAATGGACTGGTTTGACACTGAGCGAATCAATCAGGGTTGCTGAGGACAGAGAAAGATGGAGTAAGCTGGTTAAACGATCATCTGTGGTGCCCCAACGACCTTTGAGTTACGGGATAGGGTAGGATAGGAATAAGAACAGCTCAGTCAGATTGCTTAAAATGGAGAGAGTGACAGGAATGATCCGTGTATTTGCCTTTGGTGCCACCTAGTGGTTTAACTTTGGGACTGCTTCTGTTGGAAATGTACCAAACAGCATCAGTGGTTTAAAAAAATGTTTAAACCCGTTTCTTTCTTTATTTCTATTTGTGTGTGTGGGTGGGAGGGGAGGAGCGGGGCTGGGGGAGGAAGGGGACATTTAGTTTTGACCTTATTTGAGCAGTACATCCATGTGTTGGTTGAAGAATGAAACAATTATTTAGTTTCGAATCTTTCAGATATTGCCAGCGGTCGACATCGACACACTCTCTCCATCTTCATCGCCACGAGGCAGTGACGTACAGATCAGTGACCCTGACACTCTGCGTAATGCCAGATACCTCCAGACCGTTTACCACCAGGTACTTGATTGCTTGTTTGAATCATTGATTAACTGGTTTACTGATTGATTGAAAAGTATTGGTTGATTGTGTGACAGGGTGCGTAAAGGGATGGGAGAGGAGTGGGGGGGGGGGGGGGGGGGGGGGGTTGAGAGGAATAAAAATGAATCCAAACACCTTCAACACAGGGGTCGTATTTTTTTTTTTTTTTTTTAAATATGCCATTATTTAAAGCTTACAATTGGTTCTAGGCAGTTCAGTTGGTTTCAAACGGTGATTCTGGCATACTGTCAATGTCTGTGCGGGTGTGTGTGTATATATTTATGGCTCTGTTATTTGACAGTGGGTTTAAAATATTAAGTGCGGGGAGGTCTAATTACTCCTATCACTAATTACAGCCATTCTTTTAAATCTTCTAACCAATGAGCAATGACGCTCTTGAAAAACATAAAAAGTAACAAAGTTTATTTCTTGTATACTGAGTGATATAAAAATCTGGGATTTTAACTGCCTTCAATTTTCTTACCTCTCTTCACTTGATGAAGAAAGCCTTTGCAAAAATGCTGGATAGATAACATTTTGTTATCACGGATCCTATTTACCACCACAAAAGGTTTCTAAAACGTTTTACTTGTCACTTGTTTAATAAGATCCTGCAGTCAACTTTTACTCTTCTTATCTTGAAACACTGTGAAATGGTCGTCTGTATCCTATGGCACACTTCTACTTTCTATTAGTATAACCACTGGCACAGCAGAAAAATGGGAAGACAGCCATGGGACGAGGCAGCACATGTTGACTACACAACAAACTACGCATTTTGGTTTTGTTTATAAACGAGTCTGCAAAACAACCACACGATAGAACAATAATATCAAATATAAATTTCACTAATTCATATGGACTGCACATAAACATAATTATTTTGTCAAATAACAAGTACACAAATCTTGCCTGACTGTAGCTGAAAAAAGTCCTCCCTAGCTATTTCACCGTTGAACACCTAGCATTTCACAAATCGAAAGCTCACCACTCCAGCCGCCATCTTTTTCTCTTTGCAAACATCCTTTCAAGACTGCCACAGAGCACTCTCTAGCACTCTCCATCAATGTAGGGTTGCCCAGACTTTCCGCCAAAATAGTTAACGTAGCCTTACAGGGCAACTCTCGGCTCATCTTTCCTATCATCCTCTTACTCCCCAGAAGACAACAACTAGCAAGGATTATGTCCAGACTGCTATCATTAAGCTCCTCCATTTCCACCATGTAAGACAACTCAAGCTTCCAAAAACTGATGGTCTCCCTTGAAATAAGTCAGGTGTTGAAGTTGATGGTCTCCCTTGAAAGAAGTCAGGGGTTGACCACTTCACAACATAGACTGTAGTTTTGTATAAATGTCGTTCTGTGTTAGCATTGTGTCGTTTCACCGTGACGGTTGACTGTGTAGTCCAGTTCTAAAATCACGTGCACATGAGGAGACATTAAAATAAAATATTGAACAGGCAACCTATACGCTGACTGAGTTTCAGAGATCTATAGGCAGTGTGTAGGTGCATGACAATCCTATGGGGGTCAGCGTTGTTGTTTGGGCAGACTGCCTCTATAAGCTTAGTAACAGCTCGAGAGCAGCAAAAGGGCAGTTGAATTGATTTGAAAATGCTCTATGTTTCCCCAAACAGGAGAGCTCAGAAAGTGAAGAAGAAGGGGACAGAACTCTGACAGAACATGCCTCTGATGAAGAAGAGCAGTACGGCACCGGCGTGACTTTGCCAGGATATCACCAGCCCACCCCTGCAAGGGCTTTAGCTGAGGGCAGCATCCTTGGTGGAGCTTCCAAGGCCAAGAACCATGACAGGGCCTCGCAGCTGAGAGAGGAGGGGAGAGTACCGTGGGAAGAAAGAAGTGATGAGATTGCAAATGACTTGAGAAGTCGAGACATTCTCCAGAATAATGCTAGATATTGGTACGCTGTATTTTGAATTTGACCTTAGTATAAATAAAACGGTGTCCAGTATCGTATTTCAAGGAGACTGTAATCGAGCAAAATAAGTAATAATAATAATAATAATAAGGATATTTATATAGCTCTTTTTCCCAATGAACAATATCAGTTCAAAGCGCAGTACTCAGGCATTCATTCTTTCTAAACATCCGGATTCATTCAAAATAAAATCAGACACTTGCTAACGAATAAGAGACGAGGGAGGGAGGAAGGAGGTTGAGAGCTAAGGATGGGGTGGGTGGTGGCGGTGGTCTGAAACAAAACAAAAAACAAAACAAAACAAATGAAGGAATGACGACGATGATGATGGGAGGAAAGATCAGAAACATTTAAGGAAGAGACAAGTTTCCAAGTTGGATTTGAAAGTAGCTATGTTTGGAGAGCTGCAAAGAGAGAGGGGAAGAGAGTTTCAAGTTGAAGGGCCAAGCACTGAGAAAGATCGACGGCCAGCAGAGGAGAGTTTGTAGCGGGGTTTGTGAAGCATGAGGGTGTCGGAGGAAAAACGATCATTTCTAGAAGGCTTATAGAATTGAATGTTCTGGGTGAGGTAGGAAGGGGCTAAGCCATGGACGCACTTGTAACAGAAAATAGTGATTTTGTAGATAATTCTATGAGACACTGGAAGCCAGTGGAGTGAATGTAGAAGGGGAGTGATATGATCAGATTTTTTGTTTTTGAGAACCAAACGTGCAGCTGAGTTCTGAACACGTTGGAGCAGATAAATAAAAGAAGAAGGAAGTCTAGCCAGGAGAGATTTACAGTAGTCTAAGCGTGACACAACAAGAGAGGAAATGAGTTTGACAGTAGCAACAGTGGTCAGATGTTTGCGGACAAGGCCTATTCTACTGAGATGAAAGTTGCATGTTTGACAGGTTTTGTGTATGAATTCCGACATGGAGAGGGTGTTGTCAAGAACGACACTAAGGTTTTTGACAGAAGATGACATAGGAAGAGTGGTCTGGCCAAGAGTGACAGTGTCTACAGAGGAAGAAGACAGGTTGTGTTTGGTACCTGTGAGCATAACTTCAGTTTTGTTTGCATCGAGTTGGAGCTTGTTGACTGTCATCCAGTTAGAAATGTCTTCAAAGCATTCAGAAGTTTTGGTCAGAATGGATGGAAGGTTTTGAGGAGTGTGTGTGACTGTTTTTTTAGCTGTGTATCATCTGCGTAGAAATGGTGGAAAGTGTCATGGTTTTGGATGATGTGAGACAGATTAATGAATTCAATTATTATGTGGTTATGTGAATGTCCCCATCGGTCAGTGATCTGCTTCTTACGTTGATTTGATTTAATTGGATTATATATTTGTAGAAAGAGACTGTTCCTAACACTGGATGATCATGTAGAATGGAGCACTGGAACACCATGCATTTTGTGGTTTGGATGCTGGTGTTGATGTGTCGACTGCTACAGTTTGCAGTATATTTATGGGGATTTCATTGTGATAATGATTTAGCGGATCCAGGGGTGCTTTGGCAGAGTCAGTGGTTCAGCTGAGAGCCTGCAGTTGGAGTTTTAATATGTGCTGGCGTTTTGTATGGTCAGGTGAGATGGCTGGATTGTTTGCCGAATTTGTAAGTGTGCATGATTGGCAACTGGTTGTGGGTTTGGGGAGGTGGGGTTGCTCTGATTGGTTTGGAATGCGTGAATTCAACATGACATGTGTGTATTCTTTGTGCATGTTGAAATATGTCAGAAAACGAATGAATGCTATAGGTTATGTGAAATAGAATAGGAGTTTTAGGTAATGGTTTTCTCTTGTTCAAATTGTTATTTTGTTTATAATTGTTTATATATGTAAATATATATTTTAAACACAGTTTCTATTATTATTCTTATTTTGTTGGTCTTAAAAAAATCTTGATGTATACAGACCTTAAATTAAATTAATGAAAAGGGACACCGGATTACGAGTTCCTTTCTACATATTATATCATGATATGATTTTAATTTTTTAAAAACTTTAAAAAAAAAATGTTTGTGATTTCAGGATAGAACAGGAGCTCATGGCGAGACTGTTGATGAAGATGTACCCAGTGATGTCTGCTCAGCCTGACCCAGAGCTGCAGGAAATAGATGACTCTGAGAGCATTCCTGATGATGAATCACTCATTGGTGAGCATTCCAGTCAATATTTCATTCCAAACCTGAGTCGTTTCAAAAGGTAACGGTAGTATAGGTTTTATAGTACGTTGCTATTACCTTTGATTTTGTTTTAAAGCTAAGTTTTAATTTAAGCATTACTGCTTTATTTCTAGTGCCATGGTAATTAGTGAGAGTATGTTTATTTTGATTTTTTTAAATTGTGTCTTTTTATGCAAAATGTTATTATGTCTGAATATCTTACAGCCTAAAAGATTATGTTTAATACTCTGGTAATCTAATTAGTTGTTATATTGCAAGCCATGTGATTCCAGTGCATTGTGCTGCCTTGTGACATGCAACGTACTGTTTGGCTTCTTCAACTGCAGTGTGTGTGTGTTATACTCGTTGTTGGTTTTATCAGTAGTTGATTCAGCCCCGATGCTTAAATCCTGATAAGTGTAACCCAGATTCGTTTATCCACGCAACCTGTTCACTCAGCAACAAGGCAGGAGTCGTCTTATGAAGTTTTCCAACTTTATTCAGCATAGATCAACAACTGCATACAATTGCTTTTTCCACTTTCTCACTATTTTCAACGCAGTGCATCAATTATATAGTTTTTCTCTACTCTAGAGAATGTTGGAATATTCGAGCTTTATGCAATTATAACCAATCAGAATAAACTTTGTCATCACTGTCTTACGCCATACAACATTTTTTACAGTCCAAGAATTTTATCAGCTATCTGTAGATCTATCTAGACGCTTTGATCGATAGTAAACAAGCACCCTAGAAAATTCTCCAATAATATCGATCAACGAAAATTATCAACATTATACCAAGCTTCTTCTAACAACAACGCAAAATCAAATCAAAGGTAAATACATTCTGTTATTGAATGCTTTCCAAAACAAAACGATTGGATCTATTGTGCGCGTCTTACACGTACTATCATGCGCGTCGCAAATGTAACAGTGTGTCTGTGTGTGTGTGTATGTGGTGTGCGTGTGTGTGTGCGTGTGTATGTGGTGTGCGTGTGGGTGTGTGCGCGTGTGTGTGTGTGCGAGTGTGTGTGTGATACTTGTACTATTGTGTGTGAGATTGTCAGCATTGCGAGTGAGGTGTGTTGGATGAAGTATTTATGTATTATTAATATAAATAGTTTTAAACTGTGATCCTGTACCTGGTGTAATTCCTTTTGAGGTAATAAAAATGTGATTTATTGTATTGTATTGTATATTTTAAACTTTCCTAGTCTAAAATTACTTCAGTGTAGAGATCTCACAGGAAATAAGCCTGAAGCAAAGTGTTTGATTTAAGGTTGTTGATTTTTTTGCATTATAAAGAGCGACCAGGATGAAGGCAAATATTCTTTTAGTAGTGTTTTTTTTAAAATATATAATTCTTATGAATTTCATAATAAACAGAGTAGATTCTCTTTTACAGATTTATTGACTTAAGGATTCATACAACCAGAGAAAGTCATGGAATTTCAAAATTGTTTTTTCAGGACTGGAAAATCATTGAAATTCCAGTGAAGTCATGGAAAGTTATGGACATTTTAATAAAGTTGAAAAACGTTTTTTCGGAAAGTTTGTTTTTTTGGGACTTTTTTTTAACCAAATCAAATTCTACGAGAAAGTCAGCAAAGGAGAAGAAGGAAAACCTTGACATTCAAAAGAACATTGATGCCAAACTCAAAGACAGTAACAACTTAAAGCTAAAACTAAAATGAATGGCCTTGAGGTACAGTGGAACCTCCGGTATCCGTCTCTCTGGTATACGACTCCCTCTGTTATGTGACCTGAAAACTTCTGACGGATTCACTTCCAATAATAAATGGCCCCCACGGGCTCGGCTCCGCGCGCCGGGTTGGACCCCATGCCTCTCTCTGGCTGGGTGACTAAGTTGCCTACCCCTTTTTCTTCTCTTTTGTCTTGTTTCTGTCTTATTGGTCCTTTCATCTATATTCTTTTCACACATAAATTCTCCCACTAAACTGTGCAGTTTTGGCTTCCTATCGTCTGCCTTACCGGACTTTTCCTGTCTTCTTTTTCCCCATCATTTCTACTTTTTCTACCCTCCCTTTTTCTCTGTGGCCTTCTCTTGGCCCCCTGGGTTTGCCGTGCAGGGCAACCCATGTCGGGGGAGAATGGTATTCCTGGAGGTTGAGGTCACTGAGGGACTGCGTTCCCTCACACTAACACACCTCTTTGGCTCGGACTTCTCCTAGACGGGAGGCTGGGTGTATATCCCCCCTGTAGCCCTGGTGCGTTCCCTTGCTGGATTTTCCGCTTGGACGCATCCCCTTGTTGGACTCCGTGGTGGGTGGGGAGCAGGGGGGATGAATTAACAATCTTAAAACATGGCATCCACCAAAAAACAAAAACGAACTTATGACGGACGGGACAAGGATATTGGACATGATTCTGACAGCGACACTGAAACTAGACACACGGCCAAGGAATCTGGCCTTCTCAAAACATGGCCATGCTTTCTGATCGTTAAGATGACAAACGAAAGCCAAAAGATTTCCCCTTTTGTCGTGGAAAAGTGGTTTGAGGGAGTATCCCGCCAGATCAAAGATATTAAACGACAACGAGATGGTAGTTTTTTAGTGGACTGCCCCAAAGAAAAGACTTCGGAACAATTGAGATCCAGAGATGGCACCAAGTTGGAGCTAGGTAGCAGAGTGTTTGACGTGAGTGTGAGTTGTCACCGCACACTCAACTCCTCCAAAGGAGTTGTGCGGTCGTCCCAGTTTGCTGGTTTGTCTGAGACCGAAATAAGAGATGGTTTGGCTAAGCAGGGAGTGACTGAGGTACATAGGGTCATGCGAAAAGATAAGGACGGAAACAGAGTACCCACAAATACTCTGTTTCTGACCTTTTGCACTCCTGAAGCTCCAAAAAGAGTTATTGTGTGTTATGAAAGTATTCCTGTTTCCGTGTTTGTACCTTCGCCACTACGCTGTTTTAAATGCCAGAGGTATGGACATGGTAGCACGGCATGCAATAACACGCTGACCTGTTTCAGGTGCGGGGGGGGATTTTCATGGTGAACAGTGCGGTAATGCTCCAAAGTGCTTTAATTGCAAGGGAGACCATCCTGCATCTTCCAAATCTTGCCCTGCTTGGATCAGGGAGGCTGAGATAAAAAAAATCAGATCCCGAGACAAATGCTCCTTTCCAGAGGCGAGAAAACGGTATGAGCTTCTCAACCCGTGTGACACAAACAAACCGAGTTTTGCTAAAGTGGCCTCAACAAACACTTTGCCAGACATGCTCAAATCCATCTCATCCATGATCTCTGTTGCTAACAATTCTGCTTTAGGATCGTTCCTGAGCTCTTTGAAAGAATTAACACAATCGCTAGAGAAACGTCTGTTGGATAGTGAGAATAAGGAGAGAGTTAGTGTTGCCCCCAGTAACCAGCAGCGGTCGACCACAAGCGGGCCGACTTCCACTGCGACAGTGCCACCTCCGACAGCCGCGTCGAAAGCCGTTGCCACACCTCTGCACCCTGTTCCGCCTCCGGGGCAGGGGCGGACGTCTGGTTTGCGACCTCCCTCCACATCACCCCATTGGGGTCGAACCCATTCGGCTGAGGTCGCGCAGCCTTCGTCGAGCTCTAAGTCCTCTTTAAGGACTGACAATAAGTCAAGACCATTGTCTTCCAAAAAAGATGTTCATTCGAATCGTTTCACCTCCCTGGAGGTAGAATCAGTTGACATGGAGGAGTCATCTCCACAGAAGTCAGCACCTCCTTCTTCAGCTAAAAAATAATCTATTATAATTAAGGAGAAACTTATAAATTGATTGAAATAAAACATACTTCTTTTATTTCGTTTTACCATGACCTTTTTAATACAATGGAACATTAGAGGCCTTAAAGCCAACTACGAACAGTTGCTCCTGCTTTCTAAAACCCGACCAAGCTTAATTTGTCTACAGGAAACTCTTCTGAGTCCTGATAAAATACTTCAGTTATCTGGATACTCTTGCTTGCAGTCCAATGTTTCTCGTGGGAACGCTTTATGTGTTCGTTCAGATATTTTATTTAGCCCAGTTACATTGTCCACACCCCTGGAGGCGATTGCTGCTCGATATCTTTCCAAAAAACTGTAACAGTCTGCTCCTTATATTTATCCCCTTCCAAAACAATTTGCAAAGCTGCTTTACTAAACTTGATAGACCAACTCCCATCTCCCTTCGTGATTGTTGGGGATCTGAACGGCCACTCCCCCAGATGGGGAAGTGACCATCAGAATCCCTAAGGCAACATTTTGGAGAATGTTGTCGATGACCTCAACCTTTGTATTTTAAATTCAGGTTCCCCTACGTATTGTAACCATTTAGGAAAATTTTCTAATTTAGACCTGGCCATCTGTGACCCCCCTCTTTTTTTGGACCTGGATTGGAAACCTTATACGGATCTCTGTGGGATTGATCATTTTCCAATTTTTCTAAAGTTTCTAGAAGATCAATCTGAGGAGCCCCAACGGCGCTGGAATTTCAAAAAAGCAAATTGGGACCAATTTGGACACTCCGTAGCTTGTCGAATTACCAATGACATTCTCAATTCCGAAGATCCAGCTTTGGAGTTTTCTAACATCCTATTAGAATGTGCTTCCGAAAATATACCCAAAACATCTATTAAAAGCAGTGCCCCGAAGACCCCTTGGTTTGATGAAGAATGCAAGACTCTCCATCATCAAAGGAAGCAAGCCCAACGGAGTTTCTTTCGAAATCATACAGCTGAAAATAAACTTAATCATCAGAAACTGCGAGCTAAAACTAGATATATATTTAAACAAAAAAGGTGTCTATCCTGGAAAACTTCTGTTCCAAACTTCGTACCAAAACCTCTCCCAAAACAGTCTGGAAAATTATAAAAAGAATTAAAGGAAAAAACTCCAAAGCTGTGATCCAAGGTCTGAAAAAACGTGGACAGATTATCACTGACAGAAAGCAGGTGGCTGACTTGTTGGCCTCCACCATCCATCACAATTCTTCATCTGCTCATTACTCCCCCAAATTCCAAAACATCAAAGATAAAAAAGAAAGAGAATCCTGTTTTTTTTAATGCTGATAATTGTGAACCATATAACCTTCCATTTTCTATGGAAGAATTGACAGATTCCATCTTAAAATCCAATAATTCTGCTTCTGGCCCTGATGATATTCATTATCAGTTAATTTCGCACCTGCCTACAGATTCCCTTAAAATTCTCTTGGCTGTGTTTAATCATATCTGGTCTTCTGGTTCCTTTCCCCCATCTTGGCGAGAGGCAGTAATTGTTCCAATACCTAAACCTGGAAAGGATCACTCTGACCCTAACAACTACAGGCCTATTGCCCTTACAAGCTGTTTGTGCAAAACTATGGAAAGAATGATCTATGAGCGTTTGCTGTGGCAGTTAGAATCCATTAATGCTCTTGATGTCACTCAGTGTGGTTTCCGCAAAAACAGGAGCACTTCAGATCATCTCGTCCGATTCGAGTCGTTCGTTAGAACCGCGTTGGTTAACGGCGAACATGTTGTTTCTGTGTTGTTTGATCTAGAAAAGGCTTACGACACCACTTGGAAGTTCGGGATTCTAAAAGATCTAGAACACTTAGGCTTCTGTGGGAACTTACCCATTTTTATAGAAAAAATTTTAACCGATAGAAAGTTTCAGTGGCAGACTGAATGGTCTACTCAAATCAATAACAAACTATTTCAAATTCTTCCAGATTTGTCAGCTTCTTTGCCTTTCTTTGCCTATCTTTGCATCCACTCGCAAAGAAGAAACAGTTTTGGCTCGCCTTCATATTGGACATACTTATATCACCCATAGTTTCCTTTTAAAAGGAGAAAAACCACCATGGTGCTTTGCATGTGACAAATCCTTTTCCGTTCGCCATTTTATGTCTGAATGTGCTGATCTGGTTGATGAAAGAGAAAGATGTTTTGGTTCAATGCCTTTTAATGAGATTTTTAAAGTTTGCACTGGTCAACACTTGTTCCAGTTTTTGCATGATGTTGGTTTGTTTTATCGCATTTAAGTCATATACTCTTGTTGAATATTCTTGGTTGAATTAGTTAGACTGATTTCATTCACATCTTTTGTCATATTTAAATGTTAACAGTTTGGTCTGATTTTGCTTAATTTTGTGTGGTCCTGATTCGGCTCTCGGCAGTCCGCTGGACCCTATAAGCACTGAATATCTATCTATCTATCAATAATAAATGACCTCTGGTATGTGACAACCTCGTTTATGCGACCAAAGACCGTGTCTTAAGACTTTTATACGACCGTCTTAAGCAATTTAAAAGAGATATTAGTTAATTCTGTACCTTTCGTTTTTTTCTCTCATGTTAGTGTACGCCTGCTGTTGTCTGCTATTTCCGGTTCGCAAGTAAGGGACATTACTCGCCTACACTGGCTTGTCAAAATGGCGTCGCGCAAGAGGAAAATTTTGAGTTTGGCAGAGAGAATGAAAGTGATTGAAAGAAGTGAAAATGGGGAGTTGTTTGTCTATTACAAGAAGTTTAAACGTTGGGAAGACCCAAATTAAGCTCATCATAAAGGATAAGGAATCTTTGAAACTACGATGGGAGAGTGGAGAAAGTGGCGAAAGGAAAACATCGAAACTGAGAGCTTCTGCACTGACAAACTTAAAAAGGACCTGATTAATCTAAAACAGGCTTCAATTTCAAAGTTTTTTCCTGTTCAAAATGTCTGAAGACCCGACTGTTTTCTATTTTTAAGTTGTGACTAAAAGACAAAGCTAAAAATGAAACATGTTTTACAGTTTTCTTTGTCAGAGAATACATGCTGACGAGTGTGAAAATTATGACTACATACCCCTCCGAGACTGACCCTCCCCCCCCCCCCCCCCCCACCCCTTGTTTCCGTTATAAGACCACCACCTCTATTATAAGACCGTTTTTTCTCAGATTTTGGACGGTCGTATACCGGAGGTTCCACTGTATTTGTAGGATTTTTGTTTGTTTGTGTATGATTGTGTGTGTGTTTGTTGTTCGTGTGTGTGTGTTTGTGTGTGTTGTGTGTGTGTGTGTGTGTTGTGTGTGTGTGTTGAGCGGTGTACCTGTCCTCGAAAAATATAATTTGGGCCTGGAAAAGTCATGGAAAATTAGCCTAATAACTCTGTATGAACCCTTGACTTAATTATAAGAGTGAGAAAGAGTGTGAACAGACGCTCTAAAAGCAATGATTGAATTGAATAGATTGAGGCAAGACATTGTTATCATCAAAAAACATACATTCAGTATTTCACAGTTAGGATCTCAAGTTTTGCGCCTTTGTCTGTTTGTTTGTTCTTTTGCTCACACTGTCATACTGTGAGGACTGCATATCGTTGTTCTGGTGTGTGGAGTGGTGTGTTGTGTCATATTGTGTGTATTGTTGTGTTGTGTTCTGTTGAATTGCATTGTATCATTACAGTGGGCGACACCATTGGCCAGAGAGGACTGCAGCTGTTCATCGATGCTGGTCAGCCGGTCAACTCCGCTTTGGTCAACGCCCTAGTGCGAGAGGTCATCGCGGAGAAGGTTGGGGGCATGCTGGGAAGACGACAAGATGCTGACTCGACGGACGCTGTTACCAGGGCAGAGAGAGAGAGAGCACACGGAGGAAGAGAAGTCATGGATGACGAAGAAGCCCAATATGTTAGGGTGAGACTTTTTGCTGTCGAGTATTATTTGCTTCTTGAAGATGCAAGATTTTCACACTCATACACAGAAAAACAAACCATAGTTTGATGCTAAGCTTTAAAAATTTTTTTTAAAATAAAAATAGAACTAATGCAGTTGTGCCTTCTGTTAATATACAACTAGAAAGAGATGTGCGCTGAAGAAAATGAGATTATTTGTTTATTTATATATTACATAATAGTGTCTTCAGTGTTAAAGGAGGTGTAGTTTGTTTATTTATTTATTTATTTATTTATTTATTTATTTATTTAATCGTTCTTATATAGCGCTTTACCAGCTCAAGAGCTGCTCAAGGCGCTGGCCGATACAGGATCTAACTCAAGCCACCCGCAGCCTTTGGGCGCATGGTCTGACGTTCGTACAACTGAGCACAATCATGGGCAGCCAGGAATGGGGGAGAAGGACCTAAGTGCATGCTGGGTGTGTTCTTGTCACCGGCACTCACCCGTCTAGGACATGAGCGTCAGGATCTTTAAAGTCCATTATGATGGAATGTATGCGACACAGACTAGACCTCGGTTTATACTCTCATCCGAAGGAGTAGGAAACGGGAGTAAAGTGTCTTTCCCAAGGACACAACACAATGCCCCAGCCTGGGCTCGAACCCGGGACCTTCAGATCCACAAGCCAAAGCTCTACCATTAGGCCACCGCGCCTCCTAGTTATGTCTAGTGACAATTTCATTTTTTTTAAATGTTCTTATAAAGCACTTGATGATTTAACAGAAGAATTTGAAAAAAACAACAACCTTATAACTCGCAATGTGAAACTGAAAGCAAATTTTGTTTTGTTTTGGTTTTATTAAAACTCTTGATCATATACGTGTAAAACACTGTCCAAGATTTGCTTGTACTGGAACTTTATGATGCATGTCATAACCCTGTTTTTACCCTTATATACAATTATAATATCATATATTATTTCATTCTGTGCACAGCCCAAATCACAGCCGCAACGTGTGCCCACACCCCAACCCACCCCTCGCTCCAGCCCCGTGCCTGGCTATGTGTCCCAGCACGCGCCCGCCACTCCACCGCTGACTCCTCCACCTCCCCCGATCCCTCCCCGAGACAGATCCCCCACCAAATCCATCTCGGAGGCCTCTGCTGCAGCAGCCATGGTTTCTGCCACCACCTCCATGACTCCGCAGCTGGAGGCGCAGCCTGTTGAAGAGTCTGAAACCGAGGTGTCTGTTTCACTGGATCTCTCCGAAGAGCTGCGAGTTTTGGATGGTGAGGTTTTGTTTTTATTACTACTCCCCATTAGTCAGAGGAATTCATAATAAAATAGATGTTTACCGTTTCAAACCCTGAGCAGTAATTGTTCCATATTTTGGATTGAAACATTTTTTCATCAGCCCCGTGATGGTGTCTTTTGTCTGGAAACGTTGATGCGCTTAATAAATTTTCATTCATCCATAAGCTGTGAAAATTGAGAGATGGTAGAGTCTCTTTTTTTTTTTAAAATCAGAATGTTATTGTTCTGGTCAGTGTAGGAAAAGTGCCGATAGTGTGAACTTCTTTTTTTCATTTTATCTTAATAGTTTTTGAAACAAATGTGGGCATGAAATGAGAAAACAATAAAGAAAGCAGGAGTTAAGTTTAAAATTAACAAACAAACAAACAAACACACAACCAACCTATAACTAAAGGCAAGTTTTAGAATGTTCAACTTTAAGCGCCACCGCAGAAAAAAAGTTCATCTTAGTAGGCTCAACTTGAGCAAACATGAAGTTCATGATTTTGTGCTTTTGTGTTCTTTGCAGCCAAGACCAAGCACCACCCAGTGCTTTTCGCCGACTACGCCAACGAGGCGAAACACGACGTAGTCACTCCGACTGCCACCCCTCCTCCCACCCTCCCTCCCCAACCCACCGCTACCATGCCGACCACCACCCCTGCCCCCTCTCCTCCTCCCCCATTGGGAGCAAGGGAAAAGGCGCTGAGCGCCGCGAGTAAGAGTCCTCAGCCGTGGGGCAACCCGGATTCCCCTGGACCAGAGCTGAACCCCAATTTCGATGCGCCTGATGGGGTGTCCTTGTCTCAGCCCAAACCGCTGTGAGGAGCCTTTTTATTTATTTGTTTGTTTGTTTGTTTTTCCGCTCTGTGGGTTCGGGCAAATAGAATAGACCCAACGTTTCCCGGCGTGTCGTAAGAGGCGACTAACAGGGGTGATGCTAGCACGGCATCACTGGGCGAAAGTCTTCTACACAGAAGTCACCGGCCAGGGCGGAGGAACCTCACGTTACTACAGGTTCAACGACCACGTGCTCAGGGCCAAGGCGAGCCACACTGTATTCGTGGATTTCGGCTGTGGCCAACAGCCTGGAGAGGATTGGGCCCTGCCAGGTCTTTTTTGCCCAAGACACACTACATGATGACACAATCCACTAATTCCATACCGGATCGGTCGTCGCCCGGGCCGTCACCCGGCACAAGGACCGCGCCTTCCGTTGGCCACCAGGACGGAGGTGTTAAGTATGCTACTGATGGACAATATAGCAAGATCCGCACGAGAAACAACATCGTCATAGGAACCTGGAACGTCAGGACCCTAACTGCGGAAGGAAAATTAGAAGAACTGGCCCACGAGCTGGACCACTATCGATGGAACGTTCTAGGTATCAGCGAACTGCGCTGGAAAGGCCTAGGTGAAACAACGACTGACAAAGGCCACAAGCTCTATTTCAGCGGTAGAGATGACAGGCACGAACACGGCGTTGGATTCTTGGTCCACAAGAACATTCTAGCCACTGTCATGGGTTGCCGCCCAGTCTCCAGTAGACTCATTACCATCCGTCTGAGAGCAACCCCTTTCAACATTACCATCATCCAGGCCTATGCCCCAACATCAGACTATGAAGACAGCGAAGTGGAGGATTTTTATGAAAATATACAGGCGGTCCTTGACCAAGTGCCAAAGAAGGACATAGTCATAGTGCAAGGCGACTGGAATGCCAAGGTTGGCCAAGATGCGCACCGCAACTGGGGAGACACATGCGGACCCCACTGCAACAACGAGACAAATGACAGGGGTCTGAGGCTATTGGAGTTTGCCAGATACAACAATCTGGTACTGGCAAACACGCTTGGTCTCCACAAAAAATCCAGACGATGGACATGGCACAGTCCCGGCGGGGAACATCACAACCAGATCGACTACATCATGGTCAAGAAACGCTTCAGATCAAGCATCAACATTGGCAGGACACGCACTTTTCCAGGAGCAGACATTGGAAGTGACCACGATCTCGTGATGATGTCTTTCCGGCTCCATTTGAAGAGAGTAAATACAGCAAAGTGCACTAGGCTGAAGTTCGACCTGGACAAACTGCAAGACCCGGAGGTGGCAAAAATATTTCAGGCCACAATTGGAGGGAAATTTGCACCACTGCTTATTTTGGGGGCAGGCGAAGTAGATGTCAACACCATGACCAATACCTTCAACTCAGCTGTAACAGATGCCGCCACTGAGATCCTTGGCAAGCACCGACCAAAGAAGAAGCCGTGGATCACACCTGAACTTTTGGATCTGTGTGATAAACGAAGAGAGTTAAAAAAGAAAAAGAACACCTCACAGGGAGCTGATGTCTACCGAAAAATCAACAATGACATCCGAAAAGGCATGCGCACAGCAAAGGAGAACTGGATAGAAGATCAATGCCAGGAAATAGAGAACAATCTGAACAAGAACAACAGCAAGAAGGCCTACCAGACTGTGAAGCGGCTGACAAGTGTTAAACAGCCCAAAGTCTCCACTATCCAAAGCAAGTCTGGCATTTGCCTTACAGAAGAACAAGAAGTCTTGGACAGATGGACAGAGTACTGCTCTGACCTTTACAACCATACACCAAATGGAGACCCATCAGTTCTAGCATGTCCCGAGAGCAGAGAAGAAGAAGAAATCCTCCCAATTCTCCGGGAAGAAGTTGAGGCAGCAGTGCAATCGCTGAAGAAAGGGAAGTCAGCGGGAGTGGACAACATACCAGCGGAACTGCTACAAGCAGGAGGAGAAGCGATGACTGATGCTCTCACCACTATCTGTAACAAGATCTGGCAGAGTGGGGAATGGCCTACACCATGGACCCAGTCGCTTGTCATCACTCTTCCTAAAAAAGGTAACCTTCAGGAGTGTGAAAATTACCGCACCATCAGCCTCATCAGCCATCCCAGCAAGGTCCTCCTGAAAATAATACTCAACAGGTTGAAACCACAAGCTGAACAAATCATAGCTGAAGAACAAGCAGGATTCATGGCAGGGCGAAGTACCACTGAACAGATTTTCAACCTCAGAATAATCTGTGAGAAATACCTACAGCACCAACAACATCTATATCATGTGTTCATAGACTTCAAGAAGGCATTTGACCGAGTCTGGCATGCAGCTCTATGGGCAACCATGAAAGTGTACAACATCAGCCCTAAAATCATAGAAGTCATCAAAAGCCTGTATGACAAGGCTACCAGTGCAGTCCTCCATAACAGCGCCATCGGGAACTGGTTCAGAACAACAATCGGTGTGCGTCAAGGATGCCTACTCTCTCCAACACTCTTCAACATCTTCCTAGAGCGCATCATGTCAGATGCTCTTGCAGATCACGAAGGCACAGTCAGCATAGGGGGCAGAGCAATCTCCAATCTTCGTTTTGCGGATGATATTGATGGATTGGCTGGAGAGGAACAAGAACTTGAACAGCTTGTACAGAGGCTTGACACCACCTCCAGAGCTTATGGAATGGAAATAAGTGCAGAGAAGACCAAAATGATGACCAACAACACCAATGGCATCAACACGGACATCAAAGTACAAGGCCAATCCCTCAACACAGTGCACAGCTTCAAATATTTAGGAGCCATTGTGTCAGACAATGGGTCTCGACAGGAAGTCCTCTCCAGGATCGCACAAACAACTGCTGCCCTGACAAGGTTGAAGCCCATTTGGAAAGACAGAACCATCAGTCTACATTCCAAAGTAAGACTGCTGCGATCTCTGGTCATCTCCATCTTCCTATATGCTTGCGAAGCATGGACCCTCACAGCAGATCTCCAACGAAGAATACAAAGCATGGAGATGAGGTGCTACAGAAGACTTCTGTGCATTTCCTATACCCAACACATCACCAACGTTGAAGTCCGACAGACCATCACACAAGCCATTGGACAACACGATGACCTGCTCACAGTGGTGAAGAAACGGAAACTCCGATGGTATGGCCACGTCACCAGATCATCAGGCCTTGCAAAGACCATTCTGCAAGGCACAGTGCAAGGAGGTAGAAGAAGGGGGAGACCGAAAAAGAGGTGGGAGGACAACATTCGAGAATGGACTGGTTTGACACTGAGCGAAGCCATGAGGGCTGCTGAGGACAGAGAAAGATGGAGTATGCTGGTTAAGCGATCATCTGTGGTGCCCCTACGACCTTCGGGTTATGGGACAGGATAGGATAGGATAGGATTGTTTGTTTTAATTGTTTTGCTATTTATTTTAGGAATTAGTTTATTTTGGGGGTTGGTTGTAGTGGTGTTGTGGTTTATGTTAAGCAGAGTCGGGGCGGGTTAGTGCTTGGACGGGTGACCATTCAGGGAAGAATGAAACAAGAGCACCACACACCCCAGTCCCAGCTGTGAATGGGTACCTGGGGATCTGTTTAGACCTGGGGAATGTAAAAGCAGCGAGGGAGAGGAGATAGGCAGGCACCGCCCTCATCAAGCTGACCTAGAGAAAAGGGGGGTCCCAAACGCCTCTCTCCCCAACGATCGAAAGGTTAAGGTAACACCTTTAGCCCTACCTATTCATTGGACTTAATGGATTCATTTATTTAATGTTTCATTTCATGACGAAATCTTTCTTTCATTCATCCATTTATTTTAATTGTGGTTTACATTCCAGCCTGACGTCAATAGCAGTGAACACTGAACCAGCTCCAGAAGAGCGACGCACACCCAGCCTTCAGCATAGGGCGAAAGCGGCCAGGCTCGACAACTCCGAAGTGGAGAGCGTGTCGTCGCCGTCGACTGCCTCCGACACAAACAACACCAGCATTTCAGAAGGACAGTGGCTGGTCAGCCGCAGCGAGGGACAAGTTGGGGGAATACCTGGAATGAATGAAGGTTGGTGGTGTTGACCTTTGGTTTCCTTTATGCCGAGGTGACACTAGCACTTTTTAATACTGGGTCCCTGTACCCATGCTTACAGGAAAATTGGGTGTAGTACTAAATGGGCATTCTAGTGTGGTTGGGAAGTAATTCCCTAGTGCAAATGGCTTACACCTTGCCCAAATAGTGCTGCGTGTGCATGTAAGAAATGGGTATTGTAATCCTTACAGTACAGTAGAATGTACAGTTCATCTCATTGGGGCTAGAGCAGCCCACTGTGGCCCCTGGCTTGACACTTGGTTTTACTTCAGCTGAACACGGTCATGCAGTATCAGCCAATGGGCTATCCTGGGCCGCTCTGGTCGCTGTGAGATGAAATACGAGACCGTCGGTTACAGTTTTACGACTATAAGGGTATATTTTTGTTTCATGTAAATGCAGCATTGTTTACCAAAGTTATAAGCTGTTATCAATAGGGAGTTAGCCACACTGTACGCACTTGCTTCACAATAATTTTGGCCAGTACTACTTAGAAGCTGTCAGCATTATCATTGACGAAGAACTAATACTTCTGGCGGAAAATGTCAGTGTTCAAGGCGCTTGGTTCATCCTATCCTTTTTTTCGATGGTTTGATTTCAGAGGTGTACCGACAGGCAGCAGTGGTTGTGCATCGCCAGAGAGGGACAGGGGACACAAGCGCTGCCAGCACCCTGCGAGATACAGACGATCTTGACCTTGATGACACGGATGTGTCACGCAGCGAGGGGGAGTTTTTGCACAAGGGAGACCTATTGAATCCTGAAACGGACCCTGTCCTAGCCTTGCTGCTGCAAGCTCAGCGGCACCAGTTGCCAGGAATGGGCAACTTCCGCCAGTACGACCTGCCTTCTTCAAGAGTGCAGCAGGTAAAGTCAATAAATGTACAACTTGCATGTGTCCAGCTATGTAAGTCTATACGAAGGTGACCTCACACCAACAATAAAATACACAAAACATGTTTGTTGATTTTTTTTTTGGGGGGGTGATGTCTACATTTTTGGGGGTTTAAATGAGAAATGTCAAAGTGTTAAACCTAAATAGAGCAACACACATCCATTGTAGACAGTTATCCATAATATCACCTAAAAACCTTGAAACACAAAAATTAGGCTTTAATAGGGCTTAAGTTAGTGATTATAAATAGGGACACATTTTACTGTGTTTACAACCTTTTAGACTAGTGACGAAAAAATAACAATATCAAAAACTTACAGGTGTTGAGCTCCTCAGACCTCAGTTCCGGTGAGATTCGTAACCGTGGCAACGAGAATGGGATGAGAGGAAGCTATGGCACCATGCCACAGAGTCTTGGTGAGATCAGCGAAGGTCAGATCCTGCCCTCCAACGGCCGCGAAGATGGCGGTGGTACCGTGGTAACACCCAAAGCTGCTTCCCCTGCTCTGCAGGATTACAGAGCTAGTAAGTAGATAACTTTTTTTGTTCTACCTTTTTCTTTCCACGTTTGTTTCCGTGTTTGTGCATATAAAGATTGTTCATTTGGTCGTAGCGGTTGTAGAAGAAAGAGGCATTAGGGACCCATAATACAGGGCCAGTTTTATGAGGGTGGTAACCAGTACCCATCTCTTTCCCGCTGCCTCATCTTCCTGTCCCCTTGTTGTAGTGCCTGGGTGGATTGGGGGTGTGTAGGGCATTGAAAGACTGTTTTTGAGTAAAATCTTGATGCCAAGAATTTGAGACAGGTGTGAAAAGAGAACAGCTGGTGTATAAATAGATCCTAGTCTTTAATAAGGCTTTGGGCAGAGCAGCTGCAGTAGTGTACAGTTGAAGATTGTCTGCAGCAGCATGCGTACCACCATTCAATACCTATAACCTTGATGTTATAATGCCATGTGTGCAGGAGGTCACAGGTCACAAGGTCAAGAGAGATCCAGGTCAGCCAGTCCTCCAGTACGCCGCTCTCCAACTTCATCTGGTGCTAGAAGCAAGACTCCACCAGGTAGAATTTTATTTTAGCTGTGTGTGTGTGTGGTTTATATTAAAACCAAAAAAAAACTTATTTGTATTTATTTATTTTTACCAGACATTGATCGTTTGATTCATTGCATTCTAGATTGATTGATTGATGAATTGATGGTTATGGTTTCAGGTCGACAGCAGCAGTACCAGCCAGTCTCATCAGGCCTGCCTCCAAGTCAGACCAAACGTCCGCTCAAATCAGCGCTGATCAAAAGTAGCGATGATGTGTACCAGTCTCGAGATAGTGAACAGGGTTAGTGTATTTACTTTTTATTTTATAAATGTATTTATGTTTGTGTGTATTTATGTATTTATGTTTGTGTGTATTTATTTGTGTGTTGATTTATTTATTTATTTAATCAATTTATCTATTTATTTGTTTGTTAGTTAATACCAATCATAGTTGAAGAAAGAATTGGCTGTCAAATCCACACAAGAAGCTTGGAAACAGCTTCAGTTAATATATGATGAGGGAGAACAGGGTTTGTCATTCCGCCATCACGAAGATAATACTGCCATAACTCCTTCATATGTATGATTGAGTCGCAGCAACATTATTTTGAGGGGCCAGTTTTATGAATGGGCGTGAGGAATGAATAGTAACCTTACACCTCTATGTTATGTATAAACTTAGATGCGTAAGTCTCCTATTCGTTCTTTACACGGCCGTTCATAAAACTGGCCCCAGGCGGCAAAGGAAAACGTCTCAATGAGAAGAAAAACAGTGTTAACACAAACTATATTCTTCGCGGAGTGATACAGAACTGTAAGCGATAAGTAAGAACTGGCATTGTAACAGCTACCAGCAAATAATAACGCTAGGCGGAGACAACACCACAGATTGTATTTCGAGTTTAAAATCCGGTTAGATTTTAAAAATATTTTTGAAAGGTTTGATAACAACAATACAAAATGAAAATATAACAAAGTATAAAACTGAAAAAAGGAACAAAAATAAAACATGGAAATTAACGTTTTTACAGGTGTTTGACCTTGATGAAAATACACTCCTCTTTGTAAGTATGAAAAGCTTCAATTTAGAAACGGCAGGAAGGATATAGATTAAAGAGTGCATTACAGTTTTTTTTTTCCAATGCCTGTTCCCATTTCATATTTTATGTTTCCTTGTATGACAGCTTTGATTTACTTGTTTAGTAAAAGGAAAAGAAATGAAACAATATTTGAATTACTTGTTTTGAAGAAAAAAAAATAGAAAAGAAAGTGAGAAGAAAAAAGTAAACAATTAATTTAATTTTTTTTTCCTGACAGATTTCAACAGAAGGGGACCTCCAACAGAGTACGGGACGCGCACCCTCACCCCAGACCAGCTCAACACTGAGGCACTACTGCAGTCAGGAGCCTATGTTACGCGCAGCATGAACAGCAGCGGCCGTCAGGGATCCACCAAGAAGTCGGTGGAATTTGATCTTTCAGGCACCTACCAGTCGTACCGTCGCGAGTCTTACAGGTCTGACGATGACTACTCGCCATCCGGCTCTGACCGCTTAGCCAGCACAGGTCGCTCGCTGGGGATTAAGTACTCGTTTGAAGAAACGGCGTCCTCCGTAGACCCCGAATCGATCCCGCCCCACATGAGAATGTCCATCACCATCCCTACCACAGAGGCCGGATCAGAGAGCGACGTGTCAGAGATTGATCTGTCGGAAAATAATTTTTGAACTTGACTGACAGAGAAAGAAAAGAGAAACTTTCTATCTTTATTATTATTTTGTTGTTTTTTATTTAACGTTTACTCGCATTTATCTCATTTGGATACACAGAGATTAGGGTGTTTGAAACAGACGATTTTTTTAGTCCTTTCAGCTCCAGCTCCATTCAAAACAATCTGTTTTTGAAAGGCACAATTTTTTATTTGACTCCACTTTTTGATTCTATTTTTATTGCTATCCAATTTATTTATTTATTTGGGGGGGAGAGAAGGGGAAGGGGGGCAGGGGTAGATCTAGAAACACAAAAAAAGGTTTGCAAGCTTCTTGACTCCATTTAGATAATATTATCGTGAACTGTAGCCGTCATAGTCTTATGTTAATAATACAAGGAGCTATACATACGCACTTTTTGTTCAATCACGCGAAGTAATTCAGTTCAGTAGGTCGTTTTAACATCTCATCAGTGATGGAGAAAGTTTTTAAGCTATGGGTATTTATACCCTCAACCAAAACATGGGGGGGGGTTTCATACCCTCAATGCAAACATAAGGGGGTTTTTATACCCCCTTTCAGTTTTTTAGGGAGTACACCAACATACGTAATAAACACTTTGCGTGAAAAGTCTTTTCATCAGTTTGAATTTCTTCAGCCGGGCCCGGTGCGGCTTACCTTTTTCTTCTCTTACCGAGCACTGAAAGCCAAAGGCTGACAAAAATGTTTGTTTTTCTTTTCCTTCATCTTGTTTTAATTTTTTTGAGCAATTAATTTTGTCTGCTTTATTTTTCCTTTTCTTCGGCTTCCCCTCAGATCGCAGCTTGTCGGCCATGTTTAATGTTGGGTTGTTGTCAGTCTTATATAGCCAATCAAAAGCGTCGAGAAAAAAAATTGATTATTATCGTGCATATGATTGGCTGTTTCTCGGAAGCGACAGAATGAATAGGAGGGGGAGAGAGGGTGGTAGGCGGTCGCGCAGGACGCACAGGCACGACCGAAATAGTTGTACCTGATGATACCTCCCAGCAACTTAGCTTTACGTTTTCATACCCCTTTGGCACTGACATTGTGCGTGTTTATACCCTTTCATTACATTTTCGTTACGTGATTTCCCAACTCGGTACGTGAAACACGTACGATTGTACGTGATCTCCATCACTGTCTCATAGCGTACAATGTAATAGAGATCACAAACATAGAAGTCTGGAATAAAATAAATGTTTGTTGTTATTTTTTAATTTATATTTACTACATACAATACCATTATTACTTTTTGTTTTACAAAACGATTTTTTTTAATGTCATAATTGTTTCATTTGAGGCGAATACAGTTGTGTTGCACTTAATAGTTATACTCTTTTGAAATGTAGCATTCCTAATGTAGAGTTATTGCCCTCGTTAGTTATCTCCCTTGTGTTATGGAGGTTAATATGTGTATGTATGGTAGTAGATCTGTATCAAAATGACCGTGTTTTGTTTAGTTTAGTTTTTTTTTAAATGGGAATAAAACTCTAAATCTGCTGGTGTTTCATAGAAGGAAATTTAGTTTTAAACCCAATTTTTTTTTTTAATGCTTTACCCGTCAACAGTTATTTATGAAAACCTGTGATATTAGCAACGGTTTCCTAGCATTTTGAATTGATTTCTTAATTCAACATTATTTATTTATTATCTGAACAAATCTTCTACCTGTATTTATGTACTTCTCAACTACAAACATGTACTGGCTTTTTGATTTTGTATTACTTTCAATCAATAGCCTGGCTGGTTTGCACAATTTTGCTTCACATTATCCATTGGACAAGTTAATTGTTTTTTGCGATAGTTTATTTTGATGAGGAACTTGGTAAAACTGGCCTAGTACCTCCAATTAAAATATGTCATCTTGTTTCATTTTATGAAGGTTTTGTTTTGCCAATGTTATTGGTTTGAATTTATGTTTGTATGTTATTTTCTGTGATTTAAAAAAAAAAAGAAGTAAATAAACTGTTGTGTTTTCAACACATTCCGTCCAAAACCTGCATCAAAATTGTTCTCAAGGAACTATAATCATATAGGATATACATTACACCTATCGATGTAGCCTGTATACAAATAATATTTCAGATTTCTGCCTTGTATTCCATGGTATGATTTTGTATCAACTTTCCCTATTATCATGCTTAGAATGAAAACAAATTTCTTTTGCAGTTGATGAATTCTCACCCCTTGGGGTCATGAGCAATCTTGCCACTGTAGATTGTTCTAACCTATAAAGGGTACAGTGAAAGCCCCAGTTGAAAACCTGTCTTGCCTTTGTAGGCATGACAAATTAACTGCGGCAACAGTTCCCCCCGTTGGAGTGCCGGGGGTTTCAGTATAAATAGTATCCCCACTTTCTGGAAATTTAGTGCTTTAAATTCCCACTGTCGCTGTCTTCCTCATTTGCTCTTTCCCATTCCCGATCTGTCCTACCACTCTGCTATACTATATTCTTCTTCGCTAGATCAATGACCTACCTTTTTTCTTGAAAACTCTTCCTGGACAAGACTCCTTGTTTGTGTATGAGGTCTGTTGGATCAGCTTGGGAATGTTGGACGCTTTCTGCCGGGTGGTCACTAGGGCTTCCTATGAATGTACTATTTAGCACTATAGGCATTTTATATGTATGTTTTTTTGTTGATGATTTATAATGATGTTTGTATTCTATTTTGTTTTTGTAATCGGGGAGTTCGCGTAGTTGAGGTCAACCCTCAGCCGTCCCTCGCGTGGGATGTCTTTATTGTAAAGTGACTGACCGGTGGAGGGCATTCAATTTTCCCACTGGGGTTGTTTCAACAGATCTTTTATGCGGATCGGGGGTTGTCCGGTCCTGATTTGGCTCGGAAGAGTCCGCTGGACCTAAAGCAATAATAAATCAATCAATCAATCGATGAATTCTCTCCCTTCAGTGTATAAAAGAAAGGCTCCCTCTGCCAATGTTCAGACTTTTGTGTTGACTGATGTAATTTTAACAATAGTAGTAGTAACGCTTTTTCTGGAATGGTGAGATTCATAAGCTTGGAAACTTTAATGAAGAGCGGTCAACAAAAATATTA
Source organism: Oncomelania hupensis (assembly GCA_036898135.1). Classification (NCBI taxonomy): domain Eukaryota; kingdom Metazoa; phylum Mollusca; class Gastropoda; order Littorinimorpha; family Pomatiopsidae; genus Oncomelania; species Oncomelania hupensis. The sequence continues at coordinate 76,975,215 of CM072513.1, forward strand.
AAAGATCCATAAAATGTTAGGAAAACCCAACAACAACAATACATTACAATATTTGTTAGTAACCGAACACACAGGAAAAGATATTCAGCTCGTTTTGTAACATGTATCCGTGCGGACACTGCCATTGATTCTAGACAAGATCTGTTTGCACAGAAATGTAAAGGTTTTGCTGCTAAACATTTGGGACAATTTGATATTAAATCATAATGTCGAATTTTCTAAGAACTGCCACAATTATAGTTAGTATCGAGTGTGTATCCTACGCATGAGGGGCGTTGTGTACATCTAAATAAATGTGTTTGCTGCTTTATGCCTTGTTTTGTTTTCCTTTGTCAGTTGTGTTAAAAATGTCTAATATGTTTTACCTAGTCGTTTTTCTAATCTCATTTTATTTCATTATTACCGTTATCAAATCCTGACTTCAGCAAACTATTTTGTGATTGCTGGATAGTAGTGGCCAGCGCTTTGAGAAGATCTCTGAGCTTGTAAGTGCGCTATATAACCTCTTTCTTTCTTTTTTTTAAATTATTACATTTGTTTATGTGTTGTTTATTTATTTGTGCATCTTTAATATGTCAGGATAGCTAACTACATGATTGTAAGTACACATATAATGATTATCTTTCCCAAACACACATCACAGTATTGTAATAAACAACGGTAAGAATATATTAACTTCTTTATTGACAAATGAAAACCAGAGCAAGGCACAAACTGACCAAAACACTCGGGTATATATAAATTGCATATAAATGAGAGAAACCATTAACAAAATAAACGGAGGAACGTTTATACTTCGAGCCACTAATTCAAACGCCATTGTTCTATCACACCAAATGAGAATTATGTCAACGATATACAGTAAAAGCCAATGAACTGAAAGACAAAATGTATTTTCTAGTTTGTTAAAACTCTCAACCATTTCAAAGCAAACAGGAAAGCAACCAAGGCATCAAAACAGGGAAACTAGCACACTATACTGAAACCCCACACACAATTTCAGATCAAGTTTTGGCAACGACAACAAAAAACAAACAAAACCTCGTACCAGTCATCTTTCAATGCACAATGCGTAGCCCAGTTTAGAGCCGAGGTTAATGTTCGCCCTCTCCAAAATCTCTGCATCGGGTCATTCAAAGCGGGCAACGTAAGGATTAGCCGCATTTCACGTTTGTTGCCAGAATTTTGTTCTATCGCTCACATTGTTGCTTTGTGTAAAAAGAGACCTTTTTAAATTGCCCCTTTCTAGTTTAATACGGGCTTCCTCAACACAGGTTACAACCCGCGTACCTAATAATATATGGAATAAGGTATTTCTTTATTTACCACTGTTCTTTTGCGCTCTTCTTGTCTATTCTAGGCAGTTCTTCATACTTCTCAGTTTCTTTTTTTTCTTCTTTTAAATGGGATCATATCAGGAATGCAGCTAAACCTTTCAAAAAACTTCTTATAAACAGCGGCATAGATTGGAGGAGAGGGGAACAGCAGCAAATGAATCAACATACTCATTGTGGCTGCTCGATCCAAGAAGAAGAAGTCTCGTCTAGTCTTGGCTAAGCAATGTGCTTTGCATGCATTCTCAGATTCGTTTCTGGTAGTACTAAGAAGAACCCTCAACAGCAACGTTAATAATAAAATAGTAACAGCAATAATACTAATACAAATGTTTGCAATTGTACAATTCCCCGCAAACTATTGACTCAAAGCACCCGATTGATTTAGTAATAAATTATACTGTACCACACCTCATCTTAATAAAATTATTAATTTTAATATTGTGCATTTCCCCAACAACAATAAGCCTAAGGCACCCATGAATTAGCATATATGTATATAGTGACCCACGCTTTCCAGCTTTGCATACTAAATTAGTCTAAAGAAACATTTAAAAAGGAAATAAAACGTTCTGTTAATTTTGCTTTCAAAGAGACTTTCAAAATTGCACCCAAAACACATAAGTCAGTCGGACAGTGAACAATAAGGAAAACGGTATTCATGACAATTATATTTAATTACATTATAAAACATTTTTAAAATAGAATGCACATGAACACTAAAATAATTAACTGGCCAAAGAATTAACACACACACACACACATATACACACATACATGTACATATATTCCTCAGGATAATATTAAAAAAAAACAAAAACAAACAAAAACACTCAGCACTGACCAATTATTACCAATCTCATAATTTCCACCAATTTCAACATCTCATCACTGTAAAATTATTGATGATATATACATCAACACTTCACCTATGCCACTGCAAATGTGGAAGAAAGGGAATACTGTACAATACAGTCATGCTCTATCCTCAGGTTGAGTAACACTTGAGTAGTTTTCTCAACGAAAGCAAGGCAGGCGCATCTCAGTGCTCGCCACTCAAGAAAAAGGTGAACAGGACTTGCCGACTCATCCTAATTCAAATATTACCTATAATCCTAAATAATACACGCTTCTCTGCATTCCAGCTGCTAAGCTTCTTCACAAAGACCAGTGCTCAACGACATACCGTTAAAAAAAAAAAAGAATTCAAAACTAACACAAGCTCAAATATTTATTTCTAAATAAGACAGCAGGAATGGGAAACCCCAATGTACAGTTTATTTTTAAAATTTTATTTTAGTTCGTGGCAATGTTAGGGATGTTAGAATATTTTTATGTGTGTTGGTCCACAGCAATGATATGACTTATAAATCAGAAACTGAATAGAAAACGGAATGTTCTGCATTCTTATTCATCAGTAGAGTATGTTGTTGAAATTTAAAAAAAAACAACTGATACAGAAATACTTTTAAATGAAATTTATATTCTGCTTCTTCTTGTTCCTCTCCTTCTTCGTTGTCTTCTTCAGAATAATGTGTAAAGTCTGGTCCAGAGCAGCAACACAGTTTACACAATGCATTGATTTGTTCCTCGTTTTCATTTTCAAAAAAGTTATAAATCAAAATTCAATCACCGAACAAGCCCCAGAATTAACAGCAGCACACAAAATGGCCTCCTGGGAATTTGTTCAAATTGCCCTCATCAAGGAAACAACATTGACAAACACACAATAACTCTGAGCTGGGAAGGGAACTAAAGAGAAAGAAGACAGCAGTATTGAAATACATACATACGTAACTACAGGCACAGGCACACATCCCGTCTTATTATTCTCATTATTATAGTCATTTTTACGCACCCTAAAATCAATGCACGTTCTTGGTGCACAGATGAGGCTGGTGGTGCGGTCATTTTCACACTCCTGAAGGTCACCCTGTTTGGGAAGAGTGATGACAAAAAGCGACTGGGTCCATGGTGTAGGCCACTCTCCACACTGCCAGATCTTGTTACAGATAATGGTGAGGGCGTCAATCATCGCTTCTATTCCTGCTTGAAGCAGTTATGCCAGTGTGTTGTCCATTCCTGCTGACTTCCATTTTTTCTGCACTGCTGCCTCGGAGAATTGGGAGGATTTCTTCCTCTTCTCTGTTCTGGGGACCGGACATGCTAGAATGGATGGATGGGTCTCCGTTTGGTGTGTGGTTGTAAAGGTCAGATCGGTAGTCTGTTCATCTATCCAATACTTCTTGTTCTTCTGTAAGGCATATATATGCCAGACTTGCTTTGTGCACAGAAATATGAACAGCAGACACATTTCACCAACAAATAAGGACATAAGCATTTGGGACACTATGCTAATCAGAAATAGCATGACCTGCATATAAATCCATTAAACTATAATCGTATTAAATATATTTCGGTACAGTGCTTCAATTAATAATACAACACAATACCATTTTAGTCACACTTACACACTATAGGATCTCACTATAGGATCGCACACCCTGACCCTATCTCTCTCTAGCACACACAACTATGTATAAGCCAACACAACCAAGCATTCACACACACACACACCTAAACTGCAAGAGACCCGCATACAGACTCCCTTTCTCTCCCCTCCACTCCCCCAGCCCATAAAGACACATTGCTGTGTGTATTAAACCCACTCTCTCTCACTACAACACAATAACTCGCTCATCAATATAGACATGCTTTCTATTGAACATGAGAGACACTTTCCTCACAACACACTTAAACACAAGGTAATAAAAATATCTATATACATCTGTTACCGCAGCGAAGAAAATGCATACGAGCCTGCACAATACTGTCAAAAACATATTGCCCCCATAATTATATTCTGTCTAATATGGGCTAGCCTATGTCATGTTGCCACCCCACCCCCCACTACCCCCTCCCTCCAAAAGAAAAAAAAAGTCAGGAAATTGGGCCGTCTTCATCAAGTGCTAATTAGCATCAACACTTATCATTGCATCATTAGCAATGTGGTGCATTAGTCGACGTTTCATCAAATATTTGTAAAAAGCATAAATGACAGAATTTGCAGATGGTTTATAAACATTATTAAGGTACAATATTGTACAAAATTAGAATTTAAAAAAAAAAAAAAAACTTTATGGAATTTTTTGCAGATAAAAAAAAATCAAAAATTTTATGACCATTCAAAAACGTATTGAACATTTTTAGCTCACATGCATTTTACACGCTAATTTTTTTTTACAAAAATATAGATTTTGAGGTCGTTATAAAAATTGCAAATTAAAACAAGAAAGGCATTGATCAGTATTATGAAAAAAATTCTCTGGCATATGCAAATCTATATGCTCATTGTTTCAAGAAGGCATTATAAGGAATTAGGTGAAGAGGAATGTTGATCAAAGTTGCATTGTTCTCCATTTTAAGGCTTTTATGTATTTCCATTTAGAATACCATCTCAAACACACAATTACCAACATAATTATTTGTATACGATTTTCAAAGTATTCCAGTGTCTTGTACCTTTTTATCCATAGATAAATAAACCATCTTGAAGCACACATGAACAAATAGTCTAGGAGTTTTCTTCGATCAAAGACAGATTTGTAAACAAATTGTGCGTAATTTTGTATCAGTTTTATCCAGCAAGCAACAATGATGAGCATGCATGTAAAACAAATGATATCTAGATGAACCAAAACCCAAATCATGTTTACCAAAAGGTACCACGGAGTTTGAAAATTATGTTGATATATATATATATATATTAGACTCTCTCTCTCTCTCTCTCTCTCTCTCTCTCTCTCTCTCTCTCTCTCTCTCTCTCTCTCTCTCTCTCTCTCTCATTATATTACATGATTATTGCTTTAGGTCCAGCGGACTCTTCCAAGCCAAATCAGGACCGGACAACCCCTGAACCGCATAAAAGATCTGCTGAAACAACCCTAGTGGTTAAACTGAAAGCTCTCCACCAGCCAGTCACTTTACAATAAAGACATCCCACACAGGGGACGCTGAGGCTGTACTCTAATTTATCGAACCACCGTTTACAAAAACAAAATAGAATACAAACATCATTATAAATTATCAACAAAACACATACATATAAAATGCCTACATTGCTAAATAATAACATCATAGGAAGCCATAGTGACCACCTGGCAAAAAGCGTCCAATATTCCCAAGCTGATCCAACAGACCTCATACACAAATAAGGAGTTTTCAAGAAAAAGGGTAGGGGACTGGTCTAGCGAAGAAGAAGATAGTATAGCAGATTGATTGAACAGATCAGGAATGAGAAAGAGCAAATGAGAAAGACAGCGACAGTGGGAATTTAGAGAACTAAATTTCCAGAAAGTGGGGATACTATTTATACTGAAACCCCCGGCACCCCAAAGGGGGTCTCTCTCTCTCTCTCTCTCTCTCTCTCTCTTTATATATTTCCATCCATACAAGACATATATTATAACATGAAATGGCAAATTTCAACATTAAACAAACAATTATTATATTACACATGTAACTTACAAACAAACATTTTCTGTTAATACTATGAAAGTGTCCAGAAATACTACTGCTTATCTCTCTTTGTTAGTAGTATTTCTGGACACCAATATTGTCACAAATAACAAAGCAAAATCAAACAGTAACATCCCAGCAGTCGTCCCAAAATAGCAACAACAATTATAGTATTAGTAACATTTATATTTCAGCAGCATGAAAACCTACAACAATATGCCAGCAGAAATAAATATAATAATGCTTCTTTTCCGAAAAACATTTTTACAGAAACTGGTCAAGATTGTATTCACATACATACTTAGTCACAATCCTCCATTCGGTTTACCTCTCTCTCTCTCTGTCACACAGACCAAAGCTCTTTCTCTCTCTCATCCACACACTGCACAAAAAGGAAGCATCACAAACCACTCATTCGAACACACACTCCCAATCTCTAACATAGTCACTGTGCCCATTTACACCCTCATCATATTCACCACACACACACACACACACACACACATGTATATAAACTCTATGTCCACACACACACATCTATACAAACTCTTATGTCCACACACACACACACACACACACATGCATACAAACTCTATGTCCGTCATCACAGGTCAAAATTGAGTCACCAGTTTCTCGATTCATTTGTTTCAAAGTGACAGCCCCCTGTACCATCTTATACCCCTACCTCCCCCATTTCTCCTTCTCACCCCCCCCCCCCCCCCTTCCTCTCAGACCTCATCCCTTCCAAAAACAAACAAAAAAAAACAACCCACATTTTTTCTTTAAATCTAACATTGTCATCACTACTGCCTATGCGGAACTTCAGAATTAAAGTTTTGTGTATTTTCATTATTTGCCACAGTGCCAGCAAGCTTGGTGTTTCACATCTTCTGGTCAAACCACACAAAACCAACCTCTTTGTCCAAAACTCTTTGTCCGTTTTCTCCGCAAAAATTAGACCGATCGGAAGAAACTTATAACTTGAGGCAGAAATGTTTCCATTTTATTAACATTTGCAAAGCCCAATAAAAGTTGTACCTGGCACTGGATAGCAAATATTAAAAATTAAGTTAAAAACTTGCGCTTCGACACTGATGGTCCTACACAGCATTTTTGTACGGACAATATATGCGCCAGAAGCAACCAATCGAGGTTCACCCTTCCCCTCACTTGCAATGTAGGAATCGAACCCACTTAACTTAAAACTGAACTCCAAACGCTCCCTTCTCCTCCCCCGCCATCCCTCTCCCCCCCCCTCTCACCACTCCACAACACTGATAATACTAAATTTGCCCTCTCTCTCTACTGTGGCATCAAACCACCAACAATTTTCTGTAACATGTTAAGTCATGGAATAGAATATTGCAACTCGTACGTCATGTACATAAATCTTCACTGTCATAATTTTCTTCAGCTGGGTTTGTTTCGACTAAACGGTCTCAACGACAACCATCGACTTCAAGGTGATCCCAAACATCGCAAATCTATTGTTCTCCTTTTGACCTCTCCAAAACGATGACGATTAAAAAAATTCACAAAACAAGTTTTTCCAATTCTGCCACCCTCCCCAAGCAGTCCGTCTGCAGTCCGCCAAACATCTCTTGTGACGCGTAGGTCATGTACAGAAAGCCGTCAACGTCCTTCTCATCACGGTAGATCTCAGCAATGGTTGACGACATGGAGGAGAGAGACTTGTTGTTGACCAGCAAGTAGAACGACTGGTTGGAGTTCAGCGACATGCGATTCCTGTACACACAAACACCAAAGTAAAAAGCTGAAATCACTACTGAAATAGCTCAGTTTAAAAGAAGCATTAAAGATCTGCTCAAGGTAGTGGCTAGAATCAGTACCAAGGTGCCAACTTGATGGACCTAAATATATATGCCGGCCTATTTGAGCCTGTCACTTGTCCTTCTGATAACAGTATGGCTGGTTTCTTGGACCTGCCTCTGTGTATATGGTAGTGGTGTGGGGGAGAACCACCGATTAAAGAGATTACCAGAGATTACAGACTACAGAAGCCGGTGCCTGAGAATAAAAATACTCCTACCACAATCTAGATCAAGTGAACCCAGGTTCTCCACCAACCATTCTATCACAGTCCACAGAGCCACGCCGCTAATCTAGTATAAAACCACTGTAATGAATCATTCCGGACCATACAATAGGGGCAATAGGAGTACAGCCTTTGCTCTTGGGTACTGGGAAAAGGCAAGATAAAAGCAGCGAGAGAGAGGAAATGAGCACCAGTTTCCTCAACTCAAAAAGCTGGACCCTCAGAAAAGGCAGTCCTGTTTCCACGCTTTGTCTGAAGTCTCTACACACTGAAAGATTAGGGGAATTCAAAACTGTCAGCTTCAGCTCCCTTGTACCGTTTTTGTGGCATGGTGTATGCCTAGATCTGGGTATCTGTGGCCTAGATAACCAATCTGTGCTAACCACTTCAATCAGCCCACCTCACTTGTTCTACACTTTTGTCAGTTGTTTGTGGGACTGGACAGCTAAATAGGTCAATACAGGACAAAAAGTTCAACTGATAACATTGCTTTAGGGCAGACAATGGTTCACTCCAAGACTAAGTAGGTCAATTTAGGAGACTTTATTGCAGACAGTTCTGAAAAATCAACCACAAAGTAGGCCAATTTAGTAGGGAAAAAAGTCATCAAATCTGTTGGCATCATTTTTTAATGAAGCTTGGAAATAACAAACTGAGTGTACACATTTGAAGAGCTGGTACATTGTGGGAAGGTGCGGATAAAGATAACGACAACCCTTTGACGTCATTTATATACAACTCTGTGTAATCAAGATTGTTAAACCATATGATTGTGGGGATTAACGAACAGCTTGCACATTTTGGGGTGACAAAGAGGTAAAAATTGTGGTAAGGATATGATAACGGTAATGTTACATTTATGACGATAAAGATAATTATATATTTTATCTTTGACGCATTTATGGACAAAGTCCGTCTAGTCTACATATATTTTATATATATGTATGAAACCATGTGTTATTGCAGGTATGTGATGGATCACTATGTTTAGACCCCAAATCTGAAAATGGGGGTAATATGAAGGGTTGAGACTAAGGGAAAAAGAGAAGAAACGAGAGAGAGGGGAGAGTAAGGAGTGGGGGGTAGGGGAAGCTAGAGAGAAAGTGTGTGGGGACAGAGAGAGAGAGAGAGAGAGAGAGAGAGAGAGAGAGAGAGAGAGAGAGAGAGAGAGAGAGAGAGAGAGAGAATTTATTTATTTATTTTTATGCAGGTGTTTGTGTGTGTGAAAGGAAGTTGAGACACAGACACTGAGACAGGCAAGCAGATCAAAGCAATTGATTAAGCTTTCTCGACCGATGGTGCAACGACCTTCAGTGCAATATTCTGTTTCGTTCACAGTATATACTTCTCAGCTGTAAGAAAATATGCTGATGCAAATCCAGAATAATTAGGATATAAACAGTATTTAAAAGTCACATGAAATGCTGGAAGCAGCTGTGCTGAACTGCAAAGGTTTTATTTAGCAAATATATATAAAATAAAACCCGGGGTATTGTGATCTTAAGTTAATTCAATATATAATTTTTACAAATGTTCTCATATTTCTAATTTATGTAATGTACACCCATGACCTACACGCAGAAATAATCATCTTTTTCTCTTCTTCTCCTTCTTCTACCTTCTTCTTCTTCTCCTTTTCCTCATCCGTCTTCTTCTTATGGGGTCAGTTATTAGCTCAGTTGTTTAGAGCGCTACTTTCCAGTGCTGAAGGTTCGATATCCCAGCATGAGCTAAATATTAACTTAGGACCAGACATAATTTTTTAACATAAATTTTAAAGATCTGTCGCCAGAAAAGTAGCATTATTATTATTATTATTATTATTATTATTATTATTATTATTATTATTATTATTATTTTAACACCTGTCAAAGAGGAGTTTCTCTAGAAACACATCAGCTTGTAAGCTTGGTACCATTACATGGCATGCATTACTGCGATGTTTTTAACAGAAGGAGAGAGAGAGGGGTGAGGAGAGTTGGGGGGGGGGGGGACTATGCATTTAAAATTACATTTCATAGAACTAAAACTTTCTAGATGTAAACACAAGACAAGACATTACAGCAGCCAAGACACTGCAAAACACGCTGATATGGCCCTCAGACGAGTATCAAGAGGCTGTTGAGGCAGATCTATCTATGCCCGAGTCATAACAACTTACAAGCCTATGCGCACAGATCTCAAGACGCTCTGAGGCTGTATAAACCTAGAGCACTATATAGGCCAATTTAGTGCAATCTTTCAAAAGCAAATTTTTTCTTACTCATTCTTCTTATTGTTTTCTTGTATTGCAAAATACCAGCGCCAAAGATACTCAAGTTGCTGGCCGAAACAGGATTCAAATCCAATTGGCTGCTTTATGGTGATACTCAAATACTCTACTGGTAAATAGTACAGTAGTAACATAATATTTTTTGTACCACTACCAGTCAACACATTGAGTACTTCCCCCCCCCCCCCCCCCCCCCCCCTCTTAAAGGTCTTTCTTTATCTGGAATTTTAGGGCACAAAAGTCATATAATAATAACAATAATAATGATCATGATACTATACACTTCACTTTCTCTCCAACTGAACTTGAAATCGCCACAAATCCACGATAAAAGGCAATCGCTAGTATTATAGAAGACTGAAGCTGAAAGGAAATACTTTTTTTAAAAAGTTATATTGACTACATCGTTTTCCGATACCATTATTATTGCATAAAATTATTACCCTATAAGGCTATATAATTTATATTAATATATATGACAAGACTGTTTCAGCGCAGCAGCAGATGTCTCCAACTGCTATTGTGACATGTACATGTCAGCAATCACACACATTGGTTTCTCACAGTTTATTTATAATTTGTGTGTGAAACAAGACAATTAGGACTTGTGGTAAACACTGAACTGAATACAGGTTAAAGGAAGCCCTCTAGCGCAGTTTACTAGTTGTTTACATGACAAGAGCCCCAAGTTCAAAACCAGTTCAAAATCAAAGTCTAATCTAGCCTTGACAACTGCTACTTATACTTATAGACAGTTTTCAGCCCAGTTTAAAGGCCAGGGTCCAAGCTTGCATTGTTTTGCATTGCAATGTATTGTTTTGTACTGTATTATTGTATTGTATTGTGTTGTAGTTTTGTCTCAGGGTGTTAAAGGTCCTTTCAGTATCTTCAGTGAGCCTGAGGTCTAGACCAAACTTGTAAGGAAAAAAAAAGTATTATTTCATTGGCTGGTGTCTAAAATTTTGCGAAATTTTAATCTAAGCATACATGTCCAAGCATTTGAATGGTCGCCACCTGGCCTGTGGGCAGTTCGTGGCTTGTCTCCCTAGACTGAACAAAGGCACAGATGCACACCAACAAACCCAAAGGAACATGACTGGCAAAGCCCTCCTCCCCCTCCCCCTGTTCTGTGACTGTAGTCTGTACAGCACAATCAACCGCAATATTTCATATGCCACAATGCATGTGGAGATGCACAATACGCTGGTAAATCATACAGTGACAGTTTCTACAGGTACTTTTGATATCTTCCATCTTCCATCATTGCATCAAGATCGGCTGTAGAGTCACACACACACACACACAAAATTTAAAAAGCAGAATCAATTTAAAAAAAATTAAATTAAAAAATATATACTAGTACTAAGTAAAAAAAACAACCCACCTGATGATGGTGAGAAACTGCGACATGGTCAGCTCTTGAGGGACCAGGAATTTTGTCTTGTCAAGGAGCGGAAGAGTCTTTTCTTTGTGATAGCGCTCCACAATCACCTGCCAAAAGTAAGACAGTAAACATTACAAACAGAAACTTGGTTGGCTTGAGTTAGATCCTGATCTTGCCTAGTGCCTTGAGTAGCTCTTTGAGCTGGGACAGAGCTGCGCTGCATAAGAACGATTCATAGATTCATTTTCAAACAGGTACATACAGGCTAACACAAAATGTACGCAAGGCGTGCATACACACACACACACATGCATTCTCTCTCATGGCTGATGCACAAGCACACACAAACACAGGCACATGCTGAACAATGACACAGAACACGTATATTACACAATGACCTGTTTAACAGCACGCACGCACAGCACAAGCCTATAATAGTCATATTTTTATATTAACCTTTCTTTTTGAAAGATCAAGATAAACAATTTTATTAAAACGCTGCATGAAAAACTGGGTAATGTACAAACGGAAGCTTAATCTTTTATTAGATAGATTCTAAAGAACTCTAAAAGCAAACATTATGTTATTGAAACATTCAAGACCAAAGATAAGAAATAATTTATGATGCTTTTTGGGAGATTCAAACTAAACAATATGGACATATATAATACATGTAAATGCAATGTTCTCAATGAAGGATCTCTTGTCCTTTGGCAGTGTGCCAACTAAAACTAAAATAAGTGCCCAAGAATCGAATTTCAGGATGTAAGAGTTGGTGCTATGCCACCACGAACCCTTTCTTCCTGCCACCCCTCTTTACCTCAACCTCCTCCATCCCACCCCTCTCTCTCTCTCTCTCTCAAATCTTCGCCTCTGAGTATCCTAAATCACATGCTCGTAACTTTGTCAAGTTAGTGGCCTGTCATTTGCTTTGTACTCTGCGATAGTCATTTCATTCAATGGTATCATATAACAGGTTTTAAACCCTTCTTCTCCCCAACAGCCCTTTTGAAAGGAACTGCCCACGTTATTCTTTAACAAGAAATGACAAAGTCTGCTGGGTTTCTCTCTCTCTCTCTCTCTCTCTCTCTCTCTCTCTCTCTCTCTCTCTCTCTCTCTCTCTCTCTTTCTCTCCCTCTCGTGTTTCACTCTCTCTTTAAATCATTTACTCCTACACACCTGCCTGCAAACTACACAAGAAATGTGTCATGTGATTGCAGAATAACTTCAAATCATTTACAGTGACAATCGTGTAAGCTATTTTCAAGACCATTTCAAAAGATAAACCCACATTTTATGCTTAACTTCAAGCAATGCCATGAGCTTTGTTGCACTTTGCAAACAAATTAAACAAACAAAGCAGGTTGATAAAATCAAATTGATCTCAAATCTCCAGCTTTAATTTATAAAACATGATTTTCACTGCGTATGGTAATATTCACTAATTACAACACTGTTAACGAAGGGGAAAAACTTACAGGTATTTTGGTAGGAAATTTATTCCTGATGCCTTCAACTTCCTCCTTTCGAACAGCTAAAACAGAGAAATAAAATATCAAATTACTACTTTGCAATACAAATGGGCTTGTTGTTACATTACACTAAGTGGGAAAAAACACAACTTCAGTGTACAAGAAGTGGCAACAGCACCCAGACAGCAGAAAATTATTATGCCTGCAGATTCGCAGGCACACAGTGACTTAGTTATAAGTCAACCAAAGGTCATGCTAATTGCACAATGTTGCAAAGTGGCTGTGGATGCTTGTTGAATACAGTGGATGCAATGTTCATGTAATGGATGGATCCAGCTACACAATTATAACAGGGCTAACACCTGATCAACTGTGAGGTGTGCGTCTGTGGACAAAATTGACCCAAAACTTATCAAATTGTCAAACTGAAACTAAGAAATGACTATTTTGTTTGTATTGTAAATGATAAATACTTAAAAATATAAAAAAGTAATGTTGGCAAAAACGAAATCTAAACTTCATGTCTGACCATTTAAAAAGTCGTTGAGATAGCAGTAGATAGGTTATTTCTCTTCAGTCTTAGAGGCACTGTCACTGAAAATCTTCAAACAGCAGCTTTTTTTTTACCTCCAAATTAACAAAATGGTATTCAACAATTTTGTAATGGCACAAAACAACAATAAACTTCTTACTTTACAAGAAAAAGGTTATTTAAACAGACAAGCTAATAAAAACAATATCCCTTGTCCACATCTGGGACACTCAAAATCCTATGGACGTTTAACATTTGGGGGTTGGGGAAGAGGGTTTACATCCCACACCTTCATAACGTTAGGGCCAAACTTTGACCTGAGTACCTGTTGCCAAAATGTGACTCCTATTTCATAAGCTGCTCAAAATGCTGGCCAAATAAAAGCAATTTTCAAATTCTGCCATCAACGCATTTGTATTTTACAATTAAAGTCATACATGTAACTTTGTAAGTCAGCTCACTTATGCCAACCCTTTAGCTATTAAGCTTGTGCCACACACACACACACACACGCACACACACAATTGCATTTACTAAAAATGTTCATCATTCCCTATAGCACAATGACATCATTTATTAGAGATCTCTAACACATAGGCAATCTGAACACGCACACACACACACTTGCATAAAAAAGCATTGTTATGATTTCATGAAATGCCACATATATGTCGTTGTGACTTTAAAAAAAATTGTACATTTTTTTTAAGCTAACCCTAATTTTAACCGAACCCTAACACAGCCTTAACCATAACGTAATACTGTTTTGAGGTCAAAATAATAGAGCCGTCAAACGCACACTATAGTCTGAACACACACTCACTCACTCTTTCTCACACACACCAACTCTAGATAAGGATCCTTCAAATGCATCATCGTCTGCCATGAATATTGATTTGTTGGTATTACTATACCACTACTATTACTGCTACTGTACTAGGAACAATCATTATTTATTGAATCAGCTGACTTTCTGAACACGTCAAGGGTTTATAGCCAGCATAGGCCTGACCTTAGCCCGGAAATATTCCTGTTTCAGACAGGCCTCAGGAGCTTTTGACAGTATCTGTGATACTCTTTATCAATCAGCTGATTGTATCTATCATCCATGTCCAAAGAGTCGGCCTATACTAGATAGTGCAGAGTTCAAGTTCAATGGACTGGAGATTTGCAAGCCATTAAACTTTAAAGTTGTGATACTTATAAAACTAAAAGTACTAATCACAAATACCATGCTAGCGAAGCGTGGTTTTTGCACATGTATGTAATGATGTATGCTTAGTATGTTTATTTAATTGAGCGGGGGTCTTATAGAACTTTCTCTACACCTGAATAAATCTGTGTAAATACGTCGAATGAATACCACTTCTGGCTTTACCATTTACATCCACACACGGGAGAGCACTCAACTAAACAAATATATGAAAAAAATTATACTGAAACTCTACAACTAACAATCCAAAAGTAAAAGAAAGTAAATGAATACAGCAAGTGCCTCGCTCCAGTTTGGATCTAGATTCATTTACTCACGAGTTTTGAAGAAATAACTTGTTCTCAAACTCAACTGTTCTCAGTTCTGACAAGAACTACAACTAGTACAAGTAAAGAAAACCTTTGTCAATAAATCTCTAGAAATAAGAAAGAAAGGGATAATACAAATGAAAACTGGAATGAGAGAGGGGACAGAGAGAGAGAGAGAGAGAGGGGGGGGGGGGAAGAGGAGATGGAGGATAAGAGATATAGAGTAAGGGAGAGTGAAAGGAAGGGAATACATGTATGGGAAGACGGTGATAATGTGAAGTGATGGATCAAGACACTCACATTAGAACTTATTACAAACATACAATACATAATTGTCATATATATTCATTTGATTTAAACATAAATTTATTCAACAAACCAGATAATATAATATTAACAGGCAACACATCACAGCGCACAGAAGCACTACCACAAGGCTTAAAATAAATGAATGCCACCCAAATAATAAATACTGTATGAAAAATATCATTGGCGGATGACACTGACAGGAAACAACAAACAAAACCATTCATATAAATACCAGAAAAAACAATAAAAATAATTTTAAAAAACAAAACAAAACAAGAAAAGCAAGATGAACTGAATAAAATAATACTATACAAAAGTTAAAGTATGAGGTCTGATAAGAAGAGGGAGACAGAAAAAGAGGTAGGAGGACAACATTCGAGAATGGACTGGCTTGACACCGAGTGAAGTCATGAGGGTTGCTGAGGACAGAAAAAGATGGAGTACGCTGTTTAAACAATCATCTTTGGTGCCCCAACAACTTTTGAGTTACGGGATAGGATAGGAAATCGATACATAGTTTAAGCAGGTATTAATTTGTATACATGAAAAGAGCGAAGAAAGGAGCACCACAAAGTGTGAGGGAAAGGTCGATGGAGGGTAAAACAAAAATACGTATTAAAACTATTATAGCTGAGTGGGACAGAAACAAAACGATGGAAAACGTTCAGCAGAAAGTGAGGGAACGTAAGAAATGTGTGACTCTGACTCTGAGAGATGGATTTTAAAAATTTTTTTGGGGGGGGGTTGCAGTTTATTATCCCTTTCTATCGGGAAACTCTGGGCCGCCTCCCATGGGGAAGGCATAGTCGCAGCCTGTGGCACGCCCAAACCCAACCTACCTAACATTATTTGTGATTTTTTTGTTGTTGAAATCTTGCAATTTTTTGCTGGGGGAGCAAACCGGAGTACCCGGAGAAAACCCGGAGAAGTTGCCCGAGTCGAAAGTAAATAATATTCGGAGAAACATAACGCCCAGATGCTGGATCGAACCCACACCTGTCACTGTCAGGCACCATTGGTTTCTGGCTTGTGGACAAGGCAGGTTAGTCCTGCCTTAGCCCACTTGGCCACAACGCTCGCTGGATCAAGAGAAAGAGAATCAAGACTGTGACTGACTGCTATAACTTTAATATATATATATATATATATGCTACTGCTAGCATGTTTGTTTTTGTGTTTTTTATTTGTTTTTGTTTTTTCTTTTTTTACGTATACAGGAGATGGGGCATTTCAAGCTTCACAGATTTCATTTTGACTGTGAAAAGAAAACTGCTTGAGCGTTAGCTTGCTGGAGGTAGATTATATTATGGTTTAAAAACAAACTAAAACGTCTGCCTGCGGATCTTGTATTAAATAAAGTGTAGACATACACAACCACATTCCTTCCAAACTAACTGTCGTGTGACTGTGCGACTTTGATCTTGATTTCTGGCACGATAGGCCTATCTCTATATAATCTCTTAAATCAATCTGGACCACAGGATCTGAAGTCTCTTTTTACGTCTTTGTAAACTCGTAAGCTCAATTATGTATAATATGTAATTGAGGCCCTACGAGTTTACAACGATATGTATAGTATGTAATTGGGGCCTATGAGTTTACAAAGACGAAAGAAGATCTATACTTCAGAGCCTGTGTCAGTGTGTGTGTCTGGACATATAGCCTACTAGCCAAACTCGAAAGCAGCCTTCTTCTTGTCTATCGCACTTCTAGCCATGCTAGTTAAAAATCACAGCAAATCAACCGTAAATCACGAACAGTTAAATCGACAAGTAGCCAACATCAAAACATTCGTGGGCACCTGCGATTTGGACATCAATCAAAACAAAAGCCGACACGGGATAGCGATAGATTGCATTTGCAACAGTGACCAACAGATTGGACTAGTTTAGCTTACCAAAAGTTTTTCGCTGTTTGAAAGTCTTCCCAGACGTTTCCTGATTGTGATTCTCAGGCATGTTAGCGAAGCAATGGAAATCGTATCCAAACAGTAGCAGAAGCAAAGTCGATATTCTATCTCGAATCAGGTGAGATTGACTAGTTCACTACGACTCAGAAATGTCTTCTTCGACAACAATGCCGTCACTGACTTATCTCGTCATGTGATTGGTCAGTCCCACTTTTGTCAAGCCAGAATACTACTTTATGTTTGTTACCTCGTGAAGTATTGTCTCCCCTATACGCACCATGCAGTGTCCGGGGACGTTAATCTAATAAAGAAGAAGAAGGAGTATTTTCAAATAAGTTTCTCTAATCTTCTCTAATATAAATGTCATGTTCAGAGTCTCCTCTCTGAAAATCCTTACGGGAAGAGAGGGGACTATAAACTGATAAACACACACAAATGTCATGTTATGATTGTAGTGGTGGTACGTAATGTATACGTGCTATTTTAGAGCATAGTTCTCACAAGCTTCGCTCAGTGTCAAACCAGTCCATTCTCGAATGTTGTCATCCCACCTCTTTTTCGGTCTCCCTCTTCTTCTACCTCCTTGCACTGTGCCTTGCAGAATGGTCTTTGCAAGGCCTGATGATCTGGTGACGTGGCCATACCATCGGAGTTTCCGTTTCTTCACCACTGTGAGCATGTCATCGTGTTGTCCAATGGCTTGTGTGATGGTCTGTCGGACTTCGTCATTGGTGATGTGTTAAATAGGAAATGCCCAGAAGTCTTCTGTAGCACCTCATCTCCATGCTTTGTATTCTTCGTTGTAGATCTGCTGTGAGGGTCCATGTTTCGCAAGCATATAGGAAGATGGAGATGACAAGAGAGCGCAGCAGTCTTGCTTTGGAATGTAGACTGATGGTCCTGTCTTTCCAAACGGGCTTCAACCTTGTCAGGGCAGCAGTACGTTGTTTGTGCGATCCTGGAGAGGACTTCCTGTCGGGACTCATTGTCTGATACAATGGCTCCTAAATATTTGAAGCTATGCACTGTGTTGAGGGATTGGCCTTGGACTTTGATGTCCGTGTTGATGCCATTGGTGTTGATGGTCATCATTTTGGTCTTATCTGCACTTATTTCCATTCCATAAGCTCTGGAGGTGGCGTCAAGCCTCTGTACCAGCTGTTCAAGTTCTTGTTCCTCTCCAGCCAATCCATCAATGTCATCCGCAAAACGAAGATTGGAGATTGCTCTACCCCCTATGCTTACTGTGCCTTCATGATCTGCAAGAGCATCTGACATGATGCGCTCAAGGAAGATGTTGAAGAGTGTTGGAAAGAGTAGGAATCCTTGACGCACACCGATTGTTGTTCTGAACCAGTTCCCGATGACGCTGTTGTGGAGGACTGCACTGGTAGCCTTGTCATACAGGCTTTTGATGACTTCAATAATTTTATACTGAAACTATAATAATAATTTTATCACACCTGAACTTTTGGATCTGTGTGATAAACGAAGAGAGATTAAAAAAAAAAGAACACCTCACAGGCATGCGCACAGCAAAGTAGAATTGGATAGAAGATCAATGCCAGGAAATAGAGAACAGTCTGAACAAGAACAACAGCAAGAAGGCCTACCAGACTTCTTGTTTCTTGACCATGATGTAGTCGATCTGGTTGTGATGCTCCCCGCCGGGACTGTGCCATGTCCATCGTCTGGAGTTTTTGTGGGGACCAAGCGTGTTTGGCAGTACCAGATTGTTGTATCTGGCAAACTCCAAGAGTCTGAGACCCCTGTCATTTGTCTCGTTGTTGCAGTGGGGTCCACATGTGTCTCCCAAGTTGTGGTGCACACTTTCATTGTTGCCCATAGAGCTGCATTCCAGACTCGGTCAAACGCCTTCTTGAACACATGATATAGATGTTGTTGGTGCTGTAGGTATTTCTCACAGATTATTCTGAGGTTGAAAATCTGTTCAGTGGTACTTCGCCCTGCCCTGAATCCTGCTTGTTCTTCAGCTATGATTTGTTCAGCTTGGGGTTTCAACCTGTTGAGTATTATTTTCAGGAGGACCTTGCTGGGATGGCTGATGAGGCTGATGGTGCGGTAATTTTCACACTCCTGAAGGTTACCTTTTTTGGGAAGAGTGATGACAAGCGACTGGGTCCATGGTGTAGGCCACTCACTCTGCCAGATCTTTTTACAGATAATGGTGAGGGCATCAATCATCGCTTCTCCTCCTGCTTGTAGCAGTTCCGCGGGTATGTTGTCCACTCCCGCTGACTTCCCTTTCTTCAGCAATTGCACTGGTGCCTCAACTTCTTCCCGGAGAATTGGGAGGATTTCTTCTTCTTCTCTGTTCTCGGGACATGCTAGAACTGATGGGTCTCCAGTTGGTGTATGGTTGTAAAGGTCAGAGCAGACTTCTTGTTCTTCTGTAAGGCATATGCCAGACTTGCTTTGGATCGTGGAGACTTTGGGCTGTTTAACACTTGTCAGCCGCTTCACAGTCTGGTAGGCCTTCTTGCTGTTGTTCTTGTTCAGACTGTTCTCTATTTCCTGGCATTGATCTTCTATCCAATTCTACTTTGCTGTGCGCATGCCTTTTCGGATGTCATTGTTGATTTTTCGGTAGACATCAGCACCCTGTGAGGTGTTCTTTTTTTTTTTAATCTCTCTTCGTTTATCACACAGATCCAAAAGTTCAGGTGTGATCCACGGCTTCTTCTTTGGTCGGTGCTTGCCAAGGATCTCAGTGGCGGCATCTGTCACAGCTGAGTTGGAGTTGAAGGTGGTGGTCATGGTGTTGACATTTACTTCACCAGCTCCCAAAATGAGCAGTGGTGCAAATTTCCCTCCAGTTGTGGGCTGAAATAGTTCTGCCACCTCCGGGTCTTGCAGTTTGTCCAGGTCGAACTTCAGTCTAGTGCAATTTGCTGTATTTACTCTCTTCAAGTGGAGCCGGAAAGACATCATCACGAGATCGTGGTCACTTCCAATGTCTGCTCCTGGAAAAGTGCGTGTCCTGCCAATGTTGATGCTTGATCTGAAGCGTTTCTTGACCATGATGTAGTCGATCTGGTTGTGATGCTCCCCGCCGGGACTGTGCCATGTCCATCGTCTGGAGTTTTTGTGGGGACCAAGCGTGTTTGGCAGTACCAGATTGTTGTATCTGGCAAACTCCAAGAGTCTGAGACCCCTGTCATTTGTCTCGTTGTTGCAGTGGGGTCCACATGTGTCTCCCAAGTTGTGGTGCACATCTTGGCCAACCTTGGCATTCCAGTCACCTTGCATTATGCTTTTAATTTGTAAGCGTCTATAATTCTTTTTTGTCTATTTTAAAATGGCCCCAGACTATCACACATATCAGCGTCACTATGATGAAATCACTCGATTTACATACAATTGGACAATTGGTTTTATGTTGAAGGTATCTGTAAAATCTTAGTACATACCATAGACCAGCACTCTGTACATACCAATAAGTTTGAATCAAATTCTTATAGTAGTTTGGGAGAAAATGTGATTAAAAGAAGGAAAATAATCAAAAACAAAGGATGACTGACCATGATGACGTCACCCGAAATGCATAAACGTGTGTCAGCTGATATGCATCTTTATGTTCTAATTACAACATTCCAGGTTTAAAAAAAAACAAAAAAAACATTTAGTGAAAGGGGACTAAATTTCACACAGCAAGTAAATCCCCTGGATTTGCGATTGTGCTTCATGATTTAAGAAGTACTAATTTTAGATTTTGCTCGACACACCTACTTTGGAATTACTGCTGGTTATTTCATAGGTGTTGTCCTTCTTCACAGGTTATTATGTAATATGTATGTACTTGTAATATCAATGTTCAGGCAGGCTGCGCTAATGATGTGACCGATTTTGATTATTTTTACTATAGGGTGCAGATACTTTACCCACTGCCCAACTGTTTATTGCATTCGCATTTGCACTTTCTCAAAGGTCAAGGTCGCTGTATGATGTTCATCACTTTAAAAACACGTTTAATTTGCGCTCTATCTCAAAATTGGTTAAACAGATTTGGGTTCATTTTCGCTTGCGAGATGGTTCAAAGAGTGGCTAATTGTTCAATGTTTTCACTATTTGTTCTTCTTTAGGCAATAACCGAGACAGAACAGTCCAACAAAAAACTTGGCATGCAGCGCGTGTCGAGTCTTAGACTCTTCAAAGGCCAGCACAGAGAGAAAAAAAAAATGTCCCTGTGAAATTTCATATTAGCATTCGTTTTATTTGTTGGTTTAATTTGACAAGATAGCAGCATTAAAATTTGTAAAAAAAAAAAAATAATAATAATAATAAAATAAATAAAGCGCTAAGAGGCTGGAAATTTGAGGCTTGTCAGGCCAGAAAATCAGGGTAAGTAACGTCAGAACTTTCTATGGACTATTCCGTGTAACTCCCGACTTGTTTCCCTTGACACAAAATGGGAAGTGCAGGGGAAAGGAGAGAGAGAGAGAGAGAGAGAGAGAGAGAGAGAGAGAGAGAGAGAGAGAGAGAGAGAGAGAGAGAGAGAGAGAGAGAGAGAGACGGGAAGGGGGGAGAGGGAGGGAGGCGGGAGAGGGGATAATCGTGCGTTTAAAGTTGTGATCGAACTTGCTGTTGTGGTAACTTTTGAGGCGAGCAAAGGTTCCAGGAGAGAGAAAGACGAGATTCATACCTATAGTAGTAGTAGTAGTAGTAGTAGTAGTAGTAGTAGTAGTAGTAGTAGTAGTAGTAGTAGTAGTAGTAGTAGTAGTAGTAGGCCTAGTAGTAGTATGTTAAGAAAAGAGGAAGAAACCCTCCCAAGTCTACGTGAAGAAGTTGAGGCAGCAGTGCAATCACTAAAGAAGGGGAAGTCAGCAGGAGTGGACAACATAGGCCTACCAGCTTGCAAGCAGGAGAAGAAACGATAATTGACGCCCTCACCATTATCTCTAAAAAGATCTAGCAGAGTGGGGAGTGGCCTACACCATAGGCCCAGTCGCTTGTCATCACCCTTCCCAAACAGGGTACCTTTCAGGAGTGTGAAAATTATCGCACCATCAACCTCATCAGACATCCCAGTAAGGTCCTCTTAAAAAAAATACTCAACAGGTTGAAACCCCAAGCTGAACAAATCATAGCTGAAGAACAAGCAGGATTCATGGCAGGGCCAAGTACCACTCAACAGATTTTCAACCTCAGAATAATCTGCGAGAAATACCTACAGCACCAACAACATCTATATCATGTATTTGTAGACTTCAAGAAAGCGTTTGACCGAGTCTGGCATGCAGCTCTGTGGGCAACCATGAAAGTGTACAACATCAGTCTTAAAATTATTGAAGTCATTAAAAAAAAAAGCCTGTAGGACAAGGCTATCAGTGCAGTCATCCACAACAGCGCCATCGGGAACTGGTTCAGAACAACAATCAGCGTTCATCAAGGATGCCTACTCTCTCCAAAACTCTTCACCATCTTCCTAGAGCCCATCATGTTAGATGCCCTTGCAGATCACGGAGGGTATTCAGCATAAGGGATAGAGCAATCTCCAACCTCCCTTTTGCGGATGACATTCATGGATTGGCTGGAGAGGAACAAGATCTTGAACAGCTTGTACAGAGGCTTGACAGCACCTCCAGAACCTTTGGAATGGAAATAAGTGCAGAGAATACCAAAATGATGACCAACAACACCAAGTGCATCAACATGGACATCAAAGTCCAAGGCCTCAACACACTGCATAGCTTAAAATATTTAGAAGCCACTGTATCAGACAATGGGTCCCGACAGGAAGTATTCTTCAGGATCTCACAAGCAACTGCTGCCCTGACAAGTTGAAGCCCATTTGGAAAGACAAGACCATCAGTCTACATTCCAAGGTAAGGCTGCGGGGCTCACTTGTCATCTCCATCTTCCTATACGGTTGCGAAACATAGACCCTTACAACGAAGAATACAAAGCATGAAGATGAGGTGCTACAAAAGGCTTCTGGGCATTTCCTATACCCAGCACCTCAAGCCATTGGACAACACGATGACCTGCTCACAGTGGTGAAGAAACAGAAACTCCGATGGTATGGCCATGTCACTACAGCATCAGGCCTTGCAAAAGCCATCCTGCAAGGCATGGTGCAAGGAAGCAGAAGAAGAGGGAGACAGAAAAAGGGGTGGGAGGACAACATTCGAGATTGGACTGGTTTAACACTGAACGAAGCCATGAGAGTTGCTGAGGACAGAGAAAGATGGAGTACGATGGTTAAACGATCATCTGTGGTGCCCAACGACATTTTGAGTTCCGGGATAGGATAGGATAGGATAGGATAGGAATTAATATTATTTTTAATGGCGGTAATTTTTGTATTTTTAGATCATAGGACATCTCAACAGCAGCCCGGTTGTCTGTCAGCCGGTGTGCCCGTCGCTCTGCATTTCACTTTTTTCTTTTGTTCAAAACACAAATTTGGCCTTATCTCAAGAATAACTGAACCAAAATTCCTATCATATCCCGTAACTCGACAATCGTTGGCGCACCACAGATGATCGTTTAACCAGCGTACTCCATCTTTCTCTGTCCTCAGCAACCCTCGTGGCTTCGCTCAATGTCAAACCAGTCCATTCTCGAATGTTGTCCTCCCACCTCTTTTTCTGTCTCCCTCTTCTTCTGCTTACTTGCACCTTGCCTTGCAGGTTGGTCTTTGCAAGGGCTGATGATCTGGTGACGTTGCCATACCATCGGAGTTTCCGTTTCTTCACCACTGTGAGCATGTCATCGTGTTGTCCAATGGCTTGTGTTATGGTCTGCCGGTCTTCGTCGTTGGTGATGTACTGGGCATATGAAATGCCTAGAAGACTTTTGTAGCATCTAATCTCCTTGCTTTGTATTCTTGGTGTTAGGTCTACTGTGAGGGTCCACGTTTCGCAAGCGTATAGGAAGATGGAGATGACAATGGAGCGCAGCAGTCTTACCTTGGAATGTAGACTGATGGTCCTGTCTTTCCAAATGGGCTTCAACCGTGTCAGCGCAGCAGTTGTTTGTGCGATCCTGGGGAGGACTTCTTGTCGGGACCCATTGTCTGATATAATAGCTCCTAAATATTAGGAGCTATGCACTGTGATGAGGGATTGGTCTTGGACTTTGATGTCCGTGTTGATGCCATTGGTGTAATTGATCATTATTTTGGTCTTCTCTGCACTTATTTTCATTCCAAAGGTTCTGGAGGTGGTGTCAAGCCTCAGTACCAGCTGTTCAAGTTTTTGTTACTCTCCAGCCAATCCATCAATGTCATTCGCAAAATGGATGTTGGAGATTGCTCTACCCCCTATGCTGACTGTGTTTTCAAGATCTGCAAGAGCATATGACATGATGCGCTCGAGGAAGATGTTGAAGAGTGTTGGAGAGAGTAGGCATCCTTGACGCACGCCGATTGTTGTTCTGAATCAGTTCTCGATGGCGCTGCTGTGGAAGACTGCTCTGGTAGCCTTGTTATACAGGCTTTTGATTACTGCAATAATGTTAGGACTGATGTTGTACACTTTCATGGTTGCCCACAGAGCTGCATGCCAGACTCGGTCAAACGCTTTCTTGAAGTCTACAAACACATGATATAGATGTTATTGGTGCAATAGGTATTTCTCACAGATTATTCTGAAGTTGAAAATCTGTTCATTGGTACTTGGTCCTGCCCTGAACCCTGCTTGTTCTTTAGCTATGATTTGTTCAGCTTGTGGTTTCAACCTGTTGAGTATTATTTTCAGGAGGACCTTGCTAGGTTGGCTGATGGTGCGGTAATTTTCACACCCATGAAGGTTACCCTTTTTGGAAAGAGTGATGACAAGCGATGTATAGGTCACTCCCCACTCTGCCAGATCTTGTTACAGATAATGGTGAGCGCTTCAATCATCACTTATCCTCCTGCTTGAAGCAATTCTGCGGGTATTTTGTCCACTCCCGCTGACTTCTCTTTCTTCAGCGATTGCACTGCTGCCTCAGCTTCCTCTCGGAGAATTGGGAGGATTTTTTCTTTTTCTGTTCTGGGGATGTGCTAGAACTGATCGGTCTCCGTTTGGTGTGTGGTTGTAAAGGTCAGAGCTATACTCTATCCATCTATCCAAGACTTCTTGTTCCTCTGTAAGGCATTTGTCAGACATGCTTTGGATTGTGGAGACCTTGGACTGTTTAACACTTGTCAACCACTTCAGTCTGGTAGACCTTCTTGCTGTTGTTCTTGTTCAGACTGTTCTCTATTTCCTGACAGTGATCTTCTATCCAGTTTTGCTTTGCTGTGCGCATGCCTTTTCGGATGTCATTGTTGATTTTTCGGTATTCATCATTTTTAATGTTGAATACCGAAAAACTACTGTTAAGCACGTTGGATCATTCGTATTTCAAAGGTCAAGGTCACTTTGCTTCACAGTTTTCTATGCAAGGTTTACGCTGTAACTCAGAATTGACTGATCCGATTTTTATGCTTGCAGATAGTTCAGATCGTGACCTATTATTCAATGGATTTCTTTTGGTTCGTTATGATAAAAGCCGAGTCAGAACTTCGCCAAGAAAATTAACACTTTGGAACATGCTTACTTTTCGGCAACGTGTGTGGCTGTCTACAAATACATTTGAATGGCTTGCCATCTCGTTTTTAGTACAATTTTGAGATTGAGGCAAAGAGGGGAGAGAGTGAGAAGGAGAGAGAGGGAGGGGGAGGGAAAGAGAGAGTGAGATAGAGAGGGAGTGATAGCGAGAAATGGAGAGAAAGAGGGAGACAGTGTGGCACCATGCGTGCAGTTCAGAAGACAGAGACAGATTAGACAGAGTGGTGAGGCAGGCAGAGAAAGTGATCGGTGCTGACCTACCGAGCCTAGAACACCTGGGCACGGTGAGGACAATCAACAAAGCCCGAAAGATCGCCAACGACCCAACTCACCCCCTCCACAGCGAGTTCTGCCTCCTACCATCGGGACGGAGGTACCGCGCTGCCAAGGGCAGGACTGAGAGGATGAAGGGGACCTTCGTGCCCTCTGCCATCACTCTACTCAATAGTAAACATGACTGAAAATCATCCTCCTACCACTGTGTGTGTGTGTGTGTGTGTGTGGGTGGGTGGGTGTGTGAGTGTGAGAGAGAGTGTGAGAGAGAGAGAGAAAGAAAGAGAGACAGTCAGTCTAGTGACAAATAAATATATTATTTTGTTATATTATAATGTTATTTTTCGTGTAAGCGTGAGCGTGCGCGATAAAGTGTGCAAACATGAGCAATGTATAATTGATTTAACCACCCTAGTGTCAAAGGTTGTATGCAGGTATAATGTGTATGTATGATTGTGTTTGTCATTCAGTATTGCTTTTTTTTTTTTTTATAACATTGTGTGCTTTTCTTCTGTATTTAAACATAAGCGAATTACATATAATTATACACATCTGAGTACCCCATGCGCACCAAGATTTCTTCGATGTAAAAGTTGAAGCGAAATAAATTGTCTTATGTCTTATGTCTTTATGTCTTATGAAAGGGAGTGAGAGAGAGAG
>CM072513.1:77007012-77022012 GCA_036898135.1 Oncomelania hupensis
CAGGGTTCAGCCTGACACAAAAAAGCTATGGGCCATTGGGCCCCTCAGATCAAATTTCAATGGGCCATGATTTCAGCAGTAATTTACGTACATGTAAAAGATAACCTGGAGATATTATTACAGAAATTAAAACAAAATAGATTATTGTGAGTGTGCATGTGTTGTGAAGCATGTTTACCAACAAAACACTAACCAGAACAGGGATCAGTATTTTGACTTGACTCGGGGCTCACACAATCATCTTGCGTAGGATTAGCGGCGGTAGACTGTAGTTTAACAGCAGCAAACGACAGTCTAGACTGTCCTACCTCAAGTTTAATTTTTTTTTTGTTTTGGGGGGGACGGGAGGGGGGGGGGTCATTTTCAAAGCGGCACAAAGAAAAACACAAAATCCTCCTTGCACGGACACAACATACGCGCAGACGATAGCAAATTCTGATTTGGAAGAATCGTACAACATTTATTGGCTGAAAGATCAACATCCGGGCCCTCATAGCCAATCGCTGAACTTGCCTTAGCAAAAGCATGTTTGTCGCCTCCAATACAGTGCACTGTTATTGTGGTGGCGCACTGGTACCAAAAATCGAAGCGCCATTCGGCCCCTGGCAAGATTTGTAGATGGGTCATTTTTAATTTTTATGCGTCAATGGCGCAGGGCGCGCTAGTAAACTGATCCCTGTGTTTGTATTCTATTTTGTTTTTGTAAACGGGGGTTCGATAAATTAGAGTACAGCCTCAGCGACCCCTGCGTGGGATGTCTTTATTGTAAAGTGACTGGCTGGTGGAGAGCTTTCAGTTTTACCACTAGGGTTGTTTCATCAGATCTTTTATGCGGGTCAGGGGTTGTCCGGTCCTGATTTGGCTCGGAAGAGTCCGCTGGCCATAAAGCAATAATCATGTAATGTAATGTAATCATCATGATCATCGTGATTATCATCATGATCATTATCATCATGACCCTAACGATAATCATCATCATCATTATCATCACGATTACGATCATCATCATCATCTTCTTCTTCTTCTTCTTCTCCGCCTCCTCAGACAGACAATATGAAAGCAAGTAAGCTTAATTCGCCATCTTTAAAATAAATAAATAAATAAATAAATAAATAAATAAAAGCAATTTAAAACAAACTGTCACGATCGCTTGATCATTATTGCAACATGCTGATCGTGCAAAGCTATTTTTACATCTGTTCTTTTTTTTTCCTTGCTTTTATTTGTTGATGTAAAACTTCAAGAAAGTTTTACATCAGCAACGGCAAAATGAAATGAGTTAATTGGAAACCACATTAAAAACAAGATCAGGTGGAAAGTCGTTCCAAAGGGTTTTCCAAATACACACACAAACACACCCACGTACACACACACACACCACACACACGCACACACACACACATACGCGGCTACCACACACACACACACACACACACACCCACACACACTGAAAAAAAATCGCAAAATGGGAAACACCCAAGCTGATTCTAACCATGTGACGCGATCGTTTTCTCCAAGTCATTAGTTTAACCTTCGAGGACGAGTTTCGCAACAACGTGCTATTGATATGTATAATTATCAGTATTTTTAGTAATATGTCGTTGCATTTAAAATTTAAAAAAAGTTAACTGCAGTAACTGCAGTTTTGATTTGGTGTGCCAACGTGGACTTTGCTTCTTCTTTCGAAATCACAATCCACCCGAATTGTTTTGGAATGCATTATGAATCAAAGCTTTTAAAACTTTATGAAAATACAGATGCAGGCGACAACGACAATTAAGGGAAGACAGAAGACGGAGAAGGAATTGATGATGATAATGATGATGATGATGATGATGATGATGATGATGATGATGATGATGATGATGATGATGATGGCTGCTGCTGATGATGATGACGACGACGACGATGATGATGCTGATGATGGTGATGATGATGATGACGAGGACAACGGCGACCACTGAGAAAACCAATATAAGAAAAAACCCACAAAATCTAAAGCCATAGGTAAGAAGGTAAACTGATGTAGCATGTGGTTTTATGGATCAAATGTTGAAGGTAAGGTCAATAGGATGTAACAGATGGATGTAACAGCAGATTAGGTTTATGCGGTGTGTATGTGAAAGAGAGAGATAGAGTGTGTGGGTGTGTGTATGTGTGTGTGTGTGTGCTCTATGTGGGTGTGGGTGTGTAATGAGTAATCCTAAAGGGTGTGTTTAGTAAGTAACAACGAACGATTGTTTGTAATACTGCTATGGCGTTGCATGGGCCTGTAAGATGTTTTCATATCCTATCCTATTGTTACGTTTGAGACGCGCACGATAGATCCGATCGTTTTGTTTTACAAAGCATGCAATAACAGAGTGTATTTACCTTTGATTTGATTTTGCGTAGTAGTTAGAAGAAGCTTTGTATAATGTTGATAATTTTCGTTGGTCGATATTATTGGAGAATTCTCTAGAATTACTTGTTAATGTTTACTATCGATCGAAGCTTGTAGATAAATCTAGCGGTAGCTACGAGATTCTTCTAACCTAAATAAAGTTATATGACGTAAGACAGTGCATAGTTCCGGTGACGAATTTTATTCTGGAATGTTCGAACAATCTCTAGAGTATAGAGAGACTATATATAAGTGCCGCACTATTTCAAAAAAGATAGCTGAAAAATTTTAAAAGAGTGATAAAAGCGATTGAGCGATCTTGTATGCAGTTGTTGATGTACGCTGAATAAAGTTGGGAAACTTCATACGACGACTCCTGCCTTGTTGCGTGAACAGGTTGCGTGGATAAACGAATCTGAGTTACAATTACCAAGATTCAAGCATCGGGGCTGAATCAACTACTGATAAATAAAAAAAAAACAACAACAGTGTAACATTTTGGGGGCCACTATCCACTCTGCCAGATCTTGTTCCAGATATTGGTGAGGGCGTCAATCATCGCTTCTCCTCCTGCTTGAAGCAATTCTGCGGGTATGTTGTCCACTCCCGCTAACCTCCCTTTCTTTAGTGATTGCACTGCTGCCTCAACTTCTTCTCGGAGAATTGGAAGGATTTCTTCCTCTTCTCTGTTCTGGGGACATGCCAGAACTGATGGATCTCCGTTTGGTGTGTGGTTGTTAAGGTCAGAGCAGTAACCTGATCATCTATCTAAGATTTCTTGTTCTTCTGTAATGTGTATGCCAGACTTGCTTTGGATCGTGGAGACCTTGGGCTGTTTAACACTTGCCAGCCGCTTCACAGTCTGGTAGGCATTCTTGTTGTTGCTCTTGTTCAGACTGTTCTCTATTTCCTGGCATTGATCTTCTATCCAGTTCTCCTTTGCTGTGCGCATGCCTTTTTGGATGTCATTGTTGATTTTTCGGTAGGCATCAGCTACCTGTGAGGTGTTCTTGTTCATTTTCATCTCTCTTCGTTTATCAAACAGGTCCAAAAGTTCAGGTGTAATCCACGGTTTCTTCTTTGGGCGGTTCTTGTCAAGGATCTCAGTGGCGGCATCGGCCATGGTGTTCACATTTACTTCACCAGCTCACAAAATGAACAGTGGTGCCAATTTCTTTCCAATTGTAGCTTGGAATATTTCTGCCACCTCCGGATCTTGCAGTTTGTCCAGGTCGAACTTCAGTCTGGTGCACTTTGCTGCGTTTACTATCTTCAAGTGGAGCCAGAAAGAAATCCTCACGAGATCGTGGTAACTTCCGTTGTCTTCTCCTGGAAAAGTGCGTGTCCTGCCAATGTTGATGCTTGATCTGAAGCGTGTCTTGACCATGATGTAGTCGATCTGGTTGTGATGCTCCCCGCCGGGACTGTGCCATGTCTATCGTCTGGATTTTTTGTGGAGACCAACTGTGTTTGTCAGTATCAGATTGTTGTATCTGGCAAATTCCAAGAATCTCAGACCCCTGTTATTTGTCTCGTTGTTTCAGTTGGGTTCACATGACCTCCCGAGTTGTGGTGCGCATCTTGGCCAATTTTGGCAGTCCAATCGCCGTTGTACTATGACGTACGATGTTTTTTTCTATACTTCGTTCTTTCAAAGACATTTTTTAACTGTATTGTGTGACAATGTTTGTCGATAGTTCTCAATGAAATGGGGTAAAGTATGTGTGCGTTTGTGGGTGTGTGTGTGTGTGGGTGTGTGTAGGTGTGTTTGAGTGTGTATGAGTGTGTGTGTCTGCTTGTGTGTGTGTTTGTGGGGGTGTGTGCGTGTGTATGTTTGTGTGCGTGTGTATGTTTGTGTGTGTGTGCGTGTGGCGATGTAGAAACGCCGTTATTGTTACACGCTCTTTATATTCTACCCAAAACAGTGTTCCGTTAGGTTTGGGGCTGTGTTAGGCTAAGGGTTAGATTAAGAGTTTAGGTTAGGGTTAAGGTTTGGATTAGGGTAAGGGTTTGCTTCCAAAAATGGACACATTAAAAAACCTATGTGACATTTCATAAAAGTCATAACATCGGCATTTTTACACGGCTGTGTGTGTGTGTGTGTGTGTGTGTGTGTGGGTGTGTGTCTGTATGTTTGTGTGTAGATGTGATCAATATAAAAGATGTTGCTATGTTGGTTTTTTTTTTAGGACAAGTTTTGTCGTGCTATTGTTATGCAAAGAATATTGCGATCACGATGCTTCAAAGGTCATGGGAAGGGGGGGGGGAAGGGAGGTGATGGGGAGGGTGCAATAGGGTAGCGATCTGGACACACGCTAAATAATGCTACTTACGTGAAGCAACGTCGGGCCCGGCTAGTACTTGGACGGGTGGCCCAAGCTCAGAAGACAACAACCATCATCGGACGTCCGCCCCTCCACTCTCCCACCCCCAAATGATTAACCTAGCGCGCAACTCAACCCAACTCCCCCAGCAGTGAATGGGTGCCTGGCTCTCTTTAGAACCTGGAGAAAGTACCAGCAGCGAAGGAGATGAGATAGACGCCGGTAAAAAAAAAAATATCTTTGGCATCCTTAAAGCAGTAAAGGACAATAAATACATGAATGAAATAATAAATTAAATTACAAAATCGGTGTCGTGGTGAAAGTGAAAATGGGGTTTTCAATTTAAAAAGGATGAAGGAAAACAACAACAACAACTACAACAACAACAACAAAACTAAATGTAATGAAAAGTAAAATTGTATTTTTTTCCAGGAATATGGTTCCTCGATTTTATATGTCTTTCTTTCTTTCTTTCTTTCTTTCTTTCTTTCTTTCTTTCTTTCTTTCTTTCTTTCTTTCTTTCTTTCTTTCTTTCTTTCTTTCTTTTTTCTTTCTTTCTTCCTCTCTCAATTATTCCCCTTTTCATTCTCATTATTTGTGCTAAAGTTTATTTCCTTTCTTTGAACTATACAAGCGTAATAAAAATAAAAAAAGAGTTACAACTTTTTTTTTAAAGTTACAAAAAGAAGAGCCATTTGAGAGCGGCAATTTAAGTTTAAATTGAAACATTTGCAAAGAAAAGGGCCAAGGTTTGCCTGTGAGTTGGACCTTCAGGAATGGCTGTTAGCTCTGATTGTACCTCGTTTCACAAACTTTGATTTTTTTTAAAAATATCGAATCATGCGCGAGCACGTGTGTGTGTGTGTGTGTGTGTGTGCGCGCGCGCGCGTGTGTGTTTGTGTGATTCAAGTCTCTTGAAACAATAAAGGTTTGAATGTTAAAGCGATGTTTGTGGTTTCCCCTCTCCCCTCCCCCTTTTCTGTCTTTATTTGACTGGGTAGTCTTTCCCTGACACTGCGACCCCCCCCCCTCCACCCCCCTCCCCCCGTTCTCCATTCCACTTCCATCTCCCCTCTCCAACATTAACACAGACCTCCCGTCCTTTCAACTTTCGGGTTATTGCACTTCTGCTGAGCTGTGGTATCTGTGACATATTAACGAAGAGTAAAGTTCTTTTTTTTTTAAAATGCATAATTTCTTTTTTTTTACATTTATTATTAAGGCATTTGCTTTTCATTTTCTCTGTATTTTCTTCCTTTGATATCTTTGACATTTTAACGAGAAGTAAAGTTAGTTTTTGTTTTTAAATTTTTTTATTTATTTCTTTCATTATTAATGACGTTTTTATTCTTTCTTTCTTTCTTTCTTTCTTTCTTTTCTTTCTTTCTTTCTTTTGTTCTTTTTTTCATTACTAATAGCTTTCTTTCTTTTTTTGTTTTTTCTTCATTTCTTTATTAATTTTCTTCTTTGAATGACGTTTTAACGAGAAATACAGTGTTTTTGATTCTTTCTTTCTTTCTTTCTTTCTTTCTTTCTTTCTTTCTTTCTTTCTTTCTTTCTTTCTCTCTCTCTTTCTTTCTTTCTTTCTTTCTTATAACTTCGTTATTTCTGCAGCATTATATTGCTAGTTTGTTTCTCCGATGAGTCACGATATCTTTGACATTTCAGTTGTAGAAATAAATATTCTTCTTCTTCTTTTTTTTTTTTTTTTTTTTAAAAAAAACTTTTTTCATTTCCAGATTTATCAGGAAATACTTTGAAACATTCGGGAATCAGAACGAGCCAAAGGTCTATCTGTCGCAGTCTGTCGGTCCGTTGAAAGCCGTACCTCAAAAACGACTGAACGGATTTTGACCAAACTTCATAGGAACATTAGCTATACGTTAGTGTCCTGCCTCCCCGTGCCATCATAAGTGCTTTATCTCGAAAGTCAAGGCCACTGGAGTCATTTTTGTCGCTAAACACGTTTGGCTCAAAATATTTCAAAAAACGACTGAAGTGATTTTGTTGAGTTTTGATATAGCGACCCGGTTGATCGGCAGTCGGTCGGTCCGTCCGTTCAAAACACTTTTTTTAGCCTTATCTCAAGAAATAACTTAAACGAAATCCACAAGTTTTACCTCGTGCATACTTTAACCACTGATAATCATGTTGGATCATCCGTATTCCTGGTTATAGCATTTCTTCTTGGTTATTACCAGAGTTGTTTTTTTTTCTTGAATTTAAAAGTGCAATACGCTGACTCTTTACTTTACATTTTGTCTGATTTACGTGTTATTTGTATTATTGTGTTGTATTGGTATGATGTTGAATTGGTATCGTTCTGTGTATTTAAATTGTTGCAACATTTATTTTTGTGTGTTGTAAATTCCTTAGTGTTTGTCTTAATGTATTATGCTGAAGTACAGCAGTCCAGGTGCTGAATATATTATAAATGTAGCTGTAGTGTTATACAATGCCGTTCATGGTACGAATGCTATATGTATCTCAGTCCCCCACCCCCTTATACCCCCTTTTTGGTTATACAGCCCCCAGGGCTATGAGCATCTTCTCATTTTGTATATTTAAATCATGTTATGTGAAATAAAAGGACAAAGTTCCAAAGTATTTGTACTTTTTCAAAGGCCAAGGTCATTGTGCTTTACCATTTTCTAAACGCGTTTTGCGCTGTAACTAACAGTTGGCTGGTCCGATTTCGATACTATAGTTTGCTTGCAGATAGTTCAGTTAACGGTAGAGCTGGGTACCGTGGGTCAAAGTCGTACCGGTATTACCACGGTATTTTTAGGTCGTATCGGTATTTCGTACCGGTATACTGCGATTTTAAGTGTTATAATCAAATGGCATATGGCATTGACAGTAGTGACCGACGCAAAAGAAAGATTGTCATACACTTCAAAACAGTTTTAAAGAACCACATTTCCATAGAAACTGAAGCTTTATTTTTGCTTGAACGCCTTCAAAACAAATTATGATAAATCACTGTTTAGAACATCAGATAACTTTAAACCACAAAATCGAAATAAAACAAAAACATTCAACGGGAAAGATCTTTAAGAACTTTAAGAGTTCAGAAGGATTGGCGACTGGTACCATGCTCAGACACGTGGATAAGCTGCTGCTCTTATAAGTTGTTCTTCAAGAGCAGCTGCTTATCCACGTGTTTGGGCTTTAGGCTCGCTCTTTGGGCGGACAAGATGTCGCCCACTGTCGCGTTATGTGTTGTCGAGATTTCCCAGTAAACCGGACCTTGGACACCCGCACCGGTATACCGTACCGTCGCGTTTCCGAACCTGAATACAGTTACGTACCGGTAAAACCGTCCAGCCCTAGTTAATGGCATAGCATTCCTTGTTTTCTCTTTACTTCTTTAGGATCAGAGCCCAGTCACAACGAGAACAAGAAATACCACTATTGAAAATGCTTATTTTATCGGCTATGTAGGTACTATGTCAGTGTCTGGGAAATACAATTGAATGTCTATCTATCTTGTTTTTCTTTATCTAGTTCTTTTATAATATCCCCAACTACTGGAAGAAGTAGGAGTATTGGAGGCGTATTAGAGCGATTATTGCTTTGGATCGTGGAGACCTTGGGCTGTTTAACACTTGTCAGCCGCTTCACAGTCTGGTAGGCCTTCTTGCTCTTGTTCTTGTTCAGACTGTTATCTATTTCCTGGCATTGATCTTATATCCAGTTCTTCTTTGCTGTGCGCATGCCTTTTCGGATGTCATTGTTGATTTTTCGGTAGGCATCAGCTCCCTGTGAGGTGTTCTTTTTCTTTTTCATATGCACTGCAGACCGCCGCTTTTCACAGGCGCTCGTATCTGGAGCATGTCTCTCTTGAAAGACGCTCTCGCATTCTAGATACGAGCGCCTGTGTACGCTTTTATAAGAACCCATATCGTTCAATGCCAATCCAAACCAATGGCCACATGTGTGGCGCACAACTCAATGTCGCAGAGACATGCTCGGGGCGCAGGGGGAACTGTGCCAGTCACGGTCGTTAAAAGAGGTAGGTTTTGAGCTTCCGGCGAAAAGAGTAGACATAGTTGCAGATTTAACATCCTCGGGTATCGTATTCCAGAGTGTAGGCGCAGCTTTTCTGAATGACCTAGCCCCAGATCGCTTTTTTTCAGTGCCATCTCTTTTACCAGGTACTACAAGCTGTGATGTAGACGATGAGCGGAGAGAGAGAGAGAGAGAGAGAGAGAGAGAGAGAGAGAGAGAGAGAGAGAGAGAGAGAGAGAGAGAGAGAGAGAGAGAGAGAGAGAGAGCATACATGTTAATCAATTCTTGAAGATAGTCAGAAGCTGTTTTGTTCACAAATTGACACGTAATAGAGAAGATTTTATAGGCAATTCTCTAGGCAACAGGGAGAACAGTGTAGGGAGAGTAAAATCGGAGTAATATGTTCTCTTAATGGGTCTAGTAGAAATGTCCCTATGTAATGACAAAAAGAATACATTTTCCCGTGTAATGACCAAATAAAGCAAAAATCCTTTTTTTAATTAACTTCCCCCCCCCCCACCCCCCAAATTCTCTTATCGAACACGATGAGACGAATCTTTAGTGTCAAGTGAGGAAGTCAGGTGTATTTTAGATTGCGAGTTCCAGACAAATGAGCCAACAAATCACCCCCCCCCCTACCCCACCCCACCACCACCACCATCACCACCCCACTCGGTATAGGGCAAGCAAAGAATTCATAATGCCGAATTTCTCAAAACTAACTCACTTTGGACTTCCTTTTTTGTTTTGTCCTCACATGCACACGACAACAATCTTATAACAAAGCGCTGCTTGGCTTGCTATAATTTGCCATCCCATGTGCACACAATGACGATCTTTGATATGATGATGATAATCATTGTTGTCAGGGTGGCGACGTGGTGATCGTCCTATACGCTGATGCAATAGGACGTTAAGCTTCGTTGTTCCTCCACAATGACGAATCTATGAAACGCAAACATTTTAACGCTAAGATGAGCTCCTTACGAAAGGTCAACGTTAGTCTATGAACAGTAATAGACTACGTATTAACGCTAGGCAAGGCATGGCAAGGCAAGTCAAGTTTATTCCAGATTGCTTCCGTTGCGAAACACCTAGACCAGTACTCCTCGGGATGAGAATATAAACAGAGGTCTAGTCTGTGTGCGAATGCATTCCACCGCACGGATTGTTTGTTTATACATCGCTCTTATACAGCAGCCTTTGCTCAATGCACAAAGCACCCCCGTTGGGGTGCCGGGGGTTTCAGTATAAATAGTATCCCCACTTTCTGGAAATTTAGTGCTTTAAATTCCCACTGTCGCTGTTTTTCTCATTTGCTCTTTCTCATTCCTGCTCTGTTCGATCAACCTGCTGTACTATCTTCTTCTTCGCTAGACCAGTCATCTACCTTTTTTTCTTAAAAACTCTTCCGGGACAAGACTCCTTGTTTGTGTATGATGTCTGTTGGACCAGCTTGGGAATATTGGACGCTTTCTGCCAGGGGGTCACTGGGGCTCCCTATGATATTATTATTTAGCAATGTAGGCATTTTATATGTACGTGTTTTGTTGATAATTTATAACGATGTTTGTATTCTATTTTGTTTTTTTTTGTAAACGGGGGTTCGATAAATTAGAGTACAGCCTCAGCGTGTTCTGCGTGGGGTGTCTTTATTGTAAAGTGACTGGCTGGTGGAGAGCTTTCAGTTTGACCACTAGGGTTGTTTCAGCAGATCTTTGATGCGGATCAGGGGTTGTCCGGTCCTGATTTGGCTCGGAAGAGTCCGCTGGACATAAAGCAATAATCATGTAATGTAATGTAATGCACAAAGCGCTTGCCTGTACAGCATCCAACTCAAGCCGCCCAAGGCGTCCACTTGAAACCTTTTGGCGCATAGCCTGACGCCCAAACGACTAAGCCACCGGGGTTAGGGGAGAGGGCACCTAGTGGTTGCTGGGTGTATTTGTGTAGCCGGCACTCGCTCCTCTAGCTCTAGGACACGAGCCCTGGTCCCAGTCCTTCGTTGCTTTTGTATCATCATGATGATGTGGTGTTACGCAGGCGGAGAGAGAAATTCTGGCGACACCAGTTACAGACGAACTTTCCCGACGGACTAAATGTTTTTGACTGACTGACTGCATAGCTGGTTTTACAAGTGAGTGTACTCTTCTTGATAACGCTGTGCTCCTGATTCGGCTCTTGACAGTCCGCTGGACCCTATAAACAATGACTAATGTATGTGTATAAAGTGGTGAGAGAGAGAGAGAGAGAGAGAGAGAGAGAGAGAGAGAGAGAGAGAGAGAGAGAGAGAGAGAGAGAGAGAGAGAGAGAGAGAGAGAGAGATGTGACTTGTTTTGCGTCATCATATGTGTCATCGGTTCTTTTACGTCATTTTTCCCATCGTGTTCTTTTCGTTTTGTTTGTGTGTAGCTGATGAAGTGTAACAATTTACACGAAATATTCTAGTTTAGGTGTTTTGGTGTTCGTTTTTATCACAATTGCTTTTGTAGAAATAAATACATTGTGTACTTTAAAATTCCGCTAAGAATCAAGATTGGATGCTTTCAAAATCCTGCATAGAATTATATTATATTGGAAATCTATTATTTTAATTTCTCTATTATTATCTTTTTTTTTGGTCACAAACCATTCTTGACACTTAAAGTTGTTTCCTTTTTTTTTTCTTTTTTTTTTTACATGTGAACAACTTATTAGGCTTACTTTGGTTTTGTTTTGAGAATATCTACAGTTTTAAAACAACCGAAGCAAAAGTTGTTTAAGATTACAAAACAAAAACACACAGACACACGTCAGTTTACAATCAAAAAGGACTCTTTGCGTATGGCAGATTAAAACATATGAAGTGACTGAATGTTAAAGATTCATTCTGGGTCAGACTCAGTTCGGGGGTCAAGTTAAACTGATAAATCCCAACTGCGACCTTCCCTGGCACGCAAGGTTCCAGTAAGCTTTGTCCCTTAAAATGATATGATTTAACCAGTCTGGAAATGTTACACAGTAGGCTTACATGTAGTTTAGCAATTGGGATAAACCCATACATCACCGTCACGTGACTGTTTATTTTTAGAATGCCACGAACTCGTTTCAGGGAAAGAGCAGCCCTGCAGTTAAGTAATGCTGGCAATGTGTTTCCACAAATGGGGTGCATCTTAAAAGTACACGAGTGTCTCAATTTCTGCTTCCACCACCCCAATTCTCCTTCTCTCCAAACCCTTCCTCCCCCCCCCCCCAAAAAAAAAAAATGGCCAGACATAAAAATTAAAATATCTCCCAAATTTCTCGCAAAAAAAATAATAATTTGCGCGTCAAACCAGCGCTACTGTATTTGTTTGTTTGTTTTGCTGGCAGGATTACAGCTGATAAAAGAGATCAGCGTCCTATCGATAGCTCTTCAAAAGTGGCTGTTTTGTTTTCAAAAACACATTTACTAACAAAAACTTAAAAGCGTGTTACAATTACGGAATACCCTGCTCCGTGAAATGCGGGTCTCGGCGATCCTCTTTCACAGCGAAAAATTATATTTCATTCTCTCAATTGCGATGGTGTAAGGGTCCATGCGTCCCTACTTAGTTCTGTAGCACAATCGACAACAAATGGAGCAAAGCGTGAGATCAGATTGGAATAGGCCACACCATATATACTTCTGCAGAAACCCGCAAAAGTCTGGGATTTGACAGATAGAGTGCCGGTGGAGACCTACTACGCTGTTTTAATAATTCATTCTG
Source organism: Oncomelania hupensis (assembly GCA_036898135.1). Classification (NCBI taxonomy): domain Eukaryota; kingdom Metazoa; phylum Mollusca; class Gastropoda; order Littorinimorpha; family Pomatiopsidae; genus Oncomelania; species Oncomelania hupensis. Next base: position 77,019,459 of record CM072513.1, read on the forward strand.
ATTGACAGACCGGACTATTCAAATCACAATCTAAGCGCATTTTGTTGTTGTTGTTGTTTGTTTATGTTTTTGGCCTTAAGCGTTGTTTGGTATTTTGTTGTGAATCATGCGTTCAACACATTCGCTCGTATTCCTAGTTTGTTCGTTATTCCTAACATCGGCCCATGCTGATGTCAAGCGGAGTGATGACGTACTACTGACGCAACTGCAAACGACGGTTTTGCAGCAAGCAGCGACAATTCAACAGCTGCAAAGTCGCTTGACTGTCTTGGAGAACGCTCAGCCCTCTACCTTTAAGCAAGGTCGGTTTAAAATGTTATATTATGATCGTCTTCGTCGTTTTCGTCATCATCATTATAGTCATCACCACCATCATCATCACCATCATCATAATCATCATCATCATAGTTGTCGTCATCATCATCATCATCGTCGTCGTCATCACCATCATCATCATCACCGTCGTCGTCATCATCATCATCATCGCCGTCGTTGTCGTCATCATCAACAACATCATTGGGGTCACCTTCATTATTACCTTAAAAGAGAAAGCCAGTCTATGCTGCTATGTCTTCGAACCCACCCCGTACCCGCATCCTCGACGACTTGACAAAATAAGGTAACACCACAGAAAGTTTTTTTGTTTTTTTTTAATAAACTTAGGTTATTCCGTACTATTTACATCAGTCCGATTGCTGGACACAATCATCCATTGCATGATTTCTCAACAGTGGCCTTTACTGCGAGTCTGACCAATGACATCTTGAACTTAGCGCCCAATGAGATAGTGAAGTTTGACCACATGGTGACCAATGTGAGAGGGGGCTACTCGCCGTTTACTGGCGTCTTCACTGCTCCTGTGTCCGGCCTCTATACCTTCTCCCTCTCCTTCATGTCCATTCAGGTAAATTGCTGCTGTACTACTACTACTTCTACTGCTATTATTATTATTATTATTATTATTATTATTATTATTATTATTATTATTATTATTATTATTATTATTATTATTATTATTATTATTACTACTACCTCTACTGCTACTACTACTACTATTACTACTACTACTAATATTACTACTACCACCACCACCACTACTCCATCACCATCACCACCACCACCACCACCACCCTTTGACCACCGGCATAGCTCAGTGGTTCGCCTGGTACACTGATGGCCCAGGTCCAAATCCCGCGGTTGTCCATCTTAGCAGTGTGATTGCTCTAGCAGACCTGTGCACATCTACGGATTTTCCGTATTTTCTCCGATTTTCATGAGCAGAATACGGATTACTTATTAAAATTCCGAAATTCCGATTTTTTTACTTTAAATTTTTTTTTTTTTATTTTTTCTGTTTTAAGATGTTTTTGACTAGTGGTGCTTAAAAGACGTTTTTCGAACCGGAAGCGCGCGTTTGTTTCTAGTTCGTTCAGCATTTGTGTGTTTGCAACTTCATACTTGTGATTTAAAAAAATTATGGAGCCAGCTTTGACAATGGTAGATTTCTATTATATAATGAATATATACAAAAACACATTATTTATTCAAAATTTTCGACTTTTTCCAGTTGTATTAATGCAGTTAAAAAGTATGTAACCAAGTTAAAATCATTATTAATCTGTCCAGCCATACATTTTGTTAAATAAAATATTGTCCTAATTTGTATATTTTGATACTCTGCTAATAAAGGTTTTATTAAACAAAAAAAAAAGTAACAGTGTTGATGTTTTAGCTTGGCTTGCATAAATTGTAATTCCCATTCTACTGCCTCGTAGTGTTTAAGTTTGTGTGCTTTGTGAGCAGAATTATGTCTTGAACTGTCGTTACAGCTTGCTACTGAAAATTTTTAAAAACTACTGAAATTTGGTTTGTTTGCTACTGATGAGCATTTTGAGTGTGCACAGGTCTGCTCTAGTTAGCCAGTGTTGATTTATCCCTCTTCCTTGGGATGATTATCCCCTACTGCCGTATCGCCAATGGCGGGTGTAGACGTTTAACTTCAATGCGCATTCTCTCTCTTTCTCTCTGGTTCCTGGCAAAAGTGAGGCAGCTAGTTGTGATAATTGGGGTAATGCTGGTAGTGATAGTGGTGATGTTGGGGGATGTGTGTTGACGAAGGTGGCGGTGGTAAGGGGGTGGGGGGTGGGATAATGGTAATGGTCTGAATGCTGATGACGACGACGACGATGGTGAGCGGCCCAAAGAGCTGGCCGAAATTAACACTTAAAACACTAGAGTTCTCCATCCAGACAAGTCTTAGACCTCAACCACCGAGTACCAATTCATTACAGAGAGTCGACTACTGTCTTGTGTGAAAAACACCAACAAAACACAGATCTAAATTCCCGCCAACTTTGTGAATTGAACCCATGCGCTTGTGCCCCCCAAAGTGACCACTTCATAATAATAATAATAATAATAATAATAATAATAATAATAATAATAATAATAATAATAATAATAATTAATGATTATTTTATAATAATAATAATTTATTTTGTAAAGAGCGCGACTCCAAACTAAAAGCTTTACCGACGAGGGACTTCGTTGCCAT
>CM072513.1:77024512-77037012 GCA_036898135.1 Oncomelania hupensis
CCCTCGAAATCCGAGCTAAGTTTTAGCCCTACGAGCATCACCACTCGCTGATTATCTGGAAGTACTCTGGACAATCCAGATACACTCCTGCCCTGTGATGATAGCAGTCCACAGTAGCACTAGTACCCCTGAAATCGTCCACCCAGAATATCTCTAAGCTACTCCCTACCAATACGGACAATATCCAATGACTCACTCTTAGAATTACTCAACACAGACGACCCAATTCGATTTAATAAAAACTCCTAGTTAGAAATTGTACCTATCCAGACTTGCCCTTGTTTGAATTTCTCAACTAGTGTAGCCTTCAATCTTTCTCGTCTGCACCTTGACTGTCTTCCATTTATTTAGTCTCTCCAGCTCTAGTCTCTTGAATGTCATCACAATATTGGCCTAAACAAGGGAGGCAATGCAGTGCTAGAGATTAGTAGCTTACCCCCAATCCCCCCAACCCCTTTCTTTGTGACATATATATATATATATATATATATATATATATATATATATATATATATATATATATATATATATATATATATATATATATATATATATATATATATATATATATATATATATATATACACACACAAAAACAAACAGACAGCAAAGATACTGGGGTCATATGAAAGTAAACGATGTTCAAACACTTGGGACACATACATATCTCAAATATATATATATATGTTATTGCTTGCAGTTAGATGATACTGTTTTTTTTTTATTCAGTAATATAGTGTCGTTCTTGCTGTTAGTATGTGTATGTTATATATCCTTATTCGCCCACCTCCCCCCACCCTTGTCTGGCTACATTCCCTCCCTCCCCCCCTGGACTAGGAGCCTATTTGATACTTGTTTCATCGTTTGTTTAATAAAAGGGACAAAGTTCCAAAGTTTTTTTTTTTCTATCTTTTAATCTTTCTTTATATTTTTCTTTCTTGATATCCTTCTTTCTTCTTCATTTTTTATATTTCTCCTTCTTCTTTTTCTTCTTCCTCCTCCTCTTCTTCTTTATTATCATCATCATCATCATCATCATCATCATCATCATCATCATCATCATCATCATCATCATCATCATCATCATCATCATCATCATCATCACCTTCATCATCATCAATTATCCATCATACACCATTTCTTCTTCTATTACTTCTTCTGCTTGCTTGCACATCATAATTTTAAACTTTACCGTCTTGGTCCTTCCCTTTCTCGTCAACTTCCTCTCCTCTTCCTCCTACGCCTCCTCCTCCTCCTCCTCCTTCTTCTTCTTTTTCCTCCCACCGCTTCGATCTGTTCTTCCTTAACCTTCTTTTTCTGTTGCTTCGACTTTCTCATCGACCTCTTCATTCTTCTCCTCTTTCTTTCTGCAAAGAGTGTTTCGGTGTCCGCCAATTAAACTTGAAACGACCTCAGATCAAATAGTTAAATTGGGGTTTTAAAAAGGCACGACACAGAATAAACCAAAAACCACAAATAGTGAAATAACACAAGAGTTGAAGACGAGAATAGAAAAAAATGACTACGTTTTGATGTGACTGGAGGTTCTGTTGCTGTTGTTGTTTTTGTTATTGTTGCTGTTGTTGTTGTTATAGCTGTTGTTGTTATTATGTTTTCTTTATATTCTTTCCCCTCATCCACCTGAAAAAACAATCTATTTCTCCTTGTATTGATCTCTTTCCACCACCACAACCACCTCACCCCACCCTCCACCCTGCCTCCTCGCTCTCTCTCTTTTCTCTCTCTCTCACTCTCTTTCACTGTTTCTGTCTCTCTCTATGTCTGTCTGTCTGTCTCTCTCTTTTCCCCGTACTGATTTCTCCCCTCTCCGCCTCTTTCTCTCTCTATCACTCTTTCTCTCAACCACTCTGTCTCTCTCTCTCTATCTCTGTCTGTCTCTAAATATCTCTCTCTCTCTCGCTCTCTCTCCTCAAACAAACGCAGTTCTGCGTTTCACCGATTCACTGTTTGAACTTCATCAAAACCGCAGGCCAAATCTGTTCTGCAGTTGCCAACAAAATAAATACAAGAAAATAAACAGCCCATCATACGATACTGAACTGTTCCAGAGCAATGGACTGCCCTTAAAACCGCGCGGTTGAAAGCTCAAAGAGCTACTAAAGGCGCCGCCCGATGCTAATAATTATGAGATCCAGCATGCATATACAGAAAGTGTCGAAGAAGACTTGAACTCCCACCGCCCCAGTTCCATGTATACATAAGACATGCGCTGTCAGCCACAGAACCAACCATGCCACGAATCCAATCCCACGTCCAAACTTTAGGACAATTCTCCACTTGAACCGACCTTCACCTTGGTTCCGTGCAGACTAAAATGTTACAGGATACACTATGCAATGTTCAATAGATACAAATATGCAAGATGATTATCTCAAGACTAATATTAATATGTTTTTATCTGACAAACTCGTTGTGCTAGCTTCCGAGCTATAGCGTAACGGGAGATGATCACAGCATAAACGGTGATGGCTCATCTTCGTTTGTTGCTTAAGTTTCTGTTACATCAGCAACAATAACTACTTTTCTCAGATGTCGGGTTTTAGACGGATGTTGTGGAAGCTGAGACCCCTTCGCCGGAAGTTCGTGTCGCCATAGAGACAAGACCTTTGTCAGCAGAGATTAATGGCCAAGATTCATTGAACGATGTGATAACAAGAAAGATAACAGCAAGTGAACAACAACAACAACAACAACAACAAATAAATAAATAAAAATAAAAATTAAAAAAATAAAATAAATGTTAAAAACATATCATTGAGAGAGAAAATCAAAGAAGTAGAAAACTATAGTCAAGTCAAGTCAAATAATTTTATTGCCAAGATAAAACACCAGGAATATGACTCAGAATCGAGATAACACGCACGCACACACACACACATACACACACACACACACACACCCACACCCACACCCACACCCACACACACACACACGTAGCAAGCTAAGACAGGCAGTGGGCTACAGAATTACAGTTCAAGTGACTATGTTACTATACAACATTTCTAAAAATTATACGAGCTTTTCCTTAAAACGCATATCTATAATAGGCCAGAACCCAAAAGCTTTCGCGCACACACGCACGCACACACACACACACCTATACACACATACACACACCTTAGCATAGAAGCCTAGGACTGCACATTGCATGTATAAAATACTGGCACACAGAATATTTATTTATTATTTAATCACTTTTATATAGCCTAACTCATTAACTTCCCCATATCTCACCACCCACCCACTCTGCCTAGTCAAAAACAACAACAACAAATGGAGACAGCATACTAGACAGCATAATATTAGCATTAAATTGTTGGGATAAGAATTTGATGTGAAACTTAAACTGAAAATTAAAAGTTCAGCTTAGTCATGTAAACACACAGTCACAAAGCTTCCTCAGCATGATATGGTAGCGCGTTGAGGTGACTGGACAGGGCACGGACTGCGGAGGGGAAGAAGCTGTCAGCAAACCGGACCGTTCTGCTTCTAAAGTGCCTCAACCTTCTGCCAGATGGGAGTAAGACAAACATCTGTGATGCTGGATGAGACTCGTCCTCTGCAATGCTGCCAGCCCTCTTCAGCAGTCGCTTGTTATAGATGTCATCTATTGACGGCAGCTTGCACCCGATGATCTTGGATGCTGTCTTCACTATGGACTGCAGCCTCTTTTTGTCTGCATCCGTGCAGCCACCATACCACACTGTGATAGAGAATGTGAGGGTGCTCTCTATCACTGCCCTGTAGAACTGTGTCATGATTGTCTGGCTCATACCAACTTTCCGCAGCAGACGGAGGAAATACATTCTCTGCTGACCCTTCTTGATGATTGAGAGCGAGTTCTCATTCCAACCCAGGCCTCTCTCAATGGTTGTGCCCAGGAACCTGAAGGAGTCGACCACGTCCACCATTTCACCCCCTATGGTCAGCAGTGTTATGGGTGAGGGTTGGCGCCTGAAGTCAATGACCATCTCCTTTGTCTTTGAGACATTGAGTTCAAGGTCATTACTGCTACACCAAGAGACCAGGTGTTCAACTTCAGCTCGGTAGGCCGATTCATCGCCCCTTGAGATCAGACCCTCTAGCTTTGTGTCGTCGGAGAACTTAAGGATCAGCGCTGAGTTATTATGGGACCTGCAGGACTGAAAGACGGAATAAAATAAATAAATAAACATATAGATAGATAGATAGATAGATAGATAGATAGATAGATAGATAGATAGATAGATAGATAGATAGATAGATAGATAGATAGATAGATAGATAGATAGATAGATAGATAGATAGATAGATAGATAGATAGATAGATAGATAGAAGGTCTTTGCAGTCCGCTGGACCATGCAAGCATACATATATATAATACTTATGTATACACACATATGCACACACACACACACACACATACCCCCCCCCCCCACACACACACACACGCACAACACTTATAATTATTATCTTAAACACAGGAAAAAAACAAGTAAAATTAAGTACGTATAAATATGTACGTGTGTAGGATTACACATGTGTATGTATTATGCTTGTGAAAGACGATAATCATTTTATCAATGAAAACATTTTAACTGCAAAGCTGAAACTGAACAGGAAGGAAGAAAACACGAAATGAAACGAGAGAGAGAGAGAGAGAGAGAGAGAGAGAGAGAGAGAGAGAGAGAGAGAGCGAGAGAGAGAGAGAGAGAGAGAGAGAGAGAGAGAGAAGTTTACGCTCGTTAAACCACAGACAGAGAGACAGATAGATAAACAGAGAGACAGAGAAAGACACGGAGAAAGTTTGCGCTCGTAGAACCACAAAGAGGAAAGTCATACGTTTTAAGACAGACGGGCAGAACGGCAGAAGGTAGCATTCGAGCGCGAATAACAAGCCAAATCAATGTAAAATTGGAAGGAAAAAAAACAGAAGCAAGGGACAAAGCAAGATTAATGTCTTTCCTTAGCGAAAATAAGAAAAACTAAATGAAAGGAAGAAAAGAAGAGTGTTAGGGCTTAGAAAGAAAAATGAAAGAAATACTTGGAGGGAGGGGGGAGGGGCGAGAGGTAATAAATAAGAAAGTACAAAGAGAGAGAAAGTAGTAAAAGTAGTAGTAGTAGTAGTAGTAGTAGTAGTAGTAGTAGTAGTAGTAGTAGTAGTAGTAGTAGTAGTAGTAGTAGTAGTAAAAAAAAACAAGAACGGTAAAAGCAATAAAATTACAGCATGAAAGTTAAAAAAAAGAAGGAAGAGGGTTTTGTTTTTTGAAAAAAAAATAATTAAGGGAAGGAAAGAAATGAAGAAATATTAAGGAAGAAAGAAAAAGAAAGAAGAAAGAAAGAAAGAAAGAAAGAAAGAAAGAAAGAAAGAAAGAAAGAAAGAAAGAAAGAAAGAAAGAAAAGGAAGACAGAAACACAGAAAGATGGGTTAATAATACCCGATGCCAAGACATTCAGATGGATTTCCAGACATACACACGCATAGCCAGTGTTACTTTTCTTGGAGATGTTGAGAGTAGGCTTTGTCCTAAAAGAAGCAAAATGAAATTCAATGAAATGATTGGCTGTGCGTTTAAATATGTGCGAGCAAAAGAAAATCAAAATCGGTTTCGCCTGTCTAACCTTTATCTAAAAACCATAAAATCTTTGTTTTTGTTTTTTTTTTGTACCCCAAACACAAGTAAACAAGAAAGAAAGAACGTAGAGTATATGAATTAAATACAAAATATGAGATTAAAAAAAGAAAAGAAATATGCAAGAAAGGTGGTTAAAAAAATAAACTCCGTATTGTAATTTGCTTATATCTTTTGTAAATAGAACTGAATGTGCATGAAACAATAACGTATTGTGGGTCTAGCAGTAGTAGAATGTAATTTTGTATCTCGGAGGTATCTCACAAGAGCTTAAAGCAGCTGACAACGGCCCGCCTTGACCAAACTTGGTCTTCTGTTTTCTGAAAGCTAAGCTCGCATTAAAATTATGCTTCGTCAGGCAGCGGGCCGTTAATGTCCTGCTTTCGTCACTGTGAGATAACATCGGAGAACACCATTTACATTCTACTACCATGAGGATCACAGTGCATTGTTATTTGAGCAAGTGAAATACTATGTACAAAATGTATAAGCCATTTTCCATACGAAGTTACTTTTTAACCACTTGTACAACGACGGGGGAATCCTTGTAATATCCTATCCTATCCTATCCCGTAACTCAAAGGTCGTTGGGGCACCACAGTAGATCGTTTAACCAGAGTGCTCCATCTCGCTCTGTTCTCAGCAATCCTCGTGGCTTCACTCAGTTTCAAACCAGTCCATTCTTGAAGAGTTGTCCTCCCACCTCTTTTTCTGTCTCCCTCTTTTTCTGCCTCCTTGCACCTCTCTCTCTCTCTCCCTCTCTCTCTCTCTCTCTCCCCCCCTCTCTCTCTCTCTCTCTCTCTCTCTCTCTCGTGCACTTTGGCAAGCACAACAAACAGCAGAAAAAGAAGAGAAAAAAAAACCCACTGAGTTTTTACATAATTGCAACTCTCTCTCTTTCTCTCTCTCTGTCTCTCTCTCCCTCTCTCTTTGTCTCTTTCTCTGTCTCTGTCTCCCTCTCTCTCTGTCACTTTCTCTCCCTCTCTCTCTGTCTCTTTCTCTGTCTCTTTCTCTCTCTCTCTCTCTCTCTCTCTTTCTCTCTGCCGTGCGCTTTGGCAATTACACATACACATACACGCACACACAAGCGCGCACACCCAAAGAAGAAAATCGCTTTACCCGTTTTATTTTTTTTTATCAAAGGAATCAAACCCTAATAGTTCTACCATGCAACTAATAGAATTTTTTAAGATTTATTGCCTATCTTGGATGACACACTGACCGGGTCATATAGAGCGCAATTGGGGTGACACAGCAGACGAACGAAACTGCCTTAAAAGTATTATTTGAAAAGACACCTTTTGTGAGGAAACGCTGCTTTCGGTACACGACCCCAACTGGCTTACGTGGTGTCAATATCTCCCACTACCAAAATTCTATCAAACCCACACACTTCTCCCACCCACCACGTGGTCCTGATTCGGCTCTTTCCACTCCGCCGAACCCTAAACAATGATTAACTAACTACTAACAACCAAGTGAGCATTATACTAGTAGGGTGGATCCCCGATGGCGCAGCAGTAGAGAGCACACAGTCTTGGTATTATAAAGAGAAGGGGACCAACTAAATGCTCTCCAAATCTGGAAGTAGCAATTTGCACTCTTGCACACACTTATCCAAACAAATATAATGTTAAATGCATAAAAAGAATAATTCGTTGCACACTTTTTGAACCACTAAAGTGACTAAAAGATGACCTACTCAACGGCGAAATCAATAAGCCGTAATAACTTCAATTGGCCTTGAAACATCCTTATACCTATCGAAAATATACCAATAAAGCTACCCTTCAAACCAAGTTATGAGTTTATTTCATTGTGTGCTATTATGAGTGTAATATGTTGTATATAAAGACGCATGTATATATATATATATATATATATATATATATATATATATATATATATATATATATATATATATATATATATATATATATATATATATATATATATATATATTTAAATACTTACATTTAAAAAATAATATCGAATCTAACATAACAGTCTTGCAGCAAGAACGAAAGTAGAGTACCGTTAGAATTTGAACTTCCGAGATGGAAAACATGAACTGGTACGATAGATTTATTGTTCCGTAATATTTTTTAAAGAAAGAAGAAACAGAAACTGCGATGGCATGACCACGTCACCAGTTCATCAGACCTTGCAAAACCCATCCTGCAAGGCACGATGCAAGGAGGCAGAAGAAGAGGGAGACAGAAAAGGAGTTGGGAGGACAACATTTCGAGAATGGACTAGCTTGACACTTATCGAAGCCATGAGGGTTGCTGAGGACAGAGAAAGATGGAGTAGGCTGGTTAAACGATCATCTGTGGTGTCCCAACGACCTTCGAGTTACAGGATAGAATAGGATAGGAAGGAATATTTTTAAGGTGTATCAAAAAGGTTGTGAGTGCTGCTTGCTGATACGACAAGGGTTGAGTTTAAGAACGTTGTTATATTATTATTAATCCCGCAGTGGAGGTTTTTTCGTTTCGCCGATCCAGTATATCTGTTAGATAGTTAGTGTATCTGTTAGATAGTTAGTGTATCTGTTAGATAGTTAGTGTATCTGTTAGATAGTTAGTGTATCTATTAGTGTATCTGTTAGATAGTTAGTGTATCTGTTAGATAGTTAGTGTATCTGTTAGATAGTTAGTGTATCTGTTAGATAGTTAGTGTATCTATTAGTGTATCTGTTAGATAGTTAGTGTATCTGTTAGATAGTTAGTGTATCTGTTAGATAGTTAGTGTATCTGTTAGATAGTTAGTGTATCTATTAGTGTATCTGTTAGATAGTTAGTGTATCTGTTAGATAGTTAGTGTATCTGTTAGATAGTTAGTAAGTTTGGATGGCTGGAAACTCAGTTGGTAGTGAGGTGGTTTCCTATGCCGAAGACCGCGGGTTCGAACCCCTTTGTTAGGTATGAGACTTCTCAGGACACCGAGGGTTTTCTCCGGTACTCCGGTTTCCTACCTCCTTTCAATAATGTATTGGATGAAGTCAATCTTAAATTTCAAAAGAAAAAAATCTATTTCTATTCCGACGTCTGTAATAGCGATAACATCAGATTGCCGCGCTTTGAGTTCGTTTGAAGGAAAAGCGCGTGATAGCACCCTGTATTATTATTATTATTATTATTATTATTATTATTATTATTATTATTATTATTATTATTATTACTTAGTGAGTTAGTTAATCATTGTTTAAAAGGTCCAGCCAGTGTATTTCTGTGTGCCGTCTCTCACATTGGAGTCTCGCTGCATAATATTAAGCGACGCCATGTTCTATAAGATATTTTCCACAATATAGCAAGTGGTTATTGTTCCAAATGCTCGGAAACAAATTTATAAAAAAAACACATGCCTAATTGAATATAATATAATAACATATGGATGGGAAGGGACTTAGGCCCCCCCCCCTCCCCCTGTACAATAGACCGTGAAGCGACGAGGAACAGTTGCAAATGAAAACAAACTACACTCGTTGTTTTTAGATAGTGTTATGAATGAACTATGTTGCGGAAGACTCGTAAAAGGGCGGCGATGGCGGCGAAAATCAAAAAGGGGTTTCCGTACAGTGAGTGGTCTTTTTTTCACCGCAAGTGCTAATGGCTCGCGCCGAATCACTACGCGGTAGCTGCTTAAAGGCACCCACTTTGACCACACCGCCTCGATAGATCCGTTTTACATTCGCATTGAATGTTGCTCAAAGGAACCAAATAAGCTTACTGTTATACTGTCGTTGTTTTATCAATGGTTGATTCAGCCCTGATGCTTGAATCTTGACAAGTGTAACTCAGATTCGTTTATCCACGCAACCTGTTCACTCAGCAACAAGGCAGGAGTCGTCGTATGAAGTTTTCCAACTTTATTCAGCATACATCAACAACTGCATACAAAGATCGCTCAATGGCTTTTTTTTCACTCCTAAGCAGACACAGTGCACCGCACCCCTTAAATAGTTTCTCTATAATCGAGAGAAATTTTGAACATTCCAGCATGACGCAATAACAACCAATCAAAATAAAACTCGTCACCGGAACTATGCACTGTCTTACGTCATATAACTTTATTTCGGTTAGAAGAATCTCTTATCTACCACTAGATTTATCTACATGCTTCGATCGATAGTAAACAAGTAATTCTAGAAAATTCTCCAATAATATCGACCAACGAAAATTTTCAACATTATACAAAGCTTCTTATAACCACAACACAAAATCAAATCAAAGGTAAATACACTCTGTTATTGCATGCTTTGCAAAACAAAACGATCGGATCTATCGCGCGCGTCTCAAACGTAACACTTACAAAATAATAATAATAATAATAATAATAATAATAATAATAATAATAATAATAATAATAATAATAATAATAATCTTTCGGAAGTATACTTTTTCTTGTTTAAAATAAATCAATTCCATAGTTTGTGTGCCTATTTCAACATTCGTGAGCTAAAAATAGCATCTATCAACGCCAGCTAGATCCCATAAAAAGTGACTCGGTAAGGTTTTTCGTCTTAGGTTGATACTGCAGACCATGCCCTAACCCAGGCACCAAAGACGCACTCTTGAAGCTGCGTGGTCCATTCAGAAATGGGGGTCAAAGGTCATAAGGCTATGGTATTGGTGTACCGCTAAAGAAGTTAAATCACTCCCTGTCAGAACAGAAATGAAAAATTCAAAGTTTTCAATACATTGCAATGCAATACAACACAGTGCAATGCAAGACAACACAATGCAATACAACACAGTGCAATGCAAGACAACACAATGCAATACAGGTAAGCCTCGGTTAGTCTCAGCTACGATGTGTAGAATGATGAAAAGACTGGTGGTTCTATTATTGAGTTACGGCGGGATAAGGCAATAGATCTGGCCACAAGTATATCAACTAACAAGTTAGTATCTCCCTTCTATGTCTCTGTCGACGTGCGCGTACAACCGGTTGCTTCCCTTTACATGCTTTGCGCTCCATAGAGCGTCGTCGGCCTGAAATAACTTTTTAGAAACTTCAAAACCCAGGGGAATTATGGGTAGGGAAATCCTTTTTTCTGAAATGACGTCGGCCAAATCCTTCTTTAGTTTCTTTGCTCGAGCAAAGGCAACCTCATAGGTATGGAGCACTTCGTCCATTATAACTCCATCGCTGATAATATTGCTGATAAGTTTCTGCCTTTGTTCACTACCAGAAATATGCAGTTCCTCTCCCAACTTTCGTTTCATTTCAGCCAGCACATCTTCGCGAGAAATGGCGACCATGACTGCAACCGTAGCTAGTTATCAGTTACTTCCCTTGAACAGATTTCCCAGAATTCTCTATTCTATTTTTAGGTTTGGGATATCCCCGTCTCAGCTTGTGGCTAAAACCAAGGGCAACGAGACCACCGCACGTCGACTGGGGGCAATACGAGATACTAACTTGTTAGTTGATATACTTGTGATCTGGCACAATCAGATTTTGTGTTGAGTACTGGCTGCTTTGGCATGACTTGCTTTGGATCTGGTTCAACTCGTCCATTGTGTGTGTGTTTGTGTGTGTGTGTGAGTGTGTGCGTTGTGCGTGCGCACGTGTGTATGCTTGTGGCTAGATAGAAACGACGTTACCCTGACATACACTTGAAACTCTACGTACTTTCTTTTGACGGTCCAGTTATTTTGACGTCAAAATTGTGTTCCGTTAGGGTTAGGGCTGTGTTAGGCTTAGGGTTAAGTTAAGGGTTAGGGTTAGGGTTAGAGATAGCTTCAAAAATTGCAAAATGGCAAAATAATGTCAAAATGATGGGAAGTGTGTCAAAATAATGTATGTAGAGTTTCACGACAGTCATTACAACGTCGTTTCTACAAAAATGTGTGTGTGTATGTGTAGGTGTGTGTGTGTGTGTGTGTGCGTGTGTGCAGATGTGAGGTAGGAGAAGGGGTGGAGGGCTCCATGCTTCCATGGTGCAGAAGCTAGGACTGCGTTCTTTGAAAGAGGAAAAGGGCACTATACATCAATGCTTTAGCATGAACAAAAGGATGAGGAGTAAGAGGAGAGGTTGAAGAAAGAGGAAGAAAAAGAAGAAAATAGTATTTTGTTTAATTTGGTTTTTTTTTTCCATTTATTTATTTTATTGTGTATTTGTTTGTGTAATTATTTCTGCCGCCTGAGGTGTCTACATAATGTTTGTGGGCGCATTTACTACATGACTGACTGACCGTTTCACAATAATCTGTTCGCTTAGCCTTCAATCGTTAAACATTAGATTTCCTACTGGACTACGCAGCCCCCGTAAAATGGAGGAGAAGGAGCAGAAGAGAACACAATAAAGGAGGGAGGAAAAAAAGAAAGAAAGAAAGAAAGAAAGTAAGAAAGAAAGAAAGAAAGAATGAAAGAAAGAAAGAAAGAATGAAAGAAAGAAAGAAAGAAAGAAAGAAAAGAAGAAGAGGAAGAAGAAGAAGAAGAAGAAGAAGAAGAAGATGATGATGATGATGATGATGATGACGACGATGAAGTAGAAGAAGAAGAACAAGAAGAACAAGAACAAGAAGAGCAAGAACAAGAAGAACAAGAGCAAGAAGTACGAGAAGAAACGTAACATGACAAATACCAACAAAACACGGAACGAATAAAAGTAATAAGTTGTTGACACAAATACAGATTAAGAAATGTAACATTCAAATGATCAATCTCGAATGATGACAGAGAGAGAGAGAGAGAGAGAGAGAGAGAGAGAGAGAGAGAGAGAGAGAGAGAGAGAGAGAGAGAGAGAGAGAGAGAGAGAGAGAGAGAGAGAGAGAGAGAGAGAGAGAGTACAAGTTTCGGATGACAGTACACGAACCACAGGCGCTTGTATCTGGACATGCCAGCGCCTATACCTG
>CM072513.1:77042012-77049512 GCA_036898135.1 Oncomelania hupensis
GTTTCTTCATTTAATGTCTTTCCATCGAAAACAACGCTTAGATTACCACTAGTTTGCAAGGTAGAGTGAAAGTCGGTTAATTTGGATTAACAGTCTTTTTACATAAATTATTTTAGACTAAGGATTTATTTTTAAAAGGTGAAAGGAGGACAACAGTGGTGTTTAGGGATTTTAGGTGAGGTAAGTATGTTGGGTTAGGGTAGGGTGGGTTTAGTGGCTGGGTGGAGGATGGGTAGGTTGGGCAGAAGTTGTAAGGATGGATGGATATATTTCGATGACCTGTCAGAAGGTCAAAAAGGTCAGAGAAAGTTTAGTCCTTACTCTTGGAATGATGGAGAGAGAGAGAGAGAGAGAGAGAGAGAGAGAGAGAGAGAGAGAGAGAGAGAGAGAGAGACAGAGAGAGACAGACAGAGACAGAGACAGAGAGACAGATGGAAAGACAGAGAGAGAGACACAGAGAGAAAGAAGGAGCTAGAGAAAGAGAGAGAGACAGACAGACGAGAGAGATAGTGAGGCCAAGGGAGTTAGAGAGATAAGATAAAATAATACAAATCTTTATTTAACGAAGGTAGCAGAATAAACAGTGGTCTGCTTTTTTTACATCTGGCCCCGCCCTAAAGAGGGACTATTCTACTGAAACTAAGAGAGGGAGAGGGAGAGAGAGAGAGAGAGAGAGAGAGAGAGACAGACAGACAGACAGACAGACAGACAGACAGACAGACAGAGACAGACAGACAGAGAGAGAGAGAGAGAGAGCACTTAACCACAACTCAAAGAGCTACACAAGCCCGCTGGACGCTAGCTGCGTTCAACATTCCAGACGTAAACTTGCTGCATCACGGTAACAGTCAACCGCTCTTAAGTTACTGAGCCAACATCATCACCACCAACCCAAATCAACCCAACCAGCTGTATAATGCTCAGTGATTTGAACCGGTTTTAACCTGTCACCTGTACGTTTGGCAGAAATACCCGAGTTCTTTTACACGTCACTGAGGCGACACGCTGGCAATAAAGCACCGTTTTTTTTTTTAAAAAAATAAATAAAAAGCAAAGGAATCACCACGTGCAACACGATATTGTATTTTCAGTGTTAGAAATAACGATGTTATTATCCTGTGGTTTTATGTATTTTTGTGTTTGTTAATTGTTTTAAAACGAGTGCTTATTGTCACGGGGGTTTTAGTTGTTGCTGGGCTCTGCACAATGGGATGTTGTAACCCTCACGCTTTATCCTATGGGGACCGCTAGTGAGTCACCCTGTGGATTACTTTAATAAATTTAATTGTTTAGCTCGGTCTGTGTTAAGGCTGGGGTACAGAGATAGATAGAAAAATGGTAAAAGATCACTGTCACACTAGCTTTCACACGGCTATGAATCATATGTAGTCCAGCCACTTGATAACAGTTAAACATCACACATTTGTTTCTTCTACTCTATACAAGATCGTCGATGTACTAATCTACCTTATCAGTTAAATAGTCACTGTGAATAATTCGATGCTGATAGTCTATGCAGCTAATTGTTCATCCTCGGGCACTGGAGGTTAATGTTCATGAGAAGTGGACTACTGTGGTCCTGTAGCTCTCAGTTTTTGTGCACACACTGCTATAGACTTAACTGTGAGTCAGACGTGCTGTGCTGTGGTCTGTTTCCTGACAACTGTGTTGTCTTCTTCTGGGTTCTTCCCTGTGGTTAGACTGGTGGGTTTTCCTCGCCCAATGCTGGGGATACCTCTGCAGCCAACTTATGCGTCGACATGGTTTCGTCTGATGCTGTGTTGGGCGCACTACAGAACGCCTGATCGTCTTCGTGACAACCTCAGGCCAGTGGCTACTTGAGTGAATTCGGATTTTCACAAGTACTGCGTCCTAGTCTTTTCTGGAGAGATCTACTGCTCACTGTGTAGCTGTTAACTGCTCCTCTGTTTGAAACACGACTGCCGGTCTAGCTCTCTATTCGAATTAGTCAGACCTGGTTGAGTCTATTCTAAACTGTGTTCCCATTGGCGGATAATTGACTCGCCTTACGGCGTTACGATGATGTCATTACCTGAGCTAGAGTCAACGGCCTCTGTGTGTAAGCGGCAGTATCATTGCTACGCTTGATTACTTCCATCGTCTGCTGCTGCCTAACGTTGACATTCTAAGATTACATAGACTAACCAAGCTAAATATTAAAATAAGCAGAGTAAAACTAGTCCTCTCGCGACACTTATGGCTACATGTATGAGGCAGTGCGCTGTATGAATTCCCCATTGTGGATAATACACATTTCTGATTTGACTTGACTATAATTATCTACTTAGGTGACACGGGTGATAGGAGAAGAGTGAAGTGAGGTAAGGGTATGAAACACCGTATAAGGTGTAGTTGCTATCAACAGCCGACCTAGGGTGAGAAAAAGCCCTGTCACCAGCATCCTGAATCGATACTAGGGCGTCCTTTACATGTCGGGTAAAGTAATCTACCCATTGAACTGATTCTGCCATCCATGAGAACCATTATGCATATGATTCCTTGACGAGCTGTCATTGTTCATTATACTTCATTTTAATTCTTCTCATTCTGGTTTGTATTGCAATGAGCAAACTTGCCAAAAAAATTGAACTGCAATAAACAAGTTCGATATGAAATTGTAATATTATATTGTCTATAGCCATGAGTTTGATTCATTATTAAAAAGACGTTTTCAAAACTTAGTAAACAAATATAACATCTTATCATGTACTAAAAATGTTGCAAAATCATATATAAAATGCGTTTGAATTCATGGAGCACAAAATACGTTAATGATATTCATTATATAGGCCTTATGCCAGCAAACAATGTCTGTACAACATTTATTATTTGAAGGTATAACATTATTACCTTTATACAAAGCAAATGATGTTTTGATAAACGAGGCCGACATTATGAAAGATGTTTTATATAATCATACCCTAATTTTAAAAAAGCACACACACACACGCACGCACACACAAACACACCCACACATACTTGTATTGATAGCTAAATGGGGTACTTTTACAATGTAGGAGTCGGAAAGCACTTTTTTGACGGAAAGAAGGCAAATTTCTTGTACAAATATAAGAATCTAAGTCAAAATTGACTTCTTTCCGTCAAAAAAGTTGACCTACTTCGTCTGCTATAGGCGACGAAATAGGTCGAACTTTCTTCCAAATTTCTCCGAAAATGGACTGGATTCTCTCCGTCCCGGATAGTGCACTCCTGTGTACTTAAAACACTCTCATGCACTACAACTGCACTCCCAAGCACTAAAAGAGCACTCCCGCGCACTTAGAACAAAATGGGTTCATGAAACAAAATGGGTTCCCAGCAAATAAACCCACTTTGTATTCAAAAAGACGGTTGTGGAACCCATTGTGCCCTCTTTACAGACCCACACCCACGAGCACACACCCACATGCCCACACACACACACACACACACACACACACACGCCTGCTTCACTACCTTCCACACCCACACTTAGGACTTCACCCATCCCCCGCACCACACGCAAACCCTGCCCCTCTTCCTCTCCTTAGCCCCCAGTAGCGTGATTGAAAGACGTACTAGGATGATTGACACCGCCCCTCAGCTGCAGACAGCTGAACCAGCGCTTTATTATCGTCGTCTGATGAGGTCTTTGCTCAGGTTGCTGCAAGAATACTAATATACTAAACACCATCATCATCATCATCATCATCATCATCATCATCATCATCATCATCATCATCATCATCATCATCATCATCATCATCATCATCATCATCATCATCATCATCGTCGTCGTCGTCGTCAATGTCACCATCATTATCATCATAATCATTATCATCATCATCATTGTCGTCGTCATCATTAATATTGTCATTATCATCAAAATTATCATCGTCGTCGTCATTGTACTCCTTCTCCTCCTCATCATCACCGACAGCTGAGGAAAATACTTTTGTAGCTGCTGATGTTGCTAGACTACTTAATAAGTCATATATTGGCCAACATCTTCCTCTCTCCGTCTCTTTTTCCTCGACCTTCTCCTCCTCTTCTTCATCATCATTATCATCATCACCATCATCATGTTGCTATGAGAATCTCCTCCCAAAGTTTATTATATTCAACCACAGGGACAGTAACCTAGTAGAATGGATCCGCGATAGCAAAAGGAAAGTGGGTCCTCGATAACACAGCGGTAGCAGTAGTAGCGTACAGCTCATGCATCATTGATATAATGGTGGGACCAAGACTGCATCTTTGGCCAAAGGAATCGGCCTCTCAAAAACGGTATACAGGGTGTCCTCGAGTTACGACGTTGATCCGTTCATTACCCCCGTTGGGGTGCCGGGGGTTTCAGTATAAATAGTATCCTTTCTGGAAATTTAGTGCTTTAAATTCCCACTGTCACTGTCTTTCTCATTTGCTCTTTCTCATTCCTGCTCTTTTCTATCAATCTGCTATATTATCGTCTTCTTCGCTAGACCAGTCTCTTACCTTTTTTCTTGAAAACTCTTCCGGGACAAGACTCTTTGTTTGTGTATGAGGTCTGTTGGATCAGCTTGGGAATATTGGACGCTTTCTGCCGGGTGGTCACTAGGGCTTCCTATGATGTTATTATTTAGCAATGTAGGCATTTTATATGTATGTGTTTTGTTGATAATTTATAATGATGTTTGTATTCTATTTTGTTTTTGTAAACGGGGGTTCGATAAGTTGGGGTGAAGCCTCAGCCGTCCCCTGCGTTATATGTCTTTATTGTAAAGTGGCTGGCTGGTGGAGAGCTTTCGGTTTTACCACTAGGGTTGTTTCAGCAGATCTTTTATGCGGATCGGGGGTTGTCCGGTCCTGATTTGGCTCGAAAGAGTCCGCTGGACCTAAAGCAATAATAATGTAATGTAATGTAATGATCCGTTCGTTGGACGTTGGATTTCATCGAACGTAAGTTGGAACATAAAGAAAAATACCTGTACTTTACGTAGGCTTACAATGCTATATACAGTACTGTAACTATTAATGACATTAAAAAAAGTAATAATATTATAATGTCCATTTTAACTTCCATGATGATGGCCTTTCTTTTCTTTGATGCACTACCATCAGAAGAGTCTGACTTACGTTTGGGAGCCATAACCAAGGGCAAAAACGATAAAACACGTGAGAGAGACAGACGGCGTAAACAACCAAAATGGCGTAGGTACAGTGACTGAGCGTATGAAGCGGCGCCAGCGTAGGAAGCGACGCCGTCTTCCCCGCCGTATAACCACAACAAAGCGTATTTTTTCCGCCGCTCGCCAGAAAGAAGCTCCCGTTTGTTTACGCCCCTTACGACGCTCAACCGCGTAAGACGGAACGACGCGTAATATTATTTCTTAATTTTTTTATACGGAGGAGCGTCGTAACCACGAAACAACGTAAGTCGAGACCGGCGTAACCCGAGGACATACTGTATTCCCAAACCGCGCACCAAAGAACCTATAATAGCTTCATTTACATCGAAAAACACAGTCCTATCGCTGCGAAGACCTTGATATAGACTTATTTCATTATAATTATGAGGAACGCTTACATATCATAGATCTATATCGTTTCCATTAAAGGGAAGATTACAAGTGCGTTTTTACGCGGTTTGAGAATAAGCCGGGTTACATTACATTACATTCCATGATTATTGCTTTAGGTCCAGCGGACTCTTCCGAGCCAAATCAGGACCGGACAACCCCTGATCCGAATAAAAGATCTGCTGAAACAACCCTAGTGGTAAAACTGAAGGCTCTCCACTGTCACGTGGGGTTTATGGGCTCTGCACAATGGAATTATGGACCCTCACGTTTATTCGGTGGGAACTGCTAGTAAGTCACCCTATGAATTACTTTAATAAATTTATTTGTTTAGCTCGTTCTGTGTTAAGATTGGGGTACAGAGATAGATAGAAAAATGGTAAAAGATTACTGTCACACTAGCTTTCACACGGCTATGAATCATATGTAGTCCAGCCACTTGATAACAGTTAAAATCACACATTTATTTCTTCTACTCTATACAAGATTCTCTAAGTACTAATCTAACTTAAAAAAGTCTCAGTTACTGCTAATAGTTCGATCGCTGATAGTCTAGGCAGCTGTTATATCTTCCTCGGGCACTTGCTATTATATTTCATGTAGATTGGACTACTGTGGTCCGTTTTACAGTTTCTGAAGAGTTGGACTACTGTGGTCCTGTTTCGATCAGTTTAAGTGCACCTTTATTTTTGCACTTAACTGCTAGATGGTGCGTGCGAAGTCCTTCTGTGAGGTAGCTTCTGGTCCACCTGTGTCGTTGTGTAGTTGGGTTCCCTTGCCACGCTGTGGGGTCTGACAGGGTGTTTTTCCGGGTAGCTCTGTCCGACTTGTGCGGTAGAGGCTCCTCAACCAACTCGTCGTTTCTGTGGAGTGGGACGCACAGGATAGCTCGCCTGCTCGTCTGGAATATAAGAGACGAAATTCTGCACAACCCTGAATAATCGGTTTGTGCAGAGCGTCTCACTGAAAGCCAAAGTAGCCCTCAGTGATAGCTCCACATCTCTATACATAAGCGACGAACATTCTGCTACTTCCGGGGTCCACTGGAATCTCACTCTAAATTCCTATACATACATAAATATCAATCGTGTCTAACTATACACATACAGAATTAATAATATTATAAACATTCAGTGGTACAGCCACTGGTCTGCAAACATACATATAAGTTAAACAACAGGGGTTCCGTACAGCATACAACATGGCGGCGCAACCGGTCGTGTTTCGCCACGTGTTCGGCTTTTCCACATGGTCACGCAAATTCGGATTAACAATTCACATTTATGCATAGCAAATTCCACAAACATAATTTCAACAATAATATAAATATATCACGATGAAACAGAAGGGTGTTCATTTACCTGTTTGACAAGTTCAGGCCCGTGATGACTTGATAGATTTCTGAGATTCTAAAGTCCTGCTTCCTGGTCTATGAGTGAAGAGATTTCTCTGCTAGCTATTTAGATGTTACTTCTTCCTCGTCTCACACACGACTGACCAAAACTGTGTGTAGGTTTTGACACAGTCAGAACTGCTCTACCCGCTTAGCCTGCTTCTGATTGGTTAAAACGGTCCGATTCACAGCTCAAGTGCTGACTCACTGCGCTGTGTGTGGCTAGCTCGCTGTGTGTGCTTTAATTGCTGGCTGAGTAATATACTAACTCTCTACTGTTACAAAGACTACACAAGGCTGAATAGTAATAGGCAGAGTTAAAACTAGCCAGTTCATGACATCCACCAGCCAGTCCCCCTTTACAATAAAGACATCCCACGCAGGGGACTCTAATTTATCGAACCCCGGTTTACAAAGCAAAATAGAATACAAACATCATTATAAAATATCAACAAAACACATACATATAAAATGCCTACATTGCTAAATAATAACATCATAGGAAACCCTAGTGACCACCTGGCAGAAAGCGTCCAATATTCCCAAGCT
>CM072513.1:77054512-77057012 GCA_036898135.1 Oncomelania hupensis
GACTTCAAGAAGGCGTTTGACCGAGTCTAGCATGCAGCTCTATGGGCAACAATGAAAGTGTACAACATCAGCCCTAAAATTATTGAAGTCATCAAAAGCCTGTATGACAAGGCTACCAGTGCGGCTCCACAGCAGCGCCATCGGGAACTGGTTCAGAACAACAATCAGTGTGCGTCAAGGATGCCTACTCTCTCCAACACTCTTCAACATCTTCTTGAATCTTGAATCTTGAGCATTTCCTATACCCAGCACGTACAACACCAACGACGTCCGACAGACCATCATACAAACCATTGGATAACACGATGACTTGCTCACAGTGGTGAGGAAACAAAAATTCTGATGGTATCACCACGTCACCAGAGCATCAGGCCTCGCAAAGAGCATCCTGTAAGGCACGGTGCAAGGAGGCAGACGAGGGATACAGAAAAAGATGTGGGAGGACAACATTCGAGAATAAACTGGCTTGACACTGAGCGAAGCCATGAGGGTTTCTGAGGACAGAGAGAAATGGAGTACGCTGGTTAAACGATCATCTGTGGTGCCCCAACGATTCTCGAGTTACGGGATAGAATATTATAACAAATAAATTCTCTCAAAATGGCTAGCACCATACAGCAGCCATTAAGGATACATGGGGTGCTAGCCATTTTGAAAGAATTATTTATAATACCATATCCTATTATATATATAGGATAGGGTATTATAATAAATAAATTTTTATATTATATGCGCGTTGTCCTGTGCCTGTGCAACAAGTTATTGATGACAGTTTGTAAGGAATAATTATGGCCATTAATGTCAATCTAATATGGGAGAACAATTATTTTTCTCTTAGTCTCGCAAATCAGTGCTTGGACAATTTTATGCGGATTTATCAGAGTCGACAAAGTGCATAGTGAAAGAGAGAGAGAGAGAGAGAGAGAGAGAGAGGGGGGGGGAGAGGAGAGAGAGATAGATAGAGAAAGAGGGAGAAAGACAGAGAGAGAGAGAAAGATACAGACAGACAGAGATAGGGAGGAGGAGAGAGAGAGATAGAGAAAGAGAGAGAGACCGACCGACCGACCGACAGACAGACAGACAGACCGACAGACCGATAGACAGAAAAACAGAGGAGCAAGACTGATGAGACGAAGTCCTGCTACTGTTGTGAGGGACTATAGAAGTACAATGACGACCTTTGGGCTGCTGCTACACCGACTAAGCTATTAATCACGTCCGAACCATTGTACCTAACAACCTTTCCCAGGCCTGGCTGCGATTTGATCATTTAGTATACATATACATCCTTCGCTGAAGACTCTTCTCTCCCAAGTGATAACCTAGTCTCAGCTACGCTTTTAGTTCTGGTCTCAAGCCGCTACGGCAGGGGGAATGATTGAAAGCGGCCTATATCCGTCTATCGTGAGATTTATTATGCAAGCGCATAGACGACGCTTCGAGGCATCGATCAAGCTAGTTAGCAACATCTCCTCTTCCTACTCCAGACAAAAATAATGGTTTGTGCAGGACACAAGTGATAAAGATGCCTCGCCTAAAAAGACTGAACTACATGTAGAGTTCTATTGACAGCGTCTTGGGTAGACTATAATCCTTATTAAATGCTATTAATGCTATCGTGGGCAATGAAAGAATGATAGGAAAGACTTATCTCCCTTTCTTTTCCGCCAGTGGTTTTCCTTTGTAGATTTGTTTCATAGATTCAGATGACTATAATGTTTCGCTGTGTTCTCTCAGGTCGTCAGTGCCATCGGCTGGGCTGAGTGAAAATCGAGGGACTTATTTTCCAAGGAATGTGAACAGGAGAAGACGCCTGAAGAAATTTATCAGGAAAAAAACACAACAAACCGTCTTCATGCGAAAAAAGTATCCACAATTCGGTTGCTTGGCAATGGAAATGAAAAGAAACTAAATTTTTTGAAAGAACAACAAAAACAACAACAACCACAACCACAGACCTACTATAATTAGACTCACAACTGGCTATATTCAAAAAGCGATGTTTTATGCACAGTGGGATAATCGTCACTACTACTGCTACTACTACTACTGCTGCTGCTGCTGCTGCTGCTGCTGCTACTGCTACTACTATTACTACTACTACTATTACTACTACTATGAAGGTTATCTCCCTTTTTGGGCGCACGACCTGCTGCGACCGCCAGCGTCAAAATGTAAATATTTCACCTTTTCAGCGTTCTTGGGCGCTGAAAGCCATTTTTCCACTTTGTAAAGATTTGGACAATAAAGTTTACTGTTTACTGCGACTGCTACTACTACTACATTACATGATTATTGCTTTAAGTCCAGCGGACTCTTCCGAGCCAATCAGGACCGGACAACCCCCGATCCGAATAAAAGATCTGCTGAAACAACCCTAGTGGTAAAACTGAATGCTCACCACCAGCCAGTCACTTTACAATAAAGACATCCCACGCAGGGGACGCTGAGGCTATACTCTAATTTATCGAACCCCCGTTTACAAAAACTAAATAGAATA
>CM072513.1:77062012-77087012 GCA_036898135.1 Oncomelania hupensis
GCTGACTTTTGCACAGCCATTGCCGTAATGCCAGATACAAGAAAAGTTGTGATGGCAAGTTCTTTTTCAAGTTTCCAAGAGACAAAGAAAGGTAAATTGCAATCGAAAAACTTCTTTTTTGTGTGTTTATATAGGCCTAAACCAAGACTGCTGCAGTGTTGTTAAAACAATCGGGGAGAGGCTTCAGTGATTCATGTTATATCTATTCTATGTGCTAAAAACAAAAAATGGTCCTTGATCTGTTGTAATCCCTTTTCGGTTGAGTGTAAACGGGAAAAAAATGTAATGTAGAAACTCAGTCCTTGTTCTGATCTGTGAATTTCTGAGCATTAGATCTATATTGCGTGGAATGTTGTAGTCTAGGTTCTGATTGTTCTGATTAATTAATTATTTTCCATGAAGTGACTGATGTTATTAAGCCAGTGATGTGGGAGGTGAGAGGGTTGGGGGGTAGGGGGACACCTGATATAAATTAAATTCACACTATTAATGAAACATTTTGTTATTGTGCTTTATTGTGATTAATTGATTGAATGACAGAGCTCTCTCTTCCCCAACCCCCCCCCCTCTCTCTCTCTCTCTCTCTCACGATTACGGATTTACACAGTTTCGGATAAATGAAACAGTCTGTCATGCATATTTTAATTTTAAAATATCTGTCGTTGATTAAAAAATAATAAATTCCAGGGCAGAAAACGAACCTATGACATACACACATAAGCAGCATAAAAGCACCTAATGAATGTCAATAAGTAAACCTAAACAAACAAACAAACAAAAAGACAGGAGTAGCGGAATGTTAATAATAATGATGGTTAAAAGTTTGGTTTTTGCAAACGTTGCCATAAAAATGTTCTTTTGCAATGGCATAGGCTCAATAAGTTACCACGCGGAGATCATTCATAGAGCAGATAATGAAATATAGCCAGCCCGAGCAAAAGGAAATAATCCGTGAGAGCGTCTCGCATTTTTGTATAAGGACATAATGGAAGTTTCCCCTTCCCCATTTCCGTAAATAAGCTCTTTGGTACAAACTTCATTTCAATACACACCGTGCTTCTTACTGTTCCATCATTTCCATTAATCATGATTGGTAACGCTTGACACGAAGTAGACAAGTGAACAACATAGGGCACGGGCCAATTGCTGGAGCCTTTGGGTGACGGAATATAGCTAATCACTAAAGTTTAGTGTGAACTAAAATAGAGTCAAAAGTTTTTTTTTTTTATTGGATAATTTATTTATTTTATATTCCTAAAGACAGCACATCAGCTTTTCTTTTAAGTTTAAGGGCAACTGATAGATGGCCAGTGGTAGATTAACTGTGATGCAATGAGTAATGGATTGGGGATGCAGGGCAGCCAAAGGGGAAGGGCGAAATATGGGTTAGGGTGGGCCACAGTAGAACTAGAAGGGTTAGGTTGAGTAACAACTCCTGATTAATAATTATAATTATCGACAGAAAAGTAAGTCTAAATGTTGGCCGGCGGGAGAAGCTGAGCGAGCAAGAGAGAGAGAGAGAGAGAGAGAGAGAGAGAGAGAGAGAGAGAGAGAGAGAGCACAACAACGCAGGCAGACACAGAAGTCTCGTTGCATGCAGTCTCTACGATCGCAAGCGTCTAAGAACACCCACACACAACGCATAGAAGGTTTGGGCTGTTGTACTGTTAAGAAGCGTATACGCGTAAAATAACACACTTCTCAAAGTTCTATTTCTAGAAGACGTTACGCTATAGATATCGCAGTTTGTTTTGTTGTGACTGTGTGATGAGCCCTTACCTTGGGCCAAGGTAACTTCATTTTGTGCTTCTTGCTAGTCTTCAAGGATTAGTCATTGTGGCCGAAAGAGGAATGAGCAGCCCTTTGAGTTGGGTAAGTATGCTATTTAACTAACAACAAGTTCTTGTATATCTGGCTTTTAACCTATTACCTCTTCTATCCCCCCCCCCCTTCCACCTCGATCCTCGCGCAAGTCTTCTCGGAAGTAAAGCCCAACACCCAAATTAGGGTTAGTTTGTCATAGGCTCCTAAGATACATATTATATAACCCAATTATTGTACTCTAAGATTGCAATTTCTAGATACATTTAGCTAATTAGCCAAGACTCATCTTTGTTGTTAATTGTTGTACAAGAGATATATAATTATATTATGCGGACAAATGTTTATTTTTATGAAGAGATACAAAAAATAAACAACACCTACGAATTGGTTGATTTATTAAACAAAATTCTCTTCAGGTAAAACCATGGGCTGAGTACATTCTTCATTCTGATCAAGGGATTAAAAAACAACGAACACCTGTGTTCAGAGCTATATAGTGATATATTAATTTGTTCCACCTCCCACCCCCAACCCTCTTGCCAAGTTAAACCCATGGACTAATCCCAGTACATTCTTTACTCTTATAATTTATGAGCTTGAATTCAGGACCCTATTCCTCCTGTGTGACTGCTGTTGTGAAGCACGCATCAAAGCCAGGTTTTAACTTCAAGGAGCTGGATGAGTTATAACCAAAAAGGTCTGGGTGCATTGTGCTTTGAGAAAGACGGTAATTATTTACCCACGAAACTATATAGCTCTGCTGTAGTCGTTGTGTTGGGTAGGAGCAGTATCATTATTGTTGTACGTGTGGGACGAAACAATAGTTACACCTGCGTACACACACACTCATACAAAAACACACACTCATAGATACACGCACATACACACACATTCTCACACACTCCATTCCTTCAGCTCTCTCTCTCTGTTCTCTGTCATGTCTCTCTCTCTTCTCTCTCTCTCTCTCTCTCTCTCTCTCTCTCTCTCTCTCTCTCTCTCTCTCTCTCTCTCTCTCTGTGTGTGTATGCCTCCCTCTCTTTTTCTTTCTCTCTCTCTTTCTCTCTCTGGCTCACTCTTTTCTCTGTCTGTGTCTATCTCTGCCTGTCTTTCTATTTCTCTATGTCTGTCTGTAATAATAATAATAATAATAATAATAATAACAACAATAATAATAATAATAATAATAATAATAATAATAATAATAATAATAATAATAATAATAATAATAAGGATATTTATAAGGCGTTTTTCTCAGTAAGGAACAGTTCAAAGCGGTCCGTCACACATTGACACACTCATTAAACATTAGTACAAAACCATGGATTCTTCAGTATATGGATGCACGGCTTTCGGCGAGAAGGCCCGAAGTTCTCTGCTTCCCGTCTTTTTTTGGACGTGTGTGTTCCAAACTTCCGGTTGCTGAATGGCGTACATGTTTTGATAGTGATATTTTGACCCTGTTGACATGTCCGCCAAACGTCGCCCTCAGGGCAGTTGCTGCTGTTTCGCCGTAAACTAAAAGAAATAAGTCAAAAACAACGATATATTAAATATATACACTACTAAAGTTACAAATGTATCATGAAAATGTCCATGATAAAAAATGACTACAATCTACATCTCTACCTTGCCTCGCAAGTTTTGGCATAGGGAAGCACGGTGGCCTAATGGCTTTGGCTTGCAGATCTGAAGGTCCCGGGTTCAAGCCCAGGCCGGGGCATTGTGTTTTTACTCCCATTGTCCTACTCCTTCGGCTGAGAGTATAAACCGAGGTCTAATCTGTGTCGCATACATTCCATCATAACGGACTTTAAAGATCCTGACGCTCATGTCCTAGACGGGTGAGTGCCGCTAACAAGAACACACCCAGCATGCACCTTGTGGAATCATTTTCTTCGAATACGGGGGGTATCCACAGTATTACGAAGAAGAAGAAGAAGAAGTGACAATGAGTGAATGACACGTCGATGGCGGTCTCTCCGATAGCGGCTATTTGGACAGTCGAAAACATCAGGTTTCACATTTCAAAAACCGATGAAGAACATAAAATTAGTACTTAAACTTTTCTTCTTCGTTAGTACATAGAAATTTAGAGAGCAAAAAGTATCTACATGCCTCAACAAGGTCATCTAATTGGTCCATGGTTTGTACTTCCACATGATGCGGACATAAGACTTTCTGCAACCGGAAGTATCGAACACAAGGGCAAAACCACGTGACTTGGCTGCGAACTCCCTTAGTCATAGAAAGAAGGAGACGTGTTTCCACGTGTTTGTACTTCCATGTAATATACATGGCTGGGAGCAGTCGAAATCAAAACGGACTGGGATAGAGGCAGCAATAAACAAAGCGATTCCCCACACATTCACTCTGTCTCTCTCTGTCTGTCTGTTTGTCTGTCTGTCTGTCTGTCTGTCTCTCTTAAACATATATCTATGCATATATACACGTGCAACGAAGAATGTATTATTTATGAATCTGCTTCAGTCAGCTTTGACAGATAGCAGAGACATCCGCTCTTCTCAAGTGAATGCTAGCACTTTTCAACGTTTGTAAATTGAAGGTACAGTCACAACTTTACAATCATCATAGACCTTACATGCTGTTCTTTCTGTCTGTGTGTTTTGAGAATACCATATGCAATTACACGTATAATTATATACCATAGCCTTATTTATCCTTACAGTACTTGTGAATAGCGTAACTACACAAATAACATGATATTGCATCTCAGCAAATTAACAATACTCTTAACATCTACACGCACACCCACACACCCACACACACGCAAAACACGCACACACACACACACACACACACACTGACAGAACCATTCATATAATGTACATACAATCGAAACAACTTTTTCATTCATTATGATAGTATTGAGGGCATAAACATAAATAGAATCGAATATTACATTCAGCAGAGAAGATTACTCAATTATAATGTATGCGCAACAGGCGAATTTATTCATAACAGTATTTGAGTATTGCATTACTTCATAATTATAATTTATCATAAACTTAGGTCTACTTATCCTAACAGCCCAAGCTGTATCTCTTTCTTCCGTATTTCTGACAAGCTCTAGTAGTCTAAGTAGGCCTAGTAACTGATATTAACTTATATGTGCTATTGTGCTCAAAATAGCTCTTCAGCGGAACAAGCAAAACCACTTGAAACTGATTGTTCTTTTATTAACTTAAACCTACGCGTGTATATTTCTTGTAGTAATTTAGACCTACGCGTGTATTGCTCTTGTATTACCTTAAACCTACGCGTGTATAGTTCTTGTAGTAATTTAGACCTACGCCTGTATTGTCCTTGTAGTAATTTAGACATACGCATGTATTGTTCTTGTAGTTAAATTCACCTAGTTTTACTGTTCATAATCATTTTGGCGCTGATTGTGTGAGTGTATTGCCGAGTGAGGGTGGTGTGTGTGTGTGTGTGTGTGTGTGTGTGTGTGTGTGTGTGTTTATGTATGTACGCCAGAGTCATTAGGTTGTATAGTATGTAACTGCAAGTTTGTAAACCAAAGGCTATGAATTTTAAAAAGGTGTGTTGCATGTTTGACAGGAATGATGAATGGATTACGTGCCTGTGGTGTGTGTGTGTGTGTGTTTACCAACATCGTAGCAAATTCCTTGTGTAATGTCACTTGGCTGGAATACATTCTGTGCTCTGTATTCTGTTATTTAGACTTACTGCTCTAGTCCTTACTTAAATTTCATTACCTCAACCGAAAATGGATTAAACGCATTGTTATTTTTGGTGAATTGTTTGAATGCCTTAATGTTGAGCAATAGCAGTGCAATAGAACTGCACAACTCTTTATCTAAGTGCATTTGAACAGCATAATTCATAAGTGCATTAAACCTACACAATTCCTTATCTAAGTGCATTAGAACAGCCCCTTTTTAAAACAATCTAAATTAATTAGCATTGACACAAAATGGATAAGCGCACTGTTGTTTTGGTGAATTCATTGCATGTCGTATTAAAGTGTTTAGCTTTTTATTATAGCAATGTAATAGAACTGCACAATTTGCTGTTTAGGTGCATTAGAACTGTAACAATTAAAAAAAAATCTAAGCGCATAAGTACTGCTTTATTCTTTTTCTAAGTTCATTAGCACTAACATGTTTGTGGATAATAATTGTTTTATTATATTTTATGTGTGCCACTATTTATTTTTGGTGTGTACATGTCATTCTCTAATAACATCAGTGTTCAAAGCGCAGTTCTTACGCATTTATACTTAACGTTAACGTCAAAATACATACGAAAAGAAGTGAAACAAAACAAGACACTAATAAATTATACAAAGACATCATACAAAACATGAAAAAAGAATATTTTCAAGTAAATTATAAAAGACGAGGAACCGAGGGGTGGGGGGGGGGAGGAGGAGAGCAGCGAAGGAGGGAGGGGGCTGGGGGCGTGTGGTGTGACGGCGGTGGTCCGAATCAGAAAAGAAGGAATGCAATGATGATGTTGATGGGAGACGAGGTCATACATTTTTAAGGAGGAGATGAGTTTTCAAGTTGGACTTGAAAGTGTCCATGTTCGGAGAGCTGCGAAGAGAGAGAGAGAGAGAGAGAGAGAGAGAGAGAGAGAGAGAGAGAGAGAGAGAGAGAGAGAGAGAGAGAGAGAGAGAGAGAGAGAGAGAACAAACGAACAAATGAACAAAATTGTAATCTGAAGTCACTGGCCCTTAGATAAGGGTCACATTCCAATACATGGAAAACAATAATAAGCAAACCGAATGCAAATCCAACAATTATCAAAAGTCCAAGGTCATGGCGACGATAACACCCATCCGCGGCTTGTGTTCCTGAAAATGAGTGTCAGAATTACGGTAACTTAATATTTACATACAATGCTCTACAAAATATGGTTGATATACGTTTGCCTTAGACGCAATGGGTAAAAAACCTAAAAGACCAATTTGCGAATCTGCTCAGTGGATCCATTACGTAATATCGCCGTGTAATGTTCGCTAATGCCGATAAGTATTTCATCCTAATATCTCTGTACAAACGACAGTGATGAATAAAATGAGCTTCAGAGAGAGAGAGAGAAAGAGAGAGAGAGAGAGAGAGAGAGAGAGAGAGAGAGAGAGAGAGAGAGAGAGAGAGAGAGAGAGAGAGAACCAAGCACTGAGAATATTCCTTTTCTTCAAGTGAAGAATACATAATTATAAACTTGCGTTTTGTGTGCGTGAAACAGAATGTTTAGATTGTTTACCAGTGCAAGGCACCCGTACCCTTTCTTATCTATAAGTAGGCCTACATTAGCACTGTTAAAAAACAAAACTGCACTATGCACATACTTTTTTCTTACGATTTACATGTAGAATGCCTAACTTAAGATGTGTCCAATTCAAGTTCAAAATTGCGCAACAACGTATACAATGTAAAATCCACGCAAAGATATTTATGCAGACTATTTGTTTATAATACATGCATACATTTCTAGAATCACTGAACGGATTGGCACCAAATTTTACAGTAGCTTTACCTGGGTTAGTAGCCGGTCTCACCTGCCACCATAGGTCAGTGTCTTTTGGGTCAAGGTTTTGTTAAATATGTTTTGTTATATATACTACTCAAAATAATACAAGGGCCACTTGGACATATGGGTCTCTCTTTAAATCAGAAACACGAATTCAATTTATTAGTTCATCATATTTTATTGCAATAATTTCTGCATCAATAACAAAAAAGATCTGAGACATCAGTCGCTTAAAATTCGAGTAAAATTCAATTTAACTGGACATACCCCTCATTTACAAAATCAAAACTTTAGAAACCAAAAATCTATAGAGTCAGTATCGGGTGTGGCCACCGTTTGCATCAATGCAATCTTGGCATCGTTGTCTCATGGACCGTATCAGGTTATGGAGGATGTTTCCTGGGATGGCCAACCACTCTTGCTGGACAACTTGGGCCAGAACTTCAAGGTTAGCTCCTGGAGGGAGGTTTGCCCGTGTCTGTCGACCCAAGACATCCCACATATGTTCTATGTGGTTCAAATCGGGTGATCGAGCCGGCCAATCCATCCTTATGACGTGCTGTTGCTGCAGGAAGTCATTGACGATACGCGCTCTGTGGGTTCTGGCATTATCGTCCTGTAGTATGGCACCTTCCCCAATGGCCCGCAGAGCTGGGAGAACCCTAGGTTGTAGGACGTCATCCCTGTAGCCAATACCGTTTAAGTTGCCATGAATTTGGAGCAGGGGTGTTCTGAAGTTTAATGCGAAGCCACCCCACATCATGACAGATCCACCACCAAAGCGGTCATGCTCGCGCACCGTCGCATCAGCAAAACGCTCCCGTGGACGCCTCCAAACATTCACTCGACGGTCGTTGAAAGACAAGGAGAACCGAGACTCGTCTGTAAAGAGCACCCTTGACCAATGTTGCCTAGTCCACACTAAATGACGCCGAGCCAAGGCCAAACGCGCTGCACGGTGAGCTGGGGTGAGCAAAGACCGTACTGTTGGTCGTGTTGATCGCAGGTTTGCCTCGTGTAGACGGTTGCGAATTGTCTGGTCGCTGACGTTAACATTGCTGGCTGCGTGAAGCCGTCTTCTGATGGTGGGACACTCCCAGCCGCCTGCCAACTTCTCACCCCCACCACTTCCTAAAGCCATGCAATAGCTCATCCTCTATCCGCATCAGTCAATCGTCGCCTTGGGGGCATGTTTAGAAAAGCAGCAAAAGCGCTGCCATTTATACCCAGAAAAAGCGCCGATTGTTGAACTGAACTCACAAAATGCAAGCCTTTCGCGTGCAAATCACTTTTTAATGTTGAAAATTTTGCTTTATTAGCAAAACAGTAAATTAGGGTCATTTTTTGGTAAAAATTGGGTTTGTTTTTCAAATCGGTGCAGAAAATTCAAAACTCACACATGTGATTACTTGTCAGAATAAGATTGTCTTGAATGTTACTGTACAGGATTAGTTTTGAAATAAGCAATAAAAGCGATATTATTGATAGCAGCAAAAAATAATTAAACTTAATGAAATATGAGAGTGGCCCTTCAATTATTTTGAGTAGTATATATATATATATATATATATATATATATATATATATATATATATATATATATATATATATATATATATATATATATATATATATATATATATATATATATATATATATATATATATATATATATATATATAAGTTTTTTCTTAAGTTGGGAAAAACATGACGGCACTTTGATAGAGAACTTGAAATAATATCCTATTTAGAAGCACATCAATGACCGAACCGATTTTGTTGATTTTTGTGAGTACGAGTACTTCAGCTCATGGCCAATCATTCGGTAGAAGTCCAGTTGTCGGTCGGTTCATCGGTCCTTTGCTACGAATTTCTCCCCCTTTTGTTCGAAACACATTTTGCCCTTATCTCAAGAATAACCGAACCGAATTTGATTTTTTTTTCAAACCACCAAAACAAACTATTTATGCAGATACGTTAACTATACTAAAGCACTTTATGCCATGCTTATCTGCACTTTCTCAAAGGTCAAGGTCGCTGTGCTTCGTCATTTACTAAAAACGTTTTACGCTGTATCTCAAAATTGCCTGATCCGATTTTGATAATGTGTTTGCTTGCAGGTAGTTCAGAAAGCGGCTTATCGTCATTCCATTTAATTTTAATTTTGCTTCTTTTTAAGATATAACCTAGTCACAGTATCGCCAAGAAAATTCACACTTTTCAAAAATTGTCGATGAAGTGTGTTGTGAGTGTCTGGAATTGCATTTCAATGGCTTACTAGCATGCTGGGAATTAAAACGCTTGAAGGTGTAGCCTCATGGCTTCGCTCAGTGTCAAGCCAGTCCATTCTCGAATGGTGGGAGGACAGCATTCGAGAATGAATTGGCTTGACACTGAAGGAAGCCATGAAGGTTGCTGATGACAGAGAAAGATGGAGTAGGTTTCAAAAGGTATATTCAAAGGCGCATTCAGGCTCTCAGCCCAAAGGGGCTTTTTAGCCAACAGAGGGAATGGGGGAATGGGTAGACACAACATACACAAATTAATCTGAAACGGGAATATTCTTTAAAAACAATTAAGGCAACCCCATATCAAACATTCAAGGCAAAACATTTAGTAATTTATAGCACACAAACAAAGCAGAATTAATCGAAGAAATTATGTACATAGATCGATCATCACACTGCGGTTTGACACAGACCAGGTGGAACCGTAATAGAAGGAAAAATACGCTGGTTAAACGATCATCTGTGGTGCCCCAACGACATTCGAGTTACGGGATAGGATAGGATAGGATAGGATATTTTATGTAAGATCATACCAGAACTACTAACATACGATTGGAAACTTGTGCTATTCAGATGGTATGGTTTGTGCGGAGAAAACTAAGATTTTTTACTTTACATTTTGCCGCAGTCTTTTAACATTTCTGACCTTTATTATTATTTTTTTGTTGCTGTTGTTATTAGCCCGTACGGACGAACGAAACAACGTGCGACACTGAGCGACATTTGGACGGAAGACGAAATCCTGTCTTAAGATTCGACTCTTTTGTAGCTGTTCCGATGTAAACCAGAGCAAAGAGACCGAGCTGCAGCTAAAGCGACGACAGATATTGAGTGCTGTTTGGACGGAGAGATAACCCTGTCTAATGTAGCGAGCATCTGAGTCAACCATTTCTCCTTTTTCCTATCCTGCTGCGTTTAGTGAAGGTCGACGTTCACGATCGATGTCTTTACTGGGTCAACGATATTCACTGTATATCATTATATATTATATGCCAGCAAACAATATCTCGTACACCATTTATTATTGGAACATATAATTATTATGACTATTTTACACAGCAAATGATGTAAAAAAATTGTGTTTGTTGGTTGGTTGGTAAAATAATTTTATCAATGAAAAGACTTTAGATTTAACATAAAATCTGTGTCTTTGGTAAGAAAAGTATATTTTTTAAATGTCAAAGATAACAGTATTCAAAGGTCAGGATCTTGAATATACGAACATGGAGGGAAAAAAATAAATGACAAATAGTACTCGTTGCTTATATAGCGCGTTTCCCAGCTAACGAGCCGCTCAAGGCGCTGACCAATACAGAATCCCACTCAAGCCTACAGAGGCGACCACTTGCAGCCTTTGGGCGCATAGTTTGACGCCCCCACGACTGAGCACAACCCTGATAAACAATAACTATTTTGATGTCTGCGAAGGCGAAAAGAACAGTGATCAATAGTCCGACTCGGTGACCAAGGTCGAAAGAAAAAAGGAAGACGATAAATATTTTACTACTGTCTACGATAAGACGAGCACTCATGAATAGCCGGAATCACAGGCGCTCGTGTGTGGACATGCGAGCGTCTATAACGCGTCTCCCTTCTATGTATGTATTATAAGATGGGTTATATATAATACGAGCGCCTGTGGCCCGAATTTTTTTTATAGGAAGGGAGGCAGTACAGTGCTTAAAGTGCATTTGAAGTCTAGATTAACATTGCGAGGAATACTTTTTAAATTTAAAAAGGCTAATTCACGCTAAAAGTGACTATTTGCTTATATATATTGCATTTTTTGTGGCTAATTTATGCAAAATATAAATGTAAACTTCATGTCTGCGCGTTCAAAAGGTCGTCTGTTATAGCAACAAAAGTGTTTTTTTTTCTCTTTTTAAAATACAGACGCCTAAGCGCACACAGATAAAACGTAGCCGAACGTAAGCAACATACGCCAAGGCGGTGTTGTAAATCAACCGAGTGAGAGATCATAGTGCCTGTGATATCGGGTAACGCTTGATGACTGTATATCAAGGACCCCTTTACTAGACTCGCGCCGTCGGCGTCACTTTATCAGGGAACCCAATGTCTCTTTTAAGCTACTTATAGAGCTTTCGTCGCAATAATTTGGACAATATGTAGGCTCCCATTTTTTATGTCTCCTATAGTTACACGTACTAAGTGTAAATGTTTGAACATTTGAGGTGAGGTTCACCTTTAAAAACATGAGACTGAAGTAAGCTTATCCTTCTGCGATAGGAAGATTGTCCAACGGACCAGCAGCCCGGGACATTCCCATGTAAGTTGTAAAAACTGGAGAGAGTTAGTTAGGGTTAGGTTTCGGGTTAGCATTGCAGCTACATGTAGTATAAGACATTGGGCTCTCTCCCTCCCTCTATATTCCAATTGACAAACGATCTGGCATTTGCATTGAAAGTCTTTGAATGAGTATGGATGGGGTGATAAACGAGGAAGTGTGCTGCAGACACACTCTTCTATTTCGTTTGCGGAAGGCTTACACCCTTCTGAGATGAAGCGGTGTACACCCAAGCGATGAAACATGGATCTCCGGCTTAAAATAACTGTTTGTTGTTGGCGACATTCAGTGTGCACGATTGTGAGAAGGACTCGTCACATAATATTGTGTGACTAGTATTTTGTGAAATGGATTTTGGACTACATGTAATACGATCGTGAGAACACTGGTATTAAATTTTGTATTGTAAGATGAATCTCGGACAGTATTGTGTGAGATCAAGTTTGAACGAGATTTTTGCGAGATGGATCTGTAATTTGTTAGATGGATTCTGGATTAGAGGTCACGCGATCGTAAGAAGGACCGAACGCATCCAACCTGCAACTCTACAGCATTACGTGAGATGGATCTTTGGACAGTAGTTTTATTTGGGAGAAGAATTTTGCACGAGATTTTGTGAGATGACGTTTGGACAGTATTTTGAAAGGTGAATTTCAAACAAGGTTTTGTGAGATTAATTTTACATTAAAATTTTGGACAAGATTTTGTGACATGAATGTTGGACAGCATTTTGTGAGATAGAATTTTGGACAGCACTTTGTGAGATAGAATTTTGGATAGCACTTTGTTAGATGGACTTTGGACAAGACTGTGTGATATGAGATAGATTTTGGACAAGATTTTATGAGGCGGATTTTGGTCTGGATATAAGAATTCTGCGAAGGATGTGGCAGATGACATGTGCTTTCTCAATTTAGGTGAGTGGTCACGGACGTTATATTTTTCTAAATACATTGCACTATTTTGTATCTGTCTATTAGTTAGCTTGGGAATATTGGACACTTTCTGCCAAATGGTCACTTGGGCTTCCTATGATATTATTATTTAGCAATGTAGGCATTTTATATGTATGTGTTTTGTTGATATTTTATAATTATGTTATTCTATTTTGTGTTTTAAACGGGGGTTCAATAAATTAGAGTATAGGCTGAACGTCCCATGTGTGGGATGCCTTTATTGTAAAGAGACCGGCTGGTGGAGTGCCTTCAGTGTTGCCACTAGGGCTGTTTAAGCAGATCTTTTATACGGAGCAGGGATGTCCTCTTTCAACCAAGTTGTGACCCTGATTTTGTGGTCCTGATTCGGTTCTTTGCAGCCCGCTGGACCCTGTAAGCAATGAATAACTAACTAACTGACTTACATAGGTAATTAATAAACCATTAGTTTATTTGGTCTTGTGGTAATGATGGTGTGTGTGTGTGTGTGTGTGTGTGTGTATGTGTATGTTGTGTGTGAGTCTGTCTTTCACGTCCACCTCCTCCTCCTCTCTCTCCTTTTAGTTCTCTCTCTCTCTCTCTCTCTCTCTCTCTCTCTCTCTCTCTCTCTCTCCCTCCCTCTCTCAGTATCTGTTAGGAAAAACAGTGGGAAAAGACAAAATGATCGCTTTATTTACTAAGCCTACGAAGCGGGAATAAAACAGTAATTAAATCCCCCAGCTGATCACGAGAAAGCTGTCCACCCCCCCCACCACTCCCCACCTCTCTGCTTGAAACGTTAATGTATTGATGAAACTACATTCACTTTTGCTAAGTGCACAACAATACAAAACGTAACAGATGTTTCTATATAAATAGAACATCCATTTGGCTACTCACAAAATTGGTACGCCACCTAATCACCGAGAGCGAAGAGCAATTAATATGCACTATATATATGTAGAGTTCACGATCTCTTGTGGAGTCCGTATAACATAAATTAATCTCTTGTAAGACAACGAGAACAACGTGAGGTTAATATGCATGGAGTGGTCTTACGCACACACACACACAATTTGGCCTAGACAATAACTAGTTGTCCAAAGTTTCAAAAGGTGTGTGTTGTTTGGCTTGTAAGCCATTTTGGCCATTTTGATCACCGCTAGAGCGCCTCCGCTTTTCTTGGCGAATGTCGCTTGCCGTGCCGCTAAATGGATAAGTACCCATAGTCCCAGACTCATTATAATTTTAGTCTGTACATCGTTGCAAGTGTTGTTGTTGTTGTTGTCGTCGTCGTTGTCATCGTTGCCGCCAATGCTTGTGGTCAGAACTAGCAGAGCAACTCAAGTACAATAAAGTTTTACAACAGGCGTAAAGAGCTGAGCAAACAAGTGATGAACTCCAACACGGCCAGTGTACCGCCACCTACAAGCCCATCGGCCTTTCGTTTACATTACATTACATGGTTATTGCTTTAGGTCCAGCGGACTCTTCCGAGCCAAATCAGGACCAGAGAAGTGAAAGAGGACTCACCCCTGATCCGCATAAAAGATCTGCCGAAACAACCCTAGTGGTAACACTGAGAGCAATCTACCAGCCGGTAACTTTACAATAAAGACACCCCACGCAGGGGACGCTGAGGCTGTACTCTAATTTATCGAACTCCCGTTTACAAAAACAAAATAGAATAAAAACATCATTATACAATATCAACAAAACACATACATATAAAATGCCTACATTGCTAAATAATAACATCATAGGAAGCCCCAGTGACCATTTGGCAGAAAGATCAGACAGCAACAGTGGGAATTTAAAGCACTAAATTTCCAGAAAGTGAGGATACTATTTACACTGAAACCCCAGGCACCCCCACGGGGGATGGGCCCTTCGTTAAAGCGGCTGTCAAATAAATGGGGCGTGGATGTTTTTTGTCGCTAATGAAGGTCTGTGCCAGAGCGTCAAGGAATAACGATATTTTAATAATAATAATAATAATAATAATAATAATAATAATAATAATAATAATAATAATAATAATAATAATAGTTGTCATCATCATCATCATCATCATCATCATCATCATCATCATCATCATCATCATCATCATCATCATCATCATCATCATCATCATCATCATCATCACAGGCGCCCGTGTCTGGATGTGATAGCGTCTCTCTTTATTAGAGCGCGTATAAACTAACTCTCTGTACCATTAGATATATAAAGGGAGACTATATTGCATCCAGACACGGGTTCTTGTGCCGTGAACACATTCGTAAGCGTAAAGAAGTCATTTTGTACATAACATGGTTGATTGTACAGTGTACAAAAGATGACTCGAGCCCATGAATCTTATTGTATTGCAAAGAAGCACTCCGGTTATAAAGTCATATATCACTTGAACATGATAGTACAGTCTACACACAAATGACGCGAGCCAACGAATCTTATTGTATTACAAAGCGGCACGCCGGTTAGTAACGACCTAGGTTGTACAGAAATTGTAAGCACAAAGAGACCATTTTGTACATAGCATGTATGCTCAGTATATTGTAACTTACAAGACCCAGCAGCCCTATTGTCATGTAGAGAAGACTGCCTCATATACACTTAACTGTTTCGCTAGAGGTGGACGGGGAGGGAGGTGGACGGGGAGTGAGAGAGGGAGACAGAAGAGGAGGAGGAGGAGGAGGAGGAGGCAGTGGTGTTAAGTGTGAAGGTGATGGGAAATGGAATGAGCAGGGGGTAGGTGAGAGAAAATTAGAAATAAATATAGAGGCTTTCCACCATCTGCACGCGATGTTCATGCATGTTCCAGGACTTATTAGGTGATCATAAAGTTAGAAACAAAGAGAGAGGGACATACTTTCCACCATCTGCACGCGATGTTCATGAATGTTCCAGGACTTATCACGTGATCATCCTTTAGTCTTTACCTTACCAAGTTTTGCCGAATCGCCCGAATGCCTTGTAGAGGTCTACTCCTCGGAACCTCCGCCAAACAGGCTTGTACCGTGAAATAATTGTTAATCATTTAGCTTAGCCTTTCATCAAGCTGGCCCTTCATATAGGTGGTTCTTATGTAATGGGTTTTATATAAACATTTATTCACCGTCATTGCTGTAATAACCGATTTCACTGACAGGTACCAAACACATAACTACGGTTAAATTTGCTTCCCCCCTCCAAAAAAAAAACAAACATAATATAGGTGAGGTCCACTTTAAGTGTCCATTTGTTATGTTTTGCTTTTGTCCCAACAATACAAGTTTGTGTTTAAACCAAACATTATTATTACCAGGGAGGAGGGTTACGACTAGTTTCGGTAGACCTACCAATCTGGCCAGTGCCAAGCAAAGAAGTCAATTTGTCTTGGATCTTTAGGTGTATGTAAAAGTGCCATGGCCCTCAGAGGAAGAAGCAGAAGAAGAAGAACAAGAAGAAGATTCCCCCTGATAAAGTAATCTCACCGTCACCTGGAGATTGTGGCCTCCTTCTATGCAGTCATCATGAGGATGGGGTCAGAGCGGAGAGGGATCATGGAAGATGGAAAGATCGCCTTTCAGTATTAACACTTTGATACTTTCACCTATATTCACTATCTTGATCCTCTGTCTGTCTGTCTCTTTGTTTCATACACACACACAGGCACGCACACACACACATTACACACTTCACCCACCCATCCCCTCCACACCCGCACTCACCCAGCCCCCACGCCCAATCCACCTTCATCTCCAGCCCGCCGCTCTTTCTCAAAGGGAGACGGAAAAAGAGGTGGGAGGACAACATTCGAGAATGGACTGTACTGGCTTGACACTGAGCGAAGCCATGAGGGTTTCCGAGGACACAGAAAGATGGAACACGCTGGTTAAACGATCTACGATCCTTCGATTTTCGGGATAGGATAGAATAGAAGGACTACTACTACTACTACTACTACTACTACTACTACTACTACTACTACTACTACTACTACTGGATGCTTTACGCGCCTTATCCCTAAATCAGACTCAAAGAGCGGCGATCTGAAACGGACCCATGCTCACATGTTACAGGCTTGAGTTAGATCCTGTATCGGCCAGCGCCTTTTAACAAGCACTTGAGCTGGAGAATGCCCTGTATTATATAAAAACGAGGAAATAAATAAATCATAAGTAATAAGTAAAAAAAAATGCGCACTGCGCAATAGTGTCGTGCACACTACATAAGAACAATAATTCTTGGCTCAAACTGCTCTGCAGTGCATGGATACAGAGAGCGTTCACTAGGCTACATAACACGTGATTCATGCATGACAAAGCGTAACCAAAATAACATTAATGTCAAAATAGCTTCTTCCTTTTCTCTTAATTAATTATTCATGAAGTGCGTAACGGCAGTCATCCATTATCACAAATAGCTCCACGCCTTCTTTCAATAATAAAGAATTGAAGAAAATCAATATTTAATCATACTGTTTTCTTCTTCACCTTCGAGAGCATAATTTTTGTCTCTTCCAACTAAAAACACTAAACTTTAAATAGAATTATATAAGCAATAAATTATTACCTATTAACTATAATTACAGTATTTATGTTTTTAAAATCTTGGCAACATTCTTATGGCAAAAGAAATGGAGACTGCAGCTTCATCATCGACATCGTCGTCGTCATCATCATCATCATCATCCATCATCATCATCATCATCATCATCATCATCATCATCATCATCATCATCATCATCATCATCATCATTACCATCATCATCATCATTATCATGGCCATCTTTATCTTCATCATCATCATCTCAGCAGCAGCAGCAGCAGCTATGTCTTCTTTTTTGGAGGGTGGGGTGAAGATGGGGAAAGGTGTGTTCAACTTTTCCTCTGCTTTTAAACATCAGTTATCATAGATACTGACCAATTGAGGAACCAATAAACGTTTCCGCTAGACTAATGCGTACATCAAAACTAATATTGTCTAAAGCTGTCATATTGTTAGGTAAACTATCACGCAATTGATTGCATTGAAATAAAACATGTTTCAAAGAAAACATTTCATTACATACACAATTGATATTTTTACAATACTTAGTTCTTATAGAATTTAGATATATTCTATAAACCATCGACACTACAGACCTGGGAATTCCATTATGCTGCTCAAATAGGAGATTAAAATGACATTTCTTTTTAACTTCCTTTTCAGTTATAAATGACATTTCTTTTTAACTTCCTTTTCAGTTATAACTTGCATCTCTTTAACTGACAATGCTATATTTAACTTTTCTACACGATTGTTTTCGGCACCATGTTTTGCAGCTCGATCCAGCTTAGTCATTGAAGAGAAAACCACAATGAGAAGGAACCCAACAAAAGTTAACATGTGTTCCATTAGTTATAATACTATGAATCAAGTACTTAATTTCAAAAATTATTTCTTTTCTGTCTTTACTGTGATTAGAATTTAATACCTCTAAAACTGATTTTGAATCTACACATATAACCACACTATAGAAATTTAATGGTATATTTATTGTTTTATTTAAAGCCATAAGTATTGCTATTAATTCTGCAGTAAAAATTGAATATAAATTGTCCTAAATAAAATGATTCTGTAATTTTAAATTCAGGAATAACAAAACCTGCTCCAGCAATACCATTTTTAAGGACCAATTCCTCAGTGTATTAAGTTGTGTCGAATATTTTTCATATAAATGATAACGAACATCAATTATTATTAAATCTGGGTTATTATTATTCGTTTCATTTGTAAAACTAATGTCATAGTTAGCTTTTTTAAGTTCCAATACAGGTATTGGAGACACTACGTTCTTGTTACACATTGGTCGGCATGTTTTACTAGTCGCCTCAACAGGCGATAAAGCATGCTCTCATGCTTCATAGCACTGCTTCCTACACGCTTCAAGCGCTGTAGTGACGGGAAAAGCGCAATTTCACTGTAAATATATACAGAATGTTGCTCTACAACATTCCGCTCTTTCCGTCTCAAAAACCCAGTTGCCTTGTTGGATTCTTAAATTGCATGAAACCAAGTGAAGACACTAACCGGCGTCAACAAACGGTTCAAAAACATTGTCA
Source organism: Oncomelania hupensis (assembly GCA_036898135.1). Taxonomy (NCBI): domain Eukaryota; kingdom Metazoa; phylum Mollusca; class Gastropoda; order Littorinimorpha; family Pomatiopsidae; genus Oncomelania; species Oncomelania hupensis. The sequence continues at coordinate 77,080,947 of CM072513.1, forward strand.
AACGGTTCGTAAAAGACAGTTGACCTAGAAACTAATACAGTTTGACCTAATTCGTCCCCTAGAGGAGACGAAACTTACATTTTTCTATTTTCATGAGTTCACTGCAGTGAAATTGCACTTTTTCCGTTACTATAGAGCTTGAAGCGTATAGAAAGCAGTGCTCTGAAGCATGGGAGCATGCTTTATCGCCTGTTGAGGCGACTAATAACGCATGCTTCTGGTAGCGTTCGACCAATGTGTATCGGGAGTCTGTATATATTTATAAAGTAAAATTGCACTTTTTCCGTGACTATAGAGCTTGAAGGGTATAGGAAGCAGTGCTCTGAAGCATGAGAGCATGCTTTATTGCCTCTTGAAGCGACTATTAACGCATGCTTCTGGTAGCCTTCGACCAATGTGTACCGGGTGCTTCTTCTTCTCCTTCTTCTTCTTCTCCTTCTATACTCGCGTAACGGAAAATATTCTATAACAGGTGGTAAGCTTACTCTGATAATTAAAATAGCATCATTTTAAATACTAAGTAACATACTAAAGAGAACAATGATGAATGACATAAAATGATATGAAATTATAAAATATAATAAAATAATATAAGATAATCTTGTCATGTGCCTATTTGATTCAAAATGAGATTAGTTTACCTTGCTTCATTACCATGTGGTTTTTTGTTCACTTTCATCGAACAGTTGCATCGCACATTTGTTCCAAACTTCGCATAAATGTACTGTTAGTAGGTAATCTCTGTGTCTGTCCCTCTTTCTCTGTCTCTCTGTATCTTTCTTTCTCTCTCCCCTTCTCTCTCTCTCTCTCTCTCTCTCTCTCTCTCTCTCTCTCTCTCTCTCTCTCTCTGTATTGTGAATACCAGAATACCAGGCCTGAGTATATGTGTATCACAAGCGCTTGTATCTTTGGGCACGCGAGCGCCTATGCCTGTGACGCGTCTCCCTCTGGGTATTTTTTCCCTATTTTACTGGCTTCTCTTGCTTAAGTGAATTTTTGAACGGTATCTTTGTGACTGCCCCATGCAGTACATATAGACTGCACTTAGTGTAGTCTAAGCATTCAAGATCAAATCTCCTCTGATGAGATCTTTGGTAAGGGTCGAAACGCGTCAGCAGAACCAGGTTTAAGGAATGAAATTGTCCTGAATTTGAGCTCTTTTAGAAGCACATGGAAAGCCAGTATGTCGCACTTTTTGTCCACCTTTGAGAGCAGGATGATTAACATTTTGATGTTTAAAGCAATTTGCCTTCCTTGCATTGTTTTATTCAGTGCCTCTTAATGGTTGCTGTAGGGTGCTAGCCATTTTGAGAGAAATCTATCTATCTATCTATCTATCTATCTATCTATCTATCTATCTATCTATCTATCTATCTATCTATCTATCTATCTATCTATCTATCTATCTATCTATCTATCTATCTATCTATCTATCTATCTATCTATCTATCTATCTATCTATCTATCTATCTATCTATCTATCTATCTATCTATCTATCTATCTATCTATCTATCTATCTATCTATCTATCTATCTATCTATCTATCTATCTATCTATCTATCTATCTATCTATCTATCTATCTATCTATCTATCTATCTATCTATCTATCTATCTATCTATCTATCTATCTATCTATCTCTCTCTCTCTCTCTCTCTCTCTCTCTCTCTCTCTCTCTCTCTCTCTCTCTCTCTCTCTCTCTCTCTCTCTCTCTCTGTATTGTGAATACCAGAATACCAGGCCTGAGTATATGTGTATCACAAGCGCTTGTATCTTTGGGCACGCGAGCGCCTATGCCTGTGACGCGTCTCCCTCTGGGTATTTTTTCCCTATTTTACTGGCTTCTCTTGCTTAAGTGAATTTTTGAACGGTATCTTTGTGACTGCCCATGCAGTACATATAGACTGCACTTAGTGTAGTCTAAGCATTCAAGATCAAATCTCCTCTGATGAGATCTTTGGTAAGGGTCGAAACGCGTCAGCAGAACCAGGTTTAAGGAATGAAATTGTCCTGAATTTGAGCTCTTTTAGAAGCACATGGAAAGCCAGTATGTCGCACTTTTTGTCCACCTTTGAGAGCAGGATGATTAACATTTTGATGTTTAAAGCAATTTGCCTTCCTTGCATTGTTTTATTCAGTGCCTCTTAATGGTTGCTGTAGGGTGCTAGCCATTTTGAGAGAAATCTATCTATCTATCTATCTATCTATCTATCTATCTATCTATCTATCTATCTATCTATCTATCTATCTATCTATCTATCTATCTATCTATCTATCTATCTATCTATCTATCTATCTATCTATCTATCTATCTATCTATCTATCTATCTATCTATCTATCTATCTATCTATCTATCTATCTATCTATCTATCTATCTATCTATCTATCTATCTATCTATCTATCTATCTATCTATCTATCTATCTATCTATCTATCTATCTATCTATCTATCTATCTATCTATCTATCTATCTATCTATCTATCTATCTCTCTCTCTCTCTCTCTCTCTCTCTCTCTCTCTCTCTCTCTCTCTCTCTCTCTCTCTCTCTCTCTCTCTCTCTCTCTCTCTCTCTCTCTCTCTATATATATATATATATATATATATATATATATATATCTGTGTGTGTGTGTGTGTATTTTATTAAATTAAAATAATGGATTTTGTTTATTAAAGAGGAAACTACACAGGACTCACTGTATTTTTTCACTATATTGAAAGGCACGATATGATGATTGATTTGGCGTCGAAGGGGGTAGAGAGCTCACCGATTACTGTGGTACGGTGTGTTCTGTGACAAACGTGTGCAGTTTCAGGACTTCATCAGAGACAGTCTAGCAAGCAGCAAACCTAACATGTTAATAGTCTAGAATGTGTTGTCGAATCGAATTGGTCACGCCGTCTGATTTTTTCATAAACATCTGCTATAACCACAAATTTTAGAAGTACACTCATACGCTAAATGATGCAAGATTCCGAAAAAAAAATCATTGTATGATGTTTTCTTGAAAATCATGTTTCAGTTATTGGCTGTTTAGGGCTAGTGTACAAGAAGTTTGTGTGTGGACTGCCCCTCATTGGACTATCACGGCGGTAGAGTAAAAATCTGGCTGGGTACCTATCAACCAGTGTGACTGGGTACCTATCAACCAGTGTGGCTGGGTACCTATTAACCAGTGTGGCTGGGTACCTATCAACCAGTGTGACTGGGTACCTATCAAGCAGTGTGGCTGGGTACCTATCAACCAGTGTGGCTGGGTACCTATCAATCAGTGTGGCTGGGTACCTATCAACCAGTGTGATGATCTGCTGTAAAAGGATGTGGGAGAAGTGAAGATTCAGGGTGGAGTACTTGACGAACTGTCCTGAGTTTATTTTAACGTTGTTAAAGTTAACTGTTAGGTAAGACTGCTGCGCTCCCTTGTCCTCTCCATCTTTCTATACGCTTTTCGAAACATGGACCCTCACAGCAGATCTACAACGAAGGCTACAAAGTATGGAGATGGGGTGCTACAGAAGACTTCTGGGCATTTCCTATACCCAGCACTTCACCAACGACGAAGTCCGACAGACCATCACACAAGCCATTGGACAACACGATGACCTGCTCACAGTGGTGAAAAAACGGAAACTCCGATGGTACGGCCATGTCACCAGATCATCAGGCCTTGCAAAGACCATCCTGCAAGGCACAGTGCAAGGAGGTAGAAGAAGAGGAAGACCGAAAAAGAGGTGGGAGGACAACATTCGAGAATGGACTGGTTTGACATGAGGGTTGCTGAGGACAGAGAAACATGGAGTGCGTTGGTTAAACGACCTCCGAGTTACGGGATAGGATCAATCAATCAATCTTTAATTTAATGTCTGTTCACACATTTAGGTGATATTAGACATTGAAAATGTAACTTTTAAAACACTTTAACTATTTAAAACATAATTTCAAAACAATCTATAAAAGTCTACCAACAGGAGATTTAACAATAACTTTCACATGTCTGTAACATTTGGGGTGATATAGAACCATGTTTACAGAAGTCCATATTCAGTTATGCTATGTCCATTTACTTTAAATATATCTCTCAAAACTGAGCACTCAAAGAGAAGGTGATGTACTGATCACTTGTAACATATACATTTAACATCTACTGAGTATTTAGTGCTCCAAGCATTCATTCTGAATTTATATATTAAAGAAAGTGGTCTTGAAACAATTCAGTATAGGATATTTTTGACATTATTTTCATGATGCACTGCCTTTTCTAGTAAAGAAAAACATTTCATGGTTAACAAGATTCCGAGTTATAGGATAGAATCTGATGGATAGGGATAGGATAGGATAGGATAGGAAAGTTAACTTATTCGGATGTAATGAAATGATCGAAATGTAAGTAACAGAAGACGTGACTATTGTGTAGCTAAAAATATACAACGAGAAAAGATGTGTGTGCATGGTGCATCAACTGGCGTGTGTGTGTTTGCGTGTTAGCGTGCTCGCCTACCCACGAAACTTGATAGCCCACGAAATAAGGGCATTGACACAAGACTATAAAATGCACAAACACAATCATTTTTTTAATGTTGGTACAACTGTTCTAAATGAGTGTGTCGGAGTGTCGAAGCCTAGTACGCTTACAAAAGCCGTCTCTCGCCGTTGGTCTAATAACGTTCTGCAAAATTATTATCTTGCACGAAGTTGGAATGTGAAACGCGTATTGTGTTTCTTGTTGAAAGGTGTTAGTGCGACACCATACACACGAACGTACAATGTACACACACATACACACAATACACAAACACACGCACGCACACACAATGCACACACACCGCATAAGTAGATCTACGAGTACACTTACACGCAAAGTAGACTTGCATCTTTGCTTAGAGAACAAACACTGATAACTTAGGAACACAGAAACAGATGCCGGCATAACTACATGTTCATGCACATACATATAATAAAATTCGTGCTCTTTAGCTACAAGAATTAGTAGGCCTATTGTACTTCCTTGCAAGGCTTACACGTTATATTCTTTGACTACAACGCATAAAGCATTTGGAGACTTCGAAACATTTCGTTTATTTATTTATTTATTTAACCATTCTTTTATCTAGCGTTCTTCCAGCTCAAGAGCTGCTCAAGGTGCTGGTCGATACAGGATCTAGCCCAAGTCTTCTTCTTCTTCTTCTTCTTCTTCTTCTTCTTCTTCTTCTTCTTCTTCCGGTACACATTGGTCGAAGGCTGCCAGAAGCATGCTTTAGTAGTCGCCTCAACAGGCCATAAAGAATGCTCTCATGCTTCAGAGCACTGCTTCCTATACGCTTCAAGCTATACAGTGACGGAAAAAGCGCAATTTCACTGTAAATATGTACAGAATGTTGCCCTACAACATTCCGCTCTTCCCGTCGCAAAAACCCATTTGCCTTGTTGGATTCTTAAATAGTATGAAACCAAGTGAGGACACTATCCGGCGTCAACAAACGGTTCAAAAACATTCTCAAACGGTTCGTAAAAGACAGGTGATCTAGAATCAACCAAATACAGTTTGACCTTCCTAATTCGTCCCCTAGAGGAGACAAAACTTACATTTTCCATTTTCATGAGTTCATTGGTCAATGCTCCTAGGGCTTGAAGCGTATAGGAAGCAGTGCTCTGAAGCATGAGAGCATGCTTTATGGCCTGTTGAGGCGACTATTACAGCATGCTTCTAGTAGCCTTCGACCAATGTGTATCGGGTGTCTTCTTCTTCTTCGTCGTCGTCGTCTCGTCTTCGGCTTCCTTTTCTCCCACTCCACCGTCATCTTCTTCTCCTTCTCAATCGCCTCCATCTCCTCCTTCCCCCCTCCCTCCATGTTAAATTTAGTGCTTTAAATTACCACTGTTTCTCATTAGTTATTTCTCGTTCTTAATCTGTCCTATCAATCTATTATCTTCTTCGCTAGACCAGTCACCTACTTTTTTCTCCCTGAAAACTCCCAAAACTCCTCATTTGTGTATGGGTTCTATTGGGTCAGCTTGGGGATATTGGACGCTTTCTACCAAAGGGTCAGTAGGGGTTCCTATGGTATT
>CM072513.1:77092012-77107012 GCA_036898135.1 Oncomelania hupensis
ACATGTCTGGTCCTGATTTGGCTCGGAAGAGTCCGCTGGACCTAAAGCAATAATCTTGTATTGTATTGTAATTTACATTTAGACTCTAGATTCAAATGTATAAAATTAGCTTTTTTTTCTTTTGCTTTAACAAAATCAAAATATTTTGTAGTTTAGTAGCGGTATAGACAGAAATAATTATTTCGTAGAACAAAATGCTTCTCTCTCTGTATCTCTCTCTTTCTGTCTCTCTCTCTCCCCCCCCCTCTCTCTCTCTCTCTCTCTCTCTCTCTCTCTCTCTCTCTTTTCTTCCTACCTCTCTCTCCTTTCCTCTCTCTCACCTCCTCTCTTTCTTTCGTTCTCTCCCTTGGTTTAGGCTTTTAGACAGAGAAATGTAGGCCTAGTTTACGCTATACGTAAGGTATCATTCACATTTGCATGCAGGTACAAAACATTGTGCATGCAAACTGGTACTGAGATAGCACTACGCTTCTTAATTGCTTCTTTCTACAGCTCTGGCCTAAAAACTCAAGACTTAAGCCTCAGGCCCTCTTGTCCTCGGAAATGAAATTACTTTGCATAATGAAATCTACTGGACCTGTCTGGGCAAACTGGGTCTAAGGAAATAAGGGGGATATTTTAAAGTTCAGACGTACACAGTGAGTCATGGATTCAAGATCTCTGTACCGTCGTCTATAATGTCGTACCGTTCCCCTCCACACAAAAAAATTACTGTTTCGGTCGCAGACTTTAAGGAGACTCTTCTTCTTCTTTTTCTTTTTTTTTTCTTTTTTTTTCTTTTTTTTTTTTATAACTCCGTGCCTGGGTTCCAGAACCGACGGGAAGACCACGGTCGGCGTGTGTTAAGCACATTTAGACGGCATGTTAACTAGAAAGTAGATTCCCCCGATCCCCTTTACCCAACACCCTCCTCCATTCATCCTCTACTTCCACCTCCGCTTCTCCCCCTTCTCCCCCTTCTCCCCCTCCCGCTCCCACCCTCTCCATCTCTTCCAGGCATTAGTTTTTTTTTACCACAGCACACTTTGGTAGCCTACATAATTAACTCCACCGACAGTGGAGGACAGTTTTCTAAAAACAAAAAGCAATCCATCACCGTATCTTGTGCTCAATTCAATTATTTAATTGTACCTCTGTTCACTACAAAGTGATGTTAGACAACTAAAACCTTAAACAAATACAAATAAAATACCAAAAATTTAAATAAACATAGTAAACAATTTTGTACAACTCGGTTTTTCATAATAATACTAACATTGTCAACTATAATAGGACTAGGCAAAATGTTTTTAAGTTCATCATCTTCTGATATAATAATTCCTTTATCTTTGCGCATTGTTGTTAAAATTGTACAATAAAAAAATGTGGTGAACTGAAGTATATTTTTTGAGCAAACGCATTTGACGTCTTTTTTTTTTTAACAATATTTCGAGCATTACGAATTTAATTATAGTTTATAAATTAATCTCGCAAAAGTTCTTGTGCAATTAACAATACCTACTTTATTTATAGAGTATACATAAGCCAGTGTGACACTGTCTACGTTGACGGATAATCTTAATTGGAATCCTATCCTATCCTATCCTATCCCGTAACACGAAAATCGTTCGGGCACCAGAGATTATGATTTAACCAGCGTACTCCATCTGTCTCTGTCCTCAGCTGCAATCCTCATGGTTTCGCTCAGTGTCAAGCCAGTCCAGTTTCATAATTGGAAACACTGACTTATATAGTTCCTTTTTCTATTCTAATTGGTACATCTGGTTTTGGAGAGTATTTTCAACTTTAATTTTAATTTCACATCAGGCAAAATTTACTTATCTTCAAGTTGACTATATATAGGATTGTTGGTGTCAGAGTCTAAGCAGGTCAACTTCGATTGGGTTTTGGTTGTACTCTCTCCTGAACCTACTCCGAATTTGTATGTGTATGTATGTGTGTGTGTGTGTGAGTGAGTGTGTGTGGGCGCGACCGTGTGTTTGTGTGTATGTGTTTTAAAAATGTACCCGTGGATAAGCTAAATGCTAGACATGCATGACTTTAGAAAATCCAGACTGTTATCACGTTTTAGTTTAATTATTGGAAATTTTATGATTTCTTGTAATCATGTTAGTGTTTCGTAAAAGTGTTTTGGATCACATAGGCTTACATTTGGAGGCATTATACCTCTTGGCGTCCAAAATCACGTAAAAGAGTGCCAGATAGGGGGGTTTGATCCCGTAATGGTTTTTCTTGGAAGAGGTCTGAAAACGTTAAGAAATTTATCAGCGCAGGACTGGTACGGTCATGGAGGCTATCGCAACTTGCGCAACGTACTTACGTAGGTTCCACATTTTTTGAAGTTGTTGTCTGTTCTGAGATTCGACGATCACTAGCAGGAATTGCACCGTTCAAATGCCTATGCGCTTCCGTAGCAGACGACCGATCATGACGTGTCCGCAAGGGAAGAAACTCTGCTTTGGGTTCGGTCACTCCCCTTTGTTCCATGTGTGCATGGCGCTAAGTTTCGACTTTTTTTTTTTCTGTTGCATTATGGCTTTGTTTCAATTATACAATACAATACAAGATTATTGCTTTAGGTCCAGCGGACTCTTCCGAGCCAAATCAGGACCAGAGAGATGTTATCTTAAAATATTATAAAATGTTTCAAATCTTAAAAAAACAAGCCTGTTACTCTTAAATACTCGAACAAACTTTCACATAAAACCTCTTTAAAAGTCTTCTTTAAAACTGATGTATTAAAAATATGTTCTCTTTCTTCAATCAAATCACTAAATTCAGTCCTATCAATAAAATCCAAACTAAACAAAACATGTCGATATGATTTATATGCGATAAAACAAACCAACATCGTGTAAAAATTGAAACAGATGTTGACCATTACATACTTTAAAAATCTCTTTGAAAGGTATTGAACCAAAATATGTTTCTCTTTCCTCAATCAGATCAGCACACTCAGACATGAAATGGCGAACGGAAAAGGATTGATCACATGCAAAGCACCATGGTGGTTCTTCTCCTTTTAAAAGGAAACTGTGGGTGACATAAGTATGCCCAATATGAAGGCGGGATAACACTGTTTCTTCTTTGCGAGTGGATGCAAAGTTAGGCAAAGAAGCGGACAAATCGGGAAGAATTTGAAATAATTTGTTGTTGATATGGTTAGACCAGTCTGTCTGCCACAGTTTGTTTCAATTCAGCAATCATGCGGCCTCCGTCAAAACCAGCCAAAAAAAAAAAAAAAAAAAAGCAGAAGAAGCTGCGCCAGGGAATTAACAACAAAGTATAAGTATGTTGAAGTTTTTGAAAATAGTTGAAGGTGATAAAACTCGATCGTCATCTGATCAGCAGAGAAATCTGTCAGAATTTTATTAAGTCAAGAACAATCTGTTTTGCTTCACAACACACTAGACACTGTCACAGTATCAAATGTAATTAAACTTGCATACAAATTAATGAAGCAAAAACAACAAAGTACTTGCAAATGGTGGTACCCTTTGAAAATCCAGCTGGAATTATGAATACCCTTTACATTTTGACTCAGGAGGTATGAATACCCTCACATTTTTTAGGATCTAAAACACTGCTTAAACTGGATTGTTTTGCTTTAGATCCAATGTACTGAATAAATTCTTCATCGTTGGTAATAAAAAATGGTAGACTTGACTTGACTTGACAACTGCCATCTTATTGTGTTCTTCTAGGACGCACTATCCTTGCAATGGGGAAGGAGAATTAAAATAAAAATCCGGCTTCACGGCTAACAGACTTCTTAAGCACGTTGACGTCGTTCAATTGCTTTCTTCTTCTTCTTCTTCTTCTTCTTCTTCTTCTTCTTCTTCTTCTTCCCCAAAATAACCTTGTTGTAAATATATTTTCAAATCTAGATCTCGTCCAACAAATGTATTAAAAAAATCAGATGTCAACTTAATGATATCACTCGCTTTGTATACTAAGCTGCTTAAAGCGCAGCGATCTGTACCAACATTCAAAAACTAACGTGTTGCAGATACTTTTCCACGCACACTGTTTCACATATCAACCAATTTACTACTACTACTACTACTACTACTACTACTACTACTACTACTACTACTACTACTACTACTACTACTACTACTACTACTACTACTTATAACGCGCACATATCTCACCACAAGGCGACTCAAGGCGCTCTCCTACACATCCTTTGGCATTAACAATTCAAGCACACTGGTATACACTTGCGCATAAGTTACATGGATGACACGACACTCAAAACAAAAACCATGAGAAATGTTCACATAATGATTATGTACATGGTCAAGCATTTCAATATAAACTAGATTGACTTCAAACTTAAACTAATCAATGGGTGTTTCTAAAACTTATCAATGGGTGTTTTAAAACTAATCTTTTTTTTTTCTAAAATTAATCAATGGGTGTTTCATGCCTGCGGTGATTCAAAACGTTTTTATAGTAGTGAGTCTGTGTGGGTGTGTGTGTGGTGTGTGTGTGTGTGTGTGTGTGTGTGTATGAGTGTGTGCGCGTTTGTAAATTTTGGCGATAGAAAACTGCCCTGCAGAACATCAACATGGTTTTCGAACAGAAATCAATCTCCCCGTGACTTAAGGTTGTTAACTCTTACCAGTTCGAGGATTTTCAGCATTGCTGAGAGGTGAAATGGGTCACTGCAGCTATTGGGGTCTGAACAGTTCATTATTGTAGTAACTGGTGACTTATTATATATCAAATTAAAGGAACATGATTGAACTTTGTAAATATATAACCCAAAAATTGGAATGTCATAGGTGACAAAAGTTACAGACGATTCAGTATCATTGTTCACATTTGTTTACATTGATGGCAGCAGGCGTCATTCAGTCACAAAGAAGGAAACATTGTTTTATTTTTAATTTGGCTGACATAGACTAATTTCCCAGTCTATGTTGCACAATATACGCAAATTTTATTGAAACGGATGGTAAATAGCTTGTGCAGCCTCTTTTGAAAATATTCACTAAATCACATATATTTCTGACGCTGTTTTTTGAAAATTATCTGATCGGTGTACATGCACATACACATTAACAGTCAGTCATAGTACTGTTCAGTTCAATCACCATGTTTCTTTCTGGTGTTTCACTGGGTTGTAGTTACAGAAACAACAACCTCAAGATAAAGACTGTTCTTGGAATTAGGTATGTTGAGATCAAAATACCAAAGACAGCACAAATTCGTGCAACAAAATACAGAAGCAGCAAAAAGCCAAGCAAGCAGCTTACCTCTCTTCATTTACGAGATTCCAGTAAACAATTCCTCTCTTTCCTCAAACAGTAATTCTTAGCACACATCACAAAAAAGTGTTTTTTTCTTTCCATTTTGTCCATAAGATAACACCACTTGCAGTTGAGGTAGCAGTCGCTCCTTGCTGGAACAACTGGGTGAGAAGACGGTGGGTGATGGTGAAGGTGGAAGAGATGGCTTGTGTAAGGGCACCTCGCAGTTTTTTCCTAATGTTCCCCAACTGTTTGATGAACTCCAGGATGAAATGCTCACAGTGGTAAAGAAAGGGAAACTACGATGGTATGGCCACGTCACCAGAGTATCAGGCCTTGCAAAGACCATCCTGCAAGGCACGGTGCAAGGAGGCCGAAGAAGAGGGAGACAGAAATAGAGGTGGGAGGACAACATTCGAGAATGGACTGGCTTGACACTGAGCGAAGCCCGGAGGGTTGCTGAGGACAGAGAAAGATGAAGTACGTTGGTTAAACGATCATCTGTGGTGCCCCAACGGCAAACTTGTTTTTTCCAACTTAGTTCCAGTCATTCGCCCAAAAAGGCAATCACCGAAGTCGAACGAAGCTCTCCGATGTGTTACGAAATGATGCTTGCATGACTACGACTAGCTGACATTAAAAATGATCGCTGTTGCTTCTAATTCTGTTCGATTTACACAGATTTAGCATTTCGCAACGGTATACTTTGTTAATATGAGCATAATATGAGCATAATTATTATCAACCATATTTAATAGTTGCGTTCCTTGATTTGCATTTTGTTAGTTCTCAGCAGTAAAGGCTAATAATAGCATTGCCCATTTCCTGCCTAGAACCAAGTAGACACTGTTATACAGTATACATAGGCTTAATCTACATTATTATATTATAAGTCAGTCTCCGCGCAGCGAAGAAGCTCACTAGCTGCATATAATTATTAGACCTGTATTGTTTGTTTTATACGTAAATAAATGTATAAACTATATTTATTCTAATTGATAATATTTAGGCCTATACTTTATAATATTCGAATCTTGAAATTTCCGGAGAAGGACGAATAGGCTAAGCGAATTTTTTTTTTTATAACTCGAGATCAGAGTTAAATTAATAGTTAGTTATTCATTGCTTACAGGGTCCAGCGGACTGCAAAGAGTCGAATCAGAACCACAAAATCAAGACAACTCGAGATCAGAGTTAAATTAAAAGCTTATTAGTTATTCATTGCTTACAGAGTCCAGCGGACTGCAAAGAGCCGAATCAGGACCACAAAATCGAGACCACAACTTAGCAAGTAGTAGTAGTAGTAGTAGTAGTAGTAGTAGTAGTAGTAGTAGTAGTAGTAGTAGTAGTAGTAGTAGTAGTAGTAGTATAGTTATTTAGTTAAATCTTTGATTTATTTATTTGTTTTGCTTGTGTGTTGTTATTATTATTATTATTATTATTATTATTATTATTATTATTATTATTATTATTATTATTATTATTATTATTATTATTATTATTATTATAATTCCTACTTAAAAAAAATAAAAAAGAATAGTGTGCTGCTGTGCGTGCTCAATGGTGTAAATATGGTCAGTGACGTTTTGTTTGTTTTTGCTGAAGTTGGGTGTAACCCGAAATATTCAGATGGTGGTGTTACTGGTTATTTTTTCTTATAGATTTAACAAAGTTTTCAGATGATTTATAAATTTCCGCCCGCCACGCAACATTTTTTTAATACTTGTTTCTCATTAAAATACATATAATTGAAATACATATAACAAATTTACTGTATCAGTTAAAAAGAATAATATTAGTTAAATAAATAATTGCTTTGGTGCTTGCAATAAAAATATCACTGTTTTTTGAGACCATTATAAACTTGCTTTGCCTTGTTGTACTGAAGTGACACCAACGTCTCCATAGCGCTTTGAAGTTTTGTCATGGTTTTATTGTTGATATAGATGTGAAATCGTTGTATGTGTGCTTTATGTGTTATGTATTACTTTTACTCCTTATTACCAATTGTGTCAGTATATTATTCATCATAAAATAATAATAATAATACTAACTGCTTCAAAATGCAAATCTCGACTTGAGCTTGAAGCGGTGCAGATCGAAATAGAATTAGATCTAGCAGCGGCTATTTTTATGCACGGATGTTTTACCACAGGCGCTGAAGTCTTTTCTTTTGTCTTTGTAAACTCCTAAATACGTACGTAGTATAGTATGTAATTGAGGCCTACGAAAGACGAGACTTCCAAGCCTGTGGTTTCACGTAGTCCTGCCAGCATTCGTTCGTAAAACATCGGATAGCTTCGCTCGACTCGGAGAGCTTCGTTCGACTTCGGTAATTGCATTTTTCGGGAAAGTGACTGGAACTAGGTTGGAAAAAACAAGTTCGCGCCCCAACGACCTTCGAGTTACGGGATTGGATAGGATAGGGTGAAATCCATCTGATTGTACGCTTTGGGCCGTTGGCGTTCAGGGAATGTCTGGGTTGTTTTCCATCCAGTCCTTTAACAAAATAATTTCTTCCACCACCTGTGAGGTTTCCTCAGTTTCATAACGACCAATGAGGTGGTCACTTTTGTCCACTCCCGATATACATGATTGTACGCGTCGACCATTTTGGGCTGCCTCACTTGTATGGCTCCATAGTGTCCATTCACCTTCGTGCGACGCTTCACGTGTTTGTTGAGGTGGGCCTCGCTGTGCATGGTTGAGAAAAAGGTCAGAGGCTTATTGTCAAGCCATTCAAGACACTTTATTACCCAATGAATTCAAAATACATAGGATTTCGTTTTGGTGATGCGGTAAAACATTCAGTCCCTCTGCAACAACAAACAACCTTCCACTGGACATTAAAACATTAAAATACTCTAATAGAGAAAGTTATTTTAAGGAGTAAAGCACAGGCGCACGCCCACTCGCAACCCCCACATGCACACGCATACTCACGCATACCCGCATGGGTATCTAAATTAAAACGTAATGAGATAAAATACATTAAAGAATCAGAATTGCACCACTAACACATTATCGCAACTAATAAATTGGCGTTTAAGTATAACACCTCATGCTATGTGGATAACTGAGGACACTGGTACCGAGAGATCAGCCTCGGGGAAGAAGCTGCGTCTAAACCGGCTAGTTCTAACTTTTAGTGCTCTGAAGCGTTTGCCTGACGGGAGGAGCTCGAACAGATGGTTGGCATTGCAAAAACCACTAATTTCTTTCTCTCTTCCACGTATTCTGGCCCCTGGGTCCCTTTGCAAACACATTACGGATTGCCTTATCTTCATACATTCACGTAGATCTCTGGCGACACGATATACAATCTAGACTGTGCGGGGTTAGACTTAATGGCACTCCGATCTCCTAATCCCACAGGCTGGCATCGCATTTCTTTTTATACCTGTAATGGACGGGTACAGGTGGTAGGAGAACGGTAATTTAGATCTCCTTTGATAATAGGGCCTACTCAAGGGCTCCAAATAGCACAGATGCTATTGCATTGGGTTTATTTTACGGAGGTCGATAGTTTGATTTATGCTTTGTTGCTGTTGTTGATGTTTTTCTTCTTGTTCTGCTACTACTACTACTACTACTACTACTACTACTACTACTACTACTACTGCTGCTGCTGCTGCTGCTGCTGCTGCTGCTGCTACTACTACTACTACTACTACTACTACTACTACTACTACTACTACTGCTGCTGCTGCTGCTGTACTCTGTTGCTTTTATTTTTGTTGTTGTTGTTGTTCTTCTTCTTCTCCTCCTCCTCATCCTATTCTTTTTCTTCTTCTTCATATTGAGAACCAACGATCAATATCTCTTACCATGGTTCAGGCTCATCGTATTTATATTATGAACTATAAAAAGATCATGTTTGAGCTAAATGAGCTTGCTAGTCCCCCTCAAACATTTAGTCCGATTATAACAATAACATATCAAGACAATGATCACTGCCATCTAAATAGCGTCCTTAGACGCAGCTTTACGCGGTCAGTTATCAAAGCGAACCTGAAGCGATTTCCTATCCTATCCTGTTCCGTAACCCGGAGGTCGTAGGGGCACCACAGATGATCGTTTAACCAGCATACTCCATCTTTCTCTGTCCTCAGCAGCCCTGATGGCTTCGCTCAGTGCCAAACCAGTCCATTCTCGAATGTTGTCCTCCCACCTCTTTTTCGGTCTCCCTCTTCTTCTACCTCCTTGCACTGTGCCTTGCAGAATAGTCTTTGCGAGGCCTGATGATCTGGTGACATGGCCATACCATCGGAGTTTCCGTTTCTTCACCACTGTGAGCAGGTCATCGTGTTGTCCAATGGCTTGTATGATGGTCTGTCGGACTTCGTCGTTGGTGATGTGTTGGGTATAGGAAATGCCCAGAAGTCTTCTGTAGCACCTCATCTCCATGCTTTGTATTCTTCGTTGGAGATCTGCTGTGAGGGTCCATGCTTCGCAAGCATATAGGAAGATGGAGATGACAAGGGAGCGCAGCAGTCTTACTTTGGAATGTAGACTGATGGTCCTGTCTTTCTAAATGGGCTTCAACCTTGTCACGATTTAAAAAGTCCAAAAAACAACAAGAACATTTATTTCTTTAAAAACAAAGAATGAAACAAGCAAAGGCACACTTCCAGTCCACCCAGTTGTGAACGGGTACATGGCTCTGTTTAGAACAAGGAGAGAGATGGGCACCGCCCTCATTAAGCTGACCCAGAGAAAAAAGAGGTCTCAAACCTCCCTCTCTCCGCAACGACCAAAAAAAAGGTTACGGGAACAGTTTGACCTTTTCAGTATAATGATCATCATAGAAGAGTTTTAATGTTCCATAATCCAGGCCTCAACCTCTCTGATTTGGAGCGTAAGCAGCTTAACAAAATCAGTGAAGTCCTTGATGACGTCACGGGCTTTGGCAGCAGATGCAAGGGTCTATATTATAGCAGTTCCTTGAACATCGCTTCAGACTACAGGCTGCATCGTTTTCCTGCAGGGCTAATAATCCCTAGCAGCGCGTTGTATTGAGTTTTTGTGTGGTCACTGCTGCAGCTACCTTTGTTTGTTAGTTTGCGTGTGGGCTGGATTCTAGAGATAAGCCATTTACGGCTTTAGCAGATGGGCCTTTTAAACGCTCGGACACGACCTAGAATTAGATTCGAATATTTTATTTCGGGGAACATTTTAGAAACACCAGTTACCTCGGTCCGAAGACAAAAATGTTATTACTTTAGTAGCAAAAGGTCTACTCTTAGTGTGAAGTACTCATGTTATAAGTTATTTTCGCAAGTTAGATCTAAACCACAGTCCTCACTTGAAAGGAGCAAAACGTTGTATGAAATACCAGAAGGGAGTTTAAAGTTGTCTCGCCTAAATAATAATAATAATAATAATAATAATAATAATAATAATAATAATAATAATAATAATAATAATAATAATAATAATAAAGAATGCTGTCACGCGCTTTTTCCCCCGTCGAACTCAAAACGCGGCGATCTGAAGAGATCACTACTACGGAAGGCAAAAAAGAAACCATTGTTCTTTTAAAAAAAAAAATTTGATTGTCTGCATCCAATGCCACAATTGAAGGGAGGGAGGCAGGGAAAAATAAATACTCAGCAGGTTGAAACCCCAAGCTGAACAAATCATAACTGAAGAACAAGCAGGATTCAGAGCAGGGCGAAGTACCACTGAACAGATTTTCAACTTCAGAATAATCTATGAGAAATACCTACTGTAACGAACAGACCAGTTTTACTCTGCTTATTTTAATATTTAGCTTGATTAGTCTATGTAATCTTAGAATGTTAATGGTAGGCAGCAGCAGACGATGGAAGTAATCAAGCGTAGCAATAGCATACTGCCGCTTACACACAGTGGCCGCTGACTCTAGCTCAGGCAATGACATCATCGTAACGCCGCTAGGCGAGTCTGTTATCCACCAATGGGAACACAGTTTAGAATAGACTCAACCGGGTCTGACTAAGTCGAATAGAGAGCTAGATGGGCAGTCGTGTTTAAACCGAGGAAGAGTTAACAGCTACACAGGAGCAGTAGACCTCTCCAGAAAAGACTAGGACGCAGTACTTGTGAAAATCCGAATTCACTCAAGTAGCCACTGGCCTGAAATTGTCACGAAGGTAAATGAACATACTTCTGTTTCATCGGGATGTATTATATTATTGTTGAATTATATTTGTGGAATTTGCTATGCATAGAATTGAATTGTTAGCCCGACTTTGCCTGAACACGTGGCGAAGCTGACCACGAGGCAAAAAGACGACCGGCCGACGCCATCTTGAATTATGTACGGAACCACTGTTGTTTAACTTATATGTGTGCTTGCAGACCAGTGGCTGTACAAATGAATGTGTATAATATTATTAATTCTTGATGTGTATAAGTAGCCATGTCTTATATTTATGTGTGTATAGTAAATTAGAGTGGAGATTCCAGTGGACCACGGACTTAGCAGAATGTTCGTCGCTTATATATGTAGATGTGGAGCTAATCACTGAGGGCTATTACGACCTTCAGTGAGACGCTCTGCACACACCTATCATTCAAGGTTGTGCAGAATTTCGTCTCATATGTTACAGACGATCAGGCGTTCTGTAGTGCGCCCAACACAGCATCAGACGAAACCACGTCGACGCGTACGTTGGCTGCAGTGGTATCCCCAGCATCGTGCGAGGAAAGCCGACCAGTCTACCCACAGGGAAGAAACCAGAAGAAGACAACACAGTTGTCAGGAAACCGACCACAGCACAGCACGCCAGACTCACGGTTAAGTCTCTAGCCGTGTGTGCACAAAAACTGAGAGCTACAGGACCACAGTAGTCCACTTCTCATGAACATTAACCTCCAGTGCCCGAGGATGAACAATTAGCTGCATAGACTATCAGCGATCGAATTATTCACAGTGACATTTAACTGATAAGGTAGATTAGTACTTAGAAAATCTTGTATAGAGTAGAAGAAATAAATGTGTGATGTTTAACTGTTATCAAGTGGCTGGACTACATATGATTCATAGCCGTGTGAAAGCTAGTGTGACAGTAATCTTTTACCATTTTTCTATCTATCTCTGTACCCCAGCCTTTACACAGACCGAGCTAAACAAATAAATTTATTAAAGTACTCCACAGGGTGACTCACTAGCGGTCCCCGTAGGATAAAGCGTGAGGGTTACATCATCCCATTGTGCAGAGCCCAGCAACCCATAAAACCCCCGTGACACCTACAGCACCAACAACATCTATATCATGTGTTTGTAGACTTCAAGAAGGCGTTTGACCGAGTCTGGCATGCAGCTCCGTGGGCAACCGTGAGAGTGTGCAACATCAGCCCTAACATTATTGAAGTCATCAAAAACATGTATGACAAGGCTACCAGTGCAGTCCTTCACAACATTGCAATCTGGTTCAGAATAACAATCGGCGTGCGCCAAGGATGCCTACCCTCACCAACATTCAACATCTTCCTAGAGCACATCATGTCAGATGCCCTTGCAGATCACCAAGGCACAGTCAGCATAGGGGGTAGAGCAATCTTCAACCTTCATTTTGCGGATGACATTGGCGGATTGGCTGGAGAGGAACAAGAACTTGAATAGCTGGTACAGAGGCTTGACACCACCTTCTAGAACCTATGGAATGGAAATAAGTGCAGAGAAGACCAAAATGATGACCAACAACACCAATGGCATCAACACGGACATCGAAGTTCAAAGTCAATCCCTCAACACAATCCATAGCTTCAAATATTTAGGAGCCATTGTATCAGGGTCCCGACTTCAAGTCCTCTCCAGGATCGCACAAACAACTGCTGCCCTGACAAGGTTGAAGCCCATTTGGAAACACAGGACCATCAGTCTATACTCCAAGGTAAGGCTGCTGCGCTCCCTTGTCATCTCCATCTTTCTATACGCTTGCGAAACATGGACCCTCACAGCAGACCTACAACAAAGAATATAAAGCATGGAGATGGGGCGCTACCGAAGGCTTCTTGGCATTTTCTATACCCAGTACATCACCAACGACGAAGTCCGGCAGACTATCACACAAGCCATTGGACAACACGATGAAATGCTCACAGTGGTGAAAACATGGAAACTCCGATGGTATGGCATCTTGCCTTGCAAAGACCATCCTGCAATGCACGTAGGTCTCTCCGCCTTCTAGACGTAGGTCTCTCCGCCTTCTAGACGTAGGTCTCTCCGCCTTCTAGACGCAGCCCCGGTGTTTTTGGTCTGACCTGTTTGAAGTCTATAAATACATCTCCACACCCTTTCGTCTTAAACACGTCGATCATGGCCATTACGTCATCAGGGTTAATGATGACTTCACAAGTGTAAGCGGATTAAAGGTTCTTAGAAACACAGCATGCCGGAATATTACGTCACATGAAAAGAGGATTGTTCTACAGCTCGGCTTTAGGTTGGGATAATACCGAAGATATAATTATTGCGGTCTATTTGTTTACTAAGGATTATAATCAAGACAATTAGGCGAGACATCTACTGCTTGGGTTTTTACACGAACATTGTGCCTCCCTTGTTCAGTTCGCCAGCAGTCACTTTATAAACAAAACCTCGTTCAAAGCTACCAACACTGCGACCCCAGGTTTTAGAACTAGTTTTGGCAAATAATTCTCTGTCAAAAAGGTGGGCTCCTTCTTATCGCTGTTGCCAAACAGCAAAGTTGTTTAGTTTTGTTTGTTTCGCATATAGAGGTTTGCCCTGAACATTTCATTCAGGCGTCTTGTTATGTTTTGAAAAAGCGGTCACTTGATTTTGAAGCAAACCTATTCTATCCCGTAACTCGAAAGTCATTGGGGCACCACAGTTGATTGTTTAACCACGCTCCACCTTTCTCTGTTCTCAGCAACCCTCAAGGCTTCGCTCAGTGTCAAACCAGTCCATTCTCGAATGTTGTCTTCCCACCTCTTTATAGGTCTCCCTCTTCTTCTACCTCCTTGCATCGTGCTTTACGGGATGGTCTTTGCAAGGCATGAGGCTCTGGTGACATGGCAACACCATCGGAGTTTCCGTTTCTTCACCACGGTGAGCACGTCATCGTGTTGTCCAATGCCTTGTATGATGGTCTGTCAATCCCGGCAGTTACTGTGACGAGCTAAGACCAGCGATCTGTATCTATGGCACAATTTTACGTAAATGCTAACCTTTGGTAGCAGAGAAGGGGATATAAATCTTTCCCATCCTCCCCTCATTTCACCGGATGTAAGCATTTGCTAAGGATTATATTTATGTAATCGTTCTTACACAGCTCCCTCATCATCTTCATCTTCTTATACTCTTATGAAACATGGTCCCTCACAGCAGACCTACAGTGAAAAATACAAAGCATGGAGATGAGGTGCTGCATAAGACTTCTGGGCATTCCTATTCCCATCACATTCCCCAACAACGAAGTCCGACAGACCATCACACAAGCCGTTGGACAACACGATGACTTGCTCACAGTGGTGAAAAAAACGGTAACTCCGATGGTATGGACATATCACCAGAGCATCAGGTCTTGCACAGACAATCCTGCAAAGCACTGTGCAAGGAGGATGAAGACACGAGGAAGATAGAAAAAGAGGTGGGAAGACAACATTCGAGAATGGACTGGCTTTACACTGAGTGAAGCCATGAGGGCTGCTGAAGACAGCGAAAGATGAAGTATGCTGATTAAACGATCATGCGTGGTGCCCCATCGACTTCCGAGTTTCATGATAGAATAGT
>CM072513.1:77112012-77132012 GCA_036898135.1 Oncomelania hupensis
ACAGGCAGAGAGAGAGACACAGACGGAAGGATGAGAGAAAAAGACAAAGAAAAGGAAGAGAGAGAGAGAGAGAGACAGAGAGAGACAGAGAGAGACAGAGAGGGGGGAGGGGGGGAATCGCGAAGAGTGAGAAATAGACGGGAAATGGGGTCGTAGAAGATGGTTAAAATCGGAACAGGGGGTTGTTGCAAGATATGAAGTAACCTGACAGATAGTGGCGATATATAGTCTGCTTCTATTTCTTTAGCATTGCATTACCATCACCATCACCATCACCATCACCTTCTTCTTCTTCTTCTTCTTCTTCTTCTTCTTCT
The DNA here is from genome assembly GCA_036898135.1 of Oncomelania hupensis. Classification (NCBI taxonomy): domain Eukaryota; kingdom Metazoa; phylum Mollusca; class Gastropoda; order Littorinimorpha; family Pomatiopsidae; genus Oncomelania; species Oncomelania hupensis. The sequence goes on from CM072513.1 coordinate 77,112,330, forward strand.
TCTTCTTCTTCTTCTTCTTCTTCTTCTTCTTCTTCTTCTTCTTCCTCCTCCTCCTCCTGCTTTCTTCCCAACGACATAGCATTAGTTTCAATCGCCAGAAAATTCTCGTTCATCTCCACCATGGCACCGGTACGGTTTAGACTCAGTTCAGTTCAGTGGTTAGATTAACGTCCCCGGACACATGGCGTATAGGGGACAAGGAAGATTTGATAATTCGTTGAAATAAGAAGTCATAATGCGGGATAATGGGGAAAGAAAAAAAAAAGGTTTAGGCTGCCTAGGGTACATCTTTAAATAATGTCGGGCAGGGTAGGCCATGGTTCTGACAGGTCAGCCTGTCGGGAAAGTTGCCTTTTTCCAATTTTCTCACAGGATTGCAGCTAGCAGCGACCCGGGATGTCTTAAGGTTCTGTTGAAAGCTTGTGAAAGTTCTAATTGTTAGTGGTTCTTCTTCTTCTTCTTCTTCTTCTTCTTCTTCTTCTTCTTCTTCTTCTTCTTCTTCTTCTTCTTCTTCTTCTTCTTCTTCTTCTTCTTCTTCTTCTTCTTCTTCTTCTCATTCTTTCATCATCATCATCTTCTTCTTCTTCTTTTGTTGCCATTTTGCAAACGGAATTTTAACAGTTTTGAAGTAATTAATCAAGTAAAGGAAGCATATGACCTTCGTTAAATCACCTCTCTGTTTCTCTTTCTCTCTCTTTCTCTCTCACACACGCACATACACACACACACATTTCAGTTTACACTTATGAAATCCACCCAAAAAATGTTTGTAATCACTCACTCTTTCGGCTGCAAGTTGATGTGTTTAAAAGCAGCATGAAAAGGAGGCTTAAAAAAAAAGATCTAATCTTAGTGGATGCCCTCCTTCCTCCCATCCCTCTTCTCTCTCTCTCTCTGTTCTTGTCTTTCCTTCCCTCCACCCCTCCCTCCCTCCCTCCCTCTCTCTCTCTCTCTCTCTCTCTCTCTCTCTCTCTCTCTTTCTCTCTCGTGATCTCTCTCTCACTCTCTCTTGACCTAGTGGCTGGGACCGATGTTATTGAACAAGCTGAAACTCATCGCGTGCTCGGAGTTATTACTGATCGTAAACTTAGATGGCATAAACATGTAGACTAGGTTAGCAAACTTGTCTCCAAAAGTCTGTACCTCTTAGGTAAATGAAAAAAACAAGTGTCGGTTCTGATGCGAGAAGAATAATTTTCACGTCCCGCTGCCTTTTGCACCTCAATTATGCGTCATCAGTTTGATGTGGTGCTGGAGAAGTGCATATCAAAAAACTAAACTCCTGGCACCGTAGAGCAGGGAAGATTATCATTGATGTTCCCAGTCTTTCATCATCGGAAAAACGTAAAGCAGCAAACCTAATGTCCTTATACCATCAGTTTTCATTCAGCTTTGTGACCTTCTTCTTTAAAATGCAAAATGACGGCCTACTAGCGCCAAAACCGAGAGTTACCATTATCACGAGATAATTGAAATTATCACGTGTTCTGTGTAATTTACAGAGATACCGGTAATCCGCAGTGTTAATTAATAATTATCAGTATTTGCCACGCTTTCCTAGCGCCAAAACCTGACAATTAATAATATCATGAGATAATTACAATTATCAAGAGATAATTACAATTATCAAGCGATAATTACAAGTATCATCGAAAATTATAAATATCAAGATGAGCATGCGCGGCCCGATGCGCGATACGCATGCGCGGCAGCGGCACTTTTCCCAGCACGCCTGGGGTTTTGGCCCTAGTAAAGCGTGGCCAAAACTGAAAATTAGTAATTAACACTGTGAGTAACCGGTATCTCTGTGAATTACACAGAACACGTGTTAATTACAATTATCACTGATACATGTAAGTTTTGCAAGTTTTGACGCTAGTAAGCCGCCTAACCAGAATTAAGCATGATCACGTGAAAATTATAATTATTCAGTGAAAATTTTAATTATTATGTGATAATTACAATTTTCAGTTTTGGCGCATTTCCAGGCGGATTGATAGAGCCAAAACTGAAAATTAAACATGATCACACGAACATATTTGTAATTTTCAATGATAATTGTAATTATCTCTTGATAATTGTAATTATCCCATGACATTTGTAATAATCACATGATAATTGTAATTATCAGGTTTTGGCGCTAGTAGGCCGCCATAATCCCAGTCTTTCATCATCGGAAAAAAGTAAAGCAGCAAACCTAATGTCCTTATACCCTCAGTTTTCATTCAGCTTTGTGACCTTCTTCTTTAAAATGCAAAATGGCCTAACACCACTCTAAGCAATCTATTAACTGCTGAGACAGAACGTTACGAGTCCAACAAATCTCGAACACGAATTAACCTGTTTAAGAATAGTTTTGCACTGTCGGTACCTCTAATCTGGGACATAATAATAATAATAATTACTGTATTTATAATGCGCTTATCTTATAATAATTATAACTCTAAGCGCGCACTCACAACTCACGCACGCATGTGCACGCTTTAGACAATGACACATGTAACAATTACGCAAAAAATACATTCACTCAAATATACTCGTACCACAAACAGACCAGACACTATATGCGAGAGACAGCTGGCGATGGGGTGCGTAGTGAGGTCATAGTGTTAGAACTGCTTGAAAAGGTAAGTTTTGAGGGCAGACTGGAAGGAGGTGGGAGAGGGTTTCTGACGGAGAGAGAGTGGAAGAGTATTCCAGATGGATGGGCCGTAGACAGAGAAGGAGCGGGACCCGAACGTGCTGAGTTTGGAGCGAGGAATGCGGAGGCGGAGAGGGTCGGAGGAAGAGCGAAGAGAGCGAGAGGGAATGTATGGGTGAAGTAAGTCAGAGAGATAGAGAGGAGCGGAGTTATTGAGGGACTTGTAGCAGAGAGACAAGGTCTTGTATTGAATGCGTTGGGAGATGGGAAGCCAGTGTAGGGCTTTGAGCAAGGGAGTGACGTGGTCAGATTTCTTCTTTCTGAGGACGAGGCGGGCAGTATTGTTTTGAACGCTCTTTTGGACACTCTTCCTTTAAACATTAGATCGTGTATACTTCACCCTTCATGCAAACGAACATTAAGGCAACGATACCTTAATACCACATAACCACAATGAGTGAATAACTAACTTACTGATTTTGTCAACCGTTTCGCAATTGATTATTTGATATCCATTTGATGCATCTTAGAATGTATGTGTACTTGTACCGCCTGATTATTTGATATAGGCCTACATTGGGTTGTTTGTTATGTATTGTGTAATTGCAACACCAATCAATATTGAATGTCATATTTGTGTTTGTACGCTGCATAATAGTTCTTGTATTTATTTGTTTCGTCGTGTCATTATAGTTATGTGCCTTGTCGTTGGCATACGTGACTACAATCGCAGAATGTGTGTGAATAATACGATAAACGAGTGTAAGATTGGGTTCCGGCCTAAAATCTGTGTCCTTGTTGTCTAAGTCTCTCTCTCTCTGCCAAGGCCTGAGGATAAAAGACCAGAACTCGGCCGTTTCAATCTCGGTCCACCTTCTCTCTCTCTCTCTCTCTCTCCCTCTCCCCCTCCCCCTCTCTCTCTCTAATGGCCTGAAAATAAAAGACAACTCAGTCTACTCTCTCTCTCTCTCTCTCTCTCTCTCTCTCTCTCTCTCTCTCTCTCTCTCTCTCTCCCCTCTCTCTCTAATGGCCTGAGGATAAAAGACCAGAACTCGACCGTTTCAATCTCGGTCTACCATCAGCAACTCGAATTATGCGGAACCGCCGATAGCACTTCCCTAGGTCTCCTGATTTAAGCAGTTCAGTTGCTGTTGATGGTGATGGTCTCCTGATTTAAGCTGTTGTTGTTGGTGGTGGTGGTCTACTGCTTAAAGCAGTTAAGTTGTTGTTGGTCTCGTGATTCAAGCTATTGTTGTTGTTGTCGACGTTTTACTGCTGCTAATGCTATTACTGCTGTTGATGGCGATTTTGAAAATATTTCTGCTGCTTTTGCTGCAATTGTTGCTACTGAAAACTGTTATTGCTACTACCGCTGAGAGTAAGTTTTCGTTTTCTTTCTGCTGTTGCTGCTGCTGCGCCTAGGATTGCGACGATGATAATGTGACGAATATAACGTAGACGATGATTTTGAGTATCACAGTAACGACGATTGTGACAGTGATAATGAATATGATGAATAAAACGATGATAATACAAATAACGAGGACGATGAATGTTCCGATGTTAATGTTTATAGCCACACGATGAGTGTGACGATGCTAATAAGTAATAGCCATGGCGAAGAAGTTTACGATGATAATGAGTATAACGATGATGCTGAATATATCGAAGATGCTGAATATATCGAAGATGGGGGATACAACAGATGCACCCATTGCACATAGCTACGATCGAAAGAAAGTATACTCCAGGCACACGCTGCGCAGCAGGCCAAAGTATGTCCCTTGTCCCTTGAAGGGATACTTTGGCGAGGTTAGCAGCCTGCTCAGTTACAGTGTCGGTGAAAAACTAGAAATGGAAAAGTCAGTTTCGTCTCCTCTAGGCGACGAATTAGGTCACGCTGTATTTGTTTCTAGGTCAACTGTCTTTTACCAACCGTTTGAGAATCTTTTCGAACCGTTTATTGCTGCCGGATAGTGTCCTCACTTGGTTTCATACAATTTAAGAATCCAAGAAGACAAATGGGTTTTTGGGACGGAAAAAGAGCATTTTTGTAGAGAAAAGGGTTAGGGCAAGGGCTATGGATAGATCTACAACTAACCCTAACCCGAACCCTTGTAGCAATATTCCGCTCTTTCCGTCACTTTTAAACAGTACTGCGGTTCGCATCCGCGGCTAGCAGCGAGCCCAAAGTAGCCTATACTTTGAAGGGATGGAGGGAATACTTTCACCTGCTGCTAGCAGGAGTTTTGTCGATACTTTCTACCGATCGCAGCAATGTGTATTACCTCACAGATGACAGTGAAAGCTATAACGATGACGAAGAGTTTGACGATGGTCATGACGGTAAAGCGAGGACGACGATTGTGACGTCGATATTGAGTGCAACGGTTACTACTGTTGTGGCAGTGATAGACAGAAAGCGGACGAAGAAGTACATGAACGAGAAGGTTGAGGAGGAAGAAGAGGAGAAGAAGGAAGAGGAGGAGGAAGAGGCTTATTAGTTCTTTATTATCTTCAGCAGTGTGTAGTTCTGCGTCAATCTATCTTCTTTACTGTTGAGGAGGAGACGGAAGAGAAGGAGAAAGAGGAGGAGGAGGAGGAGGAAGACTCCTACTCTTCCTCCTCCTCTTTTTACTTCCTTAGAGGACGTTATTCTCAGCAGTGTACTTCTGCATTCTATCTAGTGCCAATCCATCTTTCTTACTGCGCATTACCCTCGCGTTTTGTCTGACCGAGACTAAGAAGCGCGTCCAAATCTGCTAACGTTTGCGTTTATTTCCGTTCTCGAATGAAAAAAAAACCAACATCAACAAAACAGCGAACGAACCGAAGCAAGAATCAATCATGTGAACGAACTCCAACCCCCATAAGACATGAGACACCAGAGGAAGAAGACATGCAGGTTGAAAGAGAAAAAGCACATCAGATGAAAAGATTTTCTTTACATTTATTTCGTTAAAACGCTTCGTTAGGAGTTACACGCCAACTCACATAAGACAAAAACTATTTATTCTGCAGATAAAATATGGTGAAAACATTACTGTATGGCTACCTTTTTACGATGTAATCACATTTGCTAATCTTCTCACCAAAACGTTGGTGCCGCAAAATTAACTGAAGAACGAAAGTTTTGCCTATTGTTTCCCTCCCCCCTCCCCCTCGCAAAGACTTCTTAAAAACATCAAGTGATCTATGAGGTAACCATGTACTCGCATGATCACTTTATGCAATTAAACCAGCAAACGGTCGCTAACGTTTCCTACGTTGTGCAAATTTGAACGCAATGCTATCTTTGCCATGCTCTGCAGCAGGGGACAGAACCCCTGTCAACATACTATTATATCACGTGATCACAGGGCTGCTCTCTGCTTACATACAACCTTCATCCGCGCGGGTTTTCTCAGCTTACAAATAGCGTCTCCGCAATAAAAGACAATAAATAACATCATGACGCTATGCCGATAGCCTCTTATCAGATGAGGAAGAAATAAAGCGAGAGAAAGGGAGAAAGAGAAAGAGAGAGAGAGAGAGAGAGAGAGAGAGAGAGAGAGAGAGAGAGAGAGAGAGAGAGAGAGAGAGAGAGAGAGAGAGAGAGAGAGAGAGAATTCGTATTCAAGGGAAGCAATACTTTAAGCTTGTATATGCGAGGAGTTACATTCGTATTCAAGAAACAGCACAAGATTAGGAAGGGAAGAGCGACGGATTTACACAAACGGTGACGCTGCAGCGGCCGCCTGCTGCGGTTGATGATGATGTTGATGATGATGATGATGATGATGATGATGATGAGGAGGAGGAGGAGGATGAGGATGAAGGTGGTGGTGGTGTTGATGGTGTTGATGGAAGTGGTATAGTAAGACATTTGCAGATTTGTACACAAAGACGATGTTGATGGAGAAGGTGGAGGTGGTGGCGTTAGCGTCGACAGTTTGCAGAAAAAGACGATGTTGCTGATGACGATGATGTGGTTGATGGTGGAGGTGGAGACATCGACAGATTGACATAAAGATGATACTGATGTTGCTATTGCTGATGCAGGTCATAGAGGTGGCGATGCTGATATTGTTGTTAGTGATATCTGTAGATTCTCAAGTGTATGTCACAAGAACGCCGTCAAAACACACACACACATAGAGTCACGCACACACACACACAGCACAACACAACACAGCACAATACAATACAACACAACACAACATAACATCCCTTCGACCACTATGGGAGACGGTTGTGATAGCAAACAATACCGGTGTAGCAGGCCAGATTATACCCAGCCTCAAGTATACCCAGGGTATAAACTGGCCTAGCCCAGACTATGCCCCCGTATAAACTGGCCTCTTTAATTTATGTGTTGAAATTGTTCTGATGCACTCAGATAGATAGATAGATAGATAGAAAGATAGATAGATAGAAAGATAGATAGATAGATAGATAGATAGATAGATAGATAGATAGATAGATAGATAGATAGATAGATAGATAGATAGATAGATAGATAGATAGATAGATAGATAGATAGATAGATAGATAGGGTTAGGGTTAGAGTTTGGGTTAGGGAGGGTTTTTTTTTTTGTTTTTTTTTTTTTTTTACACGCAAGATAAAGGCTGTTAGCTGAGTTCACCCAGTTTTTTTGTGTTTTTTTGTGTTTTTTTTTTACACGCAAGCAAAAGGCTGTTACCTGAGAGTTGGTCACGCAAACGGTCATGTACAACAAACCCATGAGTGAAATCTCCTTAGGTGGGGGTATATTCCGGGCGCGAGGGGTATGACCTGGCCTAGGCTGATCTATACCCAGGGGGTTAAACCCGCCTAGGCTACATTATACTTAGGGTATAAAGTAGCCAGGGGTATATTCCGGCCTGTTACACCGGATCACTAAAGGCGGTCGCACAGCTTTCAACAAATTATACAATATCGAAAGCCTCCCTCGGTAGTGAGCAGTGACGCGGGGAGCTTCAATTTTTAATGATCAATATGCTTTCGAAAGCGTTGGTAAAACGGGGTTCGTAAATATAGAACCTGACTCTCATCTGTTTGCGGTCACAGGATCAGGCGTGGTCTTTGATCGATGGGTGTAAAGGAAAGGTGTGCTTGCTTGAAGCTTGCGTTATTATGGCGATGTCACCTTGACGGAAGTTTAGCGATCTTGTGATGATGATGTTGTTCTCTGCGTAATTGTTTTGGCGGCAATTGTCTGGAATTGAGATTAGTTCAGATGAGATGAGAGAGAGAGAGAGAGAGAGAGAGAGAGAGGGAGGAAAGGAGGGAGGAGAAAGAGAGAGAGGAGGGAGGGAGAAAGATAGAGAGAGAGGGAGGGAGAGGGAGAGAGAGGGAACGTAATGCATTTCTGAAACCTCTTCGGTAAATAGACGTTAAATCATTACATTACATCATTATTGCTTTAGGTCCAGCGGACTCTTCCGAGCCAAATCAGGACCGGACAACCCCAGATCCGCATAAAAGATCTGCTGAAACAACCCTAGTGGTAAAACTGAAAGCTCTCCACCAGCCAGTCACTTTACAATAAAGGCATCCCACGCAGGGGATGCTGAGGCTGTACTCTAATTTATCGAACCCCCGTTTACAAAAACAAAATAGAATACAAACATCATTATATATTATCAACAAAACACATATAAAATGCCTACATTGCTAAATAATAACATCATAGGAATCCCTAGTGACCACCTGGCAGAAAGCGTCCAATATTCCTAAGCTGATCCAACAGACCTCATACACAAATAAGGAGTCTTGTCCCGGAAGAGTTTTCAAGAAAAAGGGTAGGTGACTGGTCAAGCGAAGAAGAAGATACCTCGGCACCCCAACGGGGATAGACGTTAAATCAAACACACACACACACACACACACACACACACACACACACACACACACACAAACACCCCCCCCCCCACACACACACACACCTTAGGGGAGAGAGAGCGATGTGAGAGCGATAAAAAGAGAGAGAGAGAGAGAGGAGGTGTTGACTTGTGGTGCAGATGAAGAGAGGGATAGTGGCTTGAATAAACAGTTCATGACTCAGAAGCATAAGAAAAAGAAAACCCAGCAACCGTGTTTCTAATTACATTAATTATCATTGCGTCCGGACTCGTGACGTAGGGCCCACACCAGCTCAATGCCTATGTGAGCAGCACTCTTAGGTTCTCCCACATTTAGCTGGCTGCGGGCTACTTATAGCTTGCCTACACCCTCCCTTTTAGTGAAAGGAAAGGAAAGAAGCACTGGCGAAGCTATTTATAACTAGCCTGGCTGAACTAACCTCAAAACCTAAAAGCTTTGGTTGAGTCAGTGTGGGCCTACTGTACACATGCATGCTAATCACAACAAAAGCAGGAAGAAAGGTGGAATAAAAAGAAGAGAAATAGAAGCGTAGCGGAAATCCTTTAAACAAAAGGTATGGTCTTTTAAAACTGATTTCATTTTAGATTACATCTCTCTCTCTCTCTCTCTCTCTCTCTCTCTCTCTCTCTCTCTCTCTCTCTCTCTCTCTCTCTCTCTCTCTCCTTCCCCTCCACTTCTCTCTCGCGGGAAAGCAATCTGAAGAAGAAACGTATTGCACTGAGAGAAGGGAGAGCAATCTGATGAAGAAACCTGGCGAACTGAGAGAGGGGAGAGCAATCTGTTGAAGAAACTTGTTGCACTGAGAGAGAGGAAAGTGTGCAGGGGCAGAGGTGTGGGGAAGCGGGGTGTGTGTGCGTGTGGGTTGAGTGTTCGGTGAGCTGTTTTTTATAATTAAAAAAATATTATTGTTATAAATGTCCTTATATAATGCCTTACCATTTTAAGAGCGGCTAAAGGCGCTGGCCGAAACTAACTCTATCTGAAGATGCCCGAGGCGTCCACTTAGCAGGCCTGTTTTAGGATAAAGACAAACTTTTAATTTTTGTAGCAGGGATCCGTCAGGGATAAGTCTTTAAGACCCCTAATTGTATCAGAAATAGGCTTTCACTGTCTTCGTCTGTTGCAATAATTATGTTTACTTAAATGTGGATTAAATTTTACTGCCTGCAGTAAAAGACGAACTCGATATTTTGTTGCAGGGCTCGTATTGAAGCGCTTTTGTTGCATATCAAACGAGACGGTCATTATCTCCACCTGTTGCTATATGTCTTTCTTGATTGTCGGTTTGAAAATTTACTGAACGCTTAAAGGCTAAATCATTGTTTTGTTGCAGGGATCGGGAAAAAAGAGAGAGAGAGAGCGCGCGTCTGCTTGCCAAAAGACAAAACCATCAGCTGCTGCAAACTGTATTAGTCCTATGAGATTATCGCCAGACAGTGTTACCTACTGCTTACACCTTAAACTTTAACCTTTATCAACCCAAGACAGAATTATCCGCGGCTACTGCAACCAATAGTCCACCGCAAAACTATTTGCTACTACACCTTTTTCAGTCCATGGAAGACATTATCTGCTGCTACAACTTTTAGCCGTCAACAATTTCTCTGCTACGAACGTGGTATCAGTCCACAAGATAAGAGAGATGAGATAGAATTATTAGCTGCTACAACTTTAACGTTATCAAACCCAAGGCAGAAATTTCTGCTACTGCAGCTTTAACTATCCGCGAGATTGTCGGTACGCTAATGAGCAAACAACAGATGGCCTGAGTGTCATTCATCTTAGTCTCAATCAATGAAATTCACGCTATTTATAACCCTTACATCAATAAAACGCACCCTATTTATAGTCCTGAAATCAATAAATCGTACCCTATTCATGGACCTTGTGTTCGATCGACGACCTCCGTCTTGTGGAAGTTGTGCATATTCTTGGCAACGATCGATTCTGTGTTGACAGTTTTCTGTGATGTGTTTGAAGACACTCCTGCTATTGATCGTGAATGAACAGGTCGTGTGGCGTTGTTTTTTTTCTGCTGAAGGTTTGGGTTTATATGGAAAGAATCTTGTTTTTGCGCCGATCATATCTTTAATGACAGAGCACATTCGTGTTGACAGTTGTAAGTGTCTATTTATTTCCTCTGTGAAAATGGGAATTCTTTTTCAAATGAAACCTTATTATTGTAGAAGTCGTAATTTTATTGTGAAAGAACTGTGTCGACCGAATATTTGTGAACGAACATTTTCGCTTTGACAGTTTTTCTGTGAAATTGTGGAACTCTTTTGAAGATAATCCTGTAGTGTACAATCCTCTTCTCATCCTCCACAAATGTCCCACATCTAGTAACCCTCCGTCTCTCTGTTCTCCACTCTCTACCATGCCAACAACCACATCGCTTCTGTTCCCAATCCAATCTGGTTGTCATTCCAAAATGACGTCATCTAACCCGTCCACCAAAAAGTCTCTTTCGTCACGAGGGTCCCACAGAGCTCCGATGGTACTGCGCATTCCTGGCCCCGATTCTCTGACAGACGTCGATTGTGATGTTTTTGTTGATGACACTGATGAAAACAAGAAAGGTGCTGCAAAGTTTGTCGAGACTGGCAACGCAATGACGTCATCGTCGGCTACCGCGTCTCCTTCCTTTACACTGAGTTCCATGCAAAAAGTCAGAAAAGGGAGGAATATGGACAGCGGTGTAACTGGCGGGGGTGTTCAAACAAGGCGAGCCTCGACACCACCCCCTGCCGTACGCTCGAATCTTTCGGACTTGTCTGGTGTCAGAAGTGGGATTGTTGATCAAAGAGAAGACAGTGTAAAACATTCAACTACTCCTGGAAAAGGTTGTGACAAACCATCAATCAAAATACAACAAGGTCATAAAGAAGGTGCTAAAGAAGACGCGCACGTTTATTTATCACTGAAATATCAGGAAAAGGCATCAAACTCTGATGAAGATGGTTCAGGTTCAGACCCTTTGGCAGCGTCAGGGTCGTCATTAAAAGCTGGGTCTGAGTCCGGTGCTTCAAGAAACTCAAACACTTCAGAGTTAAACCCAGCAGTGAAGTCAAGCATTACAGGGTCAAATGCATCAGTGCAATCAAACACCGAGCAGTCAAATATTTCAATGGCATCTAGCAAGCCCTCAACTTCTTCATTATTAAGTGAGGACTTCAAATTGAAAGCGTATAATATTATATGTGATGAGAAAGTGGCTAAGTTTGTGGATAGACTACAGGGTTCGTTAGATCCTGACGAGGAAATTGATCAAGTTGTTGAAAAGTCGAGTTCTTCTTCCATTGCAGCACCGAAGTTGGATTCTTCTACATCCTTTGTGCAAAAGACAGAATCATTTGAAGGTTTTCTGCAAAAGAGCAGGGGCGACAGTGTTGCTAGTTGCGACAGAACACAACAGCCAACATCATCAAAAGACACCATAACCAAAACGCCTAACTTCGCTACAAGCGTTCAGTCAAGAGACACGTTAGATCCACAGCGAACGGATACACCAACCCCTCAGTCGACGGAATCACAAGGGACGACGACGATCATAGTGGAAAGCAAGCCAGGGCCGGAGATCGTGTCAGTGCTGAAGAGGACGGACAGCGGCAGAAACAGGAGCAGAATCGCCAGAAACGCTCAGGGAATGACGAGGCAGCAGTCCGTCACCTTGGTGGAACCCACTGACTGTGCTGCTAATGCTGAAAATTCTACAGGTGAGTAACATTACCACATAATTATAACCTTCGCCGTACTTCAAGGTCAGTGTGGCCCCAAAAGGAAACACACACAAAAATCTTGGAATACTTTAAAACTCGTGCAATGTAATCCTCGTGTACCAAATCGAAGACAACCCAGATTCCTTCATGACCAAGTTATTTAATAAAGTTCCCCAAAAGCAACAGTAGGCAACAGTTAGGGTTAAAATGACGATTACATTTGGCAGGTGCTAAAAATCTAAGTAGTGGAAAACAATCCAAACGTTATAGACTTTGATTTTCTTTCTCTTCATTTTCGTCTTTAGAAAACTCAGAGAGCAGACGACGACGTTAATCTTTTGGCAGGTTACGTACAAATTAAAGTTAAAGGACTGGTGTCCTCGTAACCTTTCGGTCGTTAGGCATAGAAGCGTTTGGGACCTCCCTTTTCTGTAGGGCAGCTTAATGAGGACGGTGCCTATCTCCTCTCCCTCGCTGATTTACCTTTCCCCGGTTCTAAACAGATCCAGGTACCCATTCACTGATGGGTGGACTGGGGTGTGTCGTGCGCTTGTTTCAAAATGTTCGTTGTGTTGTTGTTTGTCGTGTGGTGGTTGCCTTGCAAACATCTAACCCGTCCAAGTACTAACCCTTCCCGACGTTGTTTAACGAACAATACGCACAAAGAACAAGTTCAGACAAACATCACGAACGCCAAGCAATTACACTACAGTACCAAACTCTGTGAAACAACCTCTGCTAAAGCCCTCTTTTCCACCATGAACGATCTACTTGGCAGCTGTTCTGCTTCTCCCTTGCCCAACAGCATTTGACCCTTCCAAACTCCCACAAGCTTTCTCTGAGTATTTCCACAACAAGATCCAAGCCATCCGTGACAAACTAGACAACATACCATATCAAAGCTCTGACACTCTTCCTGCTTTTACAGGACCTCCTTTCACACACTTCAGGCCTCTGACTCCATGAACTGGAAAAAAGTCATCAAAGAAACTACCTTAAAAACCTGTGACCTTGACCCTCTTCCTACACAACTCTACTCTGACTGTCTACCTGTACTTCTTACTTCTGTCTTTGAAATCATCAACAACCCTCTACAATCAAGCAAAGTCCCAGACCCCTTCAAGACTGCTATAGTCAAACCTCTTTTAAAGAAACCGTCGCTTGACCCTAACAAAGCAACTTCCGCCCTGTTTCATCAAACTTATCATTCATCTCCAAACTCCTTGAAAGAATAGTTCTGAATCAGCTTAACTCTCATCTTCTCTCCAACAACTTACTCTCTCCTCTTCAGTCAGCATATCGTCCTAACTAGTTCACTGAAACTGCTCTTCTCAAAAATAACTATCTTCTTTCTGACTCTGATTAAGGTGAAATCTCTGCCCTTCCTCTTCTTGGTCTCTAAGCGGCCTTCGATAGGGTCGATCACAACATCCTTCTTCAATGTCTTCAGCATACTTTTTTAGCATCCTCAGCACAGCTCTTTCTTGGTTTTCTTCTTATCTCACTGACCGCGATCAGACTGTTTTATGTGACAAAACTGAACTCCGACGCCATCAGCCTTGAGTGCTGAGCCCCTCAGGGTTCCGTCCTTAGGCCTTTATTGTTCACTCTCTACACTCAACCTCTTGACCACGTCTTTGACCGACACAAAGTTCTTCCATTATTCTTTTGCTGACGACTCACAACTTCAAAACAGCTCTACTCCTGATCAGTTTGACACTGTCATATCCACTCTCTCTAATACCATCACCGACTTACAGAATCGGATGACGGAGAACAAGCAAACAAGAACTCAACCGCAACAAAACCGAAGCCAATCTGATAGGTACCACATCCAAACCCTCAAAAACCACCATTCTCTTTAACTCTCCGATCCGTCTTTCTCTGTATTCTACTGTCCAAATTCTTGACAATACCTTTTCCATGAAAGAACACACCTCTTCTGTCGCTCGCACCTGCTACTTTCAGCTCCGCCGCATTGCCACTATACGCAAGTACCTCACCAAAGACGCTACAGCCAAACTTGTCACTTCTACCATTCTCTCTCGTCTTGACTATTGTAACTCCCTACTTGCTTGACTTCACGCTTCTTCAATCTATCCAATCAAAACAGTTCTGACCGTCTTATCCTCAAAAAGAAAAAGAAATACCACATCCCTATCTATTGCAACAACTCCACTGGCTACCCTTCTCACATAGGATCAAATACACGCTCAACACTCTCACATACAAATGCCTCAACAAGCTCTTTCTTGATTCTCTCCTTCTCTCACTTACCGCTATCAGACTGTTTCCTTTGACAAACTGTACTCCGACCTTATCAGGCTTGAGTGCTGAGTTCCCCAGGGGTTCGTGCTTAGGCCTGTACTGTTCACTCTCTACACTCGCTCCTACCTATCTCTCTGATTCCCTCTCACTATATTATCCTTCCCGACCACTCCGCTCCTCAAGCGACAACCTCAAACTCAACATAGCTATTTCATACAAAACTTAAAACTGCAGGCCAACGCTCTTTTTTTTTCCTTTTTCTTCAAGCCCCCACCAACTGAAACTCCCGACTTCTCCCCTTCCGTCAACAAGTCTTAAGAAGCATTTAAATATGTCCTCGAGACTTTTATTTTCCCTAAAATAATCCTCAGCTTACAGAGCCCCGCACACCATCTCCCATCTCCCTCATCCTCCCACCCCACAGCACTAGTTTGGAAAAAAAAACAAGTTCGCCTCCCGCAAGCCTAAATCAAAGCAATTGTAAATGGCCATGCACTTAATCATTATTTGAAAACTTCTCATGCTTATTTTTGAGTGCCGTGTCCCTGTTTGTCTTGTTGCCTTGTCATCTCCGTAATTTATGCGCAAGTGTATACCAGCGTGCTTGAATTGTTAATGCGAAAGAATGTGTTTGAATCGCATTGTGGTAAGATATGTGCGCGTTTTAAGTTCTCGTACACAAGTATATCAACTAACAAGTTAGTATCTCTTCTATGTCTCTATCGACGTGCGCGTACAACCGGTTGCTTCCCTTTACATGCTTTGAGCTCCATAAAGCGTCATCGGCCTGAAATAACTTTTTAGAAACTTCAAAACCCAGGGGAATTATGGGTAGAGAAATCCTTTTCTGAAATGACGTCAGCCAAATCCTTCTTTAGTTTCTTTGCTCGAGCAAAGGCAACCTCATAGGTATGGAGCACTTCGTCCATTATAACTCCATCGCTGATAATACTGCTGACAAGTTTCTGCCTTTGTTCACTACCAGAAATATGCAGTTCCTCTCCCAACTTTCGTTTCATTTCAGCGAGCACATCTTCGCGAGAACAGATTTCCCAGAATTCTCTATTCTATTTTTAGGTTTCGGATATCCCCGTTCCAGCTTGTGGCTAAACGGGACCACCGCACGTCGACTGGTGGCAATACGAGATGCTCGTATTATTATTATTATTATTATTATTATTATTATTATTATTATTATTATTATTATTATTATTATTATTATTATTAAACAATTTTTTTAAAAGTTTTTTTTTTAAGTAGCCAATAAACCAAATTGTTGGCAATATTAGATTTTTTGGATTAGATTCACACGAGCTCGTGGAATTTATGTTAACCCTTTCAGTTCGGTCCAGTTCAGTTCAGTTCAACAAACCTCCATGACCTCTTATAAGGAACTTAACTGAGACAGGCATAAAATGCTGCCAAAAGAAATGAAATACATCCAAACTTGAGAAACATAAGAAATAAAATGTAAACAAAAAAACCCATTATGCACCCGTATAAAGACTCTGTCGCCCACGCACGCTCAAATGCGACACACTCGCAGCTCCCCCTCACACACACATACACACACACAGCCGAGGTTACACAGTATTATCATGACTTTCCCAAAACGCCACATACGTTGTGCTGACAATGGGTCATATTTCGTCCTCATTTTTAAGTACTTTGAAATGTTCGAACCCTAACCCTAACCCCAAACCTAACCCTAACCATAACGGATCATTGTTCTGGCGTCAAAACAAGTAGGCATGTCAATGAAAGTTATGTAGATGTTCACTGATTTGTCCAGATTGATAACACTGTGTAAGTGTGCCCATGAAAACACGCACACAAACACACACACACACCACAAACACACACACCACACACCACACAAACACCACACACACAAACACCACACACACAAACACACACCCCAACACACAATACACACACGCACATACACATATATTTAAATTTACAGTATAAAGCTGATATTAGGTAACACAAGTCAGTCCTATGGGATTCTGGCTCACGTGTAAATGTTTAGATTATAATATAACATTGGTGTTACTTTTGCAGTTCAGACACAGCGAGGACAAAAGGGAGGAAATGAAGCCGAATCACGAGGATCTAGTGCAACCTCTCATCCTAGATGTTCATCCTCATCCAAGGATGTTGGAGAGGATGAGGCATCCACTCCAACCCCATCCAGGCGTCGCATCTCGTTCCACATGGATTCCGTTCTGACGGCTGTCATTCAGGTATTATTTTAATTATGTAATATTTTATTTATTTATTTATTTATTTATTGTGTGATTGGTTTTTGGTCGGAATTTTTATGTATTTATTAAATCCTTTAGTAGTTTTAAGTCTGAATGTAAATATTTCTTTCATTATTTTTTTTTAAACGTCATGGTTGCTCTGAAAATTGTAATTCATTTTTTTAAAGTAATTAATTAATTAATTAATTAATTATTTTATTTCTTTTTTTATTTTATCCGTTTTTTATAGACCGATTTACTTACACACAGGACGGCGATACCCCTGAGCTACTGCGGATCCTGTCTGGTCGGGAGGGACCTGGCTTGGTGCGAAGAGGAGGTGGAGGAGGAGTCGTTGGAGGAGGGCGACAGGCTAGCTACGGAGGGAGAGGAGGAGGAGACGCAGAGATAGTCAACGTGATACAACAGACCAATCACGTGGGACTGACAGCGCTGCACTACGCCGTGCTCGCCAACAACCTGGATGCTGCCAAGCTGCTGCTGTGTCACGGCGCTTCTGTCAATGCCCAGGTGATGATGCTGATGATGCTGATGCTGCTGATGATGATGATAATGCGAAGGAGAAAGAACAAGAAGAAGAAGATGCTAGTGATGCTGCTGCTGCTGCTGCTGATGATGATGATGATGATACGAAAGGAGGAGAAAGAAGAAGAAGAAGAAGAAGAAGAAGAAGAAGAAGAAGAAGAAGAAGAAGAAGAAGAAAATGATGATGATGATGATGATGATGATGATGATGATGATGGTTATGACAATGGCTAAAGCAGTGATGATGATGACGTTGACGATGACGACAACGATGATGATGATGATAATGAAGATGATGATGATGATGAGAATGATATTCATGATGATGAAAATAGTGACGATGAGGGTATATTGGCTGTGATAACGATGATAAAAGGTAAAGGTAGGTAGTTCCATAGCCTTGTGGCCGTAGGGGAGCGTGATGTTGGAGATCACACTTATCTTGGGCCAGCGTAATGAGGGTGATGCCCAACTCTCTCCCTCGCTGCTTTACCTTCCCCACCCTCAAGAGAGTAGGTACTCAATCACAGTTGAGTCAACTGGGGGCGTTGTTGTTTGTCGCTTCACACCTTAGCGGTCACCCATCCAAGTGCTAACCGCACCGGACGGTGCTTCACTTCCGACACAGTAGCGAGTGCTCCAACCACTGCACTATCCGACACCCCGATAACGATGATGCTGATGACAAATGCAGCAACGACGGTGATGTTGACGAGGAGGCAGTGTTCCCTCCACACACAAAAAATGAGAGTCCTTGGGACTCCCAGGTATAAATTTTAAGAGTCCTTGCGCAAATTTTGCGAGTCCCCAAATCAGAAAAAGAAATGTGAAAACAAGTCCAAGCCTCACTTTTTTTTAAACTCTGTTAAAGTGTCACATTAGTTATAATAATCATATAAAACAAAAAATTAAAACATGTACTATTAAATGTTTATTTAAGCCTGAGTCGCTTGGTTGCTGCAAACTCCTTCAGAGCACCCTGCACAACAGCTTCTGGATCTGTACTTGATGTTGCTGTGGATGAACAGGTTTTGGGCCCAGTCAACCAAGTCAGAAGTGACATGATCGTGTAGAATCAAAGAATGGATTCACGAAGATTTCTTCTGTTCAGTGGATTGCTTGGAGGAAGTTTACCATGCGCGCGCATGCGATTTTTAAGGACGACAACTCCCGACACAATCTTTAATCGTCTGCAATGGCAGTCTCAGTTGGGTTCTGATTCTGATTATGCCGTGAATTAGTTCGCCACTCGTTGGTCGTATTTTTTACTTCAGCGATTCGAAAAAAATGTGTGCGTCCACAGGACGCACACATGCAAATTTTTCTGCGTCATTTTTCATATTTTGTGCGTAATTGACGCACTACTGTGCGTAATCGGGAACACTGCGAGGAGGAGAAAGTAAATAGCGACGATGATGAGGAAGAGGATGGTACTAGTGATGATTATTATTTATTGTTTATTTTATTTGTTTATTTCTTTTTTTTAATTTAATTATTATTAATTAATTAATTAATTAATATTTATAATATTCATTTATTTGTGCAGGACGTGCACGGCTTCACGCCTCTCCACACAGCGGCGGCCTGCGGCTTCCTGCAGATTGCGTCCCTCTTGCTCCTGTTTGGCGCCGACGTCTTCTGCCTGACAGGAGAACAAGAATTACCCGTAGATGTGGCCAAAGACTTGGGTGTCGTCAGGCTCCTGTCGGACGAGATGACCAGGCTTGTCCAGAAGGAGCTTTGGCTGCAAGCTGTGCTGAAATGGCAGGCAGAAGAGTTGTGGGTGCTGTGCCGAAAACTGTTAGCGTGTCTTCTGTTGCTGGTGCTCAGAATATGCCTGGGCGTGAGTTCCTTTTGGAAGAAGCATCGCAAAACAGATTGAAGCTTGGGACACTTAGGACCTTCAGATCTGAAAATAAAGCTATAATCCACCCTTGCACGGCTTATGTCAAAAAGAATCCGGCCACTATTTTGCGGAATGTGTAAGACAAACGTGTTATCAAATATTCCACGTTCTTGTGGTATGAATACTCTCTTGATAAACCTACAGGCTATGTGTAATCTACACAATCACACATACAAATATTAGGTAAAGCTATATATTCGCATACAATTGTGTTAACATTTGCATACAAATGTGTACATCTACACACACTCTTCTGCAAAACTACACCTCATAGAAACTATTCAACATAACACTAATTATGGAGTTTATATAACACATCGTGCATCTTTTTTATGTTTGTGTGTGTGTGTTTGTGCATAGGTGTGTGTGTGTGTGTCTGTGGTTAATTCACATATTTGGGTTTTTTATGCATCTTGGCATGTTACAAAGGAATTATCATCACTGTATGAGAACAGCTGCATTACATCAATGAAAGTAGTAGTCAGTACATT
>CM072513.1:77137012-77344462 GCA_036898135.1 Oncomelania hupensis
TAATGTTTGTATTCTATTTTGTTTTTGTAAACGGGGGGTTCGATAAATTGGAGGTTAGCCTCAGCGTCCCCTGCGTGGGATGTCTTTGACTGGCTGGTGGAGAGCTTTCAGTTTTACCACTAGGGTTGTTTCGGCAGATCTTTTATGCGGATCAGGGGTTGTCCGGTCCTGATTTGGCTCAGAAGAGTCCGCTGGACCTAAAGCAATAATCATGTAATGTAATGTAATGTAATCATCCGTATAAAAGATCTGCTGAAACGACCCTATTGGTAACACTGAAGGCAGCCGATCACTTTACATTAAAGGTATCCCACGCAGGGGACGCTGAGGCTGTACTCTAATTTATCGAGCCACCGTTTACAAAAACCAAATAGAATACAAACATCATTATAAATATTAACAAAACACATGCATATGAAATGCCTACATTGCTAAATAATAATACCATCGAAAACTCTAGTGACCATTTGGCAGAAAGCGTCCAATATCACTAAGTTGACCCAACAGACCCCACACACATATGAGGATATTTGTGAGAGTTTTCAAGATAAAAAAAAGTAGGTTATTAAGGTGTAGCGAAGAAGAAGATAGAATAGTAGATTGATAGAATAGAGTAGGAATGAGAAAGAACAAAGGAGAAAGACAGCGACAGTGGGAATGTAAAGCGCAAATTTTCCAGAAAGTGGGGATGCTATTTATATAGAAACTCTGGGCACCCCGACAGGGAGAGGAAGAGAGAGAGAGAGAGATGGTGTTGATGATGATTATGATGAAGAAGGATGTATGATTGTGTGCCAACATCAGGCTATGTTCCACAGTTGGTTTTTTTAATATGTATATGTCAATAATATGCCACTTGGCGAAATAAAATCTGTTACCTGTTATTATTGTGTACATAGAAGCGTGTGCTATTTTCAAAATGCAGATTTCAGCATTATAAGGAATGTTCTTTTGCCCATCTGTGATGTGATTGTTCTTTGTGATGACAAAATATATACATTGTTGACTTTTAGTCTGTGTCCAGCATTACTTTTGTTTTCGTTGTAAAGTGGCTTACTTTCCTTCCAATGAACAATGTGTGTGAAAGACATTAAATAAATTATATGTAATCTCGCGTTAGGAATAAGAGGACTGGAGTTAGGAAAGCTGGAGATAGATAGATAGATATTCAGTGCTTACAGGGTCCAGCGGACTCTTATTGCATGCAATTCGCCAAGATTCAAGGAAGAGAGAGAGAGAGAAAACAAGAGCAGAGATGCATTATTTATATACACCCTAATAAAGTTGAGTTTGTTAAATGTTAATTTTAATTAAATAATTTCTTTTCTTTCTTTCTTTCTTTTTTTTGGGTGGGGTGGGGGGTGGGGGTGGGAGAGGGGGTCTTTTGTGATCTAACTGACGATGAGAACATTGAAATGAACGGATTAAAAAAAATAAAGAAGTGTATATCGTGTTTATAATGATTTACGTGGTTCTTCTGTTGACAGCAATCTAGCAAAGAGATTATAATTTATTTACGATGATTCATTTATTCTCTTGTTATTTAAGACTATTATTTGTCAACCGATTAAAGAAAAAAAAGTGTGTTTAGTTTGTGTACAGTGATGTGTATTATATAACTGATGATTTCAGAGTATACGCACTTTGATTTGCCCCCCTCCTTCTCCAAACCCCAACAACGAGGATTGTTTCATATTCACGAGCTCCTATATCCTCCCCCCCCCCCCCCCCCTCATCCAAATCCATTAGCATAATCTTGGTCTGGTGATCTAACCTCAATCTAGAAAATGTGATCTGCCGGGTAGTTCGGCGTTTGTCAAGATCGAAATCAAGTGCAGCCAAGCGCGTTAACGCGTTCAGATTGGAGTGCGCCCGCTGGGAGTAAATAAAAATTGATTCAAGGCGATCGGATTTCTGTTTGGCAGTGTTACTGGTTCTTTTTCAACATCCTCTTTTTGTTTCCGGAAAGGTCTTTTTAAAAATTTTTTTTTTTTTTTTTAAAGCAACTGTTTTTTCTCCCCTTTGTCTAAGTTTGCAGAGAGAGTGATAAAGAAAAATGAGGAGATAAGATACGGAAAGTGATTGTGCGAGTGCGTGTGTGCGTTTTATTCACAGCAATTACGGATCGTCGACTAACGTGAGCCATACCCCAGTGGAGGACATGCTGTGATGGATGAGAAGGGGAAAAAAGGGGAAGGGGGAAGTGAAGGAGAAGAGGAAATCTAATTTTCACTGTACATAGCGACCACTCAACGGTCCAACCAACAGGACTAACAACCAGAATAACCAAACAAACACAAAACGATCAACCACTCATCACTATCAAGTTCAATGTAGTTTAAATCCATATTGAAAACATCTTCTACAGTAAGTCCATTCATTCGCAATGAAAACCAATAAGAACAGAACTTCCAATGAATGCATTTTATTGATTGCTCGTAATTCATTTTCTCAGGATTATTTATAAGGATTTTATTCAATCTGCAAAAGCATACAGGGCCGCACTTTTAAACATGCAGTCATAAAGTATGAACCACACTAATACAAGTTGTTCAACATAATAATTATTCAATTATCAAACATTCCAAAACGCTAACTTTGAACAACAGCCATTCAAAACAACAGCAAACACAATGTGACTTTGAAAAAAGCCAGTTTTTTCTCGCAACACCAACGTTAATGGCTCAAAAGTAAATAACTTGTTCTCATACTCTGCATTTACCAACTCAGAAAATGGCCCAAGATGCTTCAATGTTCCAGCATTGCATATTTACCACTAGACCAAACAACTCCTCAAGTTAGGTGCATGCCGAAACGCATGTTTGAACTCTTTGCTGCTCCTACCCACGCCAAACACTTGATTCAACTTTGGGCATTGTGCAAAATGCATAGACTATGGTTGTATGGAGCCACAACTGCTCAATCCCTATGTTTCAGTTTCTTAGAATGTGTCCCAACCGGATGCTATGACCAGGCTCTTTGGCATGCCACCGAAGCAACAATAACGGGTAAGAGATTGGCATGGAACATCATGTAAAGATGCGCAGAACCCAAAAAATCGACTTCGGCGAGGAAAATCTGTTGCCTCAAGTCAAAATCGAACCTAAATTCTTGTATAAACCTTTGGGCCTGATGAGTTATCTAGAAGCCAAAACTATACATTTACCAAGCTAAGAGTTTTTTTTAAAAAGTTAATCTGAAATGTCGATACTTTTGGGGCGAGTTTATAGACTTATGGTGCTGCATGCAAGTGAGTAAATAAAACCCTGCCTTGAGTTTTCAGCATTTTTCTAATATTGCACAAAGAAAAACAACTGGAACTAAGTCTTTTACAGAAAAAAAAACACAACAAAAAACATTGATAATTCCTATATATACTTTTTGGGGAGGGCTTGTTAATGGCTGCTGTGCTAGCCACTGTGAGAGTATTTGTAATAAATTTGTAAAATGTATATAACAGGGTGGAGAACAACTGAATCAAGAAATCTCTGAAATCCGGCCGGGGCCCAGGGGCCAAGCCCCGGTATTCGTCCCCTGGAAGAAAATGAATTTAAGCAATTTTGAAAGTAATTTAGGGCCTCTCCTGAATTCAAAAAGCACAAAGTAAACATCAAAAAAGTTAAGAATCTTGATTTGTAGGCCTAACAAAGTTTGAGGTCCACCACTGTTACACACAAACTCCACATTTCCAATTTTACTGGGCACA
Source organism: Oncomelania hupensis (assembly GCA_036898135.1). Lineage (NCBI taxonomy): Eukaryota > Metazoa > Mollusca > Gastropoda > Littorinimorpha > Pomatiopsidae > Oncomelania > Oncomelania hupensis. Next base: position 77,140,719 of record CM072513.1, read on the forward strand.
CGTTTGTCTATTTTTTAGCTGTAAACAGGCAAGAATTTTTATAATTTTAGAGATATTTAGGGGTACGTTAGTAAAAACACCACATCTTAGGTATTAGTGACTAGTGTATAGATTTAAATGAAATAAAATGCAAAATGAACAGAAATAAATTCTCTTTTGATTATCTACCTTTTTATACTTCTCTTGTCATGTCTTGTTTTTTATTACTCCATGTGTATACCCCCCCAAAAAAAAGCTTTAAAAAGTCCAAACAAGCCCCCTCCTCTTCTTCAGTGCACTTTCATGCCAGTCTGAAAGATCTTATGCATGCACACTACTGAGTCACTGACACTAATTGTCTAACTCTAATGTCAGTACAGATCTCTTCCTCCGACTCCAAGTCCATTTCTCTCACTTTAATGTCTAATAAATGGAAGCCTGTAAACTCCCCTTCATCAGTCGAAGAATCCAAACCATCCATTTTAGACACAGACACAAGAAAATTTGGAAAAAAAAATCGAAAAACGAACGCATTTCACAACAGGAAAACCGGAAGTCAATTGCCGGAAGTCTCGCAATCTTTCAAACAACGCGAGAATATAACCACATGGTTGATACGGACGCTTTTGGACGTTTTGCCTGTTTAGAACTTCGGCCGCTTTTGGCCGCTATGCCCAATAAAGGGTAGCCCCTCAGCTTCTCACACTCGGAACTCAATATTTTTTTCTCGGAAATGCAAATGCCTTCCGCGGAAATCCGCGGATTCGCGGACAGTTCTCCACCCTGATATAACTAGAATGATCAATGTAATGCCTGTAATATATCCTTCACGAGAATCAAAATTTCTAATCACGGATGACCCAGTTTGTGACATAACAACGGTTAACAAAATCAGAAACAAAATAGTCCGAAACAGTTTGGGCTGATGGTGGTGGAGTAGGATTATCACTGAGGGAGGGAGGTGGGGGTCAGCTCCCTTGTTTCCACTCTAACTTCACAACCATGCCACTATTTAAACAATAGACAAATAACTAGAAAACTATGAAGTATAGCTGTTCTTTGCTTCATTTTGTGTGTGTATGTGTGCGTGTTTGTGGGTGGGTGGATGTGTGCGTGTGTAAAGCAAATACAAGTCTCTCATGGCCTCCATTTTTCCTAATTTTCTATCTTTATTAAATTACTTCTTTCAATGTATTTAGTCCACATGTCATGCACATAATCGGTACAGCCATATTGGAAGCATGGATAGCCTTTCAGGAGCCGTGGCAAAATACGAAATAGGTGGAGAGGAATTTTGCATACAGCTGGTATAAATATGGGACCGGTGGGAGAAGAAAAAACAACCAAATTAATATCCTCCCCCTCTCCCTCGTCCACCCCTTCCTCTCCCCCTTCCTCTGCCTCCTCCACCACCACCACTACCACCCTGGTAACCCCCTCCCCCTCCCCCACCTTGGTATCCCCCTTGCTGGTAACCCTGCTGATAGCCTTGTTGCTGGTAGCCTCCACCTTGACCCCCTTGGTAGCCTCCACCTTGACCTCCTTGGTAACCTCCACCTTGACCCCCTTGGTAGCCTCCACCTTGACCTCCTTGGTAGCCTCCACCTTGACCTCCTTGGTAGCCTCCTCCTCCCCCACCTTGATATCCTCCTCCTCGTTCTCTCGCTCCGTATCCGCCTCCCCCCTGACCCCAATTCCCTCCAACGTCTTGCGCCTGCTGCGCACCTCCGCTCCAAGCGCCCTGGATTCGACTTCCACCACGCCCACCGTCACCTCCACCGTGGAAGTCGCCGCGACCACCGCCACCTCCTCCTCTGCCACCCCGACCACCTGCAAACAAGTGGTAACATTAACATCACTAGTATGCCGGTGAAGGGCGGTATTTCCCCTACACTGTATCTCCGGTAACAAAAATTCCTTTCTGCGCTAACTAGAACTATATATATATATATATTAATAAAACATTATGCAATCACATGCTTTCTCTGCCATCCATCGAAACCCAAGAGTGTGGCGATCTGACCAGATCGCTATTACAGAAAGCGGAAGAGAAATCAATGTTGTTGTTTTTTTAATTTAGATGGACTGCAGCCAATATTATTTTATTGAAGGGAGGGAGAAAACCAGAATTCTCCAAAGAGAAAACCCTCTGTGTCCTGAAAAGTCTGGTACCGGAGTCCAGTAAGTTCATCCCCTCTGGGGTTCAAACCCGCGACCGTTGGCATAGGAAACTACGTAGCAACCTCTCAACCGTGCTACCAAGGCCACCCCAGGTTGAGGTATACTCAAACGGCTGCTATCCTGGTATACTTAACCTGTTGCTGTGCTGGTACACTAGATCGTCACTGTACCTCTGCCGCTCTTTGAGCCCGTTAAGTGTACTGGAAACAAACCAAACCCCAACAAGCAACCATTAACTGACTTACTTTGCGGTCTGCCACCACCACCCCCACCCCCTTGGGGTGCGCTGTCACGTTTCATGAAGGACGGCATTTCAGGGGGCGGAGGTTCCAACTCCCATGCTCTCCCACCGCGATCAGGCACCTGGAATAAGTAAGTTAGTTGTTCATTGCTTACAGGGTCCAGCCGAATGCAAAGAGCCGAATCAGGACCACAACTTGGCTGAAAGAGGACTGGCCCCTCACCGGCATAAAAGATCTGCTGAAACAATCCTAGTGGTAACACTGAAGGCACTCCACCAGCCGGTCACTGTACAATAAAGGCATCCGAAGCAGGGGACGCTGAGGCTATACTCTAATATATCGAACGCCTGTTTACAAAAACAAAATAGAATACAAACATCAATATAAAATATCAACAAAACACATACATATACAATGCTTACATTGCTAAATAATAATATCATTGGAAGCCCTAGTGACCATTTGGCAGAAAGCATCCAATATTCCCAAGTGGATACAACAGACCTCACAAACAAATGGGGAGTTTTGTCACAGAAGAGTTTTCAAGAAAAAAGGTAGGCAACTGGTTTAGCGAAGAAGAAGTAGTAGATTGATATAACAGAGTAGGAATGAGAAAAAACAAATGAGACGACCAAACGATCAAAAGCTCTTCAAAAACACAGACTGGGAAACTACAACATCAAAAAAAAAGCTCTAGGAAACAACCAGCATCATAACAGCAATGAAAACTAAGCACGGGGTAAAAGTATAGTTAAAGATGAGCTTTCATAAAATTGATATTCATTCATTGTTGTTATTTTTCATGGAAAGAGAAATCTACTGCCGGCCATCGAACCACAGTAGGTTCTACTAGAATGAAGAACAAGCAATGAAAAGAAATCGGGGCAAAATTATTGAATAGATGCGCGTTCATAAAACCGATAAATTCATTCTTGTTAGCTTCATGGGAAAAGTTCTTAATAGCACCGAGAAATTTGTTGCTGACCACCAAACAGTAGGTAATACCACATATAATGAAGAAGAAATCCATTACAATTCAAATGCCACAAACACACTGCTAAAGCTCCAGTTGTCTCCCACTCCCCTCTTAGTTGAAAAAAAGATCTATTTTCAAAGATAACAAGAATTTTTAGTTCCCAAATATGCTTGAAAAAAATTAGACCTTCACTGAAATCACAAATTTACTTTTAACTCCAGAAGAAGCATTTTAGCGAAACATTGTATCGAGAACATATTTCAGCCTGCTGCATTTTATATCTCATTTTCTTCTTTCCTCTCGTTCATTCATTGGGAACCTTGTTCCTTGTTGCACTGAAATAGTTCTTTTCTTTTCCTCAATAGATATTCAGTGTTTATATTTTTATTAATACTAAATACTTTTGCTTACCCGTCCAATGAGAATTTTGTTGATGGTGCATTCGTTTCTGCTGTCCCCTGAACTGGTTTTCATAATGCGAGTCAGATCTGCAAGGGGAAACAAACTGGGTTAGCAAACAAAAAGACGTAGGTTCAGCTTAGGAGAAAAACTTTAGAACTTTGTCCTTTTATTTCACATAACATGATGTAAATATACAACATGACAAGAGGCTCATAGCCCTGGGGACTGTATAGCCAAAAAGAAGGGTTTAAAGAGGAAGAGGGGGTGAGGTATTTGAGGGCATTGCGATACACATAGCATTCGTACCATGAACGGCATTGTATAATACTACAGCTGCATTTATATTATATTCAGCCACTGGACTGCTGTAGATCAGCATAATACATTAAGACAAATACTAAGGAATTAAGAACACACAAATAAATGTGGCCAAAAAAATAAATACACAGAATGATACCAACTCAACATTATAACAATACAACACAATAAGACCAATATAATGTAAATCAGACAAAACGTAAAGAGAGTATATTGCACTTTTAAATTCAAGAAAAATCACTGGTTGTAACCAAAAAGAATGGCAATAACCAAGAAGAAAGCAATCTAGAGGCAAATTCTATTCTATTTCAGTGTAATGATCATAATGAGATATTAGTTTTATTTAAATAGAGAGAAGATGATTCCAATAAGACAGCTCAGTTTTAATAACCTAGGTTTGGATTTTGAATTAATCAGTTGATGCATTTTATAGACATTTGCATAATTTCTATAATACGGAAGTATAAGAGAGGATCTGCTGTCAATAAGTAAACGATTAGTACATACAAACATATAATGGAATTCATCGCCTGTTTCACTTAGATCACACAAAATGCACAATCTCTCTTCTCTGGCAATGTTCAGATATCTTTGAGACTGAATAGGTAATATGTGACAACTTGGTCTAAATTTCCCATTAGTAGGGGTGATAAAAGAACAAGATAATTTTCAAAACCAAAAGGGATGGTTGGACCATCTAGCAGGAAACTACATCCCTCAGTTCAGTATTACTTAATTTATTATGCAGTGATCACACCCGTCGTCTCATGAAGGCAGGTGTACATGCCTATTCATTTATTTTATTCCAGTTGTGAACGGCAGTCACTTTACCTCTGGCCAAGCTGAGCAGAGATTTTTTTTCTTAGCTTTCATGAACACAAAATACCTATAACTTTGAATCTACTGAAAAGTTTTCAATACAATTTGGAAGGGGTGTTCTGGAATAATTCGTCAGAACCATCACAATCATTGCTATCATATTCATAGTTCATAACCGGCTATGCAACTTCTCTTGCAGAATAGCACCATTTTTGATTCACCATCGTTGGAGAAATTTGATAAAATTCTATCTAAACTGAAGCAGAATCAGTGAACAGCATGTGTTTGTTGTCTTCTGGAAACTGGAGAATGGGTTCAACGCTTTAAATCAACTACAAGCAAATACAAATATGGACATGTTCAATAGCACTGCCCTCACTATACGGATAAATCCGTGTTTGGTCAGTAATGACTATGCTGCGCTGTATAGATTTATCTGCGCTTGGTTTAGAATAAGTTCACAACCTATGGTAAGAATTCCGATCCACACATTATATGAATAGGTCACAAAGGGACATAACCTACACAAGTTTAAAACTTATTTTTTAAAATAATAATAATAACAATAATAAATACTACTACTACTACTACTACTAGTAATAAAAATAATAATAATACTCATCATCATCTTTTTTTTTTAAGTACAAAAAATAAAAAAAAAAGAACAAAACGAATACATTTTTCACAGTTAAAAATAAGCTGTCATACCGTCCCGAGCAGCAAGCATGTCAGGGACACCAATAGTGGATTTTACTGACAGGTGTTCACGGATAGGCTGGTACACTTTGGCAATGCCGTCTTGATTGTGCTGCACATATGTACACGTAATTATACATTGTTTTATATTTATTTATTTGTTATAAGCTTTTTGCCCTCCAGTTGTCCCACAACAGGCTGATACACTTTGGCAGCGCTGCCTTGATGGTGCTACACTTGCATTTATCTGGCCAGAAATTATGCCTCTAACTCCTCCAGCACAAAACTAACACCACAGCAAATGAACCGAGCTCGAGCGGAAGAAAGAGAGTAGGCAGTTCTTAGGAAATGTCCCAATGCTAGCAAAATGTGATTCTAATAATAATAATAATAATAATAATTTGATTCATTTAAAAATCAAGCTTGCCCCCTTGCAAGGAAGCTCAAAGTGCGTTACATGAAAAAGAATTTTCAAACTTTTCTTTCACAAAGTAGCATGCAAAAACATTACACCAAGACATCACACCAAGACTTCACACATAGATACAGGCATGCATATTACGTTAATACAAATAAGAAATAAGAAGACAACAAAATTTTGGAGTTTGCTTTAACATTACAACAAACTCTCCAATCAAAGTAAAATATAAAAACGTAAGCCTATCACACTGTACAAAGGAAACTTTTGTTGTTGTTGCTGAGGAAAAACCTACATCACCAAACTATGCAACAAACAACTATGTCGCACACATCCTGTGAGAAAATACAAAAGCACAAAATACACAATAAATATAAGGCAACACAAATACTTCAAGTTTGTAATCATATTCAATTGAATACACAAACGGGGGACATCATATATGGTGTGAGCTAGCTCCATAAAGAATTAGTCGCACAATGAAATAAATTAATTGTCAAATACCTTGGCCTTATCGGACCACTGGAAGGACTGAATGGTGACGTCGAGCCGTTTGAGCAACATCTCACGGCGTATGCGATACTCTTGCATCAAAACTTCGTTGATGTTCAACACGGCGTCCCACTGATTGTCCGACAGGCGAGCTTTCATCAGCGGTTTTCCGATTTGGCCTGGATACTGGGTCATAAGCTCCTTGATCTGAAAATAAATCAACCATGAATCATCAATCATCATCATCTTCATCAAAACGAAGGGAATATATAATGCTTCGTACCACGGGCAGTGCAGTAGTGTAGTGGAGTGGTTTAGGCACATGCTAGCAATGCTTCATGTTAAAGCAACATCGGGAAAGGTTATTACTTGGATGGGTGACCATGGTCGGAGTGCAACCACCAAACAACACAAAGGCAAGGTAAAACAGAGAGGGAGAGGAGATGTCTACCACCCTCATTAAGTAGACACCACCCTCATTAAGCAGACATCACCCTCATTAAGTAGACACCACCCTCATTAAGTAGACACCACCCTCATTAAGTAGACACCACCCTCATTAAGCTGACCTATGAAAAAGGGACGTGTTAAGCAGTTTCCTCCCCAATGACCAAAAGGTTACAGGACACCTTTAACTTTACATTACCAGACGACAGAAGGAAAAGGATTCTCACCTTAGCTTCCAATTTGTTGAAAAGCACAACGGATGTGATGTTATCTGGAGGTTTGGGGAAGCCCAGAGCTATCAGCATTTTTTTCAGGTGCGTTGCCACCTCACTCTCATTCTGCCAATGACATCATCACCATCAACATCATCTTCATCATCATGTCAAATGAAAAACAATACCAATAACATAGCATATATTTTGAAAGTACATAGAATCCCATCGCTGCGAATAATGTGAGTAAATAAATAAATAAAATAAAATGTTTCATAAAAACTAAACATGTGTACCTCTGCTCCAGGCGTCTGAGTGCCAACTGCTGAGCGGAGGGCAGCCGGCTTCTTCTTTGCAATGATCTTCACCGCTTGTAACTCTGCCGTCAGAAAATCTGAAAACAACAACAATTAATACTATCCGACACACGACAACACAAAACTCTACAAGCTGACCCCATGAGGTTAAACAACAAGTCTTGGGGGTCTTGGTATAAAAACAACAAAATAACAAAGAGATATTTTGGGTAAATACTTATCAGCAGTCAAAATGCTAATCCCAGCTAAATTATAACAAGTAATAATACTGGATGCTGTCAATCTAAAATTTCAAAAATAAAGTGTGTAACTTGGGTATAAGGCATGGATACCGCTTTGACTTCAACAAACTATTTTATATATACTAACATCTTCATTAGGCATAACCATAGCCCTAAGCAGCATTTTCGGCTGACATGTTTGAGACCCCCACCATGTGGACATCATCATAAAGAATGACCTTTACATCTGATTTACCATCACTGAGATCAAAAACAAACTGAGCAATCTCTTTTCCACTGTCGTCATGCATACTACATGTAGTCCATGGTTTTGCTTGAAATGATTTTAATAAATCGAAAAAAAAATGTGTAGCTCTTAGTGTTTTTTTTTTTTTTTATCTCTTCAAATCATCACCCGCATGCTGGATGTTTGTTTAAAACTACCCATCAGGGGTCTGACTATACAAACCAGGCACCTGACAGCCAAGACAGCAGAAAGCCTTACCAAGCAGTTGCAGACATTTTTGTGGTGTGTTTAGCCGATCGTTCACTGGGCCTTCTGTCAAATCTGTGTTAACACACCCTGAAAACCACAACATCACCACAATTAATCAACCAATTAACCCTTCCACTGCCAAAGAGAAACTGCACTGAGTTACAACCATTAGCCAGGGATATCTGGCTTGCGCTCTTAAATATTTACCAAAAAATTATAGCTTGAACACTATTGGAAATAAGTGGGTAACAAAACATTTCTGAAAGGTAACTTCATTTTATACACAAATATGCTATATACTAATATAGTATAGTATTTGAAAAAAAAAAACCAGTAACATTTATATTTTTAATTTTTTTTTTTTACTTATTGATTTGTTAGTTTTGTTTCTGTGTGGTGTGTAATGGTGGTGTATTTCTTCCTCCAACATATATGTATACATACATGTATTCATGTTGAAGTTTTAATCATATGATTGGACATCCTTCATTTTTGTATTTACCATTTTCTATTATATGTGTGAATGGGTCAGAATGAACTTTAAATCACTCTTTTTTGGTGGGAGATATGTGCGCTATATAAATCTATGTATTAATTTTTTTTTTAACAATTATATATGTAGTTTTAGTCCAAATGAGAGACAACGAGACAGAGAGAGGATGGCAATGGCATCATCTTTGCTGTATTTGTTTGCATCCCATTCAACTATGTCCCAGTTTTGTACATACATCTGCTTTGCAGGCCTGTGGGTGCGGTGAGAGTGAGGGTAAGGGGTGGATGGCCACCCTTCAAGGAAAAGGGATGTCAAACCTAACCTGTGATCGTTCAACAGCTAATGTGCTGTGCTTGCCAACGGGTTCGTGTTCATTGAACTATACCGAGAAAAAAACCGTCACAATGATGATGACAACATAACACATCATTAGCATATTCCGTCTAACTACTATATGATGGCCTATCTCATCGTTATGATCATAAGCAGTCAAGGGTTTAAACAACAAAGCACCAGCCGATATCTAGCTGATTAATACATCCATCCATCACAATATAATAATGACGTGAAGACAAATCAACTTTAACATAGAAATCTCAATGCATAAAGATGAAGATGAATGCATGAGAAGAAGAAAAAAAACCTACTTATAAACTCAAACCCACATACCTCCATATTCTCTAAGGAAGCTGCTCACTTCCAGAAGAAAATTGCCACAGTCATTAGAATCTGAAAGATAACAAATAAAACAAAATAAATAGAAAACACTCTTATTTATTATACATGATTAATTTCTTTCAAATTCAATACACACAAATATAAAAACTTTACGGATTTTTCTTTTAAAATCAATAAATACACATCAAATCTTGAGATTTGTTTTGTTTGGTAATGAATATAGAATACAGGATACAGAGTCTGATTTACTGTCCCCACCATCATTTACAAGGAGATTTTCTATGCAGTGTCCATCTGCTTTTTACAATTCAAAACAACCAAATTAAATTGTTATAGCAACATAAAATTGAAAATAAATGACGATGTTGATATTTACAGTGAAAACTTGTTGACCAGGACCTTATCGCATTTAGTATGCATAAACAGTATAATTATATCCACCATGCACACACATTCACACCCACACGCAAAGACAAATGAGACATCAGTGTGTCATTTCAATATAAAAAAGTGGATATAATACTATGATGTAGCGCTCAAAACTAACAATGTATATGTATGTGAAAGGGGATGCACAGCCTTGCTGCTAACTCTATATTATCTCACATTTCTTAAGTGGGCGCCTGTATTACGATGGCTGCCAGGGTTCATTGTTAGGACGTCACTGAAGAAGCTACAGCACATGGCACTATGATAACTATTTAGCAATCTGTTCTAGTAAAAAAACGATAGTAGAATAGAAATGGAATAAAACAGAACTGCGCGCATTCAAACTTTACAATTTTACCGCAATCTTTTTTTAATTTTACAAGTGTTGGAAAGTATTGGTTTGTTCTGTTTGTGTTTTGACCGCTTGACAAAGAGCTGAGCTCCAACATTTTTACTGTTTTGCTGGGACTTATTTTTGTCCAAATTGCATTCTTCTGATCTCTGTTGGGAAGTATTAATTTGTTTTTGGTGTTTTGTGCTGCCTGACGCAGAGCTTAGCTCAGAAATCTGCACTGAACTGTTGAGTGTTGTTTTTGTCTTTGGAAATTCTCATTCTTTTGGTTTATTTACCTAAGGGTTTCTCATTATTATTAAATTAATACAACGGAAAAAGTCTTATTACATTTCGAAATTTAAAAACAAAAAATTAATTTCATGCTTTTTGCTTAATACAGCATAAACTGGACTACAGAAAGAAATCCAATAAATTGACAACATTCTCTCAATAGTGACGATAGCACTCACCTGGATGATAAATACAAGTAAAATTGTGCTAAGATAAGCAAATTAAATGTTGTAACTTTTATGAGCAATCTCTCTTTGAGATGACGATACAATATTAACCAGCATATTCCATCTTTCTCTGTTCTCAACAACCCTCATGGCTTTGCCCAATGTCAAGCCAGTCCATTCTCGAATGTTCTCCTCCTCTTTTTCTGTTTCCATTTTCTTCTGCCTGCTTGCACTGTGCCTTGCAGAATGGTCTTTGCAAGGTTGGATGCTCTGGTGACGTGGCCACACCATCGGAGATTCTGTTTCTTCACCACTGTGAGCATGTCATTGTGTTATCCAATAGCATGTGTGATGGCTTGTCGAACTTCGTTGTTAGTGATGTGCTGGGTATTATAGGAAATGCCCAGAGGTTTTCTGTAGCACCTCATCTCCATGCTTTGTATTCTTCGTTGTAGGTCTGCTGCGAGGGCCCATGTTTCGCAAGCGTTAAGATGGAAATTACAAGGAAGTGCAGCAGCCTTACCTTGGAGTGTGCACTGATGGTCCTGTTTGTGCAAATGGGCTTCAATCTTGTCAGGGCAGCAGTTGTTTGTGCGATCCTGGAGAAAACTTCCTGTCGGGACCCACTTTCTGATACAATGGCTCCTAAATATTTGAAGCTATGCATCGTTTTGAGGGATTTGCCTTGGACTTTGATGTCCATGTTGATGTCCTTGGTGTTGTTGGTAATCATTTTGGGTCACTGACTGGTCAATATAGTATTTATTTCTCTGTTTACATCTCACTCTCCACCATCATTCCAAAATTCTAAAATATTTTATTTATGAAAGGGACCCACTTTGTCAATGCCCCCTTGACAGATCCTTTTAACATTCGCAGTGAGTGTTGCCCTGCTAAAAAAAGTGTACAACAAAAAATAATTCTTTTTTTTTTTTTTTTTTTTAAAGAATAAATACCATAGTTTTTTTGTGCATATGAACAATAACAGCAAAGCCTTTGACTAGCCAGCCAATATTCTGGAGCTAAAAAAATAGCAGTACCAAAGCCGGTAAAAGACAGAACCGGTAAAACCAACTGCTGGATTTGTATTTCGTTTTAGGTTGATAAAACAGACCCTACACTACCCCAGACACACTAAATACATATTCTTCAGCTTCATCGTTCACTCAGAAACACGGTCAAAGGTCGCACAGCTATGGATATTCGATGTTGATGTAACATTAATCAGAGGAAATTATTCCCTGTCAGACCCACAATAGAAAATTCAAACTACATAGCGGTTGGTGTGAGCAACGAAGGGCCACTTTATCATTGTGTATACTAATGTGCTAACAATGTGAATTTTAGAGTAATCTCATTTTTGCGAAAAGTAAACAAAGCCTTCAGACTAGTTTGGGGCCTTTCAATGAAAACTAACCGGTCACAGGGTGTACTCGTTCCTCCAAGCCTACAAGTTGAGCAAGGCCCTCTACAAGCCATGACACCAGTTGTGTGTAAGCTTCAGAACTTGGTCCTCCACTCAATGCTTTCTTCAAAGCATCCAAGTCTGACACAGGGCCTGTGTAGCTGAAAACAAAACATCCAAGTCTGCTACAGGGCAAATATAGTTAAAAACAAAACATAATTTAGTTTTTTATTGTCAACAATTTGTTGTTTGAAAATAAAGCACCAATTGTAAATAAATTGAACAATGTTGCTTTTTACACTAACAAAAACAAACAACCACCATACAACTCTATGGACCTATTTAATGAACAAGAGAGATCTATACTCAAAAAGAGACAGAGGTAGCAAATATTGCCATTATCGGCATGCATTTGATTTGATTAGTAAAGGTAAAGGTAAAGGTAGTCCCATAGCCTTGTGGCCGTAGATTGGATTTATTGTTTATAGGGTCCAGTGAACTTTTATCGGTCATAGCTGTACCACATGCATGACCATTAGTCTCTGTGCAGATGATATGAGGAGAACTCTTGACACTCTTTCAGTCTTTGTGATGTTTGAATACTCAATCCCTATGAACTGGCAATACATTCTTTGCTTTCATAAACAGCTAAGGCGCAGCACCCTACTCGAAAAGCACCCTAATACAGAGAATATGTCACCCCACTCAAACTCCTGCACTCCTCACACCCAACTGAGTGTATCAAATGCATTTATTCAAAAGTCCAGAATTGTGCTGCAGTGTTCCCGATTACGCACAGTAGTGCGTCAATTACGCACAAAATATGAAAAATGACGCAGGAAAATTCGCATGTGTGCGTCCTGTGGACGCACACATTTTTTGGAACTCGCTGAAGTCATAAATACGACCAACGAGTGGCGAACTAATTCACGGCATAATCAGAATCAGAACCCAACTGAGACTGCCATTGCAGACGATTAAAGATTGTGTCGGGAGTTGTCGTCCTTAAAAATCGCATGCGCGCGCATTGTAAACTTCCTCCAAGCAATACATTCACTGAACAAAAGAAATCTTCGTTAATCCATTCTTTGATTCTATCATACACGATCATGTCACTTCTGACTTGGTTGACTGGGCCCAAAACCAGTTCATCCACCAATTTGGGGACTCTCAAAATTTGCACAAGGACTCTTAAAATTTTATACCTGGGAGTCCCAAGGACTCTCATTTTTTGTGTGTGGAGGGAACACTGGTGCTGCTAGGCTAGTCTTTAGCCAGTTTAGGGCAAAAAAGCGCGATCACATCACTCCACTACTCCGTAAGCTTCATTGGCTACCCATAGAGGCCCGCATTAAATACAAACTGTCCGTACTGTGCCACAATTTCTTCTCTGGAACCTGCCCTTCATATCTGTCAGATCTGCTGTCAGTCTATGTCCCTTCTCGCACTCTTCGCTCTTCTTCTGACTCTCGCACACTCTGCATTCAAAAAACCAACACCAAAATGTACGGAGAACGGGCATTCACCTATTGTGCACCCAGACAATGGAACACTCTTCCAGCCAACATCAGACACAAGCAGACCACTCCCTCATTCAAGAAAGCTCTAAAATCTCACCTCTTCAAACTCTACTATCCTGACTAAATCATTCATTCTATAGACCCTAGCCGCAGCTCATATTTGTTCTGCTTTTGGCTATGCTTGTGGATTTGCTGTGATTGTGATGACTTGTTTGCAGAAAGTTAACTTTATGTATTTTGTTTGATTTTGTGTGTTTGGTTTTATTTTAATTTTTTCTCATTGTATAATTTCTAATGCAATATTGTAAGTTGTTTCATGTTTGTTTCTTTCCTTTCATGTAAAGCGCTATGCGCTTGTCTATAAAAAGACAAGTAATAGCGCTATATAAATGTCCATTATTATTATATTATTATTATTTATTAACATACTGAGTCACTATACATGTACTTCATCTCTCTCCCTTGATTGTTTCTCCCCTTCTCACCCCTTTTGCCCTCCAGCTTCTTCTCCTTCTTATTTGTTTGAACAGCTGTAAACCTAACCATGATCCCCCTACTCATAATATGATACTCATTATCGATTATGTATTACTATTAGGTTTATGGCTGCTCAACCAAATAAGGAGAAGAAACTGGTGGGGGATAGGGGAGGGGAGGGGAGAAAAATCAAGAGAGATGACATCTACAAAATAAATGGAATTACATAATCTATAAGAACAATCTCTGGTACCTATGACTATGGCATATACACGTGTTTGAGTGTGTGTACATACTGTATTAAACTATAGATCTATAGTATAGCCGGTGCCACATGTACTGATAATTATAGTCTATCCTAATATCTAGAGCAAAATGTTGCACAATCAATTAAGACGACAAACATTAAATTATTTAGTGTTCTCGCCTTAGATTGATAACGTGCAAAGAAACCTGAATAGCAAATACAAACCCAAAGTCCTCAAGAGAATCCAATACATCATTTTCCATTTTTTCCACTAGATTTTGTATTGAAGGCCTACCACCGACAAAATTAGACTTAGCGCAGCAGACTGGCCCACACTGCGTAGCAAATTATAACCAATCACAAAATTGGCTTTATTTTCCGCGGAGTAATTATGTTATTTTAGCCAATGAAAACTCTCGATTATTAGAACAATTCCGTCACAAATAACAAAATGGCTGCTTCCTTGAAAAATATCGTGGTGATGTACCAAAGTTTGAAGCGTGAATGGGACAAGAAACCGTCGAACCTCGATCGATGTGGTGAAATCCTATCAAAATTAAAGGTACGCATAATTTCTTATCGAAGTGGGTTATCGAAATACCCGGTATGTCTTTTTTTGAGCCGCCGGTCCTCGTAACCACTAGAGATGCTCATCAAAACTGCTTTGTCAATGCACTGAATAATAATAAAAACAAAAGTCGAAAGAGGCCTACGAATAAGTGCTCTGAACCTGTGGATCTAGTCGCCCTACTTGACTTCCGTACCATCTATTGATCTAAAGGGCAGAACTTGCCAGAAGGCCAGGCTGACAATTGAAATTGAATAATTATTTGTGTTTATGGATGCAGCAAACAAGTATTTTGAAATGCGGTCATTTGTAGATAACTAACTGGAGATTTTATTTTATATTATATTTTAGATTGCTTTGACAGAAGTGACATTTCTACCTACAAGTGAAAGCAACCCATCGAAGCAAGAACTACTGATTGCACGTAAGTAAATTCTGATTAGGAAGGATTTGTTGACATGACTTGACTTAGCAGTTATCATTTTCACAAGGTTGCAAATGATAAAATCTGAATGTTAATGTGTTTTTATTTATTTAAAGGAACTCTAAGATTGTGTATAACCTTATTTGTATGAGTATGGTTTGGCATTTGCTGATTCCATTCATAATAATAATAATAATAATAATAATAATAATATTGATCATTAGATCATATATTTTCATGCATAGAGGTAGGTTTCTCAAATGACAAATTGAATATATTGGTCCTCTGAATTTTGCCCTGCGGTTGTACTTGCCTGGCTTGAAAACGTTATGGTATGGGGTAGAGAGCATGCGGGGATTCGGGGCAGCAACAGGGGGGAGGCTGAATGTTCTGGTTTGTTTTTAGTTCAGCTGGGAGCTTAGATGAATGGAAGTTTGGTGCTACTTGCTTAAATTGTGAATTGATGTTTTATTCTATACTATTTTGTGCGAGTGTGACTGTCAATCATTTTTGTACACTGCGAGTGCGAACTAATTTTCCTTGCTGTTTGTTGGGACAATTAAAGATTCTGATTCTGATAATGTGATATTTCGGCTGTTAGCCTTTAGCTGCCATGTTATGTCCTATCCTATCTTGTTACTCAAAGGTGCCCCAATGACCTTCGAGTTACTGGATAGGATTGGGTAGCCCTCTTATAAATGTCTTAATGAGGGTCTCGGGCACAGGAACCAGTTTCCGTGTCTGCAAATTTTCCCCATTTGTAGAGCAAACAGTAATCTTTAAATAATCTGACCAGATAATTTATAAATGTCTTGATTGAATCTGCATCAACAGCCTCAGTTGAACCTTGAATGCCAACAATGCTTTGCTGAAACAGTGAGTGTGCGTGAAGTTTTTCAAAACTTCTTATTGTTATTGCAAAGTTGTTGTTTTTTACTTTTATCGTTGACACTTTTGTTCTCATTCATAGGTGACATCCTGGAGATCGGAGCGCAGTGGGCTATTGCCAAGAAAGACATCCCAGCCTTTGAGCGTTACATGGCACAACTCAAGTGCTATTATATGGACTACAAGTAAGTCAAACTAAAAATGTATTGATTTTTTTATTTTTGAAGGATTGGATTAATATAGATTTATTTTTTTTACTTTTTTGGGGGGTCTGAGGTAAATTTATCTATTTAGTATTTACTTTTACTTTTTTACAAACAGAAATAAAAGGATTTGCACTCATTTAAATTTTGTCTTTTTTATGAGTGCTGTAAATCAAATGCCAAATGGGAAAGAGGGAAGAAGACTATTATTGTCAAAGGAAGATATTGAGTAGTGTGTAATGATGCGCCCATTGAGGACGTTGAACAAGAGTTTTAGTTTTAATAATAATAACTAACAGCTAAAAGAACATAATTTCTGTTCTATGTGACTTTCATTATAAGAATTGAACTGCCATAACCTTAATAATAATATTAATAATATTTATAATAATATTATGAATGCGCCATTCCTTGCGAGATCTCAAAAGCACAGCAATCTATACTATCATCTGGTAAGGTGTGGATTTCAGCTTTGCTGAGGGATTTGAGTTAATGGTCTGATAGTAGAATACTTGTAACCGAAATGCGTTCATTCTATTACTTGATTATAAACATTTAGACCAGTATTATAGTTGATAAACGTTCAGGAAGAAGTAATTCAGAATGTGTGGACTTGAACTTACACTGATGCATGCTAGACCTTTTCTCAGGGATGACCTGCCAGAGTCCACTTTCAAATACCAGCTGTTGGGTCTCAACCTTCTCTGCCTCCTCTCTCAAAACAGACTGGCCGAGTTTCATACTGTAAGTGTTGCACTCCTGAGTCTGTTTCCCCCCTTTCGTCCCCATTGTGCCACTCCACCTCCTCTCCCTATAGTATAATGACCCCTGTACTGGGGCTAGTGGCCTCTGGACTCCAAGCAGCTTTCAGAGCTTGTAAATGGTAAAATGTATTATTTTATGTTTCTTTTGTGTCTTTTATTTTAAATGTCCTCCAGCCTGTTCTTTATTTAAAAATGGTACAGAAATATTCAAATAATGTGAGATTGTTGCCATGAAGATACAGTAGCGCTTTGACACCAAACAGGATCAAAATCAAACTGGAGGTGTGCAGAGAGAGAAAGAGGCTTGTGGATGTTTGCAAAGTAAGTCACATTTGTAAAAGGTTGGGCTTCTAAAGGTTGCCACAGTGGCGATTACAATATTCTTTAGCTTGCCAACCTCCTTATTGAAAGATAATGAACAGTCCTGTACTGTAGTATTTTATTGCGGTTGATTTAAATTAAATGGGAGGAATTGCGATTGATTGATTTTCAGAAGCGAGAGAGCTAGCTGCCTCTACTATAGAAACTTCTACTTCAAAACAATATTCACAATCAAAAACAATGTTTGAAGGCTTTGATAATTTTGGGTTATGGATTGGTTGGTTGACTTGTTGACTGGATCTTGATTGATTGGTTTGCCAGGAGCTGGAGCTGTTACCTGTGAAAGAACTACAGAGCAACATCTACATCAAACACCCAGTGTCCATGGAACAGTATCTGATGGAAGGAAGCTATAACAAGGTAATAATAATAATAATAATAACGGATTTTTATATAGCGGGTACTCCAGCCTATGACCAGACTCACCACGCTTTACATAGTCATTATATATAAATACATGCACTCGATGAAACATCACTTTCGCTACAATACACCAAAAGACGGGACAGTAAAGGTACAGACTATTTACAACTATGTACATAAATTACAAAAAAGACAAAAATAGACTATTTACAACTATGTACACCAATGACAAAAAGACAGAAGGTAGAATAGCAAAAACCTATTCACCGTTATTTATATACTCGGTTAGGCCCAGGAAGAAAAACAGTATAAATATTTATTTACAGCCGTGTATACACTTACGGATCAGACATAGGCAAAAGATGAGAGAATGGCAGCGGGATACAAATCAATCTGAATAATGCAGTTTGAAGAGGTGGGTTTTGAGGGCCTTTTTGAATGCATGTGTTGATTGTATGTTGCGGATATTGTATGGAAGGGAATTCCACTGCTTAGGTGCGGAGTAAGCGAATGCACGTTGGCCGTATGTCTTAGTGCGAGTGACGGAAACCTTGAGTGTGCGAGTGTCAGCAGAAGATCTTAAAGTGCGTGAAGGGGAGTAGACAGACAGTAGATCAGCAAGGTAGGAAGGACAAGAATCTGTGAAGAAGTTGTGACAGAGAACAGAGAGTTTGTACTCTATGCGTGCTTGCACAGGAAGCCAGTGAAGGGAATGTAGTAGAGGTGTGATGTGATCGCGTTTCTTAGCTCGGAATACTAGTCTAGCTGCTGAGTTCTGAACCTTTTGTAGTTTGTCAATGATGTGCTTCGGGGAGCCAGCAAGGAGAGAGTTGCAATAGTCCAGACGAGAAATGAGGAGGAAGCTGTTTGAACAATGATTTGCGATGACAGGGATGATAATGATGGTGAAGATGACGATGGTAAAGATGGTGATGAGGATGATGATAATAGCAGTGGTAGATTGTTTAAATTTACCATAAGAGTTGTCATTATTTTTTTACATTTTAAAAAAAAAAATTTTTTTTATTTCCCTTATTGTTCCCTTTTCCATAGGGAAATTCTGGGCCGCCCCTTCCTGGGGAAAGCGTAGTCGCAGTCTGTGGCGCGCCCAAACCCAACCTACCTAACATTAGTTGTGATTTTGAAATTTTGCTGTGGGAGCAAACTGGAGTACCCGAAGAAAACCCCGAGATGAAAGTAAATAATGTTCGGAGAAACATAACGCCCAGATGCTGGATTGCACCCACACCTGTCAGGCGCCGTTGGTTTCTGGCCTGTGGACAAGGCAAGTTTGTCCCGCCTTAGCCCACTTGGCCACAACGCTCGCTATGGTCACTACACCATTTTCCCTTGTACAGGATTTCAGAAAACTGATGTGAGTTGAAGTAATCGTGGAAATTATAATAACGTTTTCTGTGATTACAGGTGTTTCTAGCCAGAGGCAATGTCCCTGCTGACAACTACAACTTTTTCATCGACATTCTTCTCAACACGATCAGGTAATTCTAGTTATCCATAATCTTTGTTACCTCTCTCATGCCCTTTCATTCTGTTGTCTTCAAGATTCAAGATCTCGCGTTATCTTACACATGAGAAATGACACCAACTTGTCATACCTTGAGCAGTAATTTGTTTCCGCTTTTTGGCTCACATGAATTACAATGTGAGTCTATGTACTCAAAAAAACATTTTCCAGATTTTTGCAAATCTGTGCAAGATGAGTCCTAAATAGTCCAAAAATGATATTTAAAAAAAAAAATTCAGTCCATCTGTCTCTCCTCCATCTGTCTGTGCAAACATTTTAAAGTAACTAAGTACTCAGAACCTATTTCAACTATAACAACCAAGCTTGGTAAGATGATGTATACCCATGAGACTTCAGTGAATGAATGACTTCCCCTCAAGGTCAAGGTCACATTGTCATCAAATGTTAGTTAAAAAAAAAAAATCACAAAATTTCACTTTTTTTTCTAGGTTATTAATATTGAATTTATTATTCTTTGACACAATAGATATCAATGAGACAGTCATACTAAGAAAATTGGGTCAACCTCACGTCAAGGTCACTGTGGCTGTCCAAAGTCGATTAGTATAGGTACTTTGAAGTGACCTTGACCCTAAACTGTGAGAGATATAAAGTCCAAATCTGTTGTTTTTAGAGAGGATAGATTGATCTTTCATATAATTTCAATTTTTGAGTTGATCTTGAAGGTCAAGGTCATTTTAGGCCTTGCAAAAATATATTAAAAATATGTAATCGTACAGTGGAATGGCTGTTTATTTAACCCATAGTATGCAACAACATTGGGTTATTTGATCAAGCATGCTTGAAAGATCACATAAGAATGGAGGTCACCCCATGGTGTCAAGGCCATCTTGAGGTCAAGGTCATCTTGAGGTCGCCTTTTTTGGGCATAATACAACTTTTGCTGTAGTTTATTTGATAGTATCTGAGTGTATTTGGAGCCAAAGTTCAATGTTATCTCAAGGTCAAGAGCATAGAACGATCAAAGTTAGTATTACTTTGCATTTTAATGCCAACATTTCATTTTGTTTTCTCTTGGGAGTCATTTTTATGTTAAATATTGCGAGTTCCCTAAGGAGCATGTGAGTCGTATCAGGATTGTACTTCTAGTTGTTTTTGTCTTCTTCCAATAGAGATGAGATAGCGGGCTGTATAGAGAAGGCTTACACCCAGATCGCAGTGAGTGAAGCAGCCAGGATGCTGTTCTTCGACTCCCAGAAACCCATGCAGGACTATGCTGTCAAGGTTAGTTGTGTTTGGGTTTTTACTTAGAAAATGGTAGAAGAGAGAATCTCTTGATTTTAATGGTTCAGTTTGGCTGTATGATGTAAAGTAATTGTATTCTGACATCAGAGCATTATGATGTCAAGGAATTGTCAGCATGACCCCTTCTCTAGAATTTGATATAGCCTAGCAAAGTTTGAGCGAAGGCCCACATCGATCCATTCTGGAAGGTTCAATTGGTTGAGACTTATGGGAATGGCAGAGACTTCAGGGGAAAGAACTACAGCACCCCTGTGTTGTACAGTAACACTGGTGGCAAGTGGCAGTTATGTACCTTTTCCCTAACATCAACGAGTCATGCGCAGCTGGGTGCTTACGAGTTGTGCACAGTGCTTTAGATGACTCGACAACAGCGACGAACTAATGCAGTAAATGGAAACAAATCTCCTTGTACATTTTAATGTGACAAAATATTTAAGTATTGGATCATATTAAACTTAAGTATGGGATCAGGTCTCCGAGGTGGTTTTTTTTTTTAGTCCTAGGCACTCTGGTTTCCTTCCCTCCCTTAATAAAGGTCTTGAGGCATTAAGAAAAAGTAATTAAAAACTTTTTTAACAAACAAAAACAAAATTTCTGTCTCTTTAGATCATCATGCTTTTGAGTTCCAATGACCAAGAAAAGCGTGTGCATAGCATCCTGCATTATTATTTGATTGTGGTTGTTTTGACTGCCTGATTTATTGACGAATTGGGTGGTGATAGATTGTCGATTGGTGAACTAATTGATGGATTGCTGTGGTCGACAGAGAAGCTGGCAGCTGAAGAAGGACAACTTTTTCCATTTCAAGATGGAGCCCAAGCACACCAGCGATGAGATCCCTGCCCACATGCTTGCCAAGCAAACTATTGATTATGCTCGCGAGCTAGAAATGATTGTTTAGTACCTGCGTGCTCCTTTTTTTTTCCGTTTGTATGTGTTGAAAGGTTGTTTGTTGCAGGAAGATGACAGATTTTGTGGTTTGGTTCTGAGAAAGATTTTGATTTTTTTTTCCCTCCCTAGCAGAACAGAACGACTCTTCAGCAAAACTTAAAAAGCTAAAATTAAGAGTCTTGTTGCTTCTTACTGCTATTTCATGTGGTTGTATGTCATTTGTCCACCATGGTCATGCCAAGATTCAGTAATATTGATTTAGGTTACGGGCCATGGTAGTGTTTAGAATAAATAGATAGAAATGATGACCCGAGCCTATGCTAAGACGTTAGAAATGCTAGCTGCAGGACTTCGTTGTGCTGGATTGTATAGTTCTGTGTTTAAAGCATGGGGCGGATACTGTATGAGTTGAAAGCTACTATTGTTTGCAAGCCTGTGAGTCTTAACAGTGGGAATGAATGGGAGAAAGATTTGTTGTAATGTTTGCTGATCTTATGTAGAATTTGTTGGTCGATGAGCGTATGGCTGTGTGAACGCAAACATACTGAAAATTGATAATTCAAGATGTTCTGACTGCATTCTTTCAGTTTACAGTTGATAAAATATAGTTTATGTACAATATTATAACTTAACAGCATCCTGCTTGGGTTAGGGGTGCCTTGGCAAGTCAACAAGAAGTAGCAATATTTGGATATGTGTACGTACGTACATTTTCCAAAAAGATATTGAATTCAGGGGTCTTTTTTTGGGGGGGAAGGGGGGTTCAGCTAAGGGTTTTTGTTTTTGTTTAGCTAGGTTGTCAGAATTTCCAACTATGTACATCATCAGTTATTTGGTATTTGTTTCCAAAATTGTAACTTTTTTAACTTTGTTGTCATCTCACTGAACAATTTCCTGAATAAAATATTATTTGAAAAGTGTGTAGAACTTATGTTTTACATGTTTTATCATCATTATAGACCTTTTCTTACTATTTTTAGTTGTTTGTTGCTTTTTTTTTTTTTTTTTTTTTTTTTTTTTTGGTTGCTTATGAAAAAAAAGTACCTCCACTGAAAATGTCTGTGTGTGTAAAGTGTGGAGTTTGGAAGTCCAAACCATTTACGCAAAATCAAAGTACTTAGAAATGAAGCCCTAACAAGTTCAAGATACAAATTAAAAAGAAACACTCGCCCACACACATACATATAAACACAAAAGTATAGACACACACTGGGACGACAAGAATGTTGTACTTAGGTTTAAATGTAATTATTTTAACTTTTCTGACAAATTCAACAATCGTACAGTGGTTTTTGACTCCTATGCATAGCAATGTATGTTCTCGCACTTCTCCCCCCACCCACCTCCAATATTTTTCCAGATTTGTTTTGCAAATTTGTGCAAAACGAGTCCTAAATTGTCATCCGGAAGTGTTAATTTGTTTACTCACATGCATAGCAGCATGAGTCTATGTACTCACTCCTCCTTTCCCCCTCCTCCCCTTCCCTCTTCTCCCTCTAAAATACCCTCATCAACTAATTTTGCATTTCTGTGTGAGACGAGTCCTAAATAGTCCCAAAATGATATCGGAAAAAAAATAAGTCTGTCTGTCTGGCCGCTGTCTGTGCAAAAACTTTAAAGTGGCTAAGTACTCGGAACCTATTTCAACTATCACAACTTGGTAAGATGGTGTATTACCACGAGACCTCATAAATGATCAGTGAATGAATTACTTCTTTTCAAGGTCACAGGGTCATCAAATGTTAGTTTTAAAAAATGACAATTTTTCACCAAATTTTCACTTATTTTTCTTTTTAGGTTATTAATAATGAACGTACAATTCTTTCTGGCATGATAGATATCAAGGAGGCACCCATACTTTGCAAATTTGGTCAACCTCATTCCAAGGTCAAGGTCACTGGAGCTGTTCAAAGTCGGTTAGTATAGGTACTTTGAAGTGACCTTGACCCTAAACTATGAGAGATGGGTCCACACTTGTTGTAAACTATGAGAGATGAGTCCACACTTGTATTTAGAGATGATGGAGTGATCTTTCATAAGTGTTCCTTTTTTAGCGTTGATCTTGAAGGTCAAGATCATTTTAGGCCTTGCAAAAACATTTTAAAAATAGGCCATCATAGAGTTGATTGTTTATTTAACCCATAGTATGCAACTACATTGGGTTATTTGATCATGACTGATCACGTGAGGGTCAAAGTCACTGAAGGTCAAGGTCGTCCCAAGGCCACCGTTGTTTTATTGTTTTATTTTTTGTTGTTGTATAATACAACTTTTGTTGGAGTTCATTTTTGATAGTACATGAGTGTATTTGGAGCCTGAGGTCAATGTCATCTCAAGGTCAAGAGCATAGGAAGATCAAAGTCGATTTTACTTCGCATTTTAATGACATATTTCAATTTGGTGGGTTTTTTTCTGGGAAGTCATTTTCATGTTAAAAATTGCGAGTTTCATAATGTGCATATGAGTCATATGGGCTTTGCCCTACTAGTTTTTGTTGTTGTAATTTTTTAAAAACAAAGCGATATTAAAACAAAAACTGGACAAAATACAACACAGAATAAAACCAAACAAATTATACAACACAATGCCATACAATACAATTTACAAATTCAGTCTTGTTGATTTCACCGCCCATAAAGACAAACTATAAGTTCGTCCTGAACTGTGTCTTGACATAAAAGAAGAAAAAGGAGGAGGAGGAGAAGAAGAAGATTATGCATGAATGTATGATAAAATTATTACGAATTTCTATAATCATGCAAACATTCATTCAAACAGGTCTTAAATAACAACATTGGCAAGACAAAACAAACTAAGATACAATACACAGGGTTCATACAAGCATGAAAAGTTGTGGAATTTCAACATTGGTTTTCCAGGCCTGGAAAGTCATGGAAATTCCAATAAAGTCATGGAAAGTCTTGGACATTTTAATAAAGTTGGAACATGTTGTTTCGATAGTTGTTTTTTTCCTGGACATCCTGACAAAATCAAACGTTACAAGAAAGAAAGTCAGAAAAGAGGAACAAGGAAGACCTTGAATTTTGAAAGATTTTGGATACCACACTCAAAGAAATTAACAACATGTAAAAACTAAGAGCCCCAAATAAAATTAATGACCTTGAGGTATTTGTAGATTTTGTTTGTTTGTCATTTTTTGTATGCGTAGGTGTGCATTCAACAGTCCACCTGTCCTCGAAAAGTATCATTAAGGCATGAAAAAGTCCTAAAAATCTAGATTCATAACTCTGTATGAACCCTGAATTTATACCATGCAATACAAATTAAAAGGAAAAATTTTAACTTGATTAATATATTAAACAAGAATGTATGAATTCATTCAATCATGCAAACCCACATTGTTCTAGGCGTGAGGTAATGCAAAACCAAACAAAAAACTATATAATACGATAAAATATAATACTTTATACTTACACAATACAAATTACAACTAAATATTGCTTTCACATGCCTTAATTAATATATTATACATGAATGTATAAATTCCTTCAATCATGCAAAACACACATTGCCCTAGGAGTGAGATGACGCGAGACCAAACACAATAGGCCTACTATAGTTACACAATACAAATTATAATTTAGTATTGTTTTAATAGCTGTACCTTAATGAATACTATACGTTAGTGTATGAATTCCTTTGATAATTCATATTAATTATTATTATTCTCTTAGCAACAACATTGACTTGAGGTAATGAAGCTTAACCGCGTGTTTTGAGTCCTTTCACAGTGGGCATTAACGTAGTAGAATGGATCCTCTATAGCAAAGCGGTACTACATAGTTAATGTCCATGTGGTCATCTTTGTAACATCTACACGGACAGTCATACATCCAACACGGTGTCTGAGACTAAACGAGGCCTTCCGTCTCCCTCTATCTAGTCTCAGCAACGCTGTATGACCCCACAACACACATACAGAGAAAGATGACATTACAGTTGTGATTATTCACTACATGAGTTTCTTCCTGTTCCACATACCGCTTGACACACGTAGCCTACAGACAACGGACAAGACACGGCAACAGAAATGTGATTCTGCATTCAGAGGATCTCCCATTAGCTAGTCTTAACTTAACATTTCCACACGACGGATGTGAAAAACCTGGCAATATCAATTTAACGGCGTTGGATTCATTTATAGAATCCCAAATTATTTGCTTCTGATTCAGTCGATCCATTTTACGTGACATACAAAATGTTATCTTCTACTGCCTGACGTTCTTAATTTAAATCCTGTCTCGTCACAATCCTGGCGTTAAAATAAATAAAGAAAGAGAAAAAAAAACTGAAATTCTCACTGACATGATAAGCAGAACGTCATCAATGCAACTCAGGAATATATGATGCCACAAGCCTGAGGTTGTCAACATTATCTTTTACTATAACTTTTCTCAGTCGACGTCGCAAATCGTCTTTTAAATCCATTGAATTTAAATTCAGGTTTTCCGCTGAAGTACTTCGTCGTCGGCATCAGTGAGTACAGCGTAAAACACATGACGTCACGTTATCAAACTCTTGCGTGAGTGTTAATGACGTCATACAGCATCAACAAACAGTGCGACGTCACAGAGATTTTTTTGAGGTAGGTGACGTCACATCAACAGAAGTCTTCTTCAGTTTTATGAAGGCAAGGTAATCATCACACCTGACCTGCCTCAGACAAATGATAAATCAGATTCTAATCCACTCGTTTTAGGAGTACAACTCTGCCATCCACAAAACCTGTATCATACAAGATAGGCAGGCAAAGCAGGCTCGCAAGCCTTGCATGTCATTTTCACTGTGTTCAGGGATGTCTCTATCCACTTCAAAATCACACTACCGAGTCTTCACGACGTGTGAGGTTAGGCGGCGTCGATGTAATCCAAAGGCTCGCCAGCAGAATCCAGATCCTCCTCCCCCTCTCCAGGCGGCGTGAGGGACGGAGAGGGAGCGCTGGGTCTCTGGGGCAGGTCATCACGCGCGATGGGCGGAAGCTGCTTCAGAAGCACGCGGCCCACACCCTTTCGCGCTGGTCCACCCGCCATGCGATTATCTAGCGGGCGGACGGCGGCGTGGCGGGGATTCCCGAACGTTTTAGGGCCCGGGCGGACAGACACAACGGGAGTGGGGGCCATGGGAGGGTAACTGTCCATTCTCTTGTTACCTCCCCTGAGCATAGGTTGCCTCCCTTCCAACCGGAAGTGGTCTGGGTAGACGCTTTGCAGTTGTAAAGGGTCTCGTGGCCTTGCTCCTATGGCCGCCACTTCGTGGTCCAGCATCATGTCATCGTCGTCGTCGTCGATCACGCCATCGTCGTCGTCCTCCGCCTCTTCTTCCTCATCCATCACAAACTCCGCGTCGTCCTCGTCATCCTGTGATTGGCTATGACGTCGCTGTGAGTGGCTGAAGCGAGGCTGGGACGTAAAGGAGGGTTCTTGCGACAAGGACAAGGAGTGGTGGTTGGCGTGGTGAGTCGTGAAACTGGGTTCCTGCTGCGACCGTGCCTGGCTGTTCATCTGTAATGGAGAGAAAACGATACTTTGAGCACCAACGTCATAATTAGTACGTAGGATAAGTCATGATATGATAAAAGAAGAAGAAGTAGTAGGAGAAGAAGTAGTAGTAGTAGTGAAGAAGAAGAAGAAGTAGAAGAAGACGAAGAAGAAAGAGGATATGGTACAGAACTGAACAAACCCCTTGGGGTCATGAGCAATCTTGCCACTGTAGATTGTTCAAACCTATAAAGGGCAAAGTGAAAGCCACAGTTGAAAACCTGTCTTTCCTTTATAGGCAAGACAGATTCACTGCGGCAACAGTACCCCCGTTGGAGTGCCGGGTGTTTTCAGTATAAATAGTATCCCCACTTTATGGAAATTTAGTGCTTTAAATTCCCACTGTCGCTGTCTTCCTCATTTACTCTTTCCCATTCCTGCTCTGTCCTTCACTCTGCTATACTATCTTCTTCTTCGCTAGATCAATGACCTACCTTTTTTCTTGAAAACTCTTCCTGGACAAGACTCCTTGTTTGTGTATGAGGTCTGTTGGATCAGCTTGGGAGTGTTGGACGCTTTCTGCCGGGTGGTCACTAGGGCTTCCTATGATTGTACTATTTAGCACTATAGGCATTTTATATGTATGTGTTTTGTTGATGATTTATAATGATGTTTGTATTCTATTTTGTTTTTGTAACCGGGGGTTCGCGTAGTTGAGGTCAACCCTCAGCCGTCCCCCTCGTGGGATGTCTTTATTGTAAAGTGACTGGCCGGTGGAGGGCATTCAATTTTCCCACTGGGGTTGTTTCAGCAGATCTTTTATGCGGATTGGGGGTTGTCCGGTCCTGATTTGGCTCGGAAGAGTCCGCTGGACCTAAAGCAACAATAAATCAATCAGTCAATCAGAACTGAACAAAAGAGCAAGAAAGAAGGAGGAAGATACTATAAGAAGCAAGAGGAGGATCGACGTGGAGGGGTCGGGAGGGAGAGAAGGAGACAAAGAAGAGAAGTCGATGAAGTAGAAGAAGATGAAAAGACGATGACAGAGGTGATGACGAAAGGAGAAGATGCATTTAAATGACAAGAATGAATTGAAGGAACGTTGAAGTTTTACCTCTACACCCACCATTGGCGATATGGCAGACGGGGCTAACCATCCCAGGGAAGAGGAGGTAAGGGGCTACATCAACACTGAACCATCGGAGCAATCACACTGCTAAGATGGACAGTGAAAATGGCCCCTTTGTATCTTGTCCACCACGGGATTCGAACCTGGGTTCATCGGTGTCCCAGGCAAGCGCAGAAGAAGAAGAAGGTGATGATGATGATGATGATGATGATGATGATGATGATGATGATGATGATGATATTGACGACAATAATAATGACACCGACTTTGATGATGACGATGATGTTAATGGTGATGATAATGGTGCTGATGATGACGACTATGATCGATAACGACACCGCTGACGTTGATGATGATATTGATGATGACACCGCCGCCCCCGCAGATGATGATGATACCGACGACGCCGCCAATAATGATGATGAATTCGTACCTGCCCAATTCCAGGCAGCACCGCTTTCCGCTGCAGCCTCAACAATGTCGGCTCTCTCTCCAGTTGGTAGCCACGCACAAATCGTATAATCTCGTCAGTACTAGAGTCTCCTTGTCGTTGTCGCTGTCGCTGGTGATGGCGGTACATGCCGCCATCGCCGCTGTCGCTGCTGCTGCTGCTGTCAATCTGAGGGGGTGGGGGCGAAGCTCGGGGGTGCCTTGATGCGTGTCTGCGGGGACCTGAAACAGTAATGTAGTAATGAAATAATTTTAATTCGTTAATTTATTATTGAGGAAAGGAATTATATAACATAAATAGAAGGCTAGTAGCTCGATACATACATACATACATACATACATACATACATACATACATACATACATACATTCATCTAAACCTTGAAAACCATACCTTGGGGTCTTTCTCCTATAAACCCCTCCACGGCAGCGGCCGGAGTCACGTGACAGCTGTCCGGGGGAACGCGTGGGGCTATCCCCCCGTCCATGCTCCTCATTGAAACCAACAGACGTCTTAAGCGCTCCTCGCGACCATCTGTTGATCTGTCTGAAAACATACGACATAACAATAATATTAATGCTTTAATTGAGCATTCGGAGTTTATTCGTCATGGAGATTCAGTGCTGTGGGCCTTGTTACTGAGGAATGTAGCCTACACGTAGGACTACATCTCAAATCTCTTCAAACCAGCACCAGCTTGTAAACCAACTTTATTTTTAAAATTTAAAGCAACAAAGCAAGCGTAAAACACTATGTTGTCATGTCCGTAAGTGTCCTTAAATAATGCTGGAATGCGCCTAGTATCAAGGATCAGACATTTATGGAGACTGGATAGACCTCCTTTGATTTGCGCATCGTTCCGACCTTTCCTAGTTAAATCCAAGTGTTCGTTACGTCCCAGTTATCATTATCAAAAAGATTTCGCGTTCGCAAAAAAAATGACAGTGAAATATTTTTGAACACGCCAAGTTAGTGCACAAAAGTTTTTTTCGAGAGGCATTTATCAATATTTGTTTTGTGTAAATGTCAACCTGAAAACTCGTGATTATACCACATGCTATGTTCATGGTTGGTCATCCCAGTTCACACAAGCTGGAAGTCTTTCAATATCCGATCGTTGATATAGGAGCAGACAGCTTTACTATCACGCCGCCGTTACATTTTGCTTGGTTGTATATATATAGGCCACCGCCGTGAGCAACTTGTATGCTGGAAAAGCGCTTTATAAAAAACAATAAGAGCAACAGCCAAGTCTACCAGACTAAAAGCGAGCCTATAAACTGCATGAGAATAAAAATAATGTGTTCCATTTGCAATACAAGCTTTCTTCCGGGGCTGAATACATCCTGTATTGAAACTGCACTTAAATCTTAGTCCACAGTAGTACTACATAGCTGTATATGTAAGTCTTTTTTTATTTGATGATTGATTGTATAGCAGGTACAGTTCAGAAAATACCCATGCGCGAATGAATAAAACATTGATTGGTACTCTCACAATCTGTCAATCACACACACACACACGCACGCACACACACACACACACAGGCCTACGCGCGCGCGCCAGCACACACACACACACAGGCCTACGCGCGCGCGCCAGCACACACACACACACACACACACACCCACACACACACAACACGACTAATCATAAATCAGTTCAGAACACCGATTTCATGTTCGAGTTCATAGTATTCTCTCTCTCTCTCTCTCTCTCTCTCTCTCTCTCTCTCTCTCTCTCTCTCTCTCTCTCTCTCTCTCTCTCTCTGTTTCTCTCTCTCAGGACTCCTTCGGATGAGAATACAAACCGAGGTCTAGTCTATGCACACACGCATTTCATCGCAGGGACTTTTACATTACATTACATGGTTATTGCTTTAGGTCCAGCGGACTCTTCCGAGCCAAATCAGGACCAAGAAATCAAGACCACAACTTCGCTGAAAGAGGACTCGCCCCTGATCCGCATAAAAGTTCTGCCGAAACAACCATAGTGGTAACACTGAATGCACTCCACCAGCCGGTCACTTTATCGAACCTCCGCTTACAAAAACAAAATAGAATACGAACATCATTATAAAATATCAACAAAACACATACATATAAAATGCCTACATTGATAAATAATAACATCATAGGAAGCCCCAGTGATCACCTGGCAGAAGGCGTCCAATATTCCCAAGCTGATCCAACAGACCTCACACACAAATGAGTTTTGCTCCCGAAGAGTTTTCAAGAAGAAATGTAGGTGACTGGTCTGGCGAAGAAGAAGATAGTATAGTAGATTCAGGGCCGGACCTGGGAAAAGTCGAAAGGAGGGGGGGGGGGGTTACAGATTCATCGAAGGCGCGAAGCGCCGAGCCTTCTAGAAGGGTCCGGGGGCATGCCCCCCTCCCCCCCCCCCCGGAAATTTGTTTTTTCAAGGATGCAAAATGGTGCAATCTGGTGCAATCTGAACCTTGAAAAAGCCATTTGTGATGGTCTGGGACTTGGAGCTTTTTGAACAATTGAACTGACAAACTCCGGGGTACAAAAATTATCCTCTGCTCCTCCCTTAAAAAAAAAAAAAAAAAAAAAACAAACAAACAAACAAACAAACAAAAAAAACACACACAAACATTTATTTATTAGGAGAAATGTTTTGTATAGTATTATTATTCACTACTTTTTGTTGATCGTTAACGGTATAAAGCTTTATCTTGTAGTTTATGAACATCACCACCCTGCTTTCACTTTCAGTCTTGCTGCACTAGGTTCCTCGGCATTAGTACCATTTGTGAATTGAATCTTCTGGCAAAACAGTTCACTGCCTCTTTGAAGTCAATATCAACCTCCCTGTGCACTTTCAGTAAAGCAAGTCCATTGAGTCTCTGTTGCCCCATTGTAGAGCGCAAGTAGTTTTTCAGGTTGCGCAACTAACTGTTTGAACGCTCACACTCGGCAGTAGTGACAGGCTTCTTTAGCATGATGAACAGGTTGGGATAAAACTCCCTGTCACAATGTTTCAGTGCTTCTGATGCCGTGGATGGGATGATAGCTGTCGCATTCTCAGCAGCACTTCGCCATTTGCAAACCCACCGTTGGTATTCTGCATCAAGGGTAGCGTTGTATGGCAGGTCAGACTCCCACAACATTGCCAGTGTCTCCACCCCTTCTGGAACTTGCATGAAACCATCCTGGTTGTCTAATAAAGTGCTTGGCACCAGACAGAGACCATCAACTGCTAGGTCAGCATTTTTTTAACCTCGAGTCCAATTCGGTTGACAGGTGTTCCAAGAAAGGAATGGCAATGCTAATCTTGAAATATTCTTCTGGAGTGGCCGCAGGTTGGTTGTCACGGATAGTCTGTCGGGATGCTTTACGAGGAACAATAACATCAGTTGTCAAAGCATTTGCCATTTTGCTGACTTCACCCAAACAGGCAACAAACGCTGTGTCGACATCTCTTCTAATAGAAGACATGCAGTTACTGACCTCTTTGATTTCCCTGTAGGCATCGACAACATCTTTTGTCCTTTTCTGCAGCTTCACTGTCAAGGGTTTTAAGTAACGCAAACAATTGCGGACGACAACGAATGCAACGAGGAAAACATGCTGCTCAAGGTGTGGAGAAAGCCAGTTGCCTTGGTCAGTGTCTCACTGTCCCAATTGTCACTGTCTTCACACATTTGTCCCAAACAGTCGTGAACAACCAGGAAGAGAGATGTATAAACCTCCAGTGCTTCATGTTTTTCTACCCATCTTGTTCTGCACAGATCAACAAGCTTTGCCTTTGTCGTATCAGGCTGAGATGCTTCGATGGTATCTTCAAGTTTTCTTTGTCTCTTTGGAGAGTTTGAGAAAAACAGTGACAGTTCCCTCAGTGCTCCCATCATGTTCTTCACTGCAGGCAAGCCGCATGCTTTTACAAAGTGTAACTCAGGTTCGTTTATCCACGCAACCCGTTCACTCAGCAACAAGGCAGGAGTCGTCGTATGAAGTTTTCCAACTTTATTCACCGTGCATCAACAACTGCATACAATCGCTCAATCGCTTTTCACTTTCTCTTTACAACTTTTAACTTTCGTTTGAAACAGTGCGGCAATATAATAGTCTCTCTATACTCCAGAAAAAATTAGAACACTCCAGCGTGACGCACCACAACCAATCAAAATAAACTACGTCATCACTGTCTTATGTCATACAACTTTCTTCATCATAAAAGAACCTCTCAGCTTCTATTGGATCTATCTAGATCCTTCGATCGATGGTAAACAACCAACTCTAGAAAATTCTCAAATAATATCGATGAACTAAATTTATCAACATTATACCAAGCTTCTTCTAACAACAATGCAAAATCAAATCAAAGGTAAATACATTTTGTTATTGAATGTTTTGTAAAACAAAACGACCACATCTATCGAGCGCGTCCCACGTACTATTGTGCGCGTCGCAAACGTAACACAGAGGACGCCTTGATTCTCATTCATTTATTGTCGCTCAAACGGGACTACAAAACCCGAAGGTTCATGATATAACACCGTGCTCAAACAGTCCCAGGGAAACGCATAACCAATCCTTAATTTTTGTTATGGCACAGCGGTTAATTTAGGTTCTATGACAAAACTTCATTCAAATTCGTGTTTTGAATGAAATTCATGTTTTCTGTCCCTCCTTTCCCTCCCACCCACCTCTTCTCTCTCTCTGTCTCCCTCTCTCTCTCTCTCTCTCTCTCTCTCTCTCTCTCTCTCTCTCTCTTCTTCTTCTTCTTCTTCTTCTTCTTCTTCTTCTTCTTCTTCTTCTTCTTCTTCTTCTTCTTCTTCTTCTTCTTCTTCTTCTTCTTCTTCTCTCTCTCATTTCTCGATCCGAATACCCCACCTACCCCTCTTCGTCTACCTCTCTTTTTTCTTCTTCTTCTTCGACCTCCATATCCATTTCAATCATATTGCGGGAACGGGTCCTGGAATTGCTGTTTGTGAAAGCAGTTCAAACAAGCAGGATTGAATAACCAGCCCCAGTGAAGCCGGCACGACCGTAGAAACTGGAGCCCTAATGTGTTTGGCCATTTTTCGGCACACCGAGCCAATACCGTCTAAGCGACTGAAGCCACAGAAAAGGGAAATAAGTTTATAAGGCAATAAATCGTCCCGGTATTGTCTCCCTTGTCAACACTGGCTGCCGTCTCTCACTATCAGGGAGGGTTTTTTGTTTTTTTAAAAATGATTTGAAGTATACTATACATGGCTCCTGCGGTAAGCTGCATGCGTAAAAGAGTTCGAGTCCTTCGTCAAACCACAGTTTGTATTTTATCAATAATATTGAACAAGCGATTTGGCTACTGTGGTAAGTTGCTTAGTCTGACAAGCGAGTGACTCCGTTTCGATAATTATAATTATAGTGTAACAGAAGATTTTATTTTTTGTAGTCGACTTATCTTTAGACAGGAGTTCTACTCGCTCGCCTGTCGTCCCAGTAGTACGAAAAAAACCAAGTCATTGTGCCCAAATACAGGTGGTACTCTCAAATAGCCTTAATTTTGTGGGGAAAGATGGGGCAAAGCGCCAGCATGTAGTTTTAGCAGCACGTCAGTTAACAAATAAATTAATAAATGTATACAAATAAATAAGAGTTTTTTTCCGAAATACATTGTATCGAGAACATTTTTAGTTTGTTTCATTGTATCGCCTTTATTTCATCATTATAGTCTCGTCTTCTGAAATAAAATAAATAAACAAATAAATAAATAATAAATACAAGCAGTTGGTCGCACAGATCCTACACCTTCAACCAAGATTGATCTCCGTGGTAGTCATTTTGGATCTTGATTTATGAGTTTTGTCCGAATAGTGGTAACCATTCTGGAATTTGATTTTGCCTAGCTAGCTCGACGAAGGAAAACGCGGATTGGATTACGGATCATTGCCTAAAATGAATCGTGGATATTTGCGTAATAGTTACTAACAAACGTGGTTAAGACGCATTATCACAGACGCACTCAAGCACACACACGCATTAAAAGAGGTAGAATTATTTTAAAAAATTTAAACTTTTAAAACTCTTTATTAATTACTTTATTTATATATTAGGGATTGGGAGTTCAGACTAATTAAAAAGTCTAATCTTCCAATCTGTCCCATAACAAATTAACATAATCCAGAACTAACCTTTAACTTCATACCACACACACACACATTCACACACACACACCCCACTTCTCATTCCCCCCACACATAAACACACACACACACACGCACATACGAAGAAGAAGAAGAAGAAGAAGAAGAAGAAGAAGAAGAAGAAGAAGAAGAAGAACAACAACAACAACAACAACAACAACAACAGGTATACAAAAGAAACAAATATTGTATAATTAAAAATTATCGTTTTTAAAGATCGAGGTACCCATGTTTCAAAGAGAAAATCATAACAACGTTTAAAATAAATCAATGTTGAGACATTCACACGTTCTGCCTACAATTAATTTCAAACAACTGATTAACGCACAGCTGAAGACATTCTAAATAATGCGTGTAGGAGTAGTATTTCAAAAGACGGTTTGATTGGATTGAAATTCATTTTCTCCGAACAGTCAACACTGAACTGGCCTTTGGGTTCACACTTCAGTTGCGAATGTAAAATTCAATTAGACGACACTCAAAAGTTTGTAAAATTAGGCAGTAAATCCAATCTACGCGGAGGAAAGTAAAAAAAAAAAAAAAAAATAAAGAAGCTCTCATTGATTAAAGAAAGAAAAACATCTGAAAAACATAAAGAAAATAAATTTGTATGCGGAACAATGGTCCTCGTTCTATTTTTATTGTATATGTTCCTCACTCGGTTTACTGCAAGGTAGTGGCATTCCTTTTTTTTAAACATAAATTTTATTCAACAAATGAATGAACATTGAGGTTTAACGTTTACACCCACCATTGGCGATATGGCAGACGGGGATAACCATCCCAGGGAAAGAGGGGTAGGGACCTGGATCAACACTGAACCACCAGAGCAATCATACTGCTAAAATGGACAGTGAAAATGGCCACATTTTATATCGCCCACCACGGGATTCAAACCTGGGTCATCGGTGTGCCAGGCGAACGCTCTACCACTTGAGCTACGGCGGTGGGACAAATATTCAACAAACAAACCAGACATTAATACAAAAGGCAAAACATCAGGGCGCACAAAAGCACAAAGCTTAAATGAGTCCTACCCAAATAATATTAATGTATGAAAATATCACTGGCGGACGACAGGAAACAACAACAAAACATTGATATAAATACAAAAAATACAAAAATTAATTAAAATAATAAATTTAAAAAATTAAAACAATTTTTAGCTGAAAAGAAGTTTTTTAAGGATTTTATTTGAAATCCCCTCATTTTGCAGTTGTGTTTTTTTTGTTTTTTTTTACTGGCACCAAAACCAAGTCCACTGTTTTTTATTTTATTTATTTATTACTTTTTTTGACGGCTGTCGTCTTTGGTTGTTATATAAGAAATAACGTGAAAGGGAAAAAAAATCTTCACAACAGCATCACAAGACAGTGACAAAATATGGGATGTGGGGGTCATAGTGATCTCATGCTTACGAAACTGTTTTTTTCGAGGACAAGCAAAGACGAAGCATATACAACGCAGATTTGCTGCATTTAGTTTCACCATCTCATGCAAACTGTGTGTATAGAGTGTTCGGCAACTGCAGCTTTAATGACCACTAGCCTATCATGGCCTGTCCACTGCCGCACCCCCCCCCCTCCCCGGCGTTAAGACACTCTACCCCGACCAGGCGTCTGTGAGAAGTTCGCATTATTGTTCTATCAGGTCTTCGAGGAAAACAAAACTATAAGAGAATACAGGAGAAGACATGACAATTGAAATTAGGGAGAAAATCTATTTATTATACTTAAAAAAATATTTTATATAATGCACCCACCCCAGCTCAAAGAGTTTGTCAAGGCCTTGACAGTTATCAGGGCCGATCTCCAGCCTTCGAAGAGACCAACTGTCACTACATCGAGTCCTGAAGGTCTAACTTTGTAGTGTTTGTAAAGGGTTAATTCCTTTTTGTTATTTCTGTACCGGGATTTAAAATGTGTTGGTTTAAACACTATCATATCCTATCCCATAACTCGGAGGTTGTAGGGGCACCACAGATGACCGTTTAACCAGCGTACTCCACCTTTCCCTGTTTTCAGCAACCCTGATTGTTTCGCTCAGTGTCAAACCAGTCCATTCTCGATGCTGTCCTCCCACCTCTTTTTCGGTCTCCCTCTTCTTCTACCTCCTTGCACTGTGCCTTGCAGGATGGTCTTTGCAAGACCTGATGATCTGGTGACGTGGCCATACCATCGGAGTTTCCGTTTTTTCACCACTGTGAGCAGGTCAACGTGTTGTCCAATGGCTTGTGTGATGGTCTGTCGGACTTCGTCGTTGGTGATGTACGTGCTGGGTATAGGAAATGCCCAGAAGTTTTCTGTACCACCTCATCTCCATGCTTTGTATTCTTCGTTAGAGATTCGCTGTGAGGGTCCATGTTTCGCAAGCATATAGGAAGATGGAGATGACAAGGGAGCGCAGCAGCCTTACCTTGGAATGTAGACTGATGGTCATGTCTTTCCAAATTGGCTTCAACCTCGCCAGGTTTAAACACAATTTTGTTTTATTATTATTATTATTGTTATTATTATTATTATTATTATTATTATTATTATTATTATTATTATTATTATTAACGAAACAAGCAAAAAAAACGTGAAAAAACATCAAGAGCACACAAAAGCAGCGTATAAAATGCTACCCATTTGACAAATTATAACAATAAAATGTCTAGCGCACAGGAACAAGTTTTTAAAAAAAATTAAAAAGAAATATATGAATTAATATTCTCGAAAGATAACAAACAATTACATTGTAAGAGACAAGAAAGACAACAACATCGACGGGGAAGGAGTAGGGATGAAGGAATGGAGGCGGGGGGGGGGGGGGGTGAAGGGGGGAGGAGACAGGAAATCTCAACGAACTACGCGTCAAACGAGAAACGGAAACATGTACCCAAGTAGGCTGTACACTTTAATGGACTTATTCACACTTTTCTGCTATCCTATGCACCAACGGGAATCCCCTCTATGAAAAATACTTCCGGTTTTTTTTCTCCGCGTGTTTTAGTGAGTTATTTCCAAATATTCAAGAATAACAACATGTGTCACTGGCCACCTGTATCGTACCCTCACATATTTTTATTTTTTTTGCTGCAGTTTATTATCCCTTTCTATAGCCAGTGGCGCGCCTAAACCCTACCTACCTAACATTATTTGTGAATTTTTGAAAAATATTCGGAAAAACATAACGCCCAGATGCTGGCTCGAACCCACACCTGTCAGGCGACATTGGTTTCTGGCTTGTGGACAAGGCAAGTTAGTCCCGCCTTAGCCCACTTGGCCACAACGCTAGCCTAACATAGTCAGTAAACCGGAACTTGGTTTCATATAACCTCGTTTTAATTTATAATGGCGATACCCACGAGTTTTTATGAGAGGTGCCGGAAAGTTGTGAATTGTTATTTATTTAATAACTTTTATATAGCGCTGTTTTGCAGCCCAAGAGCTGCTCAAGGCGTTGGCCGAGACAGGATCTAACGCCAGCCGCACGAGGCGCCCACTTGCAGCCGTTGGCTGCATAGTTTGGGATTAGGGGAGAAGGGACTTAGCGCGTGCTGGGTGTATTGGTGTAACCGGCATTCACCCGTCTAGGACATGAGCGTCAGGATCTTTTAAAGTCCATGCGATGGATTGCTTGGCGTGCACAGACAAGACCTCGTTTTTTTTAATACTTTCGTCCGAAGAAGTAACTTTACAGATGTATAAAACTGTCGATTGATAATGTAAATGGCTGAGGTCATCTAAAACAATAAGAATATACAAATCAGTCTACGAAACAACAACAACAACAACCCACAAAAGAAACCAATGCTACGTGCAAGTCAAATCAAAATGTTTTAGTGCAATGGTCATCTGAGCTGGAGTTATGTCCCTTCGCTTTGTGTGTTGCATCCCGCAGTTACAATACAGGGTCGAACTTTGACAGGACAGGATGATCTCCCGGCCTATGGCGCCGCAAGGTTCATTCACGTTAAAAAGCAATACAACGAAGTGTCGAACGGTTAACATTGTTTTATACTTTGCTGGAATATTATTCAAC
This sequence comes from Oncomelania hupensis, assembly GCA_036898135.1. Classification (NCBI taxonomy): domain Eukaryota; kingdom Metazoa; phylum Mollusca; class Gastropoda; order Littorinimorpha; family Pomatiopsidae; genus Oncomelania; species Oncomelania hupensis. The sequence continues at coordinate 77,179,510 of CM072513.1, forward strand.
GGATAACGCGGGGTTTAATTTCTTGCAGACGGTGAAGCGGCTGACAAGTGTTAAACAGCCCAAAGTCTCCACTATCCAAAGCAAGTCTGGCATTTGCCTTACAGAAGAACAAGAAGTCTTGGACAGATGGACAGAGTACTGCTCTGACCTTTACAACCATACACCAAATGGAGACCCATCAGTTCTAGCATGTCCCGAGAGCAGAGAAGAAGAAGAAATCCTCCCAATTCTCCGGGAAGAAGTTGAGGCAGCAGTGCAATCGCTGAAGAAAGGGAAGTCAGCGGGAGTGGACAACATACCAGCGGAACTGCTACAAGCAGGAGGAGAAGCGATGACTGATGCTCTCACCATTATCTGTAACAAGATCTGGCAGAGTGGGGAATGGCCTACACCATGGACCCAGTCGCTTGTCATCACTCTTCCCAAAAAAGGTAACCTTCAGGAGTGTGAAAATTACCGCACCATCAGCCTCATCAGCCATCCCAGCAAGGTCCTCCTGAAAATAATACTCAACAGGTTGAAACCACAAGCTGAACAAATCATAGCTGAAGAACAAGCAGGATTCATGGCAGGGCGAAGTACCACTGAACAGATTTTCAACCTCAGAATAATCTGTGAGAAATACCTACAGCACCAACAACATCTATATCATGTGTTCATAGACTTCAAGAAGGCATTTGACCGAGTCTGGCATGCAGCTCTATGGGCAACCATGAAAGTTTACAACATCAGCCCTAAAATTATAGAAGTCATCAAAAGCCTGTATGACAAGGCTACCAGTGCAGTCCTCCATAACAGCGTCATCGGGAACTGGTTCAGAACAACAATCGGTGTGCGTCAAGGATGCCTACTCTCTCCAACACTCTTCAACATCTTCCTAGAGCGCATCATGTCAGATGCTCTTGCAGATCACGAAGGCACAGTCAGCATAGGGGGCAGAGCAATCTCCAATCTTCGTTTTGCGGATGATATTGATGGATTGGCTGGAGAGGAACAAGAACTTGAACAGCTTGTACAGAGGCTTGACACCACCTCCAGAGCTTATGGAATGGAAATAAGTGCAGAGAAGACCAAAATGATGACCAACAACACCAATGGCATCAACACGGACATCAAAGTACAAGGCCAATCCCTCAACACAGTGCACAGCTTCAAATATTTAGGAGCCATTGTGTCAGACAATGGGTCTCGACAGGAAGTCCTCTCCAGGATCGCACAAACAACTGCTGCCCTGACAAGGTTGAAGCCCATTTGGAAAGACAGAACCATCAGTCTACATTCCAAAGTAAGACTGCTGCGCTCTCTGGTCATCTCCATCTTCCTATATGCTTGCGAAGCATGGACCCTCACAGCAGATCTCCAACGAAGAATACAAAGCATGGAGATGAGGTGCTACAGAAGACTTCTGTGCATTTCCTATACCCAACACATCACCAACATTGAAGTCCGACAGACCATCACACAAGCCATTGGACAACACGATGACCTGCTCACAGTGGTGAAGAAACGGAAACTCCGATGGTATGGCCACGTCACCAGATCATCAGGCCTTGCAAAGACCATTCTGCAAGGCACAGTGCAAGGAGGTAGAAGAAGGGGGAGACCGAAAAAGAGGTGGGAGGACAACATTCGAGAATGGACTGGTTTGACACTGAGCGAAGCCATGAGGGCTGCTGAGGACAGAGAAAGATGGAGTATGCTGGTTAAGCGATCATCTGTGGTGCCCCTACGACCTTCGGGTTATGGGACAGGATAGGCAGGATAGACCACCCTGCCCCACCCCTCCACCCCTCCACCCCACACACCCCTACCCCACCCACCCCCTGTCCAGTCTGGTTTTGGACTAATGGGTAGATAAGTGCCCGTGGCCAGCTATGAGAACCATCGACATTAGTGGTCATCGTTCCAGTGACGTCAGCAAATGACGTCAGAGGTCAAAGGTCATTGGAGAACGACTGTGGATTTTGAGCTTTTTCCTTTTGATCCATAAGATATAAGACATACGATATAAAACATAACACTTTAGCCGTATATTACAGAATTTGCGTGTGGCTTGACAACAATCCAATTGTATTCAATTCAATAAATCTGTGTTATTTATTACAGGACTAGTATACGACCTTTTATGTCGCAATGAAAAATATAATTACAGTCCTAAATGCAAATGACAAGAGTATAACTTGGCTATAAAACGATATAAACAGGATAAAACAAAACTGTTGCGACGAGACTACAAAAATGTTTGCTCACAACTAGCGTCCCCAGCATTCAATTTACGTCCCATTCAATTAATAATAATAGTAATAATAATAATAATAATAATAATAATAATAATAATAATAATAATAATAATAATAATAATAATAATAATAATAATAATAATAATGATGATGATGATCATGATGATGATGATGATGATGATGATGATGATGATGATGATGTTGATGATGATGATAATAATATAAGTTGCATAGCGCACAACCAAATTTATAGTTTACTCCAAGCGCTCAGTCACATGCTTTTCACACGGACTCAAAATCAACAGCAATAACGGGAATGGGAAGGGGGGAGAGGAGTACAAATAACCACAACATAGTGTCACGAATTGGCTAGTTTAAACTCTGCCTATCGACTATTTAGCATTGTGTAGCCTTTGTAACAGTAGAGAGTTAGTACAGTACACAGTAGCAATTAAATTACAGCACACCGCGAGCCTGAGCCACACACACAGCGCAGTGACGTCAGCACTTGAGTTTTGAATATGAACATTTTACCCAATGAGAGCTTACGCAAAGCGGTTCGAGCCAGTTTGACTGGGTCCGAGCCTAACACATTTTTGGTCAGTTGGGAGTAATACACCGAAGTGTTAACAGCTAGAAAGCTGGCAGAGAAATCTCTCTACACTTAGACCAGGAAGCAGGACTTAGGAATCGTAGAATTCTATCAAGTCACACGGGCCTGAACTTGTCAAACAGGTAAATGAACACCCTTCTGTTTCATCGTGATATATGTGTAGTATTGTTGAAATTATGTTTGAAGAATTTGCTATGCATAAATGTGAATTGTTAATCCGAATTTGCGTGACCATGTGGAAGAGCCTACCACGAGGCGAAACACGACCGGTTACGCCGCCATGTTGCATACCATACGGAACCACTGTTGTTTAACTTATATGTATGTTTGCAGACCAGTGGCTGTACCACTGAATGTTTATAATATTATTAATTCTGTATGTGTATAGTTAGCCACGTTTGATATTTATGTATGTATAGGAATTTAGAGTGAGATTCCAGTGGAACCCGGAAGTAGCAGAATGTTCGTCGCTTATGTATAGAGATGTGGAGCTATCACTGAGGGCTACTTGGCTTTCAGTGAGACGCTCTGCACAAACCGATTATTCAGGGTTGTGCAGAATTTCGTCTCTTATATTACAGACGGGCAGGCGAGCTATCCCGAGCTATCCCGAGCTATCCTGTGATTTATTTATTTATTTAATTTAACGTCTATTCACATTTGTGATATTAGACAACATATTAAATTAGAAACAGATTAACTTAAAATTAAAATAAAGGAGATAATATGTTAATATGAACAACAATTAATATAACGACATAATTATATAAAAGAAATCTATTGCTGTTGCTTGTTTATGATGTACGAATGAATAAGAAAGCAATATGACAACATATATGCTTATTGCAATCATCGCGGAGAATGCATGTTAAAATATATTAATTGCGAAATACTTACAAATTAATCTATGAATAAAACATAAGTAATGAAAAATATAACTATTTAACCTAATTCTTTGAACATAAACTTTTTTGATGAAACCGCTGTTAAAACTTAAATTAGAACTCTACGGATCGTTTTAAATAATCAGTATATTTTATAAATTTAATTTCAATGATAAATGGAAAACATGTGAATGATTACCATCTTGAAAATGACATCTTCATTATAACTTATGCCTTTTTTAATTGACGTAGAAGTTGTCTTTTGTAATCAAATCTTTTTTTTTACCTCATACTTTGCATACAATTGACAATCATGCCTTTTAAGCGTTTGGTGATGACAAGCGCATGATTCCATTATTATTATTATTATTATTATTATTATTATTATTATTATTATTATTATTATTATTATTGTTGTTGTTGTTGTTGTTGTTATTATTATTATAAGAATTGACCAATTGGAGAATATATTAGTGCTTTAGATATATTGACATATGATTTTAAATCTAAGTCTTGAATGCTATTTAATTTATCATAACTGCTAGGTAAATATTTCTTTATATCTTTACAATGTAATATTAAGTGTGGGATGGTTATATTTTCATTACAAATGCAAGTAATATTTTTACAAAATTTTGTTTTCCAAGAATTTAAATATAATCTAAATGCTAAACTAGAAATATGTCTAGGGACTCCTGATATACTAATTAAACAGGAATCTGAAATTTCTTTTTTAGTAATATTATTAATTATACAGTACATTTCTTTAACTGATAATCTAATATCAATTTTCATAGCATTAATATTTTTTGCTCCCTGTTTTGCTGCTCTATCTGCTACATCATTATGTATTATTCCGCAATGTGATGGCAACCAACAAAAATTTATATTTATTCCTATGCTTTTCAAAGAGTGAATGAGATGTTTTATTTCAAATATTATATCATATCTGTCATGATTTTTATTAGAATTTAATGCATATAATACCGATTTTGAATCAACACATATGAGAATACCATACAAAGCAAGTGGTGTATTAATTAATGTTTGAAGAGACATTAATACAGCCACCAGCTCTGCAGTGAATACTGAATGATTTTTACCCAAGTAAAAAGATTTTATAATTTTAAGGTCTGGAATTACAAATCCTGCTCCTGTATCTCCTGAAGAAATTACAGACCCATCTGTATAAACTTTTAAATGTCTATAATAATGTTCATTTATATGTTCTCGGGCCTCTGTAGCTATTAAATAAGGATCTTCATGTTTCTTAAAATTAGTATAATTAATATCATATTGTGCGCTTTCCATTTCCCATATGGGATATGGAGCATTAATGATTTTTGGCGCAACTTGTTGTGGTAAAATATTTGCATCATTAAAAATATCCTGAGTATATGTTGAAATTGTTTGTAATGAAATTACATCTTTTGTTCTCTTTGGAAAATCAATTTCAGATCTAGTATTTAGATCCTCTTGCATATTATTTTCTACTGCATGACTTCTAATTAAATATTTTGCGCATGCAAGTTTTCTATAATCTCCTAAAGATAAAACACCTGCTGCTGCATACGCATCTGTAGTTTTAGTATGAATCGGTACACCAAGTGCTATTTTTATAATCTTACTATCTAAACTTTGTAATTTGTTCAATTACGTTTTATGTGCAGAAAAGAATGCTTCTTGACCAAAGGATAGTTGAGATCTCACAAGAGTACAAGCTAAATTAATTAACATTTTTGTATCTTGACCCCATGATTTTTTACTTATTACTCTAATAAGATAAAAACTTTTCATCGCCTTTTGTATTAAATAATTGATGTGTCTTTTCCAATTTAATTTTCGTGTGAAATATACACCTAAAAATTTAACTTCTTCTACATATTTAAGTTCTTGTGTTTCAATATAAAATTTAGGAAATATTTTTGGATTTTGACCATTATTAAACAGTAACATGTTTGTCTTTTCACTAGATAATTCAAGGCCATTATTATTCATAAAAAGGCAAATGTTATTTAGTTCTAATTGATATACATTTTGTATATGTTTAATTTCATATAAAGAAGATCTTTTCCTCAAAGATACGTTAGTCCATATTGCGATATCATCTGCATACTGAACAATGTGTATATTTTTACTTAAATATTTTGGTAAATCATGAATAAGCAGATTAAATAATATAGGTGATATAATCGAGCCTTGTGGAATTCCCATATTTATAAAATGTTTGTTTGAATAAGAATTTCCAACTTTTACAATCATGTTTCTTCCTGTAAGGAATGTTTTAATATATTGATATATGTGGCCTGATAATCCTATGTTTCTAAGCTTATACAATAATCGTTTGTGCCATACTCGATCGTATGCTTTTCGTATATCAAAAAAGGTTGCTAGTAAACTCTTTCTTTTAGCAAATTGCTTCTTAATATGTGTAGAGAGTTTAACAATGTGATCTACTACAGATCTGCCTTTCTGAAAACCTGCCTGATTAATAGGTATGACATTGTGTTTATTGCAGTAATATGACAGCCTATTGAGAATAATCTTTTCCATTAATTTACTAACATGCGAAGTAAGAGCAATTGGTCTATAATTTGCTGAGTCTCTACGTGATTTTCCACTTTTTAATATAGGTATAATTATAGAAGTTTTCCAAATATTTGGCAGATTTCCTGTTTCCCAGCATTTTTGTATGATTTTATGTAAATAGTTTAACCACATGTCTGGAAGATGTTGTAAAAGTGTATAAGAAATCCCGTCACATCCTACAGCAGATTTTTTATTTCCCAAAATTTGTAGCGCTTCTTTAATTTCTGTGAGAGAAATGTCTGCATTAATTACAATGTTATTGAGTTGATCTTCAGGATCTTTATACATATCTGAATTTTCAGCTGTTTCTCTAAATTTAATATTTTTATCTGTTAAATTATGACTGTTACTTTCATTGGAAAACATTTTAGCAAACACTTCAGCTTTACCTTTGCATGAAATGAATTCTTTGTGTTCAACTTTAATTGGACATTGAGGAAGTTGAAAGCCAGTTTTCATTTGTGAAACTTTTTTCCAGATTTTTGAAATGTTATTGTTTTCTGTTATTTCATTATTGCAAAATTTTGTCCAGTATTGTTTTTTTTCTAATGCAATAATTTTATTGCAAGCTATTTTAGCCTTTTTCATAATTTGAAAATCTATTTCTGATTTACTTTTACACCATTTTTTATATGTGCTTTTTTTATTTTGTACTGCCTTCTCACATTCTTGGTTCCACCAAAGATTTCCTTTATGTTTATTATTTTTATGTTTCTTGATGATAGGAATTGATCCTTTGGCTGCAAAGATGATTGTTTCATTAAATTTTGTAAACATTTTTTCAATATCATCGTCTTTCATGAAATCATTTTCAGAATTTAATAGAAGTGATTGAAATGTTTCCCAGTCTGCACGACCATATGAAAATGTAGGAATATCATCTTCATTCTCATCTACTTCAGGTTTTTCATTTAAAGTTATCATTATTGGTAAATGATCACTACCAAGCGAGTCTTGACCTATATCCCAAATACAGTCATCTGCCAATTCAGGTGAAATTAATGTTAAATCAATAGCATAAGATTTTTGATTAAAACAGTCAGGAATCCTAGTTGGTCTTCCATCATTTAAAAGAACAAGATTAGAATTTATAATATTGTCTGTAAATTTTATATTAGTATTATGATCACAGTCTGAGTCCCACACTGGAGAATGAGAGTTGAAGTCTCCTGTAATTATCCATAGTTCATTATTATTAATATTGGTTAACCAGTCACAATTGGTTTCCTTTGGTCCTTTGGGGATATATGCACACACGATGTTGATATGAAGAGTATTATTGATTTTAATTTTTATCATAGAAGAAAAAGTATCTTTGCCATCATTTGACTCAACTGGAGGTTTGCACGATGTATATTCTAAATCATTTCGGACATATATTGCCGTTTGTATTTTCATATTATTTTTAACAAATGGTGTGACTGGAGGAAAATAATATCCATCTATCTTTGGTAATTTATTTCTATTTACTTTTAATGATTGTAATGATAAAACGTGATAAGAATGTAAAGTCAAATGCTGATTAAGATATATCATGTTTGCATGAATTGAACGGCAATTCCATTGCAAGACACTAAATCCACTTTTCATTTCAGAGTATCTAAAGTGAAATAGGTACTGTGCTAATATTCATTTCATCAATTTAGCGGACAGCCCACAGTCAAAGTTTTACTGGAGAATACGCAGTAGACATTTGGACAAAACATCCAATCCTTTCGCATTTGGATGTGTACAATCTCGGTACAATGATCTTATTGCTGCTCCGGATTTAGTGAGGAAACCTGAATCATTGTCAAGGAATTCCGCACCACACCTTTTACAGGCCATACTCAGTGCATCATTTGATGCATCGACCTTTCTTCTTAGAGGACCTCTAGGAGGGATGATTGCAGAGCAGTGAATGACTGCCTTGGGAAATGTTGTTTTAACATTTCGAATCAATTTCATCCAATTTTTCATTGTAACGTTTCTGGTTTTGCAGTTGTTGATTCCAACATGAATAATGCATCGTTCTATAATCTCATTTCGTTCCATAGTGTGAATCCAACTGCTTACATCTTCCAGTGTGATACCCGGAACATAGATAATTTGAGTGTTCTTGTTTTTGTCCGTTATTTTCTCTTCTTTCAGTCCCTTGATTGTCGAGTCGCCTATGACCAGATTTAGCGAGTCATTTGCAACCTTGCAGGTTTGTAGTTGTTCAGATGGTGTATGATTTGTTGTTTCCCCTACATCTGCAATGGGAATGGTTTCGATGTGGCACTTCAACTTTAATGTTTCCTCAATTTTGTTCTTTTCACGGACTCTAGGAAGTTCAAAGACTGCTCGTATTTTCTCTCTGGTTTCATCTTTCAAGATTGGATTCTTTTGTACCTGTGAGCCTATGTATGTCATTCTGTATATGTCCTCCAAATTTTGTTTCAGGTCTTCTTGACTATTGCTGTTGATGATCGGAATCACGGTGGTTCGAACAAAGTTATCAAAAGTTGGTGGTTGGAAAGGAACCTTCGATGCAATGCTTGCATACGTTTCTTTGCATACTTCATGATTCTTTGTTTTTGTAACTTTGTTGATGTCACGAACTGGCTAGTATTAACTCTGCTTATTTTAATATTTAGCTTGGTTAGTATATATAATATTAGAATTTCAAAGTTAGGAGCAGACGATGAAAGTAATCAAGCGTAGCGGTAGCATACTGCCGATCATACACACAGTGATAGTTGACGCTGGCTGAGGCCATGACATCATCGTAATTACGAGAGTCGTAAACATTTTAACCAATGGGAGCTTACGCAAAGCGGTTCGAGCCAGTTTGACTGGGTCCAAACCTAGCTTATCTTTGGTCAGTTGGGAGTAATACACCGAAGTGTTAACAGCTAGAAAGCTGGCAGAGAAATCTCTCTACACTTAGACCAGGAAGCAGGACTTAGGAATCGTAGAATTCTATCAAGTCACACGGGCCTGAACTTGTCAAACAGGTAAATGAACACCCTTCTGTTTCATCGTGATATATGTGTAGTATTGTTGAAATTATGTTTGAAGAATTTGCTATGCATAAATGTGAATTGTTAATCCGAATTTGCGTGACCATGTGGAAGAGCCTACCACGAGGCGAAACACGACCGGTTACGCCGCCATGTTGCATACCATACGGAACCACTGTTGTTTAACTTATATGTATGTTTGCAGACCAGTGGCTGTACCACTGAATGTTTATAATATTATTAATTCTGTATGTGTATAGTTAGCCACGTTTGATATTTATGTATGTATAGGAATTTAGAGTGAGATTCCAGTGGAACCCGGAAGTAGCAGAATGTTCGTCGCTTATGTATAGAGATGTGGAGCTATCACTGAGGGCTACTTGGCTTTCAGTGAGACGCTCTGCACAAACCGATTATTCAGGGTTGTGCAGAATTTCGTCTCTTATATTACAGACGGGCAGGCGAGCTATCCCGAGCTATCCCGAGCTATCCTGTGAACCCCACTCCACAGAAACAAGTTGGTTGAGGAACCTCTACCGCACAAGACGGAAGGAGCTACCCGACGAAACACCCTGTCAGACCCCACAGCGTGGCAAGGGAACCCAACTACACAACGACACAGGTGGACCAGAAGCTACCTCACAGAAGGACTTCGAACACCCCACACATGAGTTAAGTGCATAAGGCGAAGGTGCACTTAAACTGATCATAACAGGACCACAGTAGTCCAACTCTTCAGAAACTGTAAAACGGACCACAGTAGTCCAAATCTACATAAACTTATAGCAAAGTGCCCGAGGAAGATATAACAGCTACCTAGACTATCAGCGATCGAACTATTAGCATTGAAAGAGACTTTTTAAGTTAGATTAGTACTTAGAGAATCGTGTATAGAGTAGATGAAATAAATGTGTGATTTTAACTGTTATCAAGTGGCTGGACTACATATGATTCATAGCCGTGTGAAAGCTAGTGTGACAGTAATCTTTTACCATTTTTCTATCTATTTCTGTACCCCAACCTTAACACAGAACGAGCTAAACAAATAAATTTATTAAAGTAATTCATAGGGTGACTTACTAGCAGTTCCCACCGAATAAACGTGAGGGTCCATAATTCCATTGTGCAGAGCCCATAAACCCCACGTGACACTTTAATTGGCGAGCCTGGCCAGGATCTGTGTATAATAGGAAGGGTATAACACTGATCAGTTTTGGTGCACTATTCTTTAGTTAAAAACTTGTTTGCTTCAAATATTTTTGTGTCTGTAGGTTGCATTGTTCTTTTGCAGGTTTTGCTTAAGTAACTGTTGTATGCCATTTGACTCTTGTTTTATTCTATTATTGATTACGAATTTGATTGTCTTTTCATTGTTTTTATTGAATTGCAATATTGCTAGTGTTTTGGTATTCCACGTGATTCAGAGGTTGTTCATAGACACTTTTGACAATGTCGGACCCAGTGGCCTTGAGATTGCGCTTCAAGGAATTAGGGGAAGCTTTACACTTAGCAGGGGGAGACCTAATTGCGTATATCAATGCAGAGGTAGAGAAACAGGAGGCTAAGGCAGAGAGAGCAGCAGAGAGGGAGGCGAAGAAACTAGCCTTAGAAGCAGAGCAAAAGAAATTAGAATTAGAAGCAGAACAGAAGAAACTGGCATTAGAAGCAGAGCAGAAGAAGGTAGCAGCAGAGAGAGAAGCAGAAATTAGGAGGTGGGATTATGAGCGGGCAGAAAAAGAAAAAGAGCGAGCAGAAAAAGAAAAAGAGCGGGCAGAAAAAGAAAAAGAGAGGGAAGAAAAGGAAAAAGAAAGACAGCATGAGTTAGAGCTAAGAAGATGGGGATCAGGAGCTTCAAGTTCTTCCTCAACCCCTTCCCACTCAGATCAGCTAGAGGTAGCATCCAACCCTGTACAAGGAATGTCATTTCCACTGGGAACATTCAATGAGAGAGAAGAAGGTCTAGATCTCTATCTGACTAGGTTTGAGCGCCTAGCAACAGAGTATAAACTAGATCCCACTCATTGGTCTTTCAAGCTTAGTCAAGGACTTAGAGGAAAGGCTTATGACATCTACAGTAAGCTACCGACTGACAGAGTGACTGACTATCACAAAGTAAAAGAGGCACTCCTAACGGGATTCGAACTGACAGGAGAATGCTACCGGCAAAAGTTCCGCACCAATCGGAGAGTGAAAGGAGAGAGCTATGCGCAGTTCGCGGATCGGTTGTCCACAACGCTGGATAAGTGGATTAGCCAGTCAGCCACGGCTAAGACGTATGATGGACTGACAGAACTGTTAGTATGGGAACAGCTACGGGAAACCATGACCCCCGAGCTGAGAACCTTCTCAGTAGAGCAGGGCGCGGAAAGACTAGAAGATCTGGTCAAGGTCGCAGATAGGTACGTGGCCGCACACGGAGAAGCCAAGAGCTTCAGGCGAGACCTAAAGCCTAACGGGAAAGAGGCACAGAAACGAAGCCCTAACCGAGAAGAGCGCACCGCGAATAAGCCGAATATCCCCAGACCTGGGCAAAATAAAGGACCCAACACGGAATTCGGGAAAAGAGGTCCCGCAGAACAGAGACGGTATTGTTCGTTCTGCAACAGAAACAATCACTCCACCGCAGAATGTTTCAAGTTGGCCGCACAACGTAGGGAAGAGCGCGAAAGCCGGCCAGCGCACAGAGTTCTAACTCAAAGTAGCGGTAATAAGCCACACACGATCGGAGATCACCCATCGGTGACAGACACGGTCAAGGTCAACGGAAAAGAAGCGAACTGTCTGTATGACACAGGTCTATCATACGACGCGATAGTCAGCGAGTCTCTTGTATCGCGCGCGGACTTGACAGACAAGACAGTCGACTTACAAGGAGCAGACTTGACGAAACCGACGACTACTTGCCCAATAGCTTGGATCGAAGTAGAGAGTAGGTACGTCACAGGACGAATCCAAGCAGCTGTTTTACAGAAACCCCTGTATGATCTAGTGCTAGGTTGTAGGTATGTGTTCTTAGGCACGCCCCCAAAAACTGTAGAGATAGCTGCAGTGCAAACCAGGGCCCAAGCTAAAACCCAACCACCCCAGCCCGAGTTCGCTCCGAATCCAGGACTCGAAGAGATCAAAACAGCACAGAAAGAAGACACCTCGATAGCGAAGTGCTTCCAGAAGCTACCCAAGGCGCACACACCCCCGCACAAGGGAGACTTCTACATGGAACAGGGAGTTCTACATCGACAAGGAGATGGAGATCACACCCAACTAGTACTACCAGCCACCCTTCGAGCCCAAGTACTAGAATTAGGCCACAGCATGCCACTCAGCGGACACATGGGAATTGGAGCCACAGTGCAGAGAATCAGCGCACACTACTATTGGCCAGGAATCACGGAGGATGTCAAGCGCTACGTGAAATCTTGCCACCAATGTCAACGATATTCCCCGCGACATCACACCGTACCAGTTACCTTAGGACCATCAGTAGTAGTCGGCGTGCCATTCCAGCAAGTCTCAGTAGACATAGTAGGACCACTGCCCATGACCAAGAAGCGGAACAGATTTCTACTCACACTCGTCGACGCATGTACGATGTGGTGCGAAGCAGTCCCGTTGCCAGCGATCGACACCAAGAAGATTGCAGATGCACTCATCGCCATCTTTACCAGAGTCGGATTCCCGGACAGCATTAGAACGGACAACGGATCTCAGTTCACCGGCCGCCTGATGCAAGACGTGTTCGAGTTGATACAAGTCCATCACATTCGCACACCACCATACCACCCCGCCAGCAACGGACAAGTAGAAAGACTGAATGGAACCCTTCTCACCATACTCAGGAAAGTCGCCGACGACAATCCAGAAGCGTGGGACACCTACGTGAATGCGGCACTGTTCGCATACCGAGAAACGCCCCATGCAGCCACAGGCTACACCCCGTCAACATTGCTATTCGGCAGACCTCTAGCAGGACCGCTAGAAGCCCTACGCAGAAGTTGGACGGAAGCCAAGATAGACGACACACCCAGAGGTGCCACCAAGTACGTCGCAGACCTGCAGGAAACCCTCAAAGCAACGTGGAAGAAAGCTGGTGAAGCACTGAAGAAGGCAAGAGCCCGTCAGGCGAAGTACTACAACCGCCACGCGAAGGACAGAGAACTGCAAGTCGGCGATCAAGTGCTACTCTTACTTCCAAGTGGAACCAACAAGCTGGACATCGCTTGGAGAGGACCGTACCGGGTGACTGCCAAGAAATCCAAGACAGTCTACCAAGTAGAGGTGAACGGGAGAGCCCGATACCACCACATCAATCTCCTCAAGAAATACACGGACCGACCAGCGACCCCCAGCACTCACAACTTGTTAGCCATCGCCATCGCGGAAGAAGGAGAAAGCATGGAGACCAATGCAGTAGAGTATCCCCGGCACTCCAAAGAAACCTACAAAGACGTGATACTCAACGGAGACCTAGCCGCTAAACAGCGACAGCAAGTACTACAGGTCATTCGACAACATCAGACTGTGCTCACAGACCGACCAGGGAGGACAGACCTCGTCGAAGTAACCCTAACGGTGACCGACCCAACACCCGTCCGCCAGAAGCTCTACCCGATGCCACTGTCGCAGCAGCGAGCCATCAAGGAAGAGATAGACACCTTACTGGCAGCCGGAATCATCTCAGAGTCTACTTCACCCTACAGCGCAGGCACGGTATTGTTGCGAAAACCCAACGGAGAGCATCGACTGTGCATCGACTTCAGACTCCTGAATGCGGTAACGCAGTTCCAGCCAGAGCCACTCCCGGACCAGACAGACCTATTTGCCAAGCTACAGCGAGCGAAGTACTTCTCACGCATCGACCTCAGCAAAGGATACTACCAGATACCAGTGCAACCGCAAGTCCGAAAGTACCTAGCGTTTAGCACTATGGAAGGACACTTCGAGTTCAATGTACTTCCATTCGGACTCCACAACGCACCCAGCATCTTCAGCGCCATGATGCGAAAACTCCTGGCACCCCTGAGCAGCGAGCACCTACATTCGTTTATGGACGACATCCTCATCGCAACACCCACGTGGGAGGAACATGTCACGCTCCTACAACAACTACTCGCCCGCCTCAGAGACACGGGATTGACGGCAAGACCCACCAAATGTCAGATTGGATTCACAGAACTAGAATTTCTGGGACACACCATCAGTCAAGGAAGCCTGCGACCGGTAGAAAAGACAGTGAAACGCCTACTCGACGCTCCTAGGCCCAAGACAAAGAAGGAAGTGCAGTCATTTCTAGGACTCTGCGGCTTCTACCAGAAGTTCATCCCCAACTACAACAGCATCGCCGTACCTCTGACAAATGGAACCCGGAAAATCGCCCCGGACAAAGTCGTATGGACAGCGGAATGCGAGACAGCATTCCAAACACTCAAGGACAGAATGACATCGGCGCCAGTACTCCACCTACCCGATTTGACTCAGCCATTCGTTCTTCGCACCGACGCAAGCGACTTAGGACTCGGAGCAGTACTGCTACAGCGCGACCCCAAGAATGCAGAGACGCTATTCCCTGTCGCCTACGCCAGCAGAAAATTGAGACCCGCCGAGACCCACTACGCCACGTCGGAGAAAGAATGCCTTGGACTAGTCTGGGCCATACAGAAGTTTCAACTCTACCTGTATGGGACCCACTTCACAGTTCAGGTGGACCATCAACCACTATCGTTCCTGGCAGCCTGCAAGTCTTTGAACTCTCGCCTGATGCGATGGGCACTCACCCTTCAGGCATACTCATTCCAAATCGAGTACATCCCCGGCAAAGAGAACCACGGAGCCGACTACCTCAGTCGCCATCTCGTGGAGGACACAGCAGCTGTCGCCCACCCAACACAACTAAGGGCCACAGCACCAGAATTCGTCCCCGCCCAGTAATACCCTGTCACTAGTGTCCATAGCTACCTGGCACAGCATTGCAGCTCAGGTAGAGCAACTTACTTAGTTTGTAAATAGGACCCTAGGATAGTGCAGCGTTAAACTAGGCACTGTAGTAGAAAAAGGTCGAATCCAGTAGTCATCGCCTTTTTTCAGTTGAGGGAGCCTGTCACGAACTGGCTAGTATTAACTCTGCTTATTTTAATATTTAGCTTGGTTAGTATATATAATATTAGAATTTCAAAGTTAGGAGCAGACGATGAAAGTAATCAAGCGTAGCGGTAGCATACTGCCGATCATACACACAGTGATAGTTGACGCTGGCTGAGGCCATGACATCATCGTAATTACGAGAGTCGTAAACATTTTAACCAATGGGAGCTTACGCAAAGCGGTTCGAGCCAGTTTGACTGGGTCCAAACCTAGCTTATCTTTGGTCAGTTGGGAGTAATACACCGAAGTGTTAACAGCTAGAAAGCTGGCAGAGAAATCTCTCTACACTTAGACCAGGAAGCAGGACTTAGGAATCGTAGAATTCTATCAAGTCACACGGGCCTGAACTTGTCAAACAGGTAAATGAACACCCTTCTGTTTCATCGTGATATATGTGTAGTATTGTTGAAATTATGTTTGAAGAATTTGCTATGCATAAATGTGAATTGTTAATCCGAATTTGCGTGACCATGTGGAAGAGCCTACCACGAGGCGAAACACGACCGGTTACGCCGCCATGTTGCATACCATACGGAACCACTGTTGTTTAACTTATATGTATGTTTGCAGACCAGTGGCTGTACCACTGAATGTTTATAATATTATTAATTCTGTATGTGTATAGTTAGCCACGTTTGATATTTATGTATGTATAGGAATTTAGAGTGAGATTCCAGTGGAACCCGGAAGTAGCAGAATGTTCGTCGCTTATGTATAGAGATGTGGAGCTATCACTGAGGGCTACTTGGCTTTCAGTGAGACGCTCTGCACAAACCGATTATTCAGGGTTGTGCAGAATTTCGTCTCTTATATTACAGACGGGCAGGCGAGCTATCCCGAGCTATCCCGAGCTATCCTGTGAACCCCACTCCACAGAAACAAGTTGGTTGAGGAACCTCTACCGCACAAGACGGAAGGAGCTACCCGACGAAACACCCTGTCAGACCCCACAGCGTGGCAAGGGAACCCAACTACACAACGACACAGGTGGACCAGAAGCTACCTCACAGAAGGACTTCGAACACCCCACACATGAGTTAAGTGCATAAGGCGAAGGTGCACTTAAACTGATCATAACAGGACCACAGTAGTCCAACTCTTCAGAAACTGTAAAACGGACCACAGTAGTCCAAATCTACATAAACTTATAGCAAAGTGCCCGAGGAAGATATAACAGCTACCTAGACTATCAGCGATCGAACTATTAGCATTGAAAGAGACTTTTTAAGTTAGATTAGTACTTAGAGAATCGTGTATAGAGTAGATGAAATAAATGTGTGATTTTAACTGTTATCAAGTGGCTGGACTACATATGATTCATAGCCGTGTGAAAGCTAGTGTGACAGTAATCTTTTACCATTTTTCTATCTATTTCTGTACCCCAACCTTAACACAGAACGAGCTAAACAAATAAATTTATTAAAGTAATTCATAGGGTGACTTACTAGCAGTTCCCACCGAATAAACGTGAGGGTCCATAATTCCATTGTGCAGAGCCCATAAACCCCACGTGACAGTTGATGGCATCTTGAAGACTCATGTACTTTTTTGATCTTTCTTTTTGAGCATTTTTCAACAGTACTTTTTTATCACAACCGTGATAAGCAGCAGAGTGTGGGCCACCGCAGTTAATACAACGCGGGGCACTGGTTGAGCATGATTTTCTATCATGATTTTCACCGCACCTGCAGCATCTCGGTTTGGCAAAGCAGTTGTTTCGAGAGTGATTTAAACGTTGACATCTGGTACATCTGATGACAGGAGGACAATAAGGAAAAATCTTGTACTCCCTGTTTCTTGTTCTCAGAATCGATGGCAATGTGTCTGTTGCGAAAACAATTCTAGTAATCTGTTGTTGTGATTTCTTGGTTTTAAAAAAAGTGAACTTTATTATATCTTTGTTGCTTTTCAATTCTTGTGGCTCAATGTGATGAAACACAATTCCTTCAGTTTTCACAGTAGGGATATAACAATGAACATGTGCGCCTCCTAGATTCGTTAATGATAGAAGTTTGTTTTGTTGATTTTGGGAAACGCACTCCACAAACAAGTCACCAGATTGTAATATTTTGACGTTTAACACACTTCCTACTACACCGATAAAAGGGAATGTTGTTGTTGGTTTTAATTTACGTAACAAAACATCACCAGTTTTTTGGTCTTTGATGATCACTTGATGTTTTTCTAGTGTTTTTTTATATTTTAGAATTATTTCTTTTTCTGGTGTTGTAACAATGTAATCTTTATTAGTTTCTCTGATGTGGTATTTCGAGTCAATGTTGTAATTTCCATATAGTGCCTGCATGTTGTGAAATAACTTGTGTCATCTTTATTATTTAAAAAAGAAAATAAATAAATAAAATATGATAATAAAATAAATAAATAAATAAATGAAAAACAAAAGTTTTGTGCGCCTATGTTACGTCATAATTAGTGAAGTGAAAAGCACGTGACAAGAATTTTGCACAAATGACGTATTTCCTCTCTGTTTTGTTTTTGTTTTTTTCCCCTTGGGTGATGTCAGTAGTAGACTATCATCACGTGTTCATGTTCCAGATGACAATAATAAAAAAAAAAAAATATTCAATCGAAGATTCAAGACATATATGACATCAACAAAAATGTAAGTAATAATAGAATGCTTAAAACATCATAGGAAATGTAAAAGAAAAATCATCCGGTTGGAATTTACACATGTGATACTTGGTTTTGCACATTCCTCGTGTTCCAGAACACTAACTGGTCTTGAAGTTGCTCAGCACCCAAACAGCCTGCATCGTTGAATTGATTCGATCCTCCAGCGAATCGGGTGCCCGTATTTGACCCTTTATTGAGTCACATGATTCGTTTAGACGAATTTAATCTAACCTTAAGTCTGTTTCTTACTATATTAAAACAGAAAATCGCACCTTTTCCAGGAGCCCAGGTTAGGATGTTGAATCTGTTTCCATGACCGGAAGTGACCTCACTATTATTACTGTTATTATTATTATTATTATTATTACATTATTATTATTACTATCCTGTGAACCCCACTCCACAGAAACAAGTTGGTTGAGGAACCTCTACCGCACAAGTCGGAACGAGCGACCCGGTAAAACTCCCTGTCAGACCCCACAGCGTGGCCAGGGAACCCAACTACACAACGACACAGGTGGACCAGAAGCTACCTCACAGAAGGACTTCGACCGCACCACCCGCCAGTTAAGTGTGTTATCCCAAGTGCACTTAAACTGATCAGAACAGGACCACAGTAGTCCAACTATTCAGAAACTCTAAAACGGACCACAGTAGTCCAAATCTACATGAGATATACTAGCGAGTGCCCGATGAAGATAGAACAGCTGCATAGACTATCAGCGATCGAACTATTAGCATTGAAAGAGACTTTTTAAGTTAGATTAGTACTTAGAGAACCTTGTATAGAGTAGAAGAAATAAATGTGTGATTTTAACTGTTATCAAAAGGCTGGACTACATATGATTCATAGCCGTGTGAAAGCTAGTGTGACAGTATTCTTTTACCTTTTTTCTATCTATTTCTGTACCCCAACCTTAACACAGAACGAGCTAAACAAATAAATTTATTAAAGTAATTCATAGGGTGACTTACTAGCAGTTCCCACCGAATAAACGTGAGGGTCCATAATTCCATTGTGCAGAGCCCATAAACCCCACGTGACACTTTAATTGGCGAGCCTGCCAGGATCTGTGTATAATAGGAATTGGGTATAAACGGATCTAAGTACAATAAAATTAGATAACAGTAGGAGTAGTAGAATAACTTAGAATAGTGGTAACATTGACTCAGTTTGGGTGCACTATTCTTTAGTTAAAAACTTTTTTGCTTCAATTATTTTTGTGTCTGTATGTTGCATTGTTCTTTTGCAGGTTTTGCTTAAGTAACTGTTGTATGCCATTTGACTCTTGTTTTATTCTATTATTGATTACGAATTTGATTGTCTTTGCATTGTTTTTATTGACTTGCAATATTGCTAGTGTTTTGGTATTCCACGTGATTCAGAGGGTGTTCATAGACACGTTTGGCAATGTCGGACCCAGTGGCCTTGAGATTGCGTTTCAAGGAATTGGGAGAAGCTTTACACTTAGCAGGGGCGGACCTAATTGCGTATATAAATGCAGAGGTAGAGAAACAGGAGGCTAAGGCAGAGAGAGCAGCAGAAAGGGAGGCGAAGAAACTAGCCTTAGAAGCAGAGCAGAAGAAACTAGCATTAGAAGCAGAACAGAAGAAACTCGAAGCAGATCAGAGAAAAGCAGAATTAGAAGCAGAGCAAAAGAAATTAGAAGCAGAGCAGAAGAAACTAGAATTAGAAGGAGAACAGAAGAAGGCAGCATTAGCAGCAGAGAGAGAAGCAGAAGTTAGGAGATGGGAGTATGAGAGGGCAGAAAAAGAAAAAGAGAGGGCAGAGAAAGAAAAAGAGAGGGAAGAAAAGGAAAAAGAAAGACAGCATGAGTTAGAGCTAAGAAGATTGGGATCAGGAGCTTCAAGTTCTTCCTCAACCCCTTCCCACTCAGATCAGCTAGAGGTAGCATCCAACCCTGTACAAGGAATGTCATTTCCACTGGGAACATTCAATGAGAGAGAAGAAGGTCTAGATCTCTATCTGACTAGGTTTGAGCGCCTAGCAACAGAGTATAAACTAGATCCCACTCATTGGTCTTTCAAGCTTAGTCAAGGACTTAGAGGAAAGGCTTATGACATCTACAGTAAGCTACCGACTGACAGAGTGACTGACTATCACAAAGTAAAAGAGGCACTCCTAACGGGATTCGAACTGACAGGAGAATGCTACCGGCAAAAGTTCCGCACCAATCGGAGAGTGAAAGGAGAGAGCTATGCGCAGTTCGCGGATCGGTTGTCCACAACGCTGGATAAGTGGATTAGCCAGTCAGCCACGGCTAAGACGTATGATGGACTGACAGAACTGTTAGTATGGGAACAGCTACGGGAAACCATGACCCCCGAGCTGAGAACCTTCTCAGTAGAGCAGGGCGCGGAAAGACTAGAAGATCTGGTCAAGGTCGCAGATAGGTACGTGGCCGCACACGGAGAAGCCAAGAGCTTCAGGCGAGACCTAAAGCCTAACGGGAAAGAGGCACAGAAACGAAGCCCTAACCGAGAAGAGCGCACCGCGAATAAGCCGAATAACCCCAGACCTGGGCAAAATAAAGGACCCAACACGGAATTCGGGAAAAGAGGTCCCGCAGAACAGAGACGGTATTGTTCGTTCTGCAACAGAAACAATCACTCCACCGCAGAATGTTTCAAGTTGGCCGCACAACGTAGGGAAGAGCGCGAAAGCCGGCCAGCGCACAGAGTTCTAACTCAAAGTAGCGGTAATAAGCCACACACGATCGGAGATCACCCATCGGTGACAGACACGGTCAAGGTCAACGGAAAAGAAGCGAACTGTCTGTATGACACAGGTCTATCATACGACGCGATAGTCAGCGAGTCTCTTGTATCGCGCGCGGACTTGACAGACAAGACAGTCGACTTACAAGGAGCAGACTTGACGAAACCGACGACTACTTGCCCAATAGCTTGGATCGAAGTAGAGAGTAGGTACGTCACAGGACGAATCCAAGCAGCTGTTTTACAGAAACCCCTGTATGATCTAGTGCTAGGTTGTAGGTATGTGTTCTTAGGCACGCCCCCAAAAACTGTAGAGATAGCTGCAGTGCAAACCAGGGCCCAAGCTAAAACCCAACCACCCCAGCCCGAGTTCGCTCCGAATCCAGGACTCGAAGAGATCAAAACAGCACAGAAAGAAGACACCTCGATAGCGAAGTGCTTCCAGAAGCTACCCAAGGCGCACACACCCCCGCACAAGGGAGACTTCTACATGGAAGAGGGAGTTCTACATCGACAAGGAGATGGAGATCACACCCAACTAGTACTACCAGCCACCCTTCGAGCCCAAGTACTAGAACTAGGCCACAGCATGCCACTCAGCGGACACATGGGAATTGGAGCCACAGTGCAGAGAATCAGCGCACACTACTATTGGCCAGGAATCACGGAGGATGTCAAGCGCTACGTGAAATCTTGCCACCAATGTCAACGATATTCCCCGCGACATCACACCGTACCAGTTACCTTAGGACCATCAGTAGTAGTCGGCGTGCCATTCCAGCAAGTCTCAGTAGACATAGTAGGACCACTGCCCATGACCAAGAAGCGGAACAGATTTCTACTCACACTCGTCGACGCATGTACGATGTGGTGCGAAGCAGTCCCGTTGCCAGCGATCGACACCAAGAAGATTGCAGATGCACTCATCGCCATCTTTACCAGAGTCGGATTCCCGGACAGCATTAGAACGGACAACGGATCTCAGTTCACCGGCCGCCTGATGCAAGACGTGTTCGAGTTGATACAAGTCCATCACATTCGCACACCACCATACCACCCCGCCAGCAACGGACAAGTAGAAAGACTGAATGGAACCCTTCTCACCATACTCAGGAAAGTCGCCGACGACAATCCAGAAGCGTGGGACACCTACGTGAATGCGGCACTGTTCGCATACCGAGAAACGCCCCATGCAGCCACAGGCTACACCCCGTCAACATTGCTATTCGGCAGACCTCTAGCAGGACCGCTAGAAGCCCTACGCAGAAGTTGGACGGAAGCCAAGATAGACGACACACCCAGAGGTGCCACCAAGTACGTCGCAGACCTGCAGGAAACCCTCAAAGCCACGTGGAAGAAAGCTGGTGAAGCACTGAAGAAGGCAAGAGCCCGTCAGGCGAAGTACTACAACCGCCACGCGAAGGACAGAGAACTGCAAGTCGGCGATCCAGTGCTACTCTTACTTCCAAGTGGAACCAACAAGCTGGACATCGCTTGGAGAGGACCGTACCGGGTGACTGCCAAGAAATCCAAGACAGTCTACCAAGTAGAGGTGAACGGGAGAGCCCGATACCACCACATCAATCTCCTCAAGAAATACACGGACCGACCAGCGACCCCCAGCACTCACAACTTGTTAGCCATCGCCATCGCGGAAGAAGGAGAAAGCATGGAGACCAATGCAGTAGAGTATCCCCTGCACTCCAAAGAAACCTACAAAGAGTGATACTCAACGGAGACCTAGCCGCTAAACAGCGACAGCAAGTACTACAGGTCATTCGACAACATCAGACTGTGCTCACAGACCGACCAGGGAGGACAGACCTCGTCGAAGTAACCCTAACGGTGACCGACCCAACACCCGTCCGCCAGAAGCTCTACCCGATGCCACTGTCGCAGCAGCGAGCCATCAAGGAAGAGATAGACACCTTACTGGCAGCCGGAATCATCTCAGAGTCTACTTCACCCTACAGCGCAGGCACGGTATTGTTGCGAAAACCCAACGGAGAGCATCGACTGTGCATCGACTTCAGACTCCGGAATGCGGTAACGCAGTTCCAGCCAGAGCCACTCCCGGACCAGACAGACCTATTTGCCAAGCTACAGCGAGCGAAGTACTTCTCACGCATCGACCTCAGCAAAGGATACTACCAGATACCAGTGCAACCGCAAGTCCGAAAGTACCTAGCGTTTAGCACTATGGAAGGACACTTCGAGTTCAATGTACTTCCATTCGGACTCCACAACGCACCCAGCATCTTCAGCGCCATGATGCGAAAACTCCTGGCACCCCTGAGCAGCGAGCACCTACATTCGTTTATGGACGACATCCTCATCGCAACACCCACGTGGGAGGAACATGTCACGCTCCTACAACAACTACTCGCCCGCCTCAGAGACACGGGATTGACGGCAAGACCCACCAAATGTCAGATTGGATTCACAGAACTAGAATTTCTGGGACACACCATCAGTCAAGGAAGCCTGCGACCGGTAGAAAAGACAGTGAAACGCCTACTCGACGCTCCTAGGCCCAAGACAAAGAAGGAAGTGCAGTCATTTCTAGGACTCTGCGGCTTCTACCAGAAGTTCATCCCCAACTACAACAGCATCGCCGTACCTCTGACAAATGGAACCCGGAAAATCGCCCCGGACAAAGTCGTATGGACAGCGGAATGCGAGACAGCATTCCAAACACTCAAGGACAGAATGACATCGGCGCCAGTACTCCACCTACCCGATTTGACTCAGCCATTCGTTCTTCGCACCGACGCAAGCGACTTAGGACTCGGAGCAGTACTGCTACAGCGCGACCCCAAGAATGCAGAGACGCTATTCCCTGTCGCCTACGCCAGCAGAAAATTGAGACCCGCCGAGACCCACTACGCCACGTCGGAGAAAGAATGCCTTGGACTAGTCTGGGCCATACAGAAGTTTCAACTCTACCTGTATGGGACCCATTTCACAGTTCAGGTGGACCACCAACCACTATCGTTCCTGGCAGCCTCCAAGTCTTTGAACTCTCGCCTGATGCGATGGGCACTCACCCTTCAGGCATACTCATTCCAACTCGAGTACATCCCCGGCAAAGAGAACCACGGAGCCGACTACCTCAGTCGCCATCTCGTGGAGGACACAGCAGCTGTCGCCCACCCAACACAACTAAGGGCCACAGCACCAGAATTCGTCCCCGCCCAGTAATACCCTGTCACTAGTGTCCATAGCTACCTGGCACAGCATTGCAGCTCAGGTAGAGCAACTTACTTAGTTTGTAAATAGGACCCTAGGATAGTGCAGTGTTAAACTAGGCTCTGTAGTAGAAAAAGGTCGAATCCAGTAGTCATCGCCTTTTTTCAGTTGAGGGAGCCTGTCACGAATTGGCTAGTTTAAACTCTGCCTATCGACTATTTAGCATTGTGTAGCCTTTGTAACAGTAGAGAGTTAGTACAGTACACAGTAGCAATTAAATTACAGCACACTGCGAGCCTGAGCCACACACACAGCGCAGTGACGTCAGCACTTGAGTTTTGAATATGAACATTTTACCCAATGAGAGCTTACGCAAAGCGGTTCGAGCCAGTTTGACTGGGTCCGAGCCTAACACATTTTTGGTCAGTTGGGAGTAATACACCGAAGTGTTAACAGCTAGAAAGCTGGCAGAGAAATCTCTCTACACTTAGACCAGGAAGCAGGACTTAGGAATCGTAGAATTCTATCAAGTCACACGGGCCTGAACTTGTCAAACAGGTAAATGAACACCCTTCTGTTTCATCGTGATATATGTGTAGTATTGTTGAAATTATGTTTGAAGAATTTGCTATGCATAAATGTGAATTGTTAATCCGAATTTGCGTGACCATGTGGAAGAGCCTACCACGAGGCGAAACACGACCGGTTACGCCGCCATGTTGCATACCATACGGAACCACTGTTGTTTAACTTATATGTATGTTTGCAGACCAGTGGCTGTACCACTGAATGTTTATAATATTATTAATTCTGTATGTGTATAGTTAGCCACGTTTGATATTTATGTATGTATAGGAATTTAGAGTGAGATTCCAGTGGAACCCGGAAGTAGCAGAATGTTCGTCGCTTATGTATAGAGATGTGGAGCTATCACTGAGGGCTACTTGGCTTTCAGTGAGACGCTCTGCACAAACCGATTATTCAGGGTTGTGCAGAATTTCGTCTCTTATATTACAGACGGGCAGGCGAGCTATCCCGAGCTATCCCGAGCTATCCTGTGAACCCCACTCCACAGAAACAAGTTGGTTGAGGAACCTCTACCGCACAAGTCGGAACGAGCGACCCGGTAAAACTCCCTGTCAGACCCCACAGCGTGGCCAGGGAACCCAACTACACAACGACACAGGTGGACCAGAAGCTACCTCACAGAAGGACTTCGACCGCACCACCCGCCAGTTAAGTGTGTTATCCCAAGTGCACTTAAACTGATCAGAACAGGACCACAGTAGTCCAACTATTCAGAAACTCTAAAACGGACCACAGTAGTCCAAATCTACATGAGATATACTAGCGAGTGCCCGATGAAGATAGAACAGCTGCATAGACTATCAGCGATCGAACTATTAGCATTGAAAGAGACTTTTTAAGTTAGATTAGTACTTAGAGAACCTTGTATAGAGTAGAAGAAATAAATGTGTGATTTTAACTGTTATCAAAAGGCTGGACTACATATGATTCATAGCCGTGTGAAAGCTAGTGTGACAGTATTCTTTTACCTTTTTTCTATCTATTTCTGTACCCCAACCTTAACACAGAACGAGCTAAACAAATAAATTTATTAAAGTAATTCATAGGGTGACTTACTAGCAGTTCCCACCGAATAAACGTGAGGGTCCATAATTCCATTGTGCAGAGCCCATAAACCCCACGTGACACATAGTACGAACAACATTCTCCCGCACTATTATTATGTACATGTACACAACAGCCCAGTAATAAACAAAGAACGTAGGAAATTAAATTAGTCATTAATCTGATCCAGCTAGACTGACAGGAATAAGGGGGTTTATTGGCGGCGTGTGAGCGAGTTGGGAGCAGGATGAGAGTAGGTTTCGGATTTGGGCCGGGCGGAGGAGTGTTTGTGTTGGGGGGGGGGGGGGGGGGAGAGGGGGAGTATGGGTAGTTCGGACGCTCAGAAGCAAGCGGAAATAGAACCCAACAACCTCCACTTTCTGGAAATTTAGTGCTTTAAATTCCCACTGTCGCTGTCTTTCTCCTTTGTTCTTTCTCATTCCTACTCTTTTCTATCAATCTACTATACTATCTTCTTCTTCGCTAGACCAGTCACCTACCTTTTTCCTTGAAAACTCTTCCAAACTCCTCATATTTTATGAGGTCTGTTGGGTCAGCTTGGGAATATTGAACGCTTTCTGCCAAATGGTCACTAAGGCTTCTTATGTTGTTATTATTTAGCTCTGTAGGCATTTTATATGTATGTGTTTTGTTGATATTTTATAATGATGTTTTGTTCTATTTTGTTTTTGTAAACGGAGGTTCAATAAAGTAGAGTATAGCCTCAGCGTCCCCTGCGTAGGATGTCTTTATTGTAAAGTGACCTGCTGGTGGAGTGCCTTCAGTGTTATCACTAGGGTTGTTTCGGCAGATCTTTTATACGGATCAGGGGTGAGTACTCTTTCAACCAAGTTGTGGTCTTGATTTTGTGGTCCTGATTCGGCTCTTTTCAGTCCGCTGGACTCTGTAACCAAAGAATAACTAACTAAGCTTTATTCGATAACTTTTAAAAGCTTAATCTAACTCTTTCAGTTTCTGAATTATAGCACAGAGTGAAAAATATTGGGTTTTCACATTTTCCAATCACGCAAATTTAAAGGTAAATAAAAATGTCAAATCGAATGAGGGTGGAGGTTTTGGACACTCAGCAGAAAGAAGGAGGGGGGGAACAGAACCCAACCGCCTTTAATCTGGAGCTGTTGCTACACTCCTGTTCTATCTTCCACTAGTCCCAAAGTAAATTGGCCTTTCCAATGACCGCACCGAGCAACCACATAGAGGGTCACAATATATCCAGTTGAGAAAAGCAACAAGTGGATATCTCATAAGCCTGCTAAATACCTGTAATATTTATTTCCCTACTGTAATGTGTCTTGTGGTGTTGCATTAAAAAAACAAACAAAAAAAACTAGATGCGGCTATAGGAAAGAATCACAACGATCCTGCCCGGCTTATTGTTGGAATGGTTTCTTGTTTACTTTGATACTATAGACTTTGTTCTACCACAGGCACCAAGGAACCCACCCCCTGCCGCTCTGCGATTCATTTAGGAAACAAAGTATTACGTGCCTTAAGTTATGTGTGTGTTCAGGTTTGTGCAAACCTGCTTGTGTGCGTGTGTGTGTGTGTGTGTGTGTGTGTGTGTGAGAGAGAGAGAGAGAGAGAGAGAGAGAGAGAGAGAGAGAGAGTGCAGGCGATGCATATGTTACCGGCAATCTGTGAATACTATGTAGAAGTGAAGACTAATGGTTTTTCTAGGGAGGGCTGGAGAAACTCTCCCTCTCTTACTCCCTCCCTCCCCTCTCTCCTTCTCCCCTTCTTTCTGTCTCACCAAATTACAACTAAAAGGAGAGTGATGTGAAATGGAAAAAGCAAACGACGAAAGGATATAAAGAAGGGGAGTTAAATCACGAAGAGAATATTCTATAAGCGGACTCCCGGTCTCAAAGTCTCAAACAAACAAAGCGCTTTCGATTTCGACTTTCGAAGTGGATTAAACTACTATGATAGATATATCTAAGAAGGAAACAAGTGGATTTCCTTTACCTTTTCTCCTACTCATATGGTCTCTTACTTTTTTTACAAAAAAAAAAATACTCATTGGTAATCCCAGTACGCTAGCGCCTACCAAAAATCCTGGTACTCTCTACAATAAATTATGAAATAAAGATTCCCCAGATTCTCATTTAATTCTGTCACGAATTCAAACAGGCTAGGATTTAGTTTATTTTTATTTTTTAATATTTCAATATATATTTGCATACTTTTATCTCAAAGGCTGAGCTGCCACTGATCTGAAAGCTGCTCAGGCTGTCCCGCACCATGGCGTATCGTTGACTCCCCGACGAATTACTGAGCGCAATATTGGGCGGCCCGGGGATGGAGAAGAAGGTGTCTAATGCTGGGTAAGGTGTATTTGTGTAGCTGGCACTCATTCGTCTAGGAAATGAGCGTCAGGATCTTTAACGTTCGTGCGACGGAATGGGAGCAGCAAGGGTTAGCAAGTAAAGGTTAAGGATTTCAATGGTTAGTATAGAAGAAGAAGAAAACGAAGAAGAAGAACAAGAACAAGAACAAGGAAGGAAGAAAGGAATGAGGAGGAGGAGGAGGAGGAGGAGGAAGAGGAATTAAATGTAAAAAGAAAGAATGTCAAAGAAAAAAGAGAATAAATGCCATTCCAGTGTACTATCAAACTAGAAATCTTTGCAAGCTGGGCTTTTACCCTAGCGGCGGAGATACAGGTCTTGAGAATCAACTCGGCAACCAAACGACCACTTCTGGTTAGCTTACTGCATGATAGTCTGTATAGGTCTGATACAGCGGACTCTTCCTTTGACTATGCCCAAGCTACTGGATCATATTACAGGCAAAAAGCGCATGCAAGAGGACAACCTTCTAGCTGCCAGCAGTCTTAGTTAAGTGAACAAAGTCTTTTGCGCAGAAATGTAGTTAGAATCTCGTAAAGCTAGTTCCGTGGCCATAGTCACGGTGGAAGAGTAATTATTTCACGATCAATTCTCAGTTTACTGTCGAATACTGTGCGGCGGCTTAAGACCTTTGGGTATGAGATAAGAAGCACAGCACAGAGACCCTATGCATACACTTTAAAGGTTTGTTTTATTAAAAGGTAAAGTAAAATCAAAGTTAGCGTTGACCTTTAGTTATAAGATGGGTTAGAAAAGTCGCCTATTGATACTATACAAATCCTGACTACTTTTTATTGACCCAATAAGAAGTTACCAAGATATTCGTTTGCAGTGAGCAGCGACAATAATAGTCAGTATTAACCTATCAAAGGTAACACTACAATAGTCATCTCTATACAAAACAAAACACACTTCCCAACATGTTCACCAATCATCAAAGAAGATATACACACAATATACAGCGTTATGCATGCAGGCCTACATCACCCTTCCCTCCTTCCCCAACCCCCCCCCCCCCACACACACTCATATTTGCAAAATATGATAACTGGGTTTATTTAAGAAGGTAGAAATCGGAAAGTGTTTTTTTTTGACGAAAAGAGCGCAAAAATCATCTAAAACTGTAAGAATTACTCAATCTGATGCAAAATTGGCTCTCTCCGTGTAAAACCGTGACCTAGTTCGTCTCCTGTAGGGGACGAAATAGGTCGACTTTTCTTCAAAATGTGCTCGAAAAGTGGTTGGATTTTTTTTCTGGTCGGATAGAGCACTCCCTTGTATTTAAAACACTATCACGCACTACAATTGCACTCCCATGCACTATAAGAGCACTCCCGTGTACTTGAGAAAAAAAAAGTGGGCTCCTTGCAAATGAACCCATTTGTTGCTAAGACAATGTCTGGTACCCATTTGTAGGTTTATGCAAATGCACAAACACACACACACACACACACACACACACACACACACACACACACACACTCACATACACATATCCGTTTTCAGGAAATTTAGAATGAGTCAGAATGGATTATAATACTATGTAATAATATAAGCACTTTAAAGTAAGAGTCACATAAAGATCGTGCGCAACACAGGGGTCAGTGAATATCTAAATGTCAGCAAGAGAAAATCATTTAGTTTATTGAAAGAGGCCTACTCTGGCCATGCCGCCCCCGACAGATCCTTTTAACACTCACAGTGAGTGCTGCACCACAAAAAACAACTTTTTCGAGAGTATAGTTGTGTGTGTGTGTGTGTGTGTTTGTTTTTGTTTAATAACCAGTCACCATTCTGGAGCTAAAAATAGCAGCTACCAATGCCGGTCAGAGACAGAACCCGTACATAATATTGCTCGCAAGGTTTTTTCGTTTTAGATGGATGAAATAGACCCTACTCTACCCTACCCCACACACCAAAGACGCACTCTTCAAGCTGCGTGGTTAACTCACAAATAGGGTCAAAGTTCACACGGCTATATTATCGATGCGCCGTTAAAAACAGGGGAAATCACTCCCTGTCACTTTTCATCCAAAGTTAGTGTTTGGTTTGAGCAAAGAAAGCCTTCTTTATTAATGTTGAATATAATAACAATGCGAATTTTAGGGTAAACCCGTTGCCGCCAAAAGTAAAGGAGGTCTTGGAATTGGGGGCCTTTTAAGTGTCAATGAGAGGGAC
The DNA here is from genome assembly GCA_036898135.1 of Oncomelania hupensis. Lineage (NCBI taxonomy): Eukaryota > Metazoa > Mollusca > Gastropoda > Littorinimorpha > Pomatiopsidae > Oncomelania > Oncomelania hupensis. The sequence continues at coordinate 77,209,699 of CM072513.1, forward strand.
GAAAATATATTTCATTGAACTGAACTTGAAATCTGGGTGGTTTAAAGGTTTGTGATACCTAAAACCAGGAAGTCGCACAGATGGAGGTCACAAATAGAAATAGACAGACAAACAGACAGATAGACAGACAGACAGACAGACTGACTGACTGACTGACAAACAGAATCATTACACCTACAGGTAAACACACAGAGGTAAACACACAGAAATAGACAGACTGACAGAACCATTACACATACAGGTATACAAACAGAGGAAAAGCACATACACACTCTCTCTAGGTCTATCTGTCTGTCTCTGTATATCTGTCTGTCTGTTTCTCTCTCTTCTCCTCCCTCTTCCTCTCCCCCTTCCCTTCCTCTCTCTCTCTCTCTCTCTCTCTCTCTCTCTCTCTCTCTCTCTCTCTCTCTTTCTCTCGATTATCAGTACAACCCTTGCACGAACGACCACCACTCAAGTCTATGTTGAAGAGTTGCTCAAAACATATTACGGTCGTATACATGACACCCTCTTCCTTGGAAATAGCCGCAAAGTGTGCTTAAACTACAAGAATTACAACTTTGGTCGTCAAATTCCCACGAACAAGCTACTGTATATGTAAAGTACAGTACATCGAAGATCGACCTTTTTCAAAGCGTAAATTTGATCAAAGTGTATTCCTTCTGCGTTCACTGAGCAATAAAGATTTTGCATCCTATATCCTTTAAACCTGATTAAACTCAAATAAGATTTACATTCAATCCCAGAGTGATGAAATTTTTTGGGGGTGGGTGGAAGGGTGGGACTGAGACTCTGCTTCCCTGATCCTTAGGATGAGAGTATAAACTGAGGTCTAATCTGTGCACGCACCCATTTTATTGCACGGATTTTGAAGATCCTGACGCTTAGAGGGGTGATTGCTGAATACGCTAATAAACATAACAAGCATTAGGTCCTTTCTCCGCCATACCCGATAGCCGAGGGTTGTACTGAGCTGTCTGAGCGTGAGACAATGCGCCCAAAACTACAAGTGGGCGCCTCGGGCTGCTTCAGTTAGATCCTGTACCGGCCATAAAAAAATAAACCCCACAACTGGTTGTCAGTATTGTTTCCGATCATCGCAGTGCGTGCGTTCCTAGATCGGTTAATTTCATATGCACTTCAATTCAAATATCACATTTATTCAAACCTCGTAGTATTCTGAGTTTGTTGTTTCTGTTGTTGTTTGTTTGTTGTTGCTTTTGTTTACCAATTCAGATATCGGATATATTCAAACTGAACCACCATTGATTGATTCTTATTTATTAGATCAGCATCGTGTTTGTGTAAATGTTCTTGTCCACAATTCTTTGAACAATATTCTTACTGTTTGGGCTAACAACAAAAATTCATATTCGGATACAGGCTGTGATTCTGGACCACACTTGATTTGATTCAAGATTCATTTATTTATTGTCCCCATACATTACAAGGACATTTATCGTGTGGCCTGACAATTTTCGATCAACAAAACCAAAGAAAATAATAGAGGCTAAAATACAATAAAACATGTGCATTATTATATCACATAAACACTAAATGTAGCACTGCGATGCAGTAAAACATAACGTATTTCCATTTCCTATCCTATCCTATCCTATCCCGTAACTCAAAGGTCGTTGGGGCATCACAGATGATCGTCCAACCAGCGTACTCCATCTTTCTCTGTTCTCAGCAACCCTCAAGGTTTCGTTCAGTGTCAAACCTGTCAATTTCGAATGTTGTCCTTCCACCTCTTTTTCGGTCTCCCTCTTATTCTCCCTCCTTGCACCGTGCCTTACAGGATGTTTTTTGCAAGGTCTGTTGCTCTGTTGTTGACGTGGTCATACCATCGAAGTTTCCGTTTCTTCACCACTTTGAGCATGTCATCGTGTTGTCCAATGGCTTGTGTGATGGTTTGTCTGACTTCGTTGTTGCTGATGTGCTGGGAATAGGAAATGCCCAGAAGTCTTCTGTAGCACCTCATCTCTATGCTCCATGTATTCTTCGTTGTAGATCTGCTGTGAGGGTCCATGTTTCGCAAGCGTATAGGAGGATGGAGAGGATTCAAGATTTCCACTTCCACATACACTACATGTACACACAATACGCACTACATCATACATAGCAAGCCCCCATATATAATAGTAGCAGTGCATAAAATAAAATGATAATAAAGGAAGGGAGTGATGCGCTATTAAAACACATACTATCATAGTTTTTATCCACTAGGTTTAAAGATGAGCAAATGTTACCAAAATCTTAACTCAGTAAAACAGCCATAGTTGAATAATTATTATAGGGAGGAAAACAATCATCGAACAGTTCAGTAAAATAATTCATTCATTCAACGCTTCAACATGTAACAGATATAATGGCTGAAACTAAAAATTGTAATGATACGCCTAAAAATTAGAGTAGATAAAACAATCCATATGAATGTACAGTAAATAATACAAATCCAACATCCATCACAATTCCTTAGTCAGCCAAACTGGCACTCAGACATATCCACCCACCCAAACCCACCCCGCGCACGCACGCACACACAAACACGCACACCACACAAAACAATCGTACAACCTGCAACAAACATTCATAACATCAGTTTCGAGGCAGAATCGAAGTGCGTTGTCAGAACAGTTCGTAGCGGATATCACAACGACATATTATAGAGTCGCACAGCAGTGGGGAGGAAAGAGTCTCGCATGCGGTTAGTCCGAGCACGCGCAATAATTCTATTAATTCTGAGAGACACATATTATCGGTTGTTTAATAGTGGACAAAGCTAGATCTGGTTCGTACAGTGGAACACTTGGGTACACGGAAACGGCGTCCAGATGGAAGAACGTCATACTGTTTTTGGCCAAAACATGTGTAGTGTCTCCAGCAATCATCCTAGCCTTTTGCACAGCACAACATTCATACAATGCATTCATTCAGACTCTTCTGCTGCTCACCCACTATTAACGTACTTATTAAAAAATAAATAAAAGTTTACACCGCAGTGGCGAAGTGACACGAACAAGCTCTTTATTGTACCACCGCCATATATACATATAAATATAATGTATATTGGCGGTACTCTGGTATCGGTTGGTCCGGCACTGTTTGTGTATGTATGTGCATGTGTGTATATGTGTGTGTGCGGAGAGAGTGTGTGTGTATGTGTGTCTGTGTGTCTGTCTGTCCTTTTTATTAATGTAATCCCGGTAATAAATGTGTGCTGTTTGATTAGCCCTCTATAACATTATATGACCAAGTGTAAAAAGGTCAATACTTTTGCCTGTAACCCTTCCGGTAGTTGTTTGGAACGAAGCGTTACGAACCTCTTTTCTTAGAGCCAACTTCATGAGGGCGGTGCAGATACTTTAGCCTATAAATCCTAATTTGGAATGATCTGTTAGGGTACTCTTTCATTACAAAAAACCACAACAACAATACAAACATCACACCGGTCATGCTATTTGCAAGGTTTAAGTTAGTGCACCCAGCACTATCATGATCTCTTTCTTAGGTTTTTTTGGGTGGTCATTAACATGGGGTATAGAAATGCGTACTATGTAATCTGGCAACACGACTACCATCCTATCCAAGCTAACAAGCATATGCCCAATAAATACATAGAATTAACTTACATGCACCGCATGCACGCTAACACGCGCACGTGCACGTGTATACGCACACATGCCAACACCCACACACACTCCCCAAATACACACATAGGTAATTGTAGATTATTGTCACACCACTCCGAAGCGTATAAGCGACTACTGGTCACATTGTTCTGACACCAGCGAAACAGTTGATGGTAAGGGTTGATCAGTATACTTATAGTATCACATACACGTACACTCGCTCGCACACACCTACCCCCCCCCCCACACACACACACACTCCCCCGTTGGGGTGCCGGGGGTTTCAGTATAAATAGTATCCTCACTTTCTGGAAATTTAGTGCTTTAAATTCCCACTGTCGCTGTCTTCCTCATTTGTTCTTTCTCATTCCTGCACTGTTCTATCAATCTGCTATACTATCTTCTTCTTCGCTAGACCAGTCACCTACCTTTTTTCTTGAAAACTCTTCCGGGACAAGACTCCTCATTTGTGTGTGAGGTCTGTTGGATCAGCTTGGCAATATTGGACGCTTTCTGCCAGGTGGTCGCTGGGGCTTCCTATGATATTAATATTTAGCAATGTGGGCATTTTATATGTGTGTGTGTGTTTTGTTGATAATTTATAATGATGTTTGTATTCTATTTTGTTTTTGTGAGCGGGGGTTCGATAAATTGGAGGTTAGCCTCAGCGTCCACTGCGTGGGATGTCTTTATTGTAAAGTGACTGGCTGGTGGAGAGCCTTCAGTTTTACCACTGGGGTTGTTTCTGCAGATCTTTTATGCGGATCGGGGTCCTGATTTGGCTCGGAAGAGTGCGCTGGACATAAAGCAATAATCGTGTAATGTAATATAACTCTCTCTCTCCTCTCTCTCTCTCTCTCTCTCTCTCTCTCTCTCTCTCTCTCTCTCTCTCTCTCTCGTACTATTTTACACACTAAACACGAACACACACACGCTTAGGCAAAACAAAGAAGCTCTCTCTCTCTCTCTGGGTATCTGTCTGTCTGTCTGTCTCTCCCTCTCTCTCCCTCTCTCTCTCTCCATCTCTCTCCCTCCCCCTCTCTCTCCCTTTCTCTCTTACCCTCTCTCTATTTCTCTAACAATGAAATTAATGTCCAAAATTAAAATAGCTGTTATAGAAATGGTTTCATCATACACATTTAAATCAATGTCCAAAATAGCACCCCTTTTGTAGAAAAATAGTTTCATCATAAACATAATACACTCCCCAAATCTCACGGCTTAGTAATTGTGATTATGTAACGGTAGCAAGGAAAGCGTAATGCCTCATTTACTACTGTAAAAACAGTGAACTGTTTTGTTACGACTTACACTACCATGCAAAACAAACACAAATACAAACAGACAGACACAGACACAAACACAAACACAGACACACACGCTTCAATTTATTCGCTCACTCATACATTCACCTATAAGTAGAGATACATAGATGCTGCAACGCAATCACTTTCGCTGGGAGGTTCGGGTGTACTACGTCAGACATTTTTTTTTGAAGGTCACGTGACTTTCTCTCTCTCTACGCTCTCTACGACTTTCGCTCCAAGAAGCGAAGCCACTTTCGTGAAAATCCAAGATTACACGAACACCTCTCTCTCTCATTATTTCTCTACTCTCTCTCTTAGTCAATTAACAGCATCTAGTTCTTAGATATCTCTTAGATTGATATTCATTATTGATTCGCGCGTCTTAGGCCATTCAAAATGCTTTTTAAGAGATTGTAGGCATTTTTTGAGTGCTGAATGTGTCGAAAGCCTTGGAATTCAGAGATCCATAATGGCGAAAAGAGGAACCCCATCGATTGGCATTTTATTCCGGTTTGTTTGCTTCAAGGTGACATAGAATAATAGATAGATAGATAGATAGATATAATAGATAGATAGATAGATAGAATAGATAGATAGATAGATAGTTTAGATAGATTAAGATAGATAGATAGATAGATAGATAGATAGATAGATAGATAGATAGATAGATAGATAATTAAGATAAGATAGATAAGATAAGATATGATAAGATACATTAATAAGATAAGATAAGATAATAATAATAAGGTAATTGGTAAGGTAAGGTAAGGTAATAAGGTAAAAGGTAAATAATAGGTAAGGTAAGGTAAGGTAAGGTAAGAAGGAAAGGTAATAGGTAAGGTAAGGTAAGGTAAGGTAAGGTAAGGTAAGGTAAGGTAATAAGGTAAGTAAGGTAAGGTAAGGTAAGGTAAGGTAAGGTAAGGTAAGGTAAGGTAAGGTAAGGTTAGGTTAGGTTAGGTTAGGTTAGGTTAGGTTAAGGTGCTAGTTAGGTTACTTAGGTTAGGTTAGCTTAGGTTAGGTTAGGTTAGGTTAGATTAGATTAGATTAGATTAGATAAGATTAGATAGATTACATTACATTGTATATCCTATTTTTTAAATGGGTAAATTAGGTTTGAAGTTCTTCTATAGTATCAGTATTGTAGGTCTGGTTGTAGGATACTGTTTCGCAGAGTACTTACGAGAACTGTCCCTTGGAAATACGATTTTTCTTGTTTCACTATACAGTTACTCGAAGGCAATCAATAAACAAAGTTTCTCCCTTATTTCAGCGAGCGAAGACATTTAACGCAACTGCCCTTGTGTGCGAAAATTATAGTCACACTGATACTTTCTTTAGACTGTGACTACTGGACCGATTTATACTGACAAAGTTGTTGGTAAAGTGCGAGTTTGTGCTCACGATGACCAAGTGGGATTCGAACAGCGACCTTTCGGTTACAAGACGCTCACCGAGCTTGACACTGAGCGTTTTTCTGTTAAAAGAAAAAAATGCGTTGTAGTTATGTATGTATATTTATAATAAAATTAATGATGATAATAATAATAATAATAATAATATATAATAATAATATAATAATTCCTAATAACATTGAGTTTAATAGTCTACACCCACCATTGGCGAGTATGGCAGACGGGGATAACCATCCTAGTAGAAGACGAACCGGGGGATTGCTAGGGACGTAAATGAACACTAATAATAAAAAGCAATAATAATGCTAATAATAATAATAATTTAATAATAATAAATAATTAGAATGGTTAATTTAGGCTCTATTTTATTATTATTATTATTATTATTATTATATTATTATTATTATTATTATTATTATTATTGTAGTTTTTGCTTGCTGCTGTACTACTTCCCTTCATTACTACTACTACATCAAAGGTCACATTTATAATTCTCTATCACAGCGAAAACATTTACTACTACTGCCCTTGTGTGCGAAAATTAGCGAGACAGCTACATTTCTTTAGACTGTGTGGAGTTGGGTTTCTCCGATGAACAATTTTTACTAAACACTGTGTACAAGTTTGAGTGCTGAGTGCGAGTTTGTTGTCACAGAAAGAGTGGGTGTAACAAGTGAGCGTGTGTATTGGTTACAGATTACCGCGCTTTGTGCTTGATTGGTTAACTGAAGAAAAAAAATGCGTGTAGGTATTATATATATATTATTATTATGTATATATATATTTATAATGGAAATAATGAAAATAATAATAATAATAATAATAATAATAATAATAATAATAATAATAATAATAATAATAATAATAATAATAATAATAAATTATTAATTATTATTATTATTATTATTATTATTATTAATACAGACAATATTACCGACAGAGACACATGTAACAATGACCGTCAAACTTTAGCTCACCTGTTCAAAACTCACCTGGGCAGGTAGATAGATTTACATGATAACTTTAGAGACTCTCCTTCTTTCTATCTTTCGTTGTTTCATTCATTCATGCATTCATTCATAGCCAAAGCAGATGATATCACTGACACAGTTAATCTACATTCGGTAACGTAAGCCTTCTCTACTCCTTCTATCACCTTCTTTCTGCCATTCGTTGTTTGATTGACTGATTGATTAATTCATTGATTCATTGATATGTTAATGCAGTCAGTCAAAGCAGCAATATCACTGACACTAATAGCAATTCCTCTATCAATAAAAGTCTCAGTCTTTGCTCACCTGTTCAAAATCACCTGCCCTGGTACATTCCTACAGAGTGCGGTTGCAGTGGTCTGCTAGTGCCATGGAAAGGGTGCCTTACACACCCTATCGCTGGCAGATCTCGCCTTCCATCCAGCTACTCCAAAGACTGTAGGAGTTAACGCTAGATATAAAGACATTTTGTGGCAACTAATGTATAAGAGGGGCAGGGTAGCTCAATTGGTAAGAGCGTCTTGCTAGTAACCGAAAAGTCGCTGGTTCGAATCCCGGATTGGTCAACGTGTGATCATATTATTTTCCCCTTTATCAACAACTGGCCCGCTGGTGTCAGTATAAATCGGTCCAGTAGTCACCTATATGCGAAAGTGTCGTGTGACTATAATCTACAAACAACAACAACTAATGTATTTTAAGTCCCCTATACGTTTCTGTGTCCGGGGACGGTAATCTACTGAACTGAACTAATGTATGAGGGGCCGGGTAGCTCAGTTGGTAAGAGCGTCTTGCTAGTAACCGAAAGGTCGCTGGTTCGAATCCCGGATTGGTCAACGTGTGATCATATTATTTTCCCCTTTACCAACAACTGGCCCGCTGGTGTCAGTATAAATCGGTCCAGTAGTCACCTATATGCGAAAGTGTCGTGTGACTATAATCTACAAACAACAACTAATGTATCAGGACACGAGAGAGAGAGAGAGAGAGAGAGAGAGAGATTTCAGATTTCAGATTTTAATGCATTTCACGACCTTGGGACCATATGCATACCAAGGAACAGAGGGGAAGGGAGGTCATTCCTTCACCAAACTCTCGAGCAATGGTATTTTCTCAGTACAACAAATTCAAATTAGAAATTCAAACTATGTCCACACCAAACTGGAGAAAGTTCTTGTAAACATAATATAGTGTAGGTTACAAAAAGAATTAAACTATAATAATTTTTAAAAATAATACATTAATAATCTATATATATAAATTGCTTAGGCGGAAGTCCTTCTTCGCCTCTACTGTAAAGTTTGTCCGGTATGGACGCTGATCTGGACAGGTGCTGGGCGCTGCGGATCGGCCTGTTGTGCGCTCAAAACCCGCGAAATCGTTATAGCCGACATTTCCTTACCGAACGTTTAACCGTTTCTGAGATAAATAAATAAACAAAATGTCCACAAACTGCAATAGCCTCATTCCGCGCGCGGTTTCGATTCAACCCGTGTCAAGAACGGGTACGTTCCGTAATACCGCAAATTTTGTTTTATTTCCATTCAAAACACTTTTGCACTCATGTCACCAATCTTACAAAATGTTGTGTTTAACTAATTAAATTTGATTAATTAAAAATCGAATCGAGGTTTCAGCATGTTTTCCCATATAGACCAAAAAATTGATGGTCTTTATACGAAGCCTTGGTAGCTCACATAGTAAGACAATCGCCTACCGTGCAGGCGACCCAAGTTCAAATCTCCCGTGGGCCATATTTTTTTAATGTTTTGTTTTTTTGTACACTACAATATGGATATTTTTATTTTTAATTTAGGCTTTTTACTTTTAACTTATTTATTATTATTATTATTATTATTATTATTATTATTATTATTATTATTATTATTATTATTATTATTATTATTATTATTATTAAACTAATAATAATAATAATAATAATTATTATTATTATTATTATTATTATTATAATTATAATATCTTATATCAAATTTAATTTTAAAACCTTGGTGTTTTTTATGATTTCTATTTGTATTATTCTATATTCATTATTATTATTATTATTATTATTATTATTATTATTATTATTATTATTATTATTATTATTATTATTACCAAGGATCGGGATGGGGTGGTACGTGTAGGTAAAAGGGGGCTACGGGTAGGTTTAAAGGGGCATGGGTAGGCATAACGGGGATACGGGTATAAATAAGGGGGTATGTTGATGGTTGATTCCTTAAATCCATACCTGCGAAACGATCAACGGGGAAGTATCAAGGAGGGTACAGGTAGGTTACAAGGGGGTACGGAAGGTATCAAGGGGGTATGGGGAGGTATCAAGTGGGTTCTGGGAGGTATCAAGGGGGTATGGTAAAGCATCATGGGGGGGGGGACGGGGAGATATCAGGGGGGGGGGTATGGTGAGGTATCAAGGGGGATATGGGGAGGTATCATCGTCCAAATAAAACTCGCAGACAACAGTTGTCTCTCTGTCTACATTTTAAACAGCAACCTGTGTACCCTGGCTTGCCAGGGTACAAAAACCACTAGTACATATATAAATGACAATAATTATTACAGAGAGAGAGAGAGAGAGAGAGAGAGAGAGAGAGAGAGAGAGAGAGAGAGAGAGAGAGAGAGAGAGAGAGAGAGAGAGAGAGAATACAGAGAAAGACAGACAGACAGACAGAGACAGACAGACAACCAGAGACAGACAGAGAGATCGGCACACTGCCGACTGAGCTCATACCACCCTTTTAACCCCTGAAGCACCAGAAGATCGGACTGTCACCGGTGCCTAACTAAAGTCATGATCGATCTACAACAGATCGAAGCACTGTGGTACGATGATCGAGAGTCTCCCATACAACACAGAAGGGACCGAGGACATGAGTGAGGTAAGAGGAAGAAGGGGGAAGGAAAGGGGGAGGGGGGGGGAGGGGTATATTTAGATGGAAAAGAGTGTGATGGTGGTGGTGGCTGGACAAAGAGGCAAAACCATGAAAATAGCATTCCATTTTAAGTGTATTGTTCAACCCTCATGGTGTGTGTAGAGAGACAGACAGACCGAAACAGACACACAGACACAGAGAGAGAGAGAGAGAGAGAGAGAGAGAGAGAGAGAGAGAGAGAGAGAGAGAGAGAGAGAGATTTGTTTATTAGACAGATCAACTATTGAATAGCACTAGGTGACAGTACTTGGTCTTGTATTTCACACTTTAATGGCGCCAGCATGATTGATAGCTGAAATAGAGCAGTGACATAGAGCTATTCAATACTCTCTCTTTCTACCTTTCATTGACAAATATTCATGTACACTCCTCATATTCATGTCTGTCCTAAAGAGATATTCTTTACCAAAAAAACTAATTTGTTTTCTCTCTATGACAGTTGGGTTGGTTCCGTGTAGAGTTGGCTCCGTGCAGGGTTGGTTCCAACTGGAGTTTAGTTTAATTCAGTTGTTCGTGCATGCAGCAAATGCAGAGTTTTTGGTGACTCCGGGTACGGGTTCGAATCCGGTGACAGACAAGCGATTTTTTTTGGTTGTTGTTGTTGTTGTTATTGGTTGAGCGCCTGAAGCTCGTGTTTTCGAGGCTGCACGGGTTTGAGCCCAGTATGTCTTGTGCAAAAAGAATCTCGGTGTGTCCTCGCCTTTAGCAGTTCAATGAGTTTTCTTCAGTTCCAAGTTTGCACCTTCTAACGCACACACGCACGCACACACACATGCACACACACCCACACACCCACGCACACACACACACGCACGCTCACACACACATCCATCATGAGAAACTTCTAGACGCAAATTCTGACCAGGCTGTGTGTTCCAATGAACAGAAGATACTTCCTGCCCTCAAAAAGCTGCTGTTGAGAGAAGGGAGGTCTCTAATAATATTTTATCTTAATTTCAGTCCAAATAAGTTCGTTCACCTGCTAATGAAAAATGAGATCTTGTTTTCTATATTGATTACGTTTTCTGAGTTTTAAAACAGTGTAGGCTTATTTAATTTCCACTCTCTCTCCCGTTCCCCATTTCTCTCTCTCTCCCTCTCTCTCTCTCTCTCTCTCTCTCTCTCTCTCTCTCTCTCTCTCTCTCTCTCTCTCTCTCTCTCTCTCTTCCTATCTTTATCTCTCATATGTGTGAGGTGTGCGGGCTTTCGTAATAAAAACTAAAGACTGTCTTGAAAGAATACGCTTCTTTGGTAAAAACATGAGACGATCAAATCTTGAATTCTCTTTAGACTTGTTGAGCCACAGAAAAGTGTTCTGATTGTATGGTAGCACAAAAGAGCAAGAGAGGGAGAGAGAGGGAGGGAGAGAGAGAGAGAGAGAGAGAGAGAGAGGTACGTAGAATTTTATTTTATTAGTTACGTTTACCTTTCTGTAGGAGTGAGGGGAGAGAGGGAGGGAGAGAGAGATTGAGAGAGAAAGAGAGACTGCGTGTGAGGTATTGGGAGAAATTGTATCTGTCTGTCTGTCTGTCTGTGTGCGTGTGTGTGTGTGTGTGTGTGGGGGGGGGAAGGGGGGGCGTGCAGATGTAATACCTACTTGTCACGGTGACAGGTCTAGTACTGGCATCTAGATAAACTAGACCCACAACTAAGTTTCTGCGCAAGCGGTGTTCCACTAATAAAGTTCATCGTCATACACATGTAGTCCTCCGCGATTCCGTCTGTAGTATGACCAGTTAATATATATAACCAAGCAGTCAGGTGTCTTTACAAAATGGTGAAGCACAGTGACCTTGTCTTTTAATAAAGTACAACTACGGATGATCTAACATGCTTAGCGGTAGTGTAAGTGTCCGCAAAATAAAAAACAACGCATCAATTTCGGTTCAGTTATTCTTGATATAAGGCAAATTGAAGCTATGGGTCCCGACAGGAAGTCCTCTCCAGGATCGCACAAACAACTGCTGCCCTGGCAATGTTGAAGCCCATTTGGAAAGCCAAGACCCTCAGTCTACATTCCAAGGTAACGCTGCGGCGCTCCCTTGTCATCTCCCTTCATATACGCTTGCGAAACGTGGACCCTCACAGTAGATCTACAACAAAGAATACAAAGCATGGAATTGAGGTGCTACAGAAGACATCTTGGACATTTCATATACCCAGCACATCACCAACGACGAAGTCCGACAGACCATCACACAAGCCATTGGACAACATGATGACCTGCTCACAGTGGTAAAGAAAAGGAAACTTCGATGGTATGGCCACGTCAGCAGATCATCAGGCCTTGCAAAGACCGTCCTGCAAGGCACATTGCAAGGAGGTAGAAGAAGAGGGAGACCGAAAAAGAAGTGGGAGGACAACATTCAAGAATGGACTGGCTTGACATTGAGCGAAGCCATCAGGGTTGCTGAGGACAGAGAAAGATGGAGTACGCTGGTTAAACGATCATCTGTGGTGCCCCAACGACCTCAGAATTACGGGATAGGATAGAATAGGATAGGAAGGCAAATTGGATGCGCTTTTTATTTTTAAACATAAAAAATAAAATCCGACTGACTGACAGCCGGACTACTCCAGAAAAAATATGTCCCATGATTTGAAGTACACGTGTACCAAATCTCAATAAAATCGCTTCAACCGTTTTTTGAGATATTGAGCAAAACACGTTTAGCCACAAAAATGACTCCAGTGACCTTGACCTTTGAGGTAGAGCAAATATGGGATGAAAGGCCACTAACATATATAACGTTTTGTTATTTTTAATGATAATCCGTTCTGTGGATCTTGAGATATGGCGTCCAGCGGACCGACAGATGGACATCTGGCTCGTTCTGATTCCCCTCGACTATTTTCAGTATTTATCTCAAAATACAAAAACCACACAAACAAACAAAACTCGATCTCTCATGAAGATGAACGGGCTACATTACATGAAATAATTATATCGCTGAGCGTTCTGAAGTGGAGCTGAACGTCCAGTGCTGTATATCCTTGATTGAACATGGTCACCGATGGTGATAATAAAGTATTGGCTATCGACCATTGGCGGCAGTGTGGTCACGACCAACATACGGTCCTTGTCGTGTTGACCCTCAGCAAACAATGACTACATCGTACCTTCCCATCCCTACACACTCCCCTCCCCCTCTTCCTAGCTCTCTCTCTCTCTCTCTCTCTCTCTCTCTCTCTCTCTCTCTCTCTCTCTCTCTCTCTCTCTCTCTCTCTCTTTGTGACTCATTCGACATCCTTTTTCTTTCTTTCTTTCTTTCTTTCTTTCTTTCTTTCTTTCTCTTTCTTTCTTTCTTTCTTTCTTTCTTTCTTTCTTTCTTTTTTTATTTTTCTTCTTTCAACTGCAGAACGAACCTTCGTTTGATGCTTTGTGTCGTAACTCCAGGAATCGTCTCTGATCTCAAGCCAGCCTTAACCCAAGATTACATTGGGAGCACCGTCTCTTGCCCTCCTCCCCAACCCCACTACACACACACACACCCACACACGCACACACACACACACGCACTTACATATTAGTTACAGTTACCGTTCTTTTATTTATCGTTTTTTCACTTCTTACAATGATTTTAGACGAACGAACCATACATACACAGAGGAAAGAGGGATACAGTATTCGTATTCGTAAAGAGGGAGACAGCAATAAAGGAAAAAAGTAAGGCCACTAACAAAAGAAGATAGCGCTTTTCCAGCTGAAGAATTGCTCAAGGCGCTCACGGATACATGATCTCACTTACCGCCTTAGGTAGGCGCATCGTCTCCCTCCTCCATCAAACCCTCCCCCAAGACGCATGAGCACAAATCGTGGGCGCCCGGGGTGGGCGAGGATGGGACGGACCTTTCTCTCGCTGGGTGTAGGTATTTGTGTAGCTAGCTAGGACATGAGCGTCAGGATCTTTAAAGTCCGTGCTATGAACGAGTGCGTGCACAGGCTAGTCTCCGGTACGCGGTTTATACCCTAATCCGAATGAGTAGTTCTTTCTAGGCTGCACAACAGTTCAACAGTTTATATGATCTACAAATCAAGTTTTATTGTACTACACGAGAATGTAATCCTCCAGTTTTTGGCTAGTAGGTCTCCTAGTACAAATAATGTTCGCATACAGGTTATCGGTATCAATCCGAGTCGGAAGATGTTGAGGGGGCGAATAATATTTTTGTAAAGGTTATTTCCACAATTTCTGTTGGCAGTATCGTAGTTTGTTTTAGAATCTATGCTATGTGTTGTGTGTGTGTGCGCAGGGGCGGACGAGGGGGGGGTTTCCGGAAACCCCCCCCCCCAGCCGCAAAAAAAAAAAAAAAAAAATAAGGAAAAGAAAGAAGAAGAAGGAGAGAAAGAGAGAGAGAGAATACAATTATAAAAATAAAAATAAATACAAATAAACATAAATAAATAAATACTATATATATAAATATATTTATTTATTTATTTAATTTATTTTATTTATTTTATTTATTTTATTATTATTTTTTTTATACGAGTATTTGACCACTCCCACAATATGCAAGCCCTCGCAATCTTCTCCCTAAAAGTAAAAATGTTCAATCATTGCAATCATTCTAAACAATCTCCATGATCTGGTGACGTGGCCATACCCTCGGAGTTTCCGTTTTTTCACCACTTTGAGCAGGTCATCGTGTTGTCCAATGGTTTGTGTGATGGTCTGTCGGACTTCGTCGTTGGTGATGTGCTGGGTATATAGGAAATGCACAGAAGTCTTCTGTAGCACCTAGCTCATCTCCATGCTTTGTTTTCTTCGTTGGAGATCTGCTGTGAGGGTCCATGTTTCGCAAGCATATAGGAAGATGGAGATGACAAGGGAGCGCAGCAACCTTACCTTAGAATGTAGACTGATGGTCATGTCTTTCCAAATTGGCTTCAACCTCGCCAGGGCAGCAGTTGTTTGTGCGATCCTGGAGAGGACTTCCTGTCGGGACCCATTGTCTGATACAATGGCTCCTAAATATTTGAAGCTATGCACTGTGTTGAGGGATTGGCCTTTGACTTTGATGTCCGTGTTGATGCCATGGGTGTTGTTGGTCATCATTTTGGTATTCTCTGCACTTATTTCCATTCAATAGGCTCTGGAGGTGGTGTCAAGCCTCTGTATTAGCCGTTCAAGTTCTTGTTCCTCTCCAGCCAATCCATCAATGTCATCAATGTCATCCGCAAAACGAAGGTTGGAGATTGCTCTTCCCCCTATGCTGACTGTGCCTTCGTGGTCTGCAAGGGCATCTGACATGATGCGCTCTAGGAAGATGTTGAAGAGTGTTGGAGAGAGTAGGCATCTCTGACGCACACAGATTGTTGTTCTGAACCAGTTTTCGATGGCGCTGTTGTGGAGGACTGCACTGGTAGCCTTGTCATACAGGCTTTTGATGACTTCAACAAATGTTAGGGCTGATGTTGTACACTCTCATGGTTGCCCACAGAGCTGCATGCCAGACTCGGTCAAACGCCTTTTTGATGTCTACGAACACATGATATAGATGTTGTTGGTGCTGTAGGTATTTCTCACAGATTATTCTGAGGTTGAAAGTTTGTTCAGTGGTACTTCGCCCTGCCCTAAATCCTGCTTGCTCTTCGGCTATGATTTGTTCAGCTTGGGGTTTCAACCTGTTGAGTATTATTTTCAGGTTCCTGAAGGTTACCTTTTTTTGGGAAGAGTGATGACAAGCGACTGGTTCCATGGTGTAGGCCACCCCCCACTCTGCCATATCTTTTTACACATAATGGTGAGTGCGTCGATCATCGCCTCTCCTCCTGCTTGAAGCAGTTCCGCGGGTATGTTGTCCACTCCCGCTGACTTCCCCTTCTTCAGCGATTGCACTGCTGCCTCAACTTCTTCTCGGAGAATTGGGAGGATTTCTTCTTCTTCTCTGTTCTCTGGACATGCTAGAACTGATGGGTCTCCGTTTGGTTTGTGGTTGTAAAGGTCAGAGCAGTACTCTGTCCATCTGTCCAAGACTTCTTGTTCTTCTGTAAGACATAAGCCACTTGCTTTGGATCGTGGAGACCTTGGGCTGTTTAACACTTGCCAGCGGCTTCACAGTCTGGTAGGCATTCTTGCTGTTGTTCTTGTTCAGACTGTTATCTATTTCCTGACATTGAGCTTCTATCCAGTTCTCCTTTGCTGTGTGCATGCCTTTTCGGATGTCATTGTTGATTTTTCGGTAGGCATCAGCTCCCTGTCAGGTATTCCTTTTCTTTTTCATCTCTTTTCGTTTATCACACAGGTCCAAAAGTTCAGGTGTGGTCCACAGCTTCTTCTTTGACCGGTGCTTTCCAAGGATCTCCGTGGCGGCATCTGTCACAGCTAAGTTGAAGGTAGTGGTTATGGTGTTGACATCTACTTCACCAGCTCCCAAAATGAGCAGTGGTGCAAATTGCCCTCCAATTTTGGCCTGCAATATTTCTGTCACCTCCGGGTCTTGCAGTTTGTCCAGGTCGAACTTCAGTCTAGTGCACTTTGCTGTGTTTACTCTCTTCAAGTGAAGCCGGAAAGACATCATCACAAGACTGTGGTCACTTCCGATGTCTGCTCCTGGAAAAGTGCGTGTCCTGCTTGATCTGAGGCGTTTATTGACCATCATTAACATTTACCGAGTAAGTCCCTTTAATAGAATTTTGGAAACCCCCCCCAAAAAAAAACAAACTGATCCGCCCCTGGTGCGTGTGCGTGTATAAGTGTGTGTGTGCGCGTGTATATATATATATATATATATATATATATATATATATATATATATATATATATATATATATATATATATATATATATATATATATATGTGTGTGTGTGTGTGTGTGTGTGTGTGTGTGTGTGTGTGTGTGTGAATGAAGAATGAAAATTCTGTGCTATTGTTTTTTTTTTAAGCTCATTTGCTAATCATTGTGTGGTATAATTATTATTAAAAGGGCCTTCCAGTTCTTTTTAAGTGACGGATTCGTTATAATGTATCAGAAACCTGACCAGGGAAAACTCTGCTTTGTGTTTCCAACAAAATCATAGACATTCCTAAAAAGTCGAATTGATCCTGTATACACTGCACAATTTTGTGGTGAATAAATAAGATAAAAGCGAAAAGTGGAAAAATTGTTATATTTGAGTTTGTTGCATGCTATCCAAAATAGTTACGATCGATAGTACCAGCAAAACAAACAAACAAACAAACAAACAAACAAACAAACAAACAAACAAACAAACAAACAAACAAACAAACAAAAAACATTAATCTATTAAGTTGAACACCCCGGTGTTTTTGCATAAATAGTATCCCAAACTTTGTGGAAATGTAGTGCTTTAAATTCCAACTTTTTATGCCATTTTCATTTGTTCTTTCTCGTTCTTAATCTGTTCAATCAATCTACTATCCTCTTCGCTAGACCAGTCACCTACCTTTTTTCTTGAAAACTCTCCCAAAATTCCTCATTTGTATATGGGGTCTGTTGAGTCAGCTTGGGGATATTGGACGCTTTCTGCCAATTGGTCACTATGGTTTTCTATAGTAGTATTATTTAGCAATGTAGGCATTTTATTTGTATGCGTTTTGATTTTATTTTCTAATGATTATATTCCATTTTGTTTTTGCAAACGGGGTTCGATACATTAGACTACAGCTTCATCGTCCCCGTCTTGGGTTGCCTTTATTGTAAAGTGACCGGCTGGGGGAGTGTCTTCAGTGTGACCATTACCGTTATCTTTTATACGGATCAAGGGTGAACCCTCTTTCAACCAAGTGACTGTCCTGATTCAGCTCTTTGCAGTCCACTGGACACTATAAAAAATTAAATAACTAACAAAATTCACTACCAACAAAAACAAAGAACAAATCCTGCAACCCCGTCGACGTCCTCTCTCCTCACTCCACCCTCCACCCCCTCTCCCTAATATTTACTCTGCAAGCAACAAAGTGTTCAAATCGGCTTCGCCAATTTTAGTCACAGCGCAAAACATCTTTTGAAAATAAAAAAGTTAAAGGTAAAGGTAGTCACATAGCCTTGTGGCTGTAGGGGAGCATGATGTTGGAGATCACACTTATCTTGGGCCAGCTTAATGAGGGTGATGCCCACCTCTCTCCCTCGCTGCTTTACCTTCCCCACCCTTAAGAGAGAGTAGGTACTCAGTCACAGTTGAGTCGACTGGGGGCGTTGTTATTTGTCGCTTCACGTTTTGCGGTCACCCATCCAAGTGCTAACCGCACTGGACGATGCTTAACTTGCGACACAGTAGCGAGTGCTCCAACCACTGCGCTATCCGACACCTTTTGAAAATGGTGGAGCACAGCACAATGATCTTGGTCTTTCAGAAGATACAAACACTAACCTAGCTAATGTTCCTATGAAATCTTGGTCAAAATCCGTTACGCGGTTCTTAAGATATGGCGTCCAACGAGGAGAAGAAGAAGAAGAAGAAGAAGAAGAAGAAGAAGAAGAAGAAGAAGAAGAAGAAGAAGAAGAAGAAGAAGAGAGTTACCGTCATAATTATGAAGTCAGATTAGACATAACAATTTTGGTTGCTGTAAATATTATCAAAACTATTGTTAAGCACTGGAAAAAGAACGGAATAGAACGGGGGGAAATTGGATCTACATGGATAAATAATCAACGGAAGAAAGAATAGGAAATTAAAAGAAGAAATGAGGAGTTAGAAGGAGAGAAAGAAAGAAAAAAAGGAAGAAAGAAAATGATAAGGAAATATTAATAATCACCAAAGCAGGGAATAGACAAAATAACAACACGAAAGAATAAATGACGACGACGACGACGACGATGATGATGATGATTTATGATGATGATGATGATGATGATGATGATGATGATGATGATGATGATGATGATGCACCCATTGCACATAGCTACGATCGAAAGAAAGTATACACCAGGCAAGCGCTGCGCAGCAGGCCAAAGTATGTCCCTTGTCCCTTGAAGGGATACTTTGGCGAGGTTAGCAGCCTGCTCAGTTACAGTGTCGGTCAAAGACTAGAAACAGGTCAATCCAGAAATTAAGTAATCTTATTTTGAAAACGCAAGGGAAAGTAAGTTTCGTCTCCTCTAGGCGACGAATTAGGTCACGCTGTATTTGTTATTTGTTTCTAGGTCAACTGTCTTTTACGAACCGTTTGAGAATGTTTTCGAACCGTTTGTTGACGCCGGATAGTGTCCTCACTTGGTTTCATACAATTTAAGAATCCAAGAGGGCAAATGGATTTTTGGGACGGAAAAAGCGCATTTTTGTAGAGAAAAGGGTTAGGGCAAGGGATAGGGATAGATCTACAACTAACGGATGGAGGGATCGCAGCAATGTGTATTACCTCGATGATGATGATGATGATGATGATGATGATGATGATGATGATGATGATGATGATGATGATGATGATGATGATGATGATTGATGATGATGATGATGATGATGATGATGATGATGATGATGATGATGATGATGATGATGAAAGAAACTTGTAAGGCGAAGAACGTGCTCGAAAAAAGGCATGAATAATTCAACACAATCGATTGATAGCTCCTCACCTTTCATAAATCGCATTCTGTAGAAGGAATAGAACTGTTGCCAGCGCTTGTTGGGAGTACCTTAACAATTTTTGCAGGATTTGATCTTTCTATTTAGAGACTTGTTTTTGTTCAATTATTACTTTTAAGAAATCCCACACATTTGACAAACGTTAGAGGAATTATTTTTTATATCATACAAGTATACACTTTTAGTTTTATAACATTTTTAATTCACGAAATATGCCACCAGTGTTCACCAAACTCTATACTGTCCTGTGTGTAACGAAGAGACCAAACTTACAGTCCAAAATGGCGGTCACAAAATCACTCAAAACCTTTGCAATCTTATTATAGTCCTGCTTTCTAATGAGAGCAAAATCACGGTCTCGCCATGTCAAGCGCTAACGTTCGTAAACTTTCTGTGGTGCATTAAATCTACCAACAGCTATCTTGCAGCGTGAGTATGAATGGTTGTCTTTAGGTTATACACGTGGTTATTAGTAGAGTCCAGTTTGTGTTGTACTATATTATCTGTATGCGCTGACTCCTAACGCTTGATGACAGTTGATCAATTACTATTTCAAAGCGCCACTGACTTTTCATTGAGATATAAAGCGCATTGGAGTGTTACACTTTCTTTTTTTCTCTCTACACTGCAGTTCGTCCTCTAGCTTGGCAGAGAGAAAAAAAAACTGTAACCGCCATCTTGGCGTTCCTTTGCATTGCTTGGAATGTAAAAAAAAAAAAAAAAGAACAAAAAAATGATTCCACGCAACTCGATATTAAAAGTTTTATTTATTCATTTATTTATATTTGTGTATACTTTATTTGTATTTTGTATAGGACAGCTAAGATTACTTTGCTAAAAAGTGTGAACATGGCGGTCGCTTTGCGTCAAGGGACAGAGCGAAGATCACCTCCGTCCATGAAGACCTAAGTTAAGTAGCCTCCTTCATACTGGTAAGATTACATTGGAGAAGAAGAAATGAGAAGGGGAGAACGAGAAGGAGGAGAAAAGGAAGATGAGGAGGAGAGGAAGAAAATACTACTACCACTACTACTACTGCTACCACTACTACTACTATTACTACTACTACTACTACTACTACCACTACTACTGCTACCACTACTACTACTACTACTACTACTACTACTACTACTATTACTAAGAAGAAGAAGAAGAAGAAGAAGAAGAAGAAGAAGAAGAAGAAGAAGAAGAAGAAGAAAGAAAGAAAGAAAGAAAGAAAGAAAGAAAGAAAGAAAGAAAGAAAGAAAGAAAGAGAGAAAGAGAGAAAGAAATTTGGTCAACAAGAATAAGGATATGGAGAAAATGAGTCTTTTTCAATTCTTTTACATGCTAAAAATAAAAAATAAAAAAAAACATTATTATTGTTCATATTATTATTATTATTATTATTATTATTATTATTATTATTATTATTATTATTATTATTATTGTTGTTGTTGTTGTTACTACTATCAGATCAAATTCCACTGGTTTAGTCAACATTTTACCCCCGTTGGGGTGCTGGGGGTTTCAGTATAAATAGTATTTCTGGAAATTTAGTGCTTTAAATTTCCACTGTCGCTGTCTTTCTCATTTGCTCTTTCTCTTTCCTGCTCTGTTCTATCAATCTGCTATACTATCTTCTTCTTCGCTAGACCAGTCACCTACCTTTTTTCTTGAAAATTCTTCCGGGACAAGACTCCTTATTTGTGTATGAGGTCTGTTGGATCAGCTTGGGAATATTGGACGCTTTCTGCCAGGTGGTCACTAGGGCTTCCTATGATGCTATTATTTAGCAATGTAGGCATTTTATATGTATGTGTTTTGTTGATAATTTATAATGATGTTTGTATTCTATTTTGTTTTTGTAAACGGGGATTCGATAAATTAGAGTACAGCCTCAGCGTCCCCTGCGTGGGATGTCTTTATTGTAAAGTGACTGGCTGGTGGAGAGCTTTCAGTTTTACCACTAGGGTTGTTTCAGCAGATCTTTTATGCGGATCAGGGGTTGTCCGGTCCTGATTTGGCTCGGAAGAGTCCGCTGGACCTAAAGCAATAAGCATGTAATGTAATGTAAAGTCAGCATTTTAACTGCAGACAGCGTCAGAATTTAGCATCACTGACACAAACTAACTTTACAATGTGACCATTATTCTGTCGCGAGTTCAGCGGAGAGCCTAAAACATACACAACGCACTCGAGACTCAAGCTGACGAGGTCTAATCGCTGAGTAAGTATCAGGCGTCTCTGAGCAAGTCTCTGCTAGGCTTGCACGGTGTTGGAAAGTGTGCCTGGCAAGGCTACTTACTACAAGGTACGTACGTATACTGCCTGCTAACTTTTGGACAATGGTCGGTCACTGGTTGGTGACCAGTTAGTCGTTGTGGAGTGCGCTAGAGTATGTGAGAAAAAACAACCACTAGAAACTGTAAGTGGGGAGGGGGGGGAAGGATGTAGGGGGTTGGGCGGGGAGGGGGTGGTGGTCGGCTCAAGCTGGTAGAACATGACGGTGTCGAAAGGAGTTCCTTTAAAAACAAGATGGAAAGCCATTCAAATGTATGTTCAGACACTCGCACCCGTACATAGCTGAAAACCATTATTTAAACAAAACAACCAAATAAAATCAACAAAACAACAATATGTTAATTGTCGTGGCCGTTGTTGTGACTCGGTTTTATTCTTTTTTTAAAAAAAAAGAAGAAGAAGAGCCATATTAAAATGAAAGCTTGGAATGATGGGGTCGTTGTATGAACTATCTGCAAGGCCAATTGCATCAAAGCGCGCAAAACGTGTTTAGAAAAGGAGGAACCTCAACGACCTTGACCTTTGAGAGAGTGCAACTATGACTTTTGTGAAAGATTGAGCCGTAGCTAAAGTATCTGCATAGTGAGAACATTAATCCAAATCGGTCAAGTGGTGTTTTAAAAAAAGATCATACTAAAACATGTTTTGAACAGAAAAGTCCAATTCGGACCGACCGACTACCCAACAAACGGACTGCCACCGAATGATTGGCCACTTTCAGCTCAAACCAGTGGTACAATATGTTTGTGTGGGGGTGTATGTATGCACTGTTTGACTATGCAAATTATAATCTTGAAAGTTTTGATTGATTTATGTGCACCACGTTGTAATTTACCCCTTCGGATGAAAGTATAAACCGAGGTCTGGTCGGTGTCTTGCGTACATTCCATCATAACGGACTTTAAAGATCCTAACGCTCATGTCCTAGACGGGTGAGTGCCGGTAACAAGAACACAACCAGCATGCACTTGGTCCTTCTCCCCCATCCCTGGCTGGCCAGGATAGTGCTCAGTTGTCCGGGCGTCAAACCATGCGCCCAAAGGCTGCGGGTGGGCGTCTCGGGCGGTTTGAGTTAGATCCTGTATCGGCCAGCGCCTAGAGTCTGGTCAAGTGCGGCGAGATAAGTGCGCTATAAAAATCCTCAATAATAATAATAATAAAAAAAATAAATTTCTCATAAAGATAATAAAGTTGTCGTACTTGTTTTTGTATCCAACCCAATGTCCACTTGTATTGCGCACAATAGTTGATTTTGTAACAACAAACGAATTTTATTCTCAATGTGATTTATTAGTGTTATTTGTTATTGTAATGTGTATTTGTGTTGACTGATTGTACAACACAATGTATGTTTCTTGAAATAGATAATAAAGTTGTTTTATCTTATATTTTCTTATCTTATTTTTTCTTATCTTATCTTATCTTATGAAGTTGAAGTAGCCTATCTGTATACTAAAAATCAACAAAATCGGTTGAACCGTTTTTGAGATATTCAGCGAAATTGTTTTTGGTAACAACATGACTCCAGCGGCTTTGACGCAGAACAACATATGGCGGCAGGAGAGGTTGGTCACTAACCGAGATATGAGTTCTATGAAATTTAATCAAAATCTGTTCAGTTGTTCTTTGACATATGGCGAGCAACAGACAGACAAACCGACGTTTGGCTCGCTCTGGTTCTGGACAATTTCAAAGTATTTTCAGAAATAGTTGGGAAATACAGAAATTAAAACACAGGTGTTGACTTTCTGTAATTACTTCTTAATATGCACGCTAAAGAACCCGGCCATTCTGTCAATAGGATCGGGTGACAGGTTCAAATAAACACGCACATATACAAACACAGAAAGAGAGAGAGAGAGAGAGAGAGAGAGAGAGAGAGAGAGAGAGAGAGAGAGAGAGAGAGAGAGAGAGAGAGAGAGAGAGAGAGAGAGAGAGAGAGAGAGAGAGAGAGAGAGAGCGTATGCGTACATCTAGATATAGATCATGGTATCGGGCGATTGATGTTGCAAGCCTTGAGTGCAATCCTCGAGTTCGACCAGCGCCTTGAGCAGCTCTTTGAGGTGACATGAGCACTATACAAGAACCATTCTTCCCCTATCTCTTGATTCACAGTTCAATTCAGATAAGATCGTGCGCAGACTAAGACACAGGGGACGTAACACTCTCCCAACAATTTCAACGTTCTACCAGGTACGAGTAGTGGCTTCTCTCCCCTTACTGCAGACGGCTTATTTGAATGCAGTCATACAAACAGTACATAAAAAATAAAAACAAAAATAAAATGGAGGGAGGAGGGGTGAAGAATGGAAAAGCAGAAGTGGAAAACGAAGTAATAACGTTAGCGGAGCCTAGACGAGCCCCTCCCCCCCCCCTTTCTCTCTCTCTCTCTCTCTCTCTCTCTCTCTCTCTCTCTCTCTCTCTCTCTCTCTCTCTCTCTCTCTCTCTCAAGCTATAACTGGATATCCTTTGTTTTTGCATTGAGGGAGGGGAGAAGGGAGAGGGTGGCTGTGAGGTTTTGTTGATTTTACACATATGCACAAAGGGTAAAGGTAGTCCCATAGCCTTGTGGCCGTAGGGGAGCGTGATGTTGGAGATCACACTTATCTTGGGCCAGCGTAATGAGGGTGATGCCCATATCTCTCCCTCGCTGCTTTACCTTCCCCACCCTAAAGAGAGTAGGTACTCAGTCACAGTTGAGTCAACTGGGGGCGTTGTTATTTGTCGCTTCACGTTTTTACGGTCACCCATCCAAGTGCTAACCGCACTGGACGTTGCATAACTTGCGACACAGTAGCGAGTGTACACATGGGCCTTCTAAATGCACTTTTTATATTTTACGTTATGATGATCTACGCTTGCGTACATTTCTTCCTGAAAGTATTTTATTGAAATGTATTTATTTACTTTATTTGATTTTATTGTATTAATTTATTTCATTTAGTATCATTTAGTTTTACCATTCTTACACAGCGCGTTTCCAAATCGAGAGCTGCTTAAGGCGCTGGCTAATAAAGGATCTGACTCAAAACCGCCCGAGGCGCAAACTTGCAGACTTTGGGCGCATAGTCTGACTCCCAGACGACTGAGCACTATCCCGGGTGACCGGGGATGGGGGAGAAGGTACCCAGTGCGTACTGGGTGTATTTGGGTAGCCGGTACTCACCCGTCTAAGACATGAGCCTTTACAGTCCCTGCGATGGGATGCGTGCGTGCACAGAGACCAGGCCTTGGTTTAAACTCTCACCCAAAGAAGTAGCCTTAATAAAGTAATAAAGGTGCATTGTATTTTATTGTATGGTCTCAGGTACGCTTTATGTGAAGGTCTTGCCTCCGTGACATCGCCAAAGTTCCTAGTATCTTATCCTGGCTGGGAGCGACTGGGAGCATTCTGATTGGTCGACGCATTACAAAATTCGACGCATGCGCACAGTGCTATCGTAGTCTTAGTAAGAATTAGGGTTAGGGTTAGTGTCAGAGTTCTGGTTAGGGTTAGGGGTTAGGGTTACGACGCCTAAGAACATCGTAAAAAAGCCGGCCCGATTTGACCTGGCGCATGCGCAAAGGCGCCCGGCTAAAGTAAGACACTCGAAACTTTGACGATGTGACACCGGTCCTACACCGCTCTATCTCAGAGGTAGCGCGTTCGCCTGGCACACCGAAGACTCAGGTTCGAATCCTGTGATGGGTAAGATTTAAGTGGCTCTCTTTTATTGTCCATCTTCGCAGATTGATTGCCCTGGTAGTTGAGTGTTGATTTAGGGCCCTACCCCCGTTAAAATGTGGTTGCATGCAATTTTTATATCACCATACATAGTTGTATTGTCTTAAGGATTGTATTTTTTTAATAGCTTAAGAAACAAAAACCGGTCATTTTCTTTCTTAAAAGTTTGATAGCTGGAGTGTCTGAGAATGTTTAGTGAATGTGAAGGAACGGTGATGTTATAACTAATGTTGTATTAACTGACTACGAGAATTGTCCTTGTCACGTTTGATGTTTATGTTGTCTTTCCCACATGTTACATTTTTCTTGCGTAAAAATGGAGACAATAAATCATCTAGTATCTTGTATCTTCTCTTAGATAGTTACATTACATTACATGATTATTGCTTTAGGTCCAGCGGACTCTTCCGAGCCAAATCAGGACCGGACAACCCCTAATCCGCATAAAAGATCTGCTGAAACAACCCTAGTGGTAACACTGAAGGCTCTCCACCAGCCAGTCACTTTACAATAAAGACATCCCACGCAGGGGACGCTGAGGCTGCACTCTAATTTATCGAACCCCCGTTTACAAAAAAACAAAATAAAATGCAAACATCATTATAAATTATCAACAAAACACATACATATAAAATGCCTACATTGCTAAATAATAACATCATAGGAAGCCCTAGTGACCACCTGGCAGAAAGCGTCCAATATTCCCAAGCTGATCCAACAGACCTCATACACAAATAAGGAGTCTTGTCCCGGAAGAGTTTTCAAGAAAAAAGGTAGATGACTGGTCTAGTGAAGAAAAAGATAGTATAGTTGATTGATAGAACAGAGCAGGAATGAGAAAGAGCAAATGAGAAAGACAGCGACATTGGGAGTTTAATGCACTAAATTTCCAGAAAGTGGGGATACTATTTATACTGAAACCCCCGGCACTCCAACGGGGGTTCTGAGATAGTTATCCCCTCTGCTGCCATATCGCCAATGGTGGGTGTAGACATGAAAGGTTCAAGTTCATTCGTAGCAGTTTTGCACAGTGCGACGTTCGCGACTTCAGGCACTCATAAATTCTGATAGTCTAGCAGTAGAAAGGAAGGAATAACAAAGGTTAACGTCCTATTGCCTTAGCGTTAAGGACGAATCGCCACGTCGCCACGTTAACAATGATCATCATCATCACCATCATATTAAAAAGGGTCACACTCATAAAGCTGCGCCAACTACAGATAAAACCACAGGCGCTTGAATATAAACACGCGAGCGCCTATGCCTGTGAGGCCACCCCTTTGCGGTTAGCCAGGAGGGGGCGCGTCATAGGCATAGGCGCTCGCGTGTTTAGATTCAAGGGCCAGTGGATAAACCTGGCAGACCACAAGAGCATTGCACGCTGAAAGTGGATCCCCGATAGCAAAGCGGAAGATATGTGTACCTACGTATCTTAGAAACGAATGGGATCATACTGTGTTTGTGGCGAATCGAATCCGCCGCTCAAATAGTTTATTCCCAAACCGCGCATAGTATCTTCAGTTAGATCCAAAAAATACAGTCCTATAACAGGGAAAGAATGGATATAGGCCTGTTGTTGTTGTTTATGTTATTATTATTATTATTATTATTATTATTATTATTAGTAGTAGTAGTAGTAGTAGTAGTAGTAGTAGTAGTAGTAGTAGTAGTAGTAGGAGTATAAGCGCAACTTTAACCTATCATAGGCCTATATCGTTTCGACCTAAAGCAAGACGACACGTTCGTTCTTACTGCAGTTTGAGAATAAACCGTTTGAGGGACGGATTCGTTGCGCATAAAGACAGTCTGACCCCACCCACCTTTTCTATCTATGACTAGTGGTTTTGTACCCTGGCAAGCCAGGGTACACAGGTGGCTGTTTAAAATGTAGACAGAGAGACAACTGTTGCCTGCGAGTTTCATTTGGACGATGATACCTCCCCATATCCCCCTTGATACCTCCCCATACCCCCCCCTCTGATATCTCCCCGTCACCCCCCCCCCATGATGCCTCACCATACCCCCTTGATACCTCCCCGAACCCACTTGATACCTCCCAATACCCCCTTGATACCTTCCGTACCCCCCTTGTAACCTACCTGTACCCTCAATGATACTTCCCCGTTGATCGTTTCGCAGGTATGGATGAAAGGAATCGACCATCACCATACCCCCCTTATATATACCCGTATCCCCGTTATGCCTACCCATGCCCCTTTAAACCTACCCGTAGCCCCCTTTTACCTACACGTACCACCCCATCCCGATCCTTGGTAATAATAATAATAATAATAATAATAATAATAATAATAATAATAATAATAATAATATTGAATATAGAATAATACAAATAGAAATCATAAAAAACACCAAGGTTTTAAAAGAAAATTTGATATAAGATATAATAATAATAATAATAATAATAATAATAATAATAATAATAATAATAATAATAATAATAATAAATTATTATTATTAGTTTATAAATAATAATAATAATAATAATAATAATAATAATAATAATAATAATAATAATAATAATAATAATAATAATAATAATAATAATAATAAATTAAAGGTAAAAAGACTAAATTAAAAAGAAAAATATCCATATTGTAGTGTAAAAAAAACATAAAAAAATATGGCCTTCGTGAGGTTTGAACTTGGGTCGCTCTGCATGGTAGGCGAATGTTTTATTAAGTAAGCTACCAAGGCTTCGTAGAAAGACCATCAATTTTTTGGTCTATATGGGAAAACATGCTGAAACCTCAATTTGATTTTTAATGGAAGCGCGCGGAATGAGGCTATTGCAGTTTGTGGACATTTTGTTTATTTATTTATCTCAGAAACGGTTAAACGTTCGGTAAGGAAATGTCGGCTATAACGATTTCGCTGGTTTTGAGCACACAGCAGGCCGACCCGCAGCGCCCAGCACCTGCCCAGATCAGCGTCCATACCGGACAAACTTTATAGTAGAGGCGAAGAAGGACTTCCGGCTAAGCAATTTATATATATAGATACATAGGTACGCTATCTACCACTTTGCTACGGAGGATCCACTGTCAGCGTATAATGCCCCATGTGGACAGTTGAGCAGACATGACAGGCAGGCAACACACTCAAACGCAGCTGCATTGGGTTTAGGCTTTCCGCTTGTAGTCAATGCCTATCATTGCACAATCATTAAAATGAGGAGTAACAATAATAAAATGCATTCATTTAAAGGCTAAAAAAACCCCAAGATTCAATCTTTTTGATTTTGTGCATACACGTACGTGTGTTGCTTTTTTTCGCTCTCTCTCTCTATCCATGTGCAAACAAAATAATCTCAATTGCAAGCACACAACAATCAACCTTAAAAGCAAAAGATGACCACAATGATGATGGCGATGATGATGGCGATGAAGATGATGTATGAGACCTTTGAGTGGCGCATTAGTGCAGTGGTATTGAGCACACGCTAGCAATGTTTTATGTTAAGCAAAGTCGGGCGGGGTTAATACCTGGATGGGTGACCGCACTTTAAAGGTAAACTTACCAAACGAAACACACACACACACACACACACAAACAAAACTGAAACAAGCGCTCGACACCCCCCACCCCCCCATCCCTCACCCCCTACTTCCAGTCCACCCAGCTGTGAATGGGTACTTGGGTCCTTTTAGAACCGGGGAAGGTAAAGCAGCGAAGGAGAGGAGATAGGCACCGCCCTCATAAATCTGGCCGACAGAAAAGAGAGGTTCCCAAAAGCCTCTCTCCCCAACGACCCAAAAGTTACGGGAACACTTTTATGAGACTTAATTTTTTTTTTTACATTAGTGTGCTCGTTTCATATGGAACAACTATAATAGTTCGGAATGTGAAGCGTCAGTTAGGGAGGGAAGGTGCATTTGTGTGTGTGTTTGTGTTTGTGTGCGTGTGCGCGCGTGGGACCCAGGTTTTATTTATTTTGTTGGTGCTTTCTTGCTTCTTTGTTGCCTGTTTATTGGTATTTGTTTGTTATGTTTTTGTTTTTTTATCACCATGCCTTATAAACTTCGCGTGTGTCTATGAGTGTAGTATCATTATAAAGAGCATAGGTAAAAGGTAAAGGTGGTCCCATAGCCTTGTGGCCGTAGGGGAGCGTGATGTTGGAGATCACACTTATCTTGGGACAGCGTAATGAGGGTGATGCCCATCTCTCTCCCTCGCTGCTTTACCTTCCCCACCCTTAAGAGAGTAGGTACTCAGTCACAGTTGAGTCAACTGGGGGCGTTGTTATTTGTCGCTTCACGTTTTGCGGTCACCCATCCAAGTGATAACCCCCGTTGGGGTGCCGGGGGTTTCAGTATAAATAGTATTCCCACTTTCTGGAAATTTAGTGCTTTACATTCCCACTGTCGCTGTCTTTCTCATTTGCTCTTTCTCATTCCTGCTCTGTTCTATCAATCTGCTATACTATCGTCTTCCTCGCTAGACCAGTCTCCTACCTTTTTTCTTGAAAACTCTTCCGGGACAAGACTCCTTATTTGTGTATGAGGTCTGTTGGATCAGCTTGGGAATATTGGACGCTTTCTGCCAGGTGGTCACTAGGGCTTCCTATGATGTTATTATTTAGCAATGTAGGCATTTTATATGTATGTGTTTTGTTGATAATTTACAATGATGTTTGTATTCTATTTTGTTTTTGTAAACGGGGGTTCGATAAGTTGGGGTGAAGCCTCAGCCGTCCCCTGCGTGGGATGTCTTTATTGTAAAGTGACTGGCTGGTGGAGAGCTTTCGGTTTTACCACTAGGGTTGTTTCAGCAGATCTTTTATGCGGATCAGGGGTTGTCCGGTCCTGATTTGGCTGGGAAGAGTCCGCTGGACCTAAAGCAATAATAATGTAATGTAATGTAATCCAAGTGCTAACCGCACTGGACGATGCTTAACTTGCGACACAGTAGCGAGTGCTCCAACCACTGCGCTGTCCGACACCCGAGCATAGAGCTGTTGGATATAGGATCTATATAAAATTTGCTGTAATAAATAACTAAATAAACACTGAAAGTTGTTCTATCGGCCTTTTTTTGAGAGTACCGCTGTGAACGAGCCCACTCCCTGGCACAACGCCCATACATTATTCATCTTTGCCAAATCCATCAGGATGATTTCTACAATATTATTATTATTATTATTTTTATTATTATTATTATTATTATTATTATTATTATTATTATTATTATTATTATTATTATTATTATTATTATTATTATGGTGCGCGGTTTTCTTGCTAGGTTTAATTTCCATTGTCATACCTCAAGGGCGACACAGTTAATCAATCACACAGTGCTAGTCCTCACCAATTCCGTAGGAGTGCTTTGAATGCTTTCTGATGCTATCTCTCTCTGCGCTCGCGAAAACTGTCTTCGGAAGTTTCGTCGCTGCAGAAGAAACTTGACGATGCAGACGATGACGACGATAGCGATGATGATGCTTACCGACACTTTCATCACACACTCCGACATCCCCGAGCACTGGTGGAACTCGTTTTCCTTGTGGACCTTGCTTCTCGTTTCAGCCGGATCTCTGCACAGTATTTTATGACTATCGTCTTTATCGTCGTCATCGACGTCGTAGCCTTTTTCAGATGAGTCATGTAAGCAGCGATGAGGCAGACCTATTATAAAGTGGAGTTCTTTATTGTTTGAATCGTCATCGTCATCATCGTCGTCGTTTTCGTCGTCTTCTTCTTTACCTTTGTCATCGTCTTCTATAGTGTACTTGCTTTCTCCAGCTCCCCCTCCTCTATTTTTTCCTTCTCCTCCTTCTTCAGTTTCTTCTCTTTCATCTCTTCCGTCATCTGCTCCTTCTTCTCTTCCTTCATCTCCTTCTTCGTTGTTATCGTTTTCTTCTTCTTTTTCCTCTTCTCTGTCTACCTCCGCCTTGTCCTTGCCATCATCATCGACGGTCGTGTGGCCAACTAAGGTGTCCAACGTGCTTTGATTACCGATTGTAGTTGAATGATGATTCTGTGACATCATCGTCGTCGTCGTCGTTGTCATCGTCTTTATCTTTGATGCTGTAAAGGATGATGGATGTGATGGGGAAGACGAAGATGGGTTGACGCTGTTGGCATCTGCGCAAACAAGAGAAACAATGAAGATCAGAAATCTGGATAATAATAATAATAATAATAATAATAAAAATAATAATAATAATAATAATAATAATAATAATTTATTTTGTATAGCGCAATTCAAACATAAAATGCTTCACAAAGCGCTTGATCACACGCAGCCACACACAGATACACACGCATAATAAATCTATTCTGCATTTAAAAACAAGACAACATGTAAACCTAGTAAAGGTAACAAACCAACAAATAAAAGTATAAAATCAGTCAATCAATCAATAAACTTATATAAAATAAAAGAATAATTTCAAAGAAAAAATTTAAGAGAGGGACGTTAATACCAAAAGAGGCAGATCAACAATGCCTCATCTAAGATGTAAAGTGTAAATGGTGGTGAAATACAGCAGTTTTAAAAGTAGAATAATCGTTGAATAACTAAACATCGTTTAACGTATGACAGGCCAGATGAAGAGAATAAAAGCTTGTGTAATGGCATTAATCTGGTTTAAAAAGAAAACATATTTGTGATTCACATAATAATAGTAACAACACCAATAACAATAATAAATAATAAAAATAATAATAATAATAATAATAA
This sequence comes from Oncomelania hupensis, assembly GCA_036898135.1. Lineage (NCBI taxonomy): Eukaryota > Metazoa > Mollusca > Gastropoda > Littorinimorpha > Pomatiopsidae > Oncomelania > Oncomelania hupensis. Next base: position 77,242,256 of record CM072513.1, read on the forward strand.
TAATAATAATAATAATAATAATAATAATAATAATAATAATAATAATAATAATAATAATAATAATAATAATAATAGCAGTTTCTAATTTCATTTACAGTGAAAACAAGTTAAGAGGGATCAAATGTCATTTAAAAAAGCAAAACAATTTTAAGACAAGTACACGCATACGCACATGCATCCACGTACACACGCATTAACCCACACATTCACACACACACACATTCACACCCATATTCACACACACACACACACACACCCCTACACACACACATTTCAGGTATCAGCGCAACGGGGTGTCCGCAAGGGAGGATGTTCTACAGGTGTAAGAGGAAGAGATAGGTTTTCATTTGGGCTTTGAAAGAGTCAAGAGATGGAGATTGGCGAAGGCTGCATGGGAGTTTGTTCCACAGGGTAGGAGCATGGATAAATGTAACATTTATCTGTCTGTCTGTCTGTCTGTCTGTCTCTCTTTCTCATTTATTCACCCTAACCAAACATACTTTAGTTAAAACGCTTAGAAAATGAAAGAAGGGAGAAGAAGAAGGAGGAGGAGAAAAAGAACAAGAAGATAAAGAAGGAGGAGAAGGAGGAGAGCAAACCACAACAACCGTCATCATCATCATCATCACCATCATCACCATCATCATCATCATCATCATCATCATCATCATCATCACCATCATCACCACCATCATCATTATCATCATCATCACCATCATCATCATCAATTATCATCATCAATCATCAATTATCATCATCATAATCATCACCACCACCACCATCACCGCTACAACCACCACCATCTTAATAATGAGCAAGAAAACGTTTTTTATCTTCAAACACATCCGGTTCTCTGCTAATTATTTGTACCTGATCAGTTTTTTTACAGTGAAATTTTTTTTAATCGATCGATAAACTTGTGTTCTACCTTCAGACTTTGTGAGATATCTTAGATTCCTTCTTTCCAAATTCAAACAAAAAATAAAAAATAAACTGAAATAATTTGTTTTACCCAAAGCTGTAGTAGAGACATAGGTCGATGGTTGAGAGCTGGAGTCAACAAAGAAATGACATAGTAGTATAGTCATCACAGCAACCACTCCTTGCTCGACACTTCTCCACATCTGCATGTTTAGGACACTGCAACAAGATCATGGCCACTGGCATCTGCACACACAAAATTCATTCCGTCATTCAACTAATGAATGAATAAATAAGTCGATCAATAAGCCATGGCGTCAGCGAACCAATCAATGAGACAATCAAACCAACAAGTGAGACACAGTCAAGTAAGACACCGTCGAGTAAGACACCATCGAGTAAAAAAACCAGCAAGTAAGACTCCATCGCGTCAGATACCGTCAAGTAAGACACCCTCAAGAGAAACCCCATCACATAAGACACCATTAAGTAAGACACCATTAGATAAGACACATGTAAGACACGATCAAGAAATTACCATCAAGTGTGACACAAACGGGTAAGCAAGTAAGACACATTGGTGTAAGCCACGATCATGAAAGACGCAATCAATTATTGAGACAATATCAAGTACATTACATTACATTACATGATTATTGCTTTAGGTCCAGCGGACTCTTCCGAACCAAATCAGGACCAGTATAGCCGAATCAGGACCACAAAATCAAGACCACAACTTCGCTGAAAGAGGACTCGCCCCTCATCCGCCTAAAAGATCTGCCGAAACAACCCTAGTGGTAACACTGAAGGCGTTCCACCAGCCGGTCACTTTACAATAAAGACATCCCACGCAGGGGACGCTGAGGCTATATTCTAATTTATCGAACCCCCGTTTACAAAAACAAAATAGAATATAAACATCATTATAAAATATCAACAAACACATACATATAAAATGCCTACATTGCCAAATAATAACATCATAGGAAGCCCCAGTGACCACGTGGCAGAAAGCGTCTAATATTGCCAAGCTGATCCAACAGACCTCACACACAAATGAGGAGTTTTGTCCCGGAAGAGTTTTCAAAAAAATAGGTAGGTGACTGGTCTAGCGAAGAAGAAGATAGTACAGTAGATTGATAGGACAGAGTAGGAATGACAAAGAACAAAGGAGAAAGACAGCAAGAGTGGGAATTTAAAGCACTAAATTTCCAGAAAGTGGGGATACTATTTATACTGACAATATTAAGTAAGACACCATCGAGTGACACTATCGAGTGAGACAACATCACCATCAAATAATCCATTGAGACACGGTCGAGTAAGACGCAATCAAATAAGACGCAGCCAACCAAGTAAGACACTGTCAAGTAAGGCACAGCCTAACAAAGAAAGACACCGTCACGTAAGGAACAGTCAACTAAGTAAGACACCGTCAAGAACGACACCTTCAAATAAAACACAATCAAAGGAGACACATTCATGTAAGACACAGGCAAGTAAGCCATCATCAAGCAAGGCACAATCAAGAGAGACACCTTTAAGTAAGACGTGATCAAGTAACGTAAGGCACCAGAACAATTTTTAAACAAAAAAAGCTAGCAAAGGCAGAAAATTGCAATTTGTTCTCAAATCTAGTTTAGCCAAACATGCCTCGTTTTGCACACGGCCGTCATTTACATCTATCAAGCGAATTTAGCCATACAAATATAAACTATTGTGACGGAATTTCCAGTGACGTTACTCCTCCTTATGACCGTGTAATAGAAAAGCTACAAGTAATTCCTATCCTATCCTATTCCGTAACTCGAAGGTCGTTGGGGCACCACCGTTGATCGTTTAACCAGCGTACTCCATCTTTCTCTGTCCTCAGCAACCCTCATGGCTTCGCTCAGTGTCAAGCCAATCCATTCTCGAATGTTACCCTCCCACCTCTTTTTCGGTCACCCTCTTCTTCTGCCTCCTTGCACCGTGCCTTGAAGGATGGTTTTTGCAAGGCCCGATGATCTGGTGACATGGCCATACCATCGGAGTTTCCCTTTCTTCACCACTGGTGAGCAGGTCATCGTGTTGTCCAATGGCTTGTGTGATGGTCTGTCGGACTTCGTTGTTGGTGATGTGCTAGGTATAGGAAATGCCCAGAAGTTTTCTGTAGCATCTGATCTCAATGCTTTGTATTCTTTGTTGGAGATCTGCTGTGATAGTCAATATTTAGCCAGCGTACAAGAAGATGGAGAGGACAAGAGAGCGCAGACTGATGGTCCCGTCTTTCCAAATGGGCTTCAACCTTGTCAGGGCAGCAGTTGTTTGTGCGATCCTGAAGAGGACTTCATGCCGGAACCCATTGTCTGTTACAACGGCTTCTAAATATTTGAAGCTATGCACTGTGTTGAGGGATTGGTCTTGGACTTTGATGTTTACGTTGATGCCATTGGTGTTGTTGGTCATCATTTTGGTCTTCTCTGCACTTATTTCCATTCCGTAGGCTCTGATGGTGGTGTCAAGCCTTTGTACCAGCTGTTCAAGTTATTGTTCATCTCCAGTCAATCCATCAATGTCATCCGCAAAACGGAGGTTTGAAATTACTCTACCCGCTATGCTGACTGTGCCTTCGTGACCTTCAAAGGCATCTGACATGATCCGCTCTAGGAAGATGTTGAAGAGTACTGGAGAGAGTATGCATCATTGACGCACCCCGATAGTTATTCTGAACCAGTTCCCGATGGTGCTGTTGTGGAGGACTGCAATGGTAGTCTTGTCATACAGGTTTTTGATGACTTCAAGAATCGTAGGGCTGATGTTATACAGTCTCATGGTTTCCCACAGAGCTGCATGCCAGATTCGGTCAAACGCCTTCTTAAAGTCTACAAACACATGATACAGATGCTGTTGATGCTGTATATGTAGGTATTTTTCGCAGATTATTCTGAGGTTGAAAATCGGTTCAGTGATACATCGCCCTGCCCTGAATCCTGCTTGTTTTTCAGTTATGATTTGTTCAGCTTGGGGTTTCAATCTGTTGAGTATTATTTTCAGACGGACTTTGCTGGGATGGCTGATGGTGCGGTAATTTTTAAAATCCTGAAGGTTACCCTTTTTGGGAAGAGTGATGACAAGTGACTGGACCCATGATGTAGGCCACTCTCCATTCTGCCAGATCTTGTTACAGATAATGATGATGGCGTCAATCACCGCTTCTCCTCCTGCTTGAAGCAATTCTGCGGGTATTTTGTCCAGTCCCGCTGACTTCCCCGCCTTCAGCGATTGCACAGCTGCCTCAATCTCTTCACGGTAATGTAATTCCTTGAATGGAAAACTGTAAAGTCTTCCTGCTATGCTATTCTTTTTACCCCCCCCCCTAATCCCCCCTCTCTCTTTCTCTCTCTTTCTCTCTTTTTCACTTCATAAATATATATGTAAGAGGTTGACAACATGTTCAACTACTTGCGCCCATAACAGTATTATAGAACTAATATAACACACGCACTTTGAAATCCGTAGAAAATCCGGCTTGCATTACAGAAGCAGCGAGCTGTATACGTATCCATGTTAAACTACAGCTATGAGTTACCTATAGTAGGCCAATAAAATGTAACACAATATGTGACTATCACAGGCACAGGCTTACCTAGTAGCCTAACTCTATAACACGGCGTAGCACAGCTGAGACTCGCCGATTTACATCTCACTGGTGGGGACGGTGGTTAGTCGGCCGGTTTCCTATGCTGAAGGTCGCGGGTTCGATTCCCGCATGGAGGGAAGAGGGAAAGGGGGAGGAGGGGTTGGAAGAGAGGGAGGGAGGGAGCTCTTACGTGACTTTGGTACGAGGCTATTCAGGTCACCGAGGGCTTTCTCCTGGTACTCCGGTTTTCTCCCTTTTTTTCAATAATCAATAATGGTATTGGATGCTGTGAATCTAAAATGTCAAACAAGAATGCACAATTCGAGGGTTTTTTTTCCCCGTCATCTAATAGCGATCTATTTGAGTTCTGCCTCTACAACACACGTTTATGGGATAGGTGTGTGTTTGTTGTGAATGTGCGAGCGCATACAGGTGTAAAATGTGAGCTTGTATGTTGGTGCAGATCGCCGCTCTTTGAGCCTTTTTATTATTATTATTATTATTATTATTATTATTATTATTATTATTATTATTAGTATTAGTAGTAGTAGTAGTAGTAGTAGGAGTAGTAGAAGTAATAGTAGTAGTAGTAGTAGTAGTAGTAGTAGTAGTAGTAGTAGTAGTAGTAGTAGTACTAAGTAGTAGTAGTAGTACTAAGTAGTAGTAATGGTAGAAGAAGACGAAAAGAAGAAGAACCTGCCACACTGCGCCCCTACTCCTTCGGAAGAGAGTATAAACCAAGGCCAAGTCTGTGCACGCACGCATTGCATCGCACGGACTTTAAAGATGTCATAGACGGGCGAATGCCAAATACACTCAGCAAGTACTAGGTCCCTCTTCTCCTCCAAACCGTTAGCCCAGGATAGCGCTCAGAGGTCTGGGCCTAACACAATGCAAGGCGCCCAAAGGCTGCAAGTGCGCGCCTCCAACGGCTTGAGTTAGATCCTGTATCGCCCAGCGCCTTGAGCAGCTCTTGAGCTGGAACGATTAAATCAGATACATTACATTACATTACATTATTATTGCTTTAGGTCCAGCGGACTCTTCCGAGCCAAATCAGGACCGGACAACCCCTGATCCGCATAAAAGATCTGCCGAAACAACCCTAGTGGTAAAACCGAAAGCTCTCCACCAGCCAGTCACTTTACAATAAAGACATCACATGCAGGGGACGGCTGAGGCTTCACGCCAACTTATCGAACCCCCGTTTACAAAAACAAAATAGAATACAAACATCATTATAAATTATCAACAAAGCACATACATATAAAATGCCCACATTGCTAAATAATAACATCATAGGAAGTCCTAATGACCACCTGGCAGAAAGCGTCCAATATTCCCAAGCTGATCCAACAGACCTCATACACAAATAAGGAGTCTTGTCCCGGAAGAGTTTTCAAGAAAAAAGGTAGAAGACTGGTCTAGCGAAGAAGACGATACTATAGCAGATTGATAGAACAGAGCAGGAATGAGAAAGAGCAAATGAGAAAGACAGCGACAGTGGGAATTTAAAGCACTAAATTTCCAGAAAGTGGGGATACTATTTATACTGAAACCCCCACGGGGGTATCAGTTATGTGAAAGTGTAGAGTAAATGCCTCAGCTAGTCCCAACTATACGCTGTGCGTCAATAATTATAGCTTATACTAAACGCATTAACCAGATCATCAGGTCTTGCAAAGACCACCCTGCGAGGCACAGTGCAAGGAGGTAGAAGAAGAGGGAGACCGAAAAAAGAGGAGGGAGGACAACACTCGAGAATGGACTGGTTTGACACTGAGCGAAACAATCAGGGTTGCTGAGGACAGGGAAAGATGGAGTACGCTGGTTAAACGATCATCTGTGGTGCCCCTGCGACCTCCGAGTTACGGGATAGGATAGGATAGGGAAACGCATTAAAATGTAACTGAAGTCTAGGATTATGGTTACATCGATCTAGTAAGCCTAAGTATTCAGACAGCCAGGCTCTACGTCTTCACAGCTCTATTATGCTATACTAAGTCCTTCAGATGACGTATAGACTAAACCGAGGTCTAATAATTATGTGCATGCAATGGCGCGCATTCCATACAGAATACCGAGTTTATTTATCCAAAGGACAACATACATTGAATACAGGAATTGCTCCGTAGGTGTAGTTGTTGTCTTTTTTTTTTAAATCAATAAATTCCGTAGTTGCTGTGTCTATTAATAGCAACCGCAAGCTACCAGCTGTACCTGTTAAACATGGGAAATCACTCCCCGTCAGAACAGAAATAGAAAATTGTTAAAGCAACAACGAAAGTCCACTTTATCATTGTTTAGTGTAATTACAATGCGAATAGGCCTTATTCGGAAATGGGAGGTAACTTGTCTTTTTGTTTCGTTTTTAGTTACCTAGAGTTATCCGGCGGACATCCTCATGAGCATGTCATCTCAGGGCACTTTCAAAGCTATCCCGAACTGCAAGCTTTTCTTCAGGAAAGGGGAGTGATGGTTGCAGGGCAGTGCAAGGTCGAACTAGCGGAGCTAGCCAGGATTGCAACTGAAATATTAAATCAACCTTTCGGTTGACCCGTAAGGTTTGATGGAGGGCAGAGCAGAAATTATAGGCGAGAAACTGTGTTCGTTTGCAAAGAATGTCCGCCCAACGTTAGACAACTCTAACCGCACCATGCGGGCAAGCCGGCCAAAGTTGTTTCCCCTTATATTTCCTAACATGGTCTATCTGTGGGTAAACTCATTTTCGACAAAAGTAAACAAAGGCCTCGACTTGGCCCTTGCTTGTCTGAGACAAGTGAGGTCAATAATGTGGTAATGAAACTCTTCAACGATATTGCTATCTAGTGTAGAAATGTGAAAATAATTATGACATCAGACACTTTAAGTGCGACACTAAGCTGCCTGTGTCCGCTGTATCTACAGTATTTAAATCATTGAAGGATAAAAAGGCAACTTTTCTCAAGTATAGTTTTCCTTTCTTAAGATAAATCCCTTTCTTTTCAGGGGAGTACGTTTTTCTCACACCTCGTTGGGCTAAAACGATCAACAGTTTGCTATTTTGTTGTACTTCGTTCTCACCTTATCAGCAAAAAACAACTACGTTTGATAAAGTCTTCTTCTTCTTCTTCTTCTTCTTCTTCTTCTCCTGCTCTTCTCCTGCTCTTCTTCTTCTTCTTCTTCTTCTTCTTCTTCTTCTTCTTCTTCTTCTTCTTCTTCTTCTTCTTCTTCTTCTTCTTCTTCTAAGTACAACTTACGTTAATCTGATGAATAAAAATTGATACAACAACAACAACAACAACTTCTTCTTCTTCTTCTTCTTCTTCTTCTTCTTCTTCTTCTTCTTCTTCTTCTTCTTCTTCTTCTTCTTCTTCTTCATCTTCATCTTCTCAGTACAACTTACGTTAATCTGATGAATAAAAATTGATACAACAACAACAACTTCTTCTTCTTCTTCTTCTTCTTCTTCTTCTTCTTCTTCTTCTTCTTCTTCTTCTTCTTCTTCTTCTTCTTCTTCTTCTCCTCCTCCTCTTCCTCCTCCTCCCTCGTCTTCTTCTTTTTTGTGTTTTGGTTTTTTTGTTTGTTTTACCTTCGTTCTCAATTTATCAGCAATCAACCATTACATTTCATCGAGTCTTCTTCTCTTTTCTCTTCTCTCACTTTTTCTTCTTCTTCTTTCGGATGTTTTCGGCGCGGCCTAATAAAAAAAAACTACAAAATAAAAACTTATATTCTTATCCGAGAGAACGCCTGTTTCACAAAGCAACTGGGTAAATAAACTCAGCGTTTAACAGTTGTTTTTTTTAATGTAGGCCTACCTTCGGTCTTAATTTATCAGCAATCAACCACTACGTTTCTTCAAGTCTTTTTCTGCTGCTTCTTCTTCTTTCGGAAGTTTTCGGCGCGGCCTAATAACACAAACTACAAAATAAAAACTTATTTTCTTATCCGAGAGAACGCCTGTTTCACAAAGCAACTGGGTAAATAAACAAAACGTTTAACTTATTTTTAAGTGGGGAGAGGGGGAGGTGGTAAGTGGTGGAGGAGAGGGGGTGAGGGGGGGGGGAGCAAGTTTTCGTGACCTACCATCTTATCAACATTAGATGCAGTAACTGCGTTTTGGGAATTTTAAACGAACATGTTCTATTTTCTATCTCGGAGGGTCTTGTTCGTTAGTCAAACGAAATTTTATATATTTATTAAGTGGGTTTGTGTATTTGTAGTGCAAGAGCCTGAAAAAACTTAAGTTTGTGTATGTTCAGATGTCAAATATATAGTTAAAATATAATGTATAACTGTTGTGGGAATGTAGGTTTAGTATTTGTTATTTTGTTATTTATGTATAACTTTTACTTTTTATTTATTTTGACACTTTTTCCCCCCTGTATTTGCTGACATGCAGTGTGCTACTGTATTGTGTATGTCCATTGTGGGGTTAAAAAGATTTGTTGATTTGACCTAAACTAACTTGTTTACTACACCAAACTGATTGTTTGAACTCTACAAACAGTTCAGATAATGTTAGCCTGATGATAGGATTATTATACTAGTGTATTTCACAACAACAGCTACAGCTTTACATACGTACGACTAACCAAAATTAAGTGTCAACTTTGATTCGTTAAAAATCAAAGTTAATTCATTTGACTTGATTCTTTACAAGTCAAAACTGATTCGTTACAAGTCAAAGTTGATTCGTTGCACCTCAAAGAGGATGTTGATCAAAGTTACTCACCTTTTGTAATCCTCGTAACTGTGTTTATAAAGATCAATGTTCCTCTAATCCTCACTAATCACTTCCTCGAGAATGCATTTGATATCAGAATAAGAAACGTTGTTGTCCCAAACAAACAGCAAGTAATTTTTTTTTATCGCAGTGTTGACCTACTGTACAGCAATCATGGACAATGCATTCACACGCACAGCACGGTCAGTGGAGAATAAACACAACAATTCATTCAACGAATTCATGTATAACAAAGATTAGCGGAGTTTTCCCTTTCTCACTCGACGTGCCCGATCTGTAGCCAACTGCGTTTGTAGAGCTAACTCTCTTCATGCATGGAGTTACAATAATGCTGGAGACCCAGCTCCGGGTTCGAGGCCCCTCAAAACACCTCAAGCATTAGAATCAGAATCAGAATCATAATCATCCGCATTTTTATTTTCCCAACAAAAAGCAAGGAAAATTATTTTCCAATGTACTGTACAACAATCATTAACAATCACATTCAAACAATACAGTCGGTATAGAATAAAAGTAAAGGTTTTTCCTTTGCGCTACGATTGCGATTGCGATTTTTAATTAACGTCCCCGGACACATTAGCGTATAGGAGACAAGGAAATATTATCTTGTGATGATCAAACAAATAAAACTAGATGATTAAAATGACAAAATAGAAATAACGCAAAACTAAATGAGAGATAACTTATAGATGAACATTAATATAAAATGAAACCGTTAAATGATAATAGGCACAGAGCACAGCTGCGGCCTTTATAATATAAATGATAATAAAAAAAAAAACACCTTTTTTTAATTCTTAGATATTATTTTGATGGGTCTGCCAAAAGGAGCTCGGGACATTTGTCAAGGGAAAAAGGAACAAGAGCCAGGAAGGTCTAAGTGAACACCCCCGACAACCAATGAGAAGGCCGGCCAACAATCCAAGTACAAGATTATGGTTAAAAATCCTCCAGGACCATTAAAATCAGTCTAAAAGATAAAAAAAGGTAAAAAGCCTATGTGGGCCCAAGTTAGATACACAAATTAATCAAGTTAAATTAAAACTATGTTTGCGCTACCGAAACTACAGTAACATACATCTTCGTAGACCTATCACAGCTGTCTGCAGGCATAGCGCTACATGTACGTTACGTTTTAGACTGAAGACCAACTTCGTATATAAAGTGTCGCCATCATGGAAAACCAGATGCGGACTAAGCAGCAGACCTTATAATAACTTGGATTTGGAATGGAATAATATTTTGTGGCCTATGCGAGCGAAATTCGGGTTGGTTTTTCAGCTCAAGCACGGCAACCGAAGAGCAGCGCCATCCTGGACAAAGACCCTTAATGCTGGTGTGTTTTGGCATCTGACACTCATCTGTAACGTACACGAGCTCGCGTCAGGATCTTTTAAAGTCCGTGCGATGACATGAAAAGCGTGTGTGTTCAGCCTATACCTCAGTTTTCTACACACAGCCGAGAGAGCAGTAACGTATTTATGTCTGTACCATATAATTAAGCCACGAAGTACATCTTTATTGCCTCATTCTCTGAGCTTCCGTGTCTAGTTTAAACGTGCAAGCAGTCAGTCGTAGTAGATCTATAGGCAGATTAACATGCCTTTCACGTGGACTTGAGCCTGTCCTGGAAGCGGAAAGGGAACAGAGACCTAGAATAATGTAGACCTTAAAAATAGGCAAGACAGGATTCCAGTAATCTCTATTGATCTGTGAGAGCTTAAGAGTTCGCGGTTAGATTCAAGAGAAATAGTTCTACAGCTTATGCAGTCGTAATACTACTATAGTAACTAGGTAAAAGGAAGTTCCCGTAAACTAGGAAGTGCTGTAAAATGACCTAGAAGTGTGTCAAGGCTGGTTTATAAATTACGATTGAATTCATGGAGTACGAAATAATATTATGTGAAAGACATTACATGTATATGTTCAGAAAACATTACAGTTCAACATCTGATTGTTGATTGCCCAGTGCTGCAATCAATGTACAAAGACAATGGTGTAAACGTAACAACTTGTGACATTCAAGAAGTTGTGCGAAGTCCTATTATTTACGATATCGTAAACGTCACCATGAAATCGTCCTTATCAACAGTGTTGTAACTGATATCACTACAGTTGTTTGTTTTATTGTTTTGTAACTAAATTAATTGTCTAATATCACTGTCGTGAAGAGACAATAAATTCAACCATTGAATTGAATTGAATTGAAGTTCCCGTAAACTTTTCGGTCATTGGAGAGGCGTTTGTGATACATCTTTTTCCCCTGGGCCAGCTTAATGAAGGCGGTGCCCATCTCATCTCGCTGCTTTACCGTATTTATTTATTTATTTATTTATTTATCTATCTGTATGTCTTTTCCATCGAAATGATTAAGACAATGAAACCACACAAACAAGCAAGCGCGCGGACACGCACACACACACACACACACACACACACACACCCGCACACACCCACACACACACAAACACTTGTTTTCACGCTGTTATTATGACTTTCTTGAAACGCCACATACGTTGTGTTGACAATGGGTAATATTTAGTCGCCTTTTTAAAGTACTTTAAATTGTGTTCTAACGCTAACCCTAACCCTTACGGTAACACAACCCTAACCCAAACGGATCACTGGTTCGACATCAAAACAACGAGGGCTGTCAAAACAAGTTATGTAGATGTTCATTAGTTTGTTCAAATAACGCCGTGTAAACAAGTGCACACACACACACATACACAAACACCCATACACACACAACCATGGGCAAACTTTGCTACTAAGCGTTCAACATCAATAAAATTATTCTCATTTCTCTACCCCTTGGGGTCATGAGCAATCTTGCCACTGTAGATTGTTCTAATCTATAAAGGGAAAAGTGAAAGCCCCAGTTGAAAACCTGTCTTTCCTTTATAGGCATGACCGATTCACTGCGGCAACAGTACCCCCGTTGGAGTGCCGGGGGTTTCAGTATAAATAGTATCCCCACTTTCTGGAAATTTAGTGCTTAAAATTCCCACTGTCGCTGTCTTCCTCATTTGTTCTTTCCCATTCCTGCTCTGTTCTATCACTCTCTATACTATCTTCTTCTTCGCTAGATCAATGACCTACCTTTTTTCTTGAAAACTCTTCCTGGACAAGACTCCTTGTTTGTGTATGGGGTCTGTTGGATCAGCTTGGGAGTATTGGACGCTTTCTGCCGGGTGGTCACTAGGGCTTCCTATGATGTTACTATTTAGCAATGTAGGCATTTTATATGTATGTGTTTTGTTGATAATTTATAATGATGTTTGTATTCTATTTTGTTTTTGTAACCGGGGGTTCGATTAGTTGGGGTAAAGCCTCAGCCGTCCCCTGCGTGGGATGTCTTTATTGTAAAGTGACTGGCCGGTGGAGGGCATTCAGTTTTCCCACTAGGGTTGTTTCAGCAGATCTTTTATGCGGATCGGGGGTTGTCCGGTCCTGATTTGGCTCGGAAGAGTCCGCTGGAGCTAAAGCAACAATCAATCAATCAATCAATTCTCATTTCTCTTCAGCAGTCTTCTCTCTCTCTCCCTCTCTCTCTCTCTCGTTCACTCTCTCCCTCCCTCTCTCTCTCTCTCTCTCTCTCTCTCTCTCGTTGATTATCCCATTATTCCATGTCCATAAAAAATTGTTCTTATATAGCGCTTTTTCAGCTCAAGAGCTGCTCAAGGCGCTGGCTGATACAGGATGTATCTTAAACGGCCGGAGGCGCTCACTTGCTGCTTTTGGGTGCACCGTGTTACGCCCAGACAAACGAAAACAATCCTGGACTGGGCTACAAAATATGGGGTAGAAAGGGACCGCTTGAAATACTGTCACTGATGAAGAAGACGATGGTGGTGGTGGTGGTGGTGGTGATGATGATGACGATGATGATCATGATGATGATAATGCCAATGGTGGTGGTGATGATGATGATGATGATGATGATGATGATGATGATGATGATGATGATGATGATGATGAAGCTTCATGCCTTCATAATAATCAGCTCAATACGCAGTAGCCGACCATTACAAAACCAAACCAGAAGACGAGCAAAAAAGAAAAACGAAACAAGAAACATACTAAATGCCAAACGAACAATCACTCATCGTCACCTTGATCGAGTCCTACATAGTTGAACACTGAACACAGAAACACACGCACGGTCTTCGATCCTGACGATGATACCACTGTTATTATTAATAAAATCACACTCGCTCGAGCAGCCTTCTACTAGTATTACGCAACAACTGGGCAAACAGACTGACACATCTTCTGACACATCTATTGTTTCTAATTGCAGTATTCCAGTGTACACACTTAGTCTCAGACAGTAGTCACACTACAATGTCACCAATGGGTTACTTCTACAACTTCCGTGTGACTTAAATGTACATGGCGCAAAACAGTGCCCATACACGTAGCAGCAAGATTTGTGCGCGCCATCCCAAAACCCTTGTCACGTTTTATTTTGGTGAATAAATATAGGATTATTCTAAATGTCGTATGTCCTTCGGAAATGACTGTTGTTGTTGTTGTTATTATTATTATTATTATTATTATTATTATTATTATTATTATTATTATTATTATTATTATTATTATTATTATTATTATTATTATTATTATAGCAAAATGCAATCTAGTAGTAGTAGACTATTACTCTATACATACTACAATGTTACCGGCTCAGTAGGCAGTGGCGCGACATAGTGCTGCATGCAGACTCGCAGCAAGTGAGTGGATTCGATCATACACAGCACTTCTGTTACTATTACAACTACTACTACTGCTACTACTACTACTACTACTACTACTACTACTACTACTGCTGCTGCTGCTCCTGCTGCTGCTCCTGCTGCTGCTCCTGCTGCTGCTGCTAGTCACTCGTTCTGCTACGCCACGCTACTGTACTACATAACATTTCTTCTAGCACAAGAACTCAACGATCGTCACTGCATGTCACGAATTCACACAACAAATGACAAACCCACACTATCATACTGAGTCGCTCTATCAGTCCAGCCCAAACAGTCTGGTTTGCGGCGCGAAACACCGCAGCAGACTCGCAGCAATTTGTGCAGACTCGATGATATCCTCGACTCCCGGTCAGAAGTGTGCATTGAAAGCTGGCAATGGAGAACTACAGAAGTTCAAGTACGCGTAGGACTAGCAATGCGACCTAACAGTCCTTGAATAACCGTACCCCACAATAGAACGAAACTGTCGTGAACTGAGTGCTTTTAAAGGTGCGTTACCATTCCGTTGTCTATGATGCTAACAGAGACCCATGTGACGAGAATGGAGTGGTTTGACACTGAACGAAGCCACGCGGGTTGCTGGTTAAACGATCATCTGTGGTGCCCCAACGACCTTTGAGTTACGGGATGGGATAGGATAGTATAGGACTTTGACCACCACCACCTCCAACCCCCCCCCCCTCACCACCAGACAGATCTGTTGACTGTTGACTCCACTGAAAATATTACCTCTCCCTCCCCCCACCACCACACACAAACAAACGAACAACAACAACAAAAACTCAGCTCTTTTGAAAGTATAGTTATTGTTTTAATCAATGAATTCCGTAGTTTTGTGGCTATTCATAGCGACCGCTAACCACCGCTGTACTGCTAAAAAAAATATCGTCTAGTAGGTCGTAGTGCGCATTGCTGTACGTTCCATTAAATAGAGGAAATCACTCCCTGTCAGAAATGAAATTAAAAAAATTCAAACCTTTATTGCCTGAATCATGTTTCTTCCGTTGGGGCAAAACTCACTGTGAATTTGAAAAGGGCTCTGGTACGGTAAAACGTGTGATCTTAGGGTCCATTATTACTTTCATCTAACTTTGAAGTTAAGTAGAGTAACCAAAGCTGCGTGGGCGAGTATCTTTAATTTGTGTGAACCAGTGGAGCTTGACGGACGTTGATAGGGTGGCCGACAGAACGGAGAGTGGATACAATGGGAAAACGCACAACAGAGGAAACAAGATGGAGAATCGACATAAGGGATACGAATACGAATCTTTTATTCCAAAAGTTCAGGGCATCGCCTTTTAGGAAGGAGTGTGTTCTAAAAATAATAAAACAACGAACATTGAATATATCATAACATGCATATCAACACAAAACAGATTATGATACTGCTAGTACCCGAAGTTTCATAGCCTTATATAAATAAATGCATAGTTTTCTAAAAGTCTCCTCGTTGTCAAAGGCAAACAGGAGAATGAGACGTGCTATACAAGACATTCCGCAATATTTTGGGGCTATAGAAATTGACAATACAGTAAAAAAATGTAGGATTAATTCATTTTCTTTTGTTGATTTACACGTAGGACAAATAATATAATTTTTATTTCTTTCCTATCCTATATCCAATCTTATACCATAACTCGAAGGTCGTTGGGGCACCACAGATGCACTTTTAACCAGCGTACTCAACCTTTCTGTGTCCTCAGCAACCCTCATTGCTCCGCTCAGTGTCAAGCCAGTCCATTCTCGAACGTTGTCCTCCCACAATCTTTTTCTGTCTCACTCTTCTTTTGCCTCCTTCCGCCGTGCCTTGCAGGATGGTCTTTGCTGACGTGGCCATACCATCGGAGTTTCCGTTTCTTCACCACTGTGAGCAGGTCATCGTGTTGTCCAATGGCTTGTGTGATGGTCTGTCGGACTTCGTCGTTGGTGATGTGCAGCTGAGTATAGGAAATGCCCAGAAGTCTTCTGTAGCACCTCATCTCCATGCTTTGTATTCTTCGTTATAGGTCTGCTGTGAGGGTCCAAATTTTGCGCAAGCGTATTGGAAGATAAAGACGACAAGGGAGCGCATATTAGGGCCCATTATTAATTTCATCCAACTGCGAAGTTAAGTAGAGAAACCAAAACTTCGTGGCACAGTAACTTTAAGTTGTGTAAACCAGTGGAGCAAGACGGACGTTGATAGGGTAGCCGATTGAAGGGAGAACGGACAAAATGGATAAACGGACAAAAGAGGAACCAAGATGGAGAATCGACAAAAGGGATACGAATAAGAACAAAAGTTCGGGGCATCACCCCTTAGGAAGGGGTGTGTACAAGACCATAACATACATATCAACACAAAACAGTTTATGATACTACTAGTTCCCGAATTTTCATGGCTTTATATAAATAAATGAATAGTTCTCTAACAGGTCTCTTCGTTGTCAGAGGTTAACAGTAGAATGAGATGTGCTGTACAAGGCATTCCATAAGATTTTGGGGCTATAAACTGTTTCCTGAAGTTACTAAGAAATGGACAACACAGTACAAAATGTAATTCATTTGCTTCTGCTGATTTACACATTGGTCCTGATTTGGCTTGGAAGAGTCCGCTAGACCTAAAGCAATAATCATATAATGATTTACCCATAGGACAACTGGTATCATTAAAAGCATGCACAATATATCTATAAACGTGAAAAAAATAATTCTTAAACACCAAACCTAAATTTTGTCATCACAAACTTTAAATGCTTAACGATATTTAATTGCAAATATTTAGTGGTGTTCAGAATTACAAAACATATTATATATTTGAGAACGTTCATTATTATTTACACGCACACTCCATTCAGGTTTTTTATTTGTTTGTTTTTGTTTACGCTGCTTACTGTTACACCATGGCAGAGTATGAAACCACCACCACCCTCCCCTCTCTTCCCCCCAAAAATCCAAAGAAAAAAAACACCACAACAACCAAAAAAACCGAAGACCCAATGGGAAAGGCATGAGCAAAAACTGAAAAGAATAATGGCAGAGTATGAAACCACAACCAATGGAGCTGTGCAATTCCTGGACTTTCTGCAGAGAGTTGCTCAAAACTTTCATTTATAACGTGTGTCAAATATTTTTCAGTCATGATCGATACTCGTACCTCTTTTTTTTTATTTTTTTAAATTGTATTTATTTATTTATTTATTTATTTATTTATTTATTTATCGTGTAAGTAAAATAAACAATGAAGAAAAAGAGGGCGCATGCGCAGCGGCGACCAGCCACGATACGTATTAGGAGCTCAAAGTATAGTTTATTTACGTTTTTATGTTGTTGTTTTCTTCGTATTTTATTGTGTAAGCATCGTTGAAGTCATCATTCTTCAAGCTACCCTCGGAAAGTCTGTGGACGATTGGCAGTGAGAGTAGACTGACTGTCAGAATGGGTCGTAGCGTGACAGTGAGTAAAGATGGACGGTTTGTTTACACTAGGGAGCAGCTATTATTTCTTCGCGATCGAACTGTAGGACGGCACCATGCCATGAAGAGTGAACTGAAAGACTTTGGTGAAAAATCTATTCTACCCAGAAAACGTGGTACCAAGGGTGGTGTTCTTCAAAGACTCAGGAAACGTTTCTCCAGACCTCCCCTCCCCTCTGTCGTCGTATCTAATGTACAGTCCCTATCTAGTAAGCTCGACGAACTTCGTACACTATGCAGGTATGATTCTGTCTTTCGTGAAGCCTGCCTACTCGGACTCTCAGAAACATGGCTCAACGACGATGTTACCGATGCCGAAGTTTCCATCGATGGTTTCTCCATCCTGAGAAGTGACAGAACACGTACTGAGTCTGGCAAGGACGGTGGTGGTGGTGTGTGCCTGTACATAAATAGCAGGTGGTGTACAGAATATATGGTCCATGAAAGAACTTGTACCACTCTGTTGGAACTGCTGTGTGTCTCGCTCCGACCTCACTACCTCCCTCGTGAATTTACCAAGCTGATAGTGTGCGTAGCCTACGTCCCCTTCTTCACCCCTTCGGATAAAACCAGAGAAGCTGCTCGAGTAATCGCTGCGTCAGTTTCGGCTCTTCAGTCACAGTACCCTGACGCCCCAGTGCTAGTAATGGGCGACTTCAATGCCTGCACCCTCGATGGAGACCTACCAAGCCTGCAGCAGTATGTGACGTGTCACACCCGTGGTGCTAAAACACTTGACCTATGCTACGGTTCAATTCCCCATGCCTTCTCATGCCAGTCCCTGCCTCCTGTGGGCCGCTCCGATCACAGCAGTGTCCACCTCATTCCCAAGTACAGGCAGCGATTGAAGAGGGTCAAACCTCGCTACGACATGTCCAGGCCTTGGTCAGAGAACTCACTGGAAGCACTTCGCGGATGCTTTGACTGTACAGAATGGTCCTGTCTGTACGATCCATCAGCTGACATCAACTATAACCTCGATGTCATCACAGACTACGTCAAATTCTGTCAGGACTGTGTCATCCCTCCCAAGAAGAAGAAAATTTTCCCAAACACCAAGCCGTGGTTCACGTCACACATCTACCACCTGCTGAAAAAAAAGAGGAAGGCCTTTGCAGAGAAAAACATGCTCCTGGTGGCTCAGCTGACCCGGGAGGCCAGATCTGCGATCCGCCAGGCAAAGCTCCGGTTCAAGCAAAAGGTGGAGGACGAGTTCAGTAAAATGAACGCTAGAGCTGCTTTCCAACACCTGCGGACGTTGATGGACGACGGTGACTCCTCTCGTTCTGACCAGCTTCCAGCATCCACTGACCCTTTGACTTTCGCAACTGACCTGAACAACTTCTACAATCGATTTGACAATGCTGACTTCTCTGCAGAGTGCTTTCACCTGATGTCAACAGCTCCAGTCGTGGAAGGGTCAGTCACCATCAGCGTCGACGATGTGAGAACCCAGTTCAGGAAGACGAAGGCAATCAAGGCGGCCGGCCCTGACGGCATCTCAGCTCGGCTACTCAAGAGCTGCGCTGATTCCCTTGCACCTGCCTTTCAGCCCCTCTTCCAAGCCTCCGTTGACTCTGGCATTGTACCCACTCTATGGAAATCCTCAGTCATCATCCCCGTCCCCAAAAAGCCCAGACCCACTGAACATAACCATTACCGCCCTGTTGCCCTCACCCCTCTACCCATGAAGTGCCTCGAGCGCATAATGCTGAGGAACCTGCAGCCTTTCATTGAGCCACACCTGGACCCCTTGCAATTTGCCTACCGTGCAGGTCGGGGGGTGGAAGATGCAGTGGCGACCATCCTTCACCGGCTGCTGAAGCACCTGGAGACTCCCGGCCATTATGCTAGGTTACTGTTTGCTGACTTCAGTTCGGCCTTCAACACCATGCAGAGACACGTACTGGTGGAGAAGCTTCAGCAGCTGGCAGTCCCCACAGTCATCGTTCGGTGGGTGCTTGACTTCCTCACTGACAGACGGCAGCGGGTGCGGGTGGCGGGTGGCGGGGAGACTGGGGTCACGCTCTCGCCTGAGTTGACGACAAACACGGGCGCTCCCCAGGGGTGTGTGCTCAGCCCGTTTTTGTACATTACCTACACAAACAGCTGCAAGTGCGAGGGTGATAAATGCTCTTGCTCCAAGTTCGCTGACGACTCTGCCATCCTCGGCCTGATGTCCGATGCTGAGTCGGAGACGACATATCAGGCCACTGTCAACAAGTTCGCCGCCTGGTGCTCAGAGCACCACCTGCAGCTCAACGTCATCAAGACCAAAGAGTTAGTTGTGGACCCGAGAAGGGACGCTCCGCCTGTACAACCTGTCATTATCGGGCAGGAGCAGGTGGAGATAGTGGAGTCCTTCCGCTACCTCGGCCTCATCCTCGACTCTGCACTCAACTTCAAGGAGCAAGTCACTTCTGTCCAGAGGAAGTGTCAGCAGAGGCTGTATGTGCTGCGCCGACTGCGGTCTCTCGAACTGGACCCCCAGCTGCTCCTCAACCTCTATCGCTCCATCATAGAGCCCCTTCTCACATACTGCAGTAGTATATACCACCCCTCCCTCTCTGTCACTGAAAGAAACAAGTTGATGAAAATTTCAAACACGGCCTCAAAGATCATTGGCCTCCCCGTCCCCCTCATCTCTGAGATAACAGACAAAGCCCTGCTCCGCAAGGCGCATGCGGTCTCTGCTGACAGCTCCCACCCATTGCACGCGGAGTTTGAACTGCTCCCCTCGGGCAGGCGGTATCGCTCCATCAAATGCAAGAAGGCAAAGTACTCTCGCAGCTTTGTTCCCATGGCGGTGGGTAGACTGAATGCTGCCTCTGGCTCCGGCTGGCGCATCGGATGTTAACACTGCCCTACTGCACGCTCTAGCTAGAGTCAACTATACAGTCAAGCAATTACAATAATTATGTCTACGCTAATTAACTTGTCAATGTAATGTGCTGCTAACTTGCATAATTATATGTATATGCATATTTGTACGTGTGTGTGTGTATGTGTGTGTATTTGGGTGGGTGTGCGTGTATGTGTGTATATATGTGTATGTATAGGTGTATGTGGGTGGGTATGTTTATATATGGGTGTGTGTGTGTGTGTGTGTGCGTGTATATGTGTGTATGTGTATGTGTATATATATATATATATATATATATATATATATATATATATATATATATATATATATATATATATATATATGTATATATATATATATATATATATATATATATATATATATATATATATATATATATATATATATATATATATATATATATATATATAGTATTAATACAATTTATTAACTTTGTCTCTTAGTTATGATAGCTGTAGAAATTGAATAGTGTTATTTTAATTTGTGCTAAACTGTATTAGTGTATTAGTACACATGTGATATGGTTTTGTGGTTGTAAGTTATGATAGGATGACGATGAGTATGTGGTGGGCATATGTGTTTTTATACAGTGCGTATCCTGGTGGCAAAACAAATTTTCCTCTTGATGGAATAAAGAATATATTGACTTGATATAATTTAAATTGATTTTGCTAACTCGCCCTTTTGTCGATCCTATATTTTGTTCATTCTCCAATTTGTCCGGTCTCCTTTTCGTCTTTCTCAGTTTTATCTTTCTCCATTTCGTTTGTTCTCCATTTTACCCGGTCTACCATTTCTGTCGTTCTCGCTTCTGTCATGAACCCAATTTGATATTGCAAGCCTGCACCATAGTTACAGCCAGATAGATCGACCGCGTTCATTGTCCGATGTTGGTCTTATCAGGAATGACCTCGACAAACCAACGCGCTCGATCTAATCAATAGGAAGATTCACTCAGTTTGATAGATTAGACGAAGACTGAATGAACAGACGAGAAAACCTACGAATTCAACAGATAACACTAAGAACATTTGACAGAGTTCACATAGATTCGAACTTGCAACCACTAGAAACATTTTGTACAACTTCTTTGTATTTATTATTTTTGAAATCATTTTTCACAGTAACATGGTTTTCTGTAATATCGTGCCAAATTAAGTGCGCATCCTTAAAATCATAAGAAGAAGAACAGCAACATAGGGCACGACAAATATGTTTTACTGGTTCACAAGCCCCAAAACGTAGCACAAAGTGAAATGAACATGACAGGAAATAGGCTAGAAATAAAGACTGAACAAAAATCCCTACATTTCCTATCGCTATTCGTGTGATGCGTGTAGCAATTTAGTTTTCTGTCCTATTCATCATATTAATATTAGCTCGCAGGAAGATGCCTGATAAGCTTCATAAGGCCCCTGGAAGTACAACGTGCCGTGACGTAACAAAACAACAGTATAGAACTATTCCGATATTTACCGTGGGGTGACCAACCAAGTATTATCGGATGACGCGCAAGCCTTTACATAACTAAACTTTAACTTGATAGTTAACGTAGCAGAGATTGAAAAATGTCAAAAATGTTTAGTTGTTTTTTTTTTTTAAAATTATTATTATTATTATTATTATTATTATTATTATTATTATTATTATTATTATTATTATTATTATTATTATTATTATTATTATTATTATTATTATTATATTTTTTTACCCCCGTTGGAGTGCCGGGTGTTTTAGTATAAATAGTACCCCCACTTTCTGGAAATTTAGTGCTTTAAATTCTCACGGTCGCTGTCTTTCTCATTTGCTCTTTCTCAGTCCTGCTCTGTTCTATCAATCTGCTACACTATCTTCTTCTTCGCCAGACCAGTCACCTACCTTTTTTTTCTTGAAAACTCTTCCGGGACAAGACTCCTTATTTGTGTATGAGGTCTGTTGGATCAGCTTGGGAATATTGGACGCTTTCTGCCATGTGGTCACTAGGGCTTCCTATGATGTTATTATTTAGCAATGTAGGCATTTTATATGTATATGTTTTGTTGATAATTTATAATGATGTTTGTATTCTATTTTGTTTTTGTAAACGGGGGTTCGATAAATTAGAGTGCAGCCTCAGCGTCCCCTGCGTGGGATGTCTTTATTGTAAAGTGACTGGCTGGTGGAGGGCATTCAGTTTTCCCACTAGGGTTGTTTCGGCAGATCTTTTATGCGGATTGGGGGTTGTCCGGTCCTGATTTGGCTCGGAAGAGTCCGCTGGACCTAAAGCAACAATTATATAATGTAATGTAATGTAATGTTGTTTTTTAAAAATAATTTTACTGACTGCTTTTATAAGGTTTCTCTGGCCAGGTCTGGCTGCTTTTATAAAGTTTCTCCAACCGAAAACATTGACAGTCGCGATTGGCAACCATTCCAAAATCTATTATCGCCAGGGAAACGGAGTAAAGCAACTACGATTCCCTAGGAAACGTGGACAAAAAGAAACAAGGTTCAGTTATCTGGCTCAGCAACACTGAGCGTTTATATATAGCTCAGTGCTCAGCAATGATAACATTCGCAATTCCGTGGCAACGTAAACATTGCCGTGACAACATAGACACAAACGTTCTTCTCGCGATGACGTCAATGCACACAAATAATATTTCCTAAATAATTATTTCACCATCGCGGATTAAAACCTTTTTCTACTTCTAAACTTAAATTTGTTTCAATAAAATATTTTACTCTAATTCAGTTCCCTTTTTCTTATTGAAGAACGGGAACTAGCTCTATTTAAAAAAAAAATCACTTGACGTCATTTACCATGTCTACGTCATTATATGCAACGTCACAATAGAAACTATGTCTCGGTTTCGTGCATATTTTACAAGGAAGACTATACTTATTTCCGTCGATCTTCTGTTGTTGGCTGATTACAATCGATCAATTATATTTCGAAGTTATCCTTTCTTTTATTGACAAGTGAACTGCAAGGCACGGTGCAAAGAGGCAGAAGAAAAGGGAAACAGAAAAATAGCTGAGGGGACAACATTCGAGACTAGACGGGCTTGACACTGAGCGAGGTCATGAGGGTTGCTGAGGACTGAGAAAGATGGAGTACAATGGTTACACGATCATTTGTGGTGCCCGAATGACCTTTGACGTACGGGATAGGGTAGGATGGATAGGAGCTAGATAAGAAAATGAACTAGGTAATTTCAAACGAACAACATGCAAACCTTAATTATTATCGATCTGTTTGAATTTGTTACGAATCACAAGTTATTTTCAGATCTATACCTATTCAGCAAATCATATTATAAGCTCCAATAAAATCCCATAATTTAGAATTTCTTTATATCTATATATTCTTTCTTTATATTTATATATAAAACGCTTTAAAAACGACAACATGTTATCCACTCAATTTGAATTGCCAATTTTTTCGGTTTTTAATAACCATTAACCTTCTTCAGGGCATTACAATGTCAGTGTGATAATGTACAAGCGTTTTACCTATTACTATAATTCATGACTACACTTCATAAACCACACATATATACTAAGTGAATATGAATATAATTCTGTTATAACGATATATATATATATATATATATATATATATATATATATATATATATATATATATATATATATATATATATATATATATATATATATATATATATATATATATGTGGGTGAGTGTGTGTGTGTGTGGGTGGGTGTGGGTGTGAGAGACTCTGGGCAAGTAGAATCGACGTTCCGATGACACACACATGAAACTCCACATGGTTTCTTCTGACTTTTTTGGAAGGCCGTACTATTTTGACGTCAAAATAGTGCTCCGTAGAGTTACAGCTGTTTTAGGCTTAGGGTTAGGTTAAGGGTTAGGGTTTGGGTTAGGGGTTTAGGGTTAGGGTTAGGGATAGCTTCAAAAATTGGAAAATGTCAAAATAATGTCAAAGAAATGGAAAGTGTGTCAAAATAATCCCTGTTTTTTTACCCAACAGTCATCAGAACGTCGTTTCTACAAAAATGTGTGTGTGTGTGTGTGTGTGTGTATGTGTGTGTGTGTGTGTGTGTGTGTGGGTGTGTGTGTGTGTGTGTGTGTGTGTGTGTGTGTGAACGCAAAATGGAAGGGGGTAGAAAGAAAGACTTTGTGCATGTGTGTGTGTTCGTGTGTGTGTGTGTGTGTTCGTGTGTGTATGTATGTGGGTGTGTGAAAGCAAAATGGATGTCTGACGGACGCCTTGAGTAGTTCGTTGGGCTGGTAAGCGCTTCATATAAACACAAACCCATGTTGCAGATGTAAGAGTTCAGAGTAAGAGTTTACGCACACCCCAAACCTAATGTAACGTGCTGAAATGACCCCCTTACCACTTCTTCTCCCAAGAGTAGTTTCAGTCCATCCCCGGGAGTTAGTCTGTTTGTGACCCAGAATGCCCCCCCCCCCCCCTCCCTCCTCCTTTCTATTCCAAATCAGCGCCCACAAGCGTAACCAATACGCTTCTACTCAAAACAAACATTCATTCGGCAGTTAAAACAGAACAGTTTCAGAACAACCCCCTCCCCACGCAACATGAGAGTTAAACTGGGACTAGTCCAAAACAAGCCACGGGGGAGTTTAACTGGGACATGGACAGAAACGATCCCACCCTAAAACACCGATCCACCTATAAAGCGCTACAGGGGAGTAAAACTGGGACAAATCCAGAACATACCCCAAACAGCTATAAAACATTAGAGTGAAGCTGGGATAGGTCCACAGCCCCTACAAAAACAACAGGTTAATTCAACTGGGAACGGCCCAGGACTGGTCAGCCCCAAACCCATTAAATACACTAAAGCTAAACAGGGGAGTTAGTTAAACTGGAACAAGTCCAGAACAACCTCTGACTTTATTAGAAAACGTAACAAGGGAGTTAAACTGGGACAGGGCCAGAACAGCCCTCCCACCCCACTTAACCCACCCATCCCTCTTCCATAACACACTATAGGGAAGTTAAAGAGGAAACACTCTATGGCAGTTGAAGAGGGCCTGATCCAGAACATCCTCTAAACACAGCTACAGGGCCAGAACATCCTCTAAACACAGCTACGGGGCCAGAACAGCCAACCCATCCATATATTGTTAAAACATTACAAGGGGTTTAAACAGAGACAGATTGAGAAAAGCCCCACACACAACCAACTATAAAACACTACATGGTAGTTAAACTTGGCCAGGTATTGAACAGCCCCCCCCCCCCATCCCTCCCTCCGATATACTAAGGGGAATTAAACTGGGACATGTCAAGAACATTCTCCCATCCTGCCTCCCACCCATTACCCCCCCCCCCACACACACATACATTTATCCCTATAAAACATTACAGAGGAGTTCAACTGGGAAAGGTTTAAAATAGCCTTCCCCCACACACATGTAAAACACTAAAAGGGAGTTAAACAGGGACGAGAAGGAATTAAACTGGGACAGGTCCAGACCAGTCACCACCTTCCACCCCACCCCCCCATAAAACACTATAGGGGAGTTAAAGAGGGAATGCTATAGGGGAGCTCAAGAGGACCAGATCCAGAACAACCTTCAAACACACCCTTAAAATACTACAGGGTAGTTAAACTGGAACAAGGCCATAACAGCCAACCCACCCACCCACCCACAGTTAAAACATTACTCTCCCCCTCCATCCCCCCTGGAACAACCCATATAAAACACGAAAAGAGAGTTAAAATGGGACAGGTCCAGAAACGGCTCTCGTCCTCCCACACACTTATAAAGAAGCACTCTCCCCGGCACACACACTTATAAAACACTACAGGAAAGTTAAACTAAGACATGTCCAGAATAGCCTCCCCGCACGCAAACTTGGTTTTTTCCAATCTAGTTCCAGTCATTCGCCGAAAAAGGC
Organism: Oncomelania hupensis; assembly: GCA_036898135.1. Taxonomy (NCBI): domain Eukaryota; kingdom Metazoa; phylum Mollusca; class Gastropoda; order Littorinimorpha; family Pomatiopsidae; genus Oncomelania; species Oncomelania hupensis. Next base: position 77,268,518 of record CM072513.1, read on the forward strand.
AATCACCGAAGTCGAACGAAGCTCTCCGATGTGTTACGAAATGATGCTTGCATGACTATGACTAGTCAACCAGACTAGCTAAACATTAAAAACGGTCGCTGTTGCTTCTAATTCTGTTCGATTTACACATACTAGCATTTCTCAATGATGTACTTTGTTAAGACGAGTATAACTATTATCGACCATATTTAATAGTTGCATTCCTTGCTTTCCTAATCAAGTAGACACTGTTTTAGGCCTAATCTACATTTTATATTATAAGTCAGTCTCCGCGCAGAGAAGAAGCGTCACTAGCTGAATAATAATTATTAGGTCTGCAACATCGGATAGCTTCGCTCGCTCCCCGCACACACACACAGCTATAACGCTCTAAATGGGAGTTAAACTGGAACAGATCCAGAACACACGCACCCCCTACCCACACACACCTATAAAACAATAAAATTGTAAGAGATCCCCCCCTCCCCACCCCCATCCATAAAAATACTAAAAGGGAGTTAACCTTCGAGTCCCCTGGTGGCTGTTCTGGATCTATTCCAGTTTAATTCTACTTCTGTGCGTTACGAGTGTGTTGGTGTGGGGAGTGTGTGTGTGGGGTGGGTGGGAGGGTGGACTTGTTCCAGGTTAACTCCCATTTGGTGTGTTATGAGTGTGATGGGGCTTGAAGGCTTTTTTTCGGACCTGTGCCTCTTTGTGTGTTTGTGTGTGGGTGGGTGTGTGTGGGTGTGTGTGTGTGTGTGGACGTGAAAGAGAGAGAGAGAGCTGTTTATAAAGTTAACGTCACTTTTATTCAAATGCAAAATTTTCTTATTTTTTGTCCATGGTATTTTTTTTTAATATAACGGTGTTTTAAAAATATACATTACCTTTAAGTATGATTTACCTTCTCTGGGTGTGTGGGTGTATGTGTGTGTGTGTGTTTGTGTGTGTGCGTGTTTGTATGTTACCCCCGTTGGGGTGCCGGGGGTTTCAGTATAAATAGTATCCCCACTTTCTGGTAATTTAGTGCTTTAAATTCCCACTGTCGCTGTCTTTCCCATTTGCTCTTTCTCATTCCTGCTCTGTTCTATCAATCTGCTATACTATCGTCTTCTTCGCTAGACCAGTCACCTACCTTTTTTCTTGAAAACTCTTCCGGGACAAGACTCCTTATTTGTGTGTGAGGTCTGTTGGATCAGCTTTGGAATATTGGACGCTTTCTGCCAGGTGGTCGCTATGGCTTCCTATGATGTTATTATTTAGCAATGTAGGCATTTTATATGTATGTGTTTTGTTGATAATTTATAATGATGTTTGTATTCTATTTTGTTTTTGTAAACGGGGTTTGGATAAATTAGAGTACAGCCTCAGCGTCCCCTGCGTGGGATGTCTTTATTGTAAAGTGACTGGCTGGTGGAGAGCTTTCAGTTTTACCACTAGGGTTGTTTCAGCAGATCTTTTATGCGGATCAGGGGTTGTCCGGTCCTGATTTGGCTCGGAAGAGTCCGATGGACCTAAAGCAATAATCATGTAATGTAATGTAATGTAATGTAATGTTTGTATGTTAGTGTGCATAAGATTTCGTGATTAAAGTTTGTCTGTGATATAGTATATATACATGTCCATTTTTTTTTCATTCTTGACATGTCTAGTGTGATTGCGCTTAATGTTGCAACTGTGTATGCAACTGCAAGACCTGTTCTGAGCAATTTCCATATGCAAGGTATGTTATCTATTTGGCTGAATAACTTCTGTTTTCTGTATGCAGTATAAATAGTATAAGTAATGGACTCCAGAGCTTTGAAGTTCGTCTATTGCATAGGATGTTGCAATTTTATGGAAATATTTCAGTGAGCAACAGACATTCTGGACGAGGGAGGAGAGCGTAAGGGGAGGTGGGAGTATTTGGGTGAAAGTTTCACACTGACTTATGTGTAGTGAAAATGCTATGTTGGGGGAGGGGGGAGAGAGAGAGAGAGAGAGAGAGAGAGAGAGAGAGAGAGAGAGAGAGAGAGAAAGAGAGAGAGAGAAATGGGGGTGGGGGGTAGGGGAAGGAGAGAGGCAGGCGAATTGACTTAACTGACCGAAGTTGACTAACGAGTTGAGAAAACAGCGAAATTGCCAGATCCAATTCGATTCAATTCAATTCAATGTTTATTTGTCTAGTACACGACTCCATTCCATGCTCAAACTGTTCGCATACTCAAACCGTTCGCATAATATTATCATATTAATATGAATACTAAGATTGAATCCCTATAATTGCGCTCCTTCACATTCAAGGGAGGTAAACAGTGGAAACAACCTTATCAACGCTTACTTCCTGGCAGAGCGGTTACTTCCCTTGATACGCTTTTGTCCCTAACCGATGAATAAACCAAAAGCCAGACAAGGGACTCTGTATAACGTATTTAGATTGTAAAACGCAGGTGCGAAGCATGCAAAATGAGTTTAGTTCTGAAAATTGCTATATGCTAGGAGCAATAAATCGCTTTTATTGCAAGTTTGAATAATGACAATAATTATCCTGGCTACGAATAGAACGGAATTTATCCATGGTGGAGGGAGCTGAGACAGAGAGAGAGGAAGACATGATATATAGACTTAAGGAGGAGACATTTGTGTAAGTGTCTGTATGTATGGGTAAGTGTGTGTATGTCTGTCAGTCTGTGTGCGTGTGTCTGTGTGAGACAGAGCTAGATAAATTGTGTTTGTATGTGTAAGCTTAATGTTTGCACTGGATGCGTGTGAGTGTGTGTGTGTGTGTGTGGGTGGGTATGTGTGTGTGTGTGTGTGTGTGTGTGGGTAGGTGTGTGTGTGTGTGTGTGTGTGTGTGTGTGTGTGGGTGTGCGAATAGGTACCCAGACACTTGTGCATGACTCTCTCTCTCTCTCTCTCTCTCTCTCTCTCTCTCTCTCTCTCTCTCTCTCTCTCTCTCGCTCTTTCTCTTACAAGCCTTAGCTTATAACCAGTTTAATTTACTTCGATAACAGACACCCTTTTGTTGGTTAACCTAGCTTGGCAACTGGCCATTGTCTGCTTGCTCTCTCTATTGTTAATGTTATGTCTTACGAAACTCCAGGTACCAGAATTGTAACAGGGATACCACAACGTGCGTTGACAGCAACTTCGCACCTGTTGCAGGAAGTCGGAGCGTGTGTAAGCTTACACTAAACGGAGTGACACGACGACGCGCGTCGACAGCAGCAAACGCATCTGCTGGAAATTCAAGTCTCCAGCGAAATGATGCTGCACATTGCTTGTGTTCAGGAGGCTGCACAATGTCTTCCCAGGACTTTGAGCCGATCTTGGATTGGGGGATGTACGCTATTCTAGACAGTGTTATTATCAATGCATTGGTTTATTTAGGAAGTGGTTTATACATCTTGTCTGTAAGCTACTTATTTCCATTCCATAGGCTCTGGAGGTGGTGTAAAGCCTCTGTACCAATTGTTCAATCAACAAGGACATCAAAGTCCAAGGCCAATCCCTCAACACAGTGCCTAGCTTCAAATATTTAGGAGCCATGGTATTACAGAATGGGTCCCGACAGGAAGTCCTCTCCAGGATCGCACAAACAACTGCTGTCCTGGCAAGTTTGAAGCCAATTTGGAAAGACAAGACAATCAGTCTACATTCCAAGGTAAGGCTGCTGCGCTCCCTTGTCATCTTCATCTTCCTATACGCTTGCGAGACATGGACCCTCACACAAGATCTTCAACGAAGAATACAAAGCATGGAGATGAGGTGCTACAGAAGACTTCTGGGCATTTCCTATACCCAGTATAGTACACCACCAACGACGAAGTCCGACCAAAGAGGGTATCTTTAGTCCGACAGACCATCACATAAGCCATTGGACAACACGATGATCTGCTCATAGTGGTGAAGAAACGAAACTCCGATGGTATGGCCACATCACCAGAGCATCAGGTCTTGCAAAGACCATCCTGCAAAGCACGGTTCAATTAGGCAGAAGAAGAGGGAGGCAGAAAAAGAGGTGGGAGAACAACATTCGAGAATGGACTGGCTTGACACTAAGCGAAGCCATGAGGGTTGCTGAGGACAAAGAAAGATGGAGTACGCCATTAAACAATCATCGGTGGTGCCCCAGCGACCTCCGAGTTACGGGATTGGATAGGATAGGATGCTTTATAAATGGTACGACTACGATGATGATGGTGATGATGATGATGGTGATGACGACGACGACGACGATCACGACAAGGACGGCTTTGCCGGAATTTTCAAAGTATAATAATTTTAATTTTCGGAATTAATGCGAATCTGTATAATTAGCTAACGCGGGCTGGGATGTAATCATCTTTGTAACAAAGAATGAATGGAAGAAGGACAAAAACCTATGGTTTCCTAATGAAACCAACGTATTCGCGTGATGATGTCGATAAATGTCATAATGAGGTTGGTCTTTTATTCCGCTAATCTCCACAGTACTGAAGCAGTCACAGTGCAGTTTATTATCGATGATGCTATACGATATGTAAAGCGCCAGTATTCTACGGCAGAACAGAATTATTTTTGCGTGCTCAAGCTGTTAAAACAACTTAAGGTAAAACCCGAAACGATTCTTTTTGTTTACCCTTGGCATGTTATGCGTTCAATTTCCTGTTTATCATAACATATCCATTATGTATTATTACTCCGTAAAATGAAAGTGAAAGAAACATTTGTTTTTAAAATAGTAAAAGTGTCCCAGTAACTTTTCGGTCCTTGGAGAGGGAAGCGTTTGGGAACATCCTTTTTTCTGGGCAAGCTTAATGAGGGCCTTATATCCCCTCTCCCTCGCTGCTTGACCTTACCCGCTTCTAAACAGATCAAGATACCCCCTCTATTCACAGCTGTGTAGACTAGGGTGGGCGGGAGGCGAACTTATTTTTTCCAACCTAGTTCCAGTCATTCGCCGAAAAAGGCAATTACCGAAGTCGAGCGAAGCTCTCCGAGTCGAGCGAAGCTATCCGATGTTTTACGAACGAATGCTGGCAGGACTACGTGAAACCACAGGCTGGGAAGTATCGTCTTTCGTAGGCCTCAATTACATACTATACTACGTACGTATGTCGGAGGCCCACGAGTTTACAAAGACTAAAGAAAAGACTTCAGAGTCTGTGGTGAAACATCCGTGCATAAAAAATAGCCGTTGCTGCTTCTAGATCTAATTCTGTTTCGATCTGCACAGCTTCAAGCTGTAAGTCAAGTGGAGATTCGTAAATTGAAGCAGTTAGTTTTATTATTATTTTATGATGATTAATATTAGTATTTTGATTGATTGATTTATTGTTGCTTTAGGTCCAGCGGACTCTTCCGAGCCAAATCAGGACCGGACAACCCCCGATCCGCATAAAAGATCTGCCGAAACAACTCTAGTGGGAAAATTGAATGCCCTCCACCGGCCAGTCACTTTACAATAAAGATTTTAATATTAGTAATAAAGAGTAAAAGCAATACATAACACATAATGCACACATACAACGATTTCACATCTAAATCAACAATAAAGCCATGACAAAACTTCAAAGCGCAAAGCGCTATGGATACGTTGATGTCCCTTCAGCACAACAAGGCAAAGCAAGTTTATAATGGTCTCAAAAAACAGTGACATTTTTATTGCAAGAACCAAAGCAATTATTTATTTAACTATTATTATTTTTTTTAACTGGTATAGTACATTTGTTATATGTATTTCAATGATATGTATTTTAATGAGAAACACGTATTAAAAAAAAGTTGCGTGGCAGGCGGAAATTTCCATAAATCATCTGAAAACTTTGGTAAATCTATAAGAAAAAATAACCAGTAACACCATCTGAATATTTCGGGTTACGCCCAACTTCAGCAAAAACAAACAAAACGTCACTGACCATATTTACACCATTGAGCACGCACAGCAGCACACTATTCTTTTTTTTTTTAAAGTAGGAATAATAATAATAATAATAATAATAATAATAATAATAATAATAATAATAATAATAATAATAATAATAATAATAACAAACAAACAAAACAAATAAATAAATTAAAGATCTAACTAAATAACTATACTACTACTACTACTACTACTACTACTACTACTACTACTACTACTACTACTACTACTACTACTACTACTACTACTAGTGAAGTTGTGGTCTTGATTTTGTGGTCTTGATTCGGCTCTTTGCAGTCCGCTGGACCCTGTAAGTCATGAATAACTAATTAGATATTAATTTAACTCTGATCTCGAGTTGTCTTGATTTTGTGGTCCTGATTCGGCTCTTTGCAGTCCGCTGGACCCTGTAAGCAATGAATAACTAACTATTAATTTAAGTCTGATCTCGAGTTATAAAAACAAAATTCCCTTAGCCTACTCGACCTTCTCCGGAAATTTAAAGATTCGAATATTATAAAGTATAGGCCTAAATATTATTAATTAGAATAGATATAGTTTATACATTTATTTACGTATAAAACAAGCAATATAGGTCTAATAATTATATTCAGCTAGTGAGCTTCTTCGCTGCGCAGAGACTGACTTATAATAACAGTGTCTACTTGGTTCTAGGCAGGAAATGGGGAATGCTGTTATTAGCCTACTGCTGAGAACTAACAAAATGCAACTCAAGGAACGCAACTATTAAATATGGTCGATAATAATTATGCTCATATTAACAAAGTATACCGTTGCGAAATGCTAATCTGTGGAAATCGAACAGAATTAGAAGCAACAGCGATCATTTTTAATGTCAACTAGTCGTAGTCATGCAAGCATCATTTCGTAACACATCGGAGAGCTTCGTTCGACTTCGGTGATCGCCTTTTTGGGCGAATGACTGGAACTAGGTTGGAAAAAACAAGTTTGCGGGCGGGAGATGGATGTGGTGGTGGTGGTGGTGATGTCGTTTCAATCCTTTTTGTGTGTCGCTTGGTGGTTTTGCCTTCCAAGAATGGTCACCAATCCAAGGAGGTTGCTAACCCTTCCCGACTGCAAACTTGTTTTTTCCAACCTAGTTCCAGTCATTCGCCGAAAAAAGCAATTACCGAAGTCGAACGAAGCTCTCCGAGTCGAGAGAAGCTATCCGATGTTTTACGAACGAATGCTGGCAGGACTACGTGAAACCACAGGCTGGGAAGTCTCGTCTTTCGTAGGCCTCAATTACATACTATACTACGTACGTATGTAGGAGGCCCACGAGTTTACAAAGACGAAAGAAAAAACTTCAGAGCCTGTAGTGAAACATCCGTGCATAAAAATAGCCGCTGTTGCTTCTAGATCTAATTCTATTTCGATCTGCACAGCTTCAAGCTCTAAGTCAAGTCGAGATTCGCATTTCGAAGCAGTTAGTATTATTATTATTTTACATGTATGATGATTAATATACTGACACAATTAGTAATAAAAAGAGAAAAAGTAATACATAACACATAATGCACACATACAACGATTTCACATCTATATCAACAATAAAACCATGACAAAACTTCAAAGCGCTATGGATACGTTGACGTCCCTTCAGCACAAGGCAAAGCAAGTTTATAATGGTCTCAAAAAACCGTCACAAGTATTGCAAGCACCAAAGCAATTATTTATTTAAATAATATTATTCTTTTTAACTGATACAGTAAATTTGTTATATGTATTTCAATGATATGTATTTTAATGAGAAACACGTATTAAAAAAATTTTTGCGTGGCAGGCGGAAATTTCCATAAATCATCTGAAAACTTTGGTAAATCTATAAGAAAAAATAAGCAGTAACACCATCTGAATATTTCGGGTTACACCCAACTTCAGCAAAAACAAACAAAACGTCACTGACCATATTTACACCATTGAGCACGCACAGCAGCACACTATTCCTTTTTTTTTCTTTTTTTTTTAAGTAGGAATAATAATAATAATAATAATAATAATAATAATAATAATAATAATAATAATAATAATAATAATAATAATAATAATATTAAATAAATAAATAAATTACAGATTTAACAAAATAACTATACTACTACTACTACTACTACTACTACTACTACTACTACTACTACTACTACTACTACTACTACTACTACTACTACTAGCGAAGTTGTGGTCTTGATTTTAAAGATTCAAATATTATAAAGTATAGACCTAAATATTATTCATTAGAATAGATATAGTTTATACATTTATTTACGTATAAAACAAATAATACAGGTCTAATAATTATATTCAGCTAGTGAGCTTCTTCGCTGCGCGAAGATTGACTTATAATAATTCTATAATGTAGATTAAGCCTATGTATACTGTATAACAGTGTCTACTTGGTTCTAGGCAGGAAATGGGGAATGTTATTATTAGCCAACTGCTGAGAACTAACAAAATGCAAATCAAGGAACGCAACTATTAAATATGGTCGATAATAACAAAGTATACGTTGCGAAATGCTAATCTGTGTACATCGAACAGAATTAGAAGCAACAGCGATCATTCTTATTGTCAACTAGTCGTAGTCATGCAAGCATCATTTCGTAACACATCGGAGAGCTTCGTTCGACTTCGGTGATTGCCTTTTTGGGCGAATGACTGGAACTAGGTTGGAAAAAACAAGTTTGCTTCCCGACTTTGCTGAACATGAAATATTGCTAGCGTTTACTTTCTGTAGAAGTTATGATAGAGAAATATAGAAGGTTGCATGCATACACGTCAGTCCAGATTCAGCTTTTCTCTTGGTTTATTCTCACTCTCAGTTGGCCTTATATAACAGTTATAGTGAACACATAACATAGACATTCATACATGGACAATGAATTCAGTTCATGAATTAATAAGATTCATTCACACAAAGCACATAACTGAGTTGTAATCTGCTACATCTCTCTTCTCAAAAAACAAAGTGAAACATCAACAGATTTTAAATAATCAAAATTAAGGCACTTAATGTTTTTAAAGTACATGGACATCAATTGAAAAAAAATAGAGAGTGTTAGTTACTGAAAATATGAGATCCAAACTTTTGACAATTAAAAAGTAATGGACAATGCATTAATTATGCAAAATAAACATTTATGACAAATTTTGAAAGATACAATTTTCCGGAACCTGCCTACTTGAAGCAAAATTAAATAGTCATTTCTCTGGAGTATAACGGTCTGGTGGCTTACTGTGTCGCCCATAGCGTGTAACTGTAGTGCCCGGTGGCGGTGCCCTGGCAGGCTCTGCGGTGGCTGGTGGCATGACGTCATCATTGGCCGGTGGCTCTGGTCGTCTGACGTCATCTGGCCCCTCGGCTTGTGGTGGAGGCGGTAGGACCAGCGGCTCCTGAGTCTGCCTCAGCAAGGCTCTGTTTCGGCGGTACGTGGCCCCGTCCTCGGTGCGCACGATGTAGGAGCGAGGTTGCGGTGCAGTCGACACCACGACAGCTGGCTTCCAGGTGCCATCTCGTGCCATCTGCATGCGTATGGCTTCTCCGGGATGGAGATGGGGAAGGGGCTGGGGAAGGGCCGTCTTGTTGTAGTCTTGGGCTTGCTGCGCCTGCCGCTGCCTCATGGTCTGCTGAACTTGTTCTTGGGGCGGAACACTGGGCTGCAGGTAGGCGTCTGTTGCTGGCAGCCTGGTTCTCAGACGCCGGTTCATCAGTAGCTGGGCTGGCGACGCGCTGTTTGGCAATGGCGTCGTTCTCAGCTGTAGAAGGGCGATGTACGGATCTTGCTGCGCGGCCTTGGTTTTCTTCAGCAGATTCTTTATTGTTTGGACATTGCGCTCAGCCAGGCCGTTAGATCTGGGGTGCATGGGGCTGGAGGTCGTGTGTCGGAAGTTCCAGGCTGAGACAAATCTTGCGAACTCTGAGCAACTAAACTGGGGCCCGTTGTCTGTGATCAGTTCTTTAGGGATGCCGTGACGTGCAAACTGGGACTTCATGGCAAGGATGACGTCGGCTGATCTGGTGGACTGCTGAAGGGGGGACACCTCGCAGAATTTGCTATAATAGTCCACGATCAACAGGTAGTTCTTGCCATCAAACTGGAAGAGATCAGCAGCGAGCTTCTCCCATGGCAGAGAAGGCACGTCGTGGCTCATCAGGGGTTCCTTCTGCTGGGCGTTCTGAAATTGCTTGCAGACTGCACAGCGAGCGACGAGGTTGGTGATCTGGGCTGACATGCCGATCCAGAAGAAAACTTGCTTGGCTGTTGCGAGGCATTTGTCGCGGCCCATGTGACCCTGATGAATTCTCTGCAGCATGTCGTTCTGAAGGGACTTGGGGACTATCAGCTGTTCTCCTTTGAAGAGCAGGCCGTCGCTCTCGCTTAGTTCGTCTCGAATGCCCGTATACGCTCGGATTTCTTCAAGGGTGTCCTTCTTGTGGTCTGGCCATCCCTCTAGTATGTGGCGACGAAGAAGTTGAAGCGTTGCGTCTTTGGCTGTCTCCTGCTGAAACAGTTCAAGCTTCTCGTCTGAAAGGGGTAGGCTTTTAACGATGAGGTGTATTTGAGCCTCCCAGTCGTCGCTGGCTGGCGCCTTGCATGGTAACGCTGCTCTAGAGAGAGTGTCTGGAATGTGCATGTCTTTGCCTGCCTTGTAGACGAGCTGCACGTTGTACTTCATAAGGCGAAGCAACATTCTCTGAAGTCGTGGTGGCGCTGCTGACAAGGGCTTCTTGATGATCGATTCTAGGGGCTTGTGGTCGGATTCAATGGTGACAGGCCGCCCGTAGACATAGTAGTGGTAGTGTTCAGCGCCGAAGACCACGGCCAGCATCTCTTTCTCTATGTTGGCATAGCGCTTCTCGCAGTCGGTGAGTGACCTTGACGCGTAGGCTACCGGACGATCGTCTTGGATCAGGACAGCGCCAAGTCCGTCTTGTGATGCATCTACTGACAGTAGGACTGGTTTGCTGGCGTCGTAGAAGGCCAAGACTGGAGCTTGCGTGACGAGCTTTTTCAGATGGAGGATAGTGTACTCGTGCTGTGGTAGCCACTGCCAAACGATGTCTTTCTTGAGAAGGTCTCGGAGAGGCGCTGTGACGTCTGACAGGTTGGGGATGAACTTGCCTAGATAGTTGAACATCCCGAGGAACCTCTCCAGCTCTGTGCGACTTGATGGCGATGGCATGTCTTGGATGGCTTGAATTTTGCAGTTGTCTGGCTTGAGACCGTTCTGCGTGATGGTATGGCCGACGAACTTCACTTCGTTGACCCTGAGGCTGCATTTGGAGGGTTTCAGCTTGATGCCCGCTTCTCTAGCTGTCTCTAGCACCATGGTCAGCCTCAAGTCGTGTTCCTGGTTAGTCCGACCGCCAATCAGCATTTCGTCCATGTAGGTTTCAACGCCTGGAATGTTTTCGAACGCCTGGTGGAACCTTTTGGCGAAGACCTCAGCCGCCGAGTTCAGGCCAAAAGGGAGACGCAGAAATTTGTAGCGGCCGAAGGGAGTGTTGAAGCAAGTAAGGTCTGAGCTGTTCTTGTTCAGACGAATTTGCCAAAAAGCGGAGTTGGCGTCGAGGACGCTGAAAACCTTGTTGCCGCTCTGTCTGCTGGCGATCTCTTCTATCGTAGGAAGTTGATAGTGCTCCCGTCGCACGGCTCGATTCAAGTCTCTAGGGTCTAAACAGAGTCGCAGTCCGCCTCCTTTCTTCTGAACGATGACCAGGGAGTTGACCCAGTCGGTGGGATGATCGACCTTTTCGATCACGCCTTCCTTTTCCATACGTTGTAGCTCTTTCTGGAGGTCGTCGCGAAACGCCGCTGGAACCTTTCTAGCAGCATGGACTACCGGTGAGATTGTGGAATCGATTCTAATGGTGTAGTCATCTTTCATGTTGCCCAGGCCTTTGAAAACGTCTGCGTATGAGGAGAGAGTCTCGTCTTCAACGACGCCAACGCGCTGGATCAGGCTCAAAGCTTCGCAGCTTGACAATCCGAGGATAGGCTTGGAGCAACTGTCAACAATTTGAAACTCCAGCAAGTGCTCCTTGTCCTTGGTCGTACAGACCAGCTGGCTCTGGCCCTTCACGTGCAGACGTTCACCGCTGTACGTTGTAAGATGAGCGCGTGACTTCTGGAGCTTGGTGTTATTCAATTTGCAGAATAGGCTGTACGGCAGAATGTTGACCTGCGCGCCGGTGTCGAGAGTGAAAGTGATGCGCTGCCCATGCACGTCGACAACGGTCGTCCAATCTTTTGACAAGGATGACGCCTGGTCGATGTTGCCGACGAAGAAGTCCATGTCTTCATTCTCAGTAGCGTCTTCGTCTGGGGTGTCTTGACTACATGCAGCGTTTTCAACCATCTTGACGGATGAAGATTTGCATACAGCTGAATAGTGGTTCTTCTTGCCGCATTTTTTACAGTTCTGGCCGTATGCAGGACACTTGCGTTGTTGATGTGACTTGCCACAGTAGAAACAGTTCTCTATAGTTGGCGGTGTGTCTTTACGCTTGGCCTTGACAGCGTTGACACTGTGAACGTCGTCTTTCATGATCTTGACTTGCGCTTCAGACGCCTCTGCCGCTCTGCAAATGTCTTCCGCCTTAGTGAGGGTGAGGTTTGCTTCTCGTAGCAATCTTGTTCTCAAGTGGTCGCTGTGGACTCCTCCGACGATTCTGTCTTTAATCAGTGACTCTTTCAGCTCTCCAAACTCGCAGGATTTCGCTTTCAGCTTGAGGTCAGTTACGAAAACGTCGAAGGTTTCGCCCTCGTTCTGGTTTCTGGAGAAGAAAATATGTCTCTCGATCGTGATGTTCTTTCTTGGTGCGCAGTACGTTTCGAATTTCTTGAGGATGCAATCAATGACGTGGAGATCTGCTGCAGCGTTACAGTGTTGAAATTCGTTGCATTCGTCTGCCGCCCAGTGGAACGTATTGTAGATGTCGAGCGCCTCAGGACCTATGATGTGAAGTAGAGTCATGCTTTGCACCTTACGGTTCTTGGTGTCAAGTCCACTTGCGGCTTGATAAATAAGGAAGGCTTGCTTGAAGCGTTTCCAGTTGTCTGCGATATTGCCTTCAAGTTGCAGTGATTCTGGTGGGTTTAGGCGATCCATGTCTCTGACACCATGTAGAAGTTATGATAGAGAAATATAGAAGGTTGCATGCATACACGTCAGTCCAGATTCAGCTTTTCTCTTGGTTTATTCTCACTCTCAGTTGGCCTTATATAACAGTTATAGTGAACACATAACATAGACATTCATACATGGACAATGAATTCAGTTCATGAATTAATAAGATTCATTCACACAAAGCACATAACTGAGTTGTAATCTGCTACACTTTCTAAACCACTGCACTAGTAGGTACTGTGCAAACCCAATCAGCGATGAAACTACCGATAATTGAGGATTGACGGCCTACTAGGGCCAAATCCTGATAAATACCAATATCATGAGATAATTACAAATATCAACGACATATTTACAATGAACACGTAAAAATTGTAATTATCAAGTGAAAGTTATCATTTTCGGTTTTGGTCCATTTCCAGACGGATTGCTAGAGCCAAAACTGAAAATTAAACATACTCACGCGAAGATATTTGTAATTTTTGAAGGATAATTGCAATGACCACTTAATAATTGAAATTTTCCTATGATATTTGTAATTAGCTCATGATATTTGTAAATTATCAGGTTTTGGCGCTAGGAAGGCATGGTAAATACTAATAATTATTAACGAACACTGTAGATTACCGGTATCTTTGTAAGTTACACAGAACGCGTGTTATTAAGTTCAATCATCTCGTGATGATGGCAACTCTCGATGTTGGCGCTAGTAGGCTGTCATTGCGGATGAAAAGTAACTCCCCATTAAAAATAGCTTATATAACAATTTTTTTTTTAAAAAATCAATAGTACCGAATTACATGAATCACAACGTATTGCAAAATCACAAAATAAGATTATAATTTGTATAATTGTGATTATTATTATTGTTTTAATTTTATTTTAAATATTACTGTTTTTATCAAACCGGACTGAGCGACCTGGTAGCCCTGTTGACACTACTACTGTACTAGGTTTCCTGTGCCCAACGTAGCGGGTTAGGACCCTGCACACAGGGACCTGGCGAATGTGCGAGACGTTTCAGTACCCCGAGGGTTTTCTTCGGGTACTGCTGTTTCCTCCCTCCCTTCAGTAAGGGTCATGGATGCAGTCAATCGACATTTCAAAAATAAAAACAATGAACTTCGCTTCCGCCTTCTGTAATAGTTATCTGTTCAGGTCGGGCGCTTTCAGTTCCATGGAAACAAAAAGCGCGTGACAGCATTCTGTAGTAGTAGTAGTAGTAGTAGTAGTAGTAGTAGTAGTAGTAGTAGTAGTAGTAGTAGTAGTGTTATCCTGTATTATTATTATTATTATTATTATTATTATTATTATTATTATTATTATTATTATTATTATTATTATTATTATTATTATTATTATTATTATTATTATTATTGTTGTTGTTGTTGTTGTTGTTTTTGTTGTTGTTGTTTTTGTTGTTGTTTTTATTATAATTAGTCCAGTGCTAAAATATAATGGCTACTCTCTGATTTCATCTCTCAATGATGAGAGCCATCCATCTTGACCCACCTTTACCTGACACAAGATTTTCGTATGTTTTACATCATATCTCTCTCTCTCTCTCTCTCTCTCTCTCTCTCTCTCTCTCTCTTCCCAACTTCTGTCGTCACCCCTTTCCCCTTTGCTCATTTACATTCTTGGCACCCGATGCATAATAGGAGCGGTGCACTAGCGTACCCGCACAACACACTGCTTTGTGCAGTTTGCCTTCTTTCACATCTGCCAAACGGGGTGGTTTTTGCCCGAGTTGTATAGCTCCACACACCTTAAACTACTCTATGTTTGTCTGTCTGTCTCGGCCTGTCTCTGGCTGTCTCCCTGCCTGCTTTCGAACCTAAAACTTGTATCCAATGTCTCAATGTCCCTATCTGTCTTTCTGTCTCAGCATAGCTGTCTGTCTCAGTATAGCTGTCTCAGTATAGTTGTCTGTCTCAGTATAGCTGTCTGTCTCTGTATTGCTGTCTGTCTCTGTATAGCTGTTTGTCTCTGTATTGCTGTCTGTCTCAGTATAGCTGCCTGTCTCTGTATAGCTGTTTGTCTCTGTATTGCTGTCTGTCTCAGTATAGCTGTCTCAGTATAGCTGTCTCTCTGCATTGCTGTCTGTCTCAGTATAGCTGTCTGTCTCTGTATTGCTGTCTGTCTCTGTATTGCTGCCTGTCTCTGTATTGCTGTCTCAGTATAGCTGTCTGTTTCTGTATAGCTGTCTGTCTCAGTGTAGCTGTTTGTCTCAGTATAGCTGTCTCTGTATAGCTGTCTGTCTCTGTATAGCTGTCTGTCTCTGGATAGCTGTCTGTCTAAGTATAGCTGTCTGTTTTTGTATAGCTGTCTGTCTCTGTATAGCTGTATGTCTCAGTATAGCTGTCTGTCTCTGTATAGCTGTCTGTCTCTATTGCTGTCTGTCTCAGTATAGCTGTTTGTCTCAGTATATCTGTCTGTCTCTGTATAGCTGTCTGTCTCTGTATAGCTGTCTGTCTCTGTATAGCTGTCTGTCTCTGTGTAGCTGTCTGTCTCTGTATAGCTGCCTGTCTCTGTATAGCTGCCTGTCTCTGTATAGCTGTTTATATATATCTGTGTCTCTTGTCTTTCTCTCTGTCTGTCTCTCTCTGTGTCTCTTTCTCTGTCTCTCACACACACATAGCTCCCACCGTCTTCTCTCTCTCTCTCTTCCGTCTTCTTCTTCTTTTTCTTCTTCTTCCTGTTTTTCTTCTTCTTTTTTCTTCTTCTTCTTCTTTTCTCACTCTCTCTCTCTTTCTCTCTCTCTCCTTTGAAATTACCTTTCACCCCTACCCCCTTCTGTCCTCGTCCCTTCCCTCTCTCCCTTCCTCTGCCACTATCCCCCCTCTCCCACTCTCTCTCTCTCTTTCTCTGAGAGCGACGAGCTAAAACGAGACTCAATAAACTGTTTAGAAGTATGTTCCATGCTCTCAGGGCCATTATCTATTCGGTAAACAAAGAGCAAATACGTAAACGTAGCCTAGCCG
The DNA here is from genome assembly GCA_036898135.1 of Oncomelania hupensis. NCBI lineage: Eukaryota > Metazoa > Mollusca > Gastropoda > Littorinimorpha > Pomatiopsidae > Oncomelania > Oncomelania hupensis. Next base: position 77,284,517 of record CM072513.1, read on the forward strand.
TGGAACGTTTTCAAAACAAGCAAACACTAACTAAGGTGGTTTAAATGTGGAAAGAAAGAATGCAAATGTAGGATGGAAGGTAGGTTAAAAAAAAAGAAAAAGAAAGAAAGAGAAAGAAAGAAAGCAAAACGAAAGAAAGAAAGAAAGTAAGAAAGTAAGAAAGAAAGACAGAAAGAAAGACAGAAAGGAAGAAAGAAAGAAAGAAAGAAAGAAAGAAAGAAAGAAAGAAAGAAAGACAAACAGACCGACAGACAGACAGACAGACAGAAAGAAAGAAAGAAAGAAAGAAAGAAAAGAAAGAAGGACGGGCGAGAAGACAAAAGACAATAAGAGCGAGAAAATGAAGATTAAAAAAAGAGAAAAACGATAAAACACTCAGAAAACATGAAGAAAACAAAAACATAAACATCACAAACAGAAACAAACATAAACGGCGAAGAGCCTTTAACGTTACGGGAAAAGAGCATATAAAATATACATACAATATACAGCTGTAAAGAAAGAAGGAAAGAAAGAAAGAATACACACACACGCACACAGCCGGGGGTACACAGTATTATCATGACTTTCCTGAAACGCCATATACGTTGTGCTGACAATAGGTCACATTTTGTCCCCATTTTTAAGTAGTTTTACTTGTTCGAACCCTAACCCTAACCCCAACCCCAACTCAGCCCTAAACCTAACGGATCATTGTTCTGACGTCATAACATTACATTACATTACATAATTGTTGCTTTAGGTCCAGCGGACTCTTCCGATCCAAATCAGGACCGGACAACCCCCAATCCGCATAAAAGATCTGCTGAAACAACCCTAGTGGGAAAACTGATTGCCCTCCACCAGCCAGTCACTTTACAATAAAGACATCCCACGCAGGGGACGGCTGAGGCTTCACCCCAACTTATCGAACCCCCGTTTACAAAAACAAAATAGAATACAAAACATCATTATAAATTATCAACAAAACATACATATAAAATGCCTACATTGCTAAATAATAACATCACAGGAAGCCCTAGTGACCACCTGGCAGAAAGCGTCCAATATTCCCAAGCTAATCCAACAGACCCTATACACAAACAAGGAGTCTTGTCCCGGAAGAGTTTTCAAGAAAAAAGGTAGGAGACTGGTCTAGCGAAGAAGACGATAGTATAGCAGATTGATAGAACAGAGCAGGAATGAGAAAGAGCAAATGAGAAAGACAGCGACAGTGGGAATTTAAAGCACTCAATTTCCAGAAAGTGGGGATACTATTTATACTGAAACCCCAGGCACCCCAACGGGGGTAACGTCAAAACAAGTAGGTATGTCTCGACATACCTACGACGTGAAAACAAGTAGGTATGTCGAAACAAGTTATGTAGATGTTCACTGATTTGTCCAGATTACACTGTATAAGTGTGCCCTTCCTACCTACAGGGAAATTGCAACCTAGATGACACAGAGTCTGAACTGTCAGCCTTTGAAACTTGAGCTAGAGGACACAATTGTAACGTCCTAGCCAGTGTGACCGATACTGTAGATTGATTACTTTGATTTAGGCACTTTATGGTCATTATATGTTAGGCTGACACTCCAGACTATGATAGCTTGACCATTATTATCTCTTGTGTTATGGACTGTCCAACGTTTCGTGAATCTCATCTATCTAATGAGAGTTCTTCTCTTTCTTTAGGAAGTAACGTGAACTAGCGGATGCGCTGTCGGTAGTAACCTTGACTAAGATAATTAGTACTGGCAGTCTTTCCTACCACTTCAATTAATAGGGAAGACTATTAGAATCCAGCATCGTCCTCTCCTTCTTTTCTTTGTTTTCTTCTCTTTGCTTGGTCTTCTTTTTATTTTGGCCCTTTGGTTCTTCGTTTGTTTCTTTCTTTGATTATATATTTGTTCCTTTCGTTATTTGACTTATTGAGAAAACCGACAGGCCCGAACTTCCTCTTCTTCGTTCTTTCTTTTAGTTCTTTCTTTCTGTGTTTATTTTCCTGAGTTCCTCTTCTTTGTGTGTGCGTGTGCGTGCGTAAGTGTGTGTGTGGCGGTGTGTGTGGCGATGTAGAAACGCCGTTATTGTTACACACTTTTTATACTCTTTTGACGGCCCCGTTATTTTGACGTCAAAACAGTGATCCGTTAGGGTTAGGGCTGTGTTAGGCTTAGGGTTAGGTTAAGAGTTAGGGTTTGGGTTAGAATTAGGGTAAAGGTTAGCTTTTAAAAAAACAAACCAACAAATTCCACAAAATGTCAAAACAACGTATTTGGCGTTTTATGAAAGTCCTAAAAACGACGTTTTACTCGGCTGCGTGTGTGTGTCTGAATGTGTGTGTGTGTGTGTTCGTGTGCTGCGTGTGTGTGCGCGTATATGTGTGTGTGTGTGCCTTTCCTCTTTTTTCTTCGTGGAAAAAGTGCGACGTTTCATTTTACCTTTAAAGTCCACTTCATTTGGTATATTGAGTTGTTTGTTGATTTTCAACATCTTGTCTCTTTCTTTCTTTTATATTTTTTGTTTTGTTTTCTTTCTTTTTTTCTTTTCTTTTCTTTTTTTCTGTTTACTTTATTATTTTTTCCTTTCCCTTAGTTTGTGTTTCTTTCTTTTTTTTGTTTCTTTCGTTCTTTCTTTTTTCTCATTTTTTCTTGTACTTATTGTTTCTCGTTCTTTGTTTTACTTTCTTTCTTTCTTTCTTTCTTTTTTGTTTTTTTTCTTTTTTTTCTTTTCTTTTCTTTTCTTTCTTTCTGTTTACTTTAATATTTTTTTCTTTCGCTTAGTTTGTTTTTCTTTCTTTCTTTTTGTTTCTAATTTTTTCTTGTACTTATTGTTTCTCGTTCTATGTTTTACTTTCTTTCCTTTTTTCCTTCTTTCTTTCTTTCTTTCTTTCTTTCTTTCTGTTTATTTTCTCGGGCTTTTCTTTGCTTATTTGGTATTCTTTCTTTCGTTTTTTTTCTTTCTTTCTTGTTTTTCTTTTACATTTTTGTTCTGACAGGGAGTTATTTCCCCTGTTTTAACGGTACAGCCGTGTGACATTTGACCCTATTTCTGAGGTAGTTTAGGGTTTATTTTATGAACCTAAAATGAAAAACCTTTTGAGCAATTGTTTTTATGGGTTCTGTCTCTTATCGGCTTTGGTAGATGCTATTTTTAACACTAAAGTGTTGGCTTGTCCTTGCTATCAATAGGCACACAAAACTTGGAAATTTATTCATTTAAAAACTAACTATTTTTTCAAAAAAAGTTTAATTTTAGACCCTCACAGCAGACCCACAACGAAGAATACAAAGTATGGAGATGAGGTGCTACAGAAGACTTCCGGGCATTTCCTATACCCAGCATATCACCAACGACGGAGTCCGACAGACCATCACACAAGCCATTGGACAACACGATGACATGCTCGCTGTGGTGAAGAAACAAAAACTTCGATGGTATGGCCACGTGACCATAGCATCAGGCCTTGCAAAGACCATCCTGCAAGGCACGGTGCAAGCAAGCAGAAGAAGAGGGAGACATAAAAAGAGGTGGGAGGACAACATTCGAGAATGGACTGGCTTGACACTAAGTGAAGCCATCAGGGTTGCTGAGGTCAGAGAAAGATGGAGTACCCTGGTTAAACTGCCATCTGTGGTGCCCCAACGACTCTCGAGTTATGGGTTAGGGTAGGATAGAATATTTTTATTTTAGAGCTTTTTTTATCCAGGGGGGCAACATTCATTGTGAATGTTAAAATGATCTATCGTGGGTACGTGGTCTAAGAGGGTCTCTTTAAGATAATGTAAGCCGATATATATTAATACACGATTTGTGTCATGTTGTGCAAACAGCTGCGACTGATCCCAATAGAAAAATAGAAATGTGAACACTGAGCAATTCAAGGTGTGTGTTACGTCCCCTATTATTCTATATTTCGTATTATGTATTTTTGGTTATTTGTTCTGTCTGTCTTTACAAATATGCAAGCACTCACGCATACCCCCCTCCCCCCCACACACACACACCCACACACACACCCACACACACACACCCAAGCACACACACACGCACAAACACACCCTTTTAAGTTGCTTCTTGAATGCCTTATTTGAGGCAGACTCTAGCAGTGCTTGTGGTGCTGCACATTCATATGATCTGACACTTACGGTCCTTTTCCTTGTGCCTGTCGAGGCTAGCAACTTGAAGGAGTGACTGGGAACATGATCGAAGTGAACGAGATGAGACACGTTGATAAATGAGTTCTTGAGGGCACCCTGGTACTGAGCCAATGACAGCAACTTGTGATCAATTCCTTTCTGAACTCTGGCAGCCAGTGCAAATCCTGGAGTACTGGCGCGATATGGTCTGAAATTCCTGTACGAGGCGCAACGCATGCTGCAATATTTTGTAGTGACTAATAATAATAATAATAATAATAATAATAATAATAATAATAATAATAATAATAATAATAATAATAATAATATGCTGATGATGATGATGATGATGATGATGATGATGATGATGATGATGATGATGATGATGATGATGATGATGATGATGATGATGATGATGATAAGGAGGAGGAGGAGAAAGAGGAGGAAGAAGAAGAAGAGGAGGAAGAAGAAGAGGAGGAAGAAGAAGAAGAGGAGGAAGAAGAAGAGGAGGAAGAAGAAGAGGAGGAGGAGGAGGAGAAAGAGGAGGAAGACAAGCGCAAGATGAACTTAAAGAAGAACAACAAGAAGAAAGGCATAAAGCATGCCTGTTGCTAAAAACAGCGAACCGTATCCTGATTTACGGCTCACACTGTGCCGAGTTTTCCTAGAACAACTAAATCTATAGGCCATTCATAAACAACTTATTACCACGTCAGCTGCGTGCACTGCCAATCTAGGTTTAACCGCATGCATTGGCTGATTTATTTAAACACAACAGGGTCTGATGCATACTAACAGATGACATTGGAGGTAAATGCAACAAGTCTTCAAAGAAAAAAAAGGAAAAAGATATGAATATTTTCAGTAACACTGTTATTATAATGATGAGTAACAAAGAGATACAAAAGCTACTATTAGACTGAAATAGCGCAGGAATTATCTAGCTTCAAGTTATATTTGCAGGATTTTGTGTGTGTGCACTGATAGTGCTTCAGGAAGCATAACAAAAATAGAAGAATAAACATTTTAAATAGAAAAGGCTGCATATGTGATGATGTAAAACTGAAGATAATAGATAAAACCCGGCCTTCGGAGAAAACCTCATTGAGTGATCTAAAGGAGTTGAGAGGTTAAAGATTTGCAGTAGGATCAGATGTAGGCTTTCCTCGTGAAATGCGTGCAGCGCACGTCTACGACTCTAGCTAGATCATCAACAGGCACTTGCTTTGTAAAATTGCCTAAGTGAATAATAATAATAATAATAATAATAATAATAATAATAATAATAATAATAATAATAATAATAATAATAATAATAATAATAATAATGGATGATATAAACGCGCCTTTCCCCAAATCAATCAGGCTAAAAGCGCGGCGATCTGTACCAACATACACGCTCACCTGTCTCATCCACCCTCACACACACAACAAATACACATCCATCACCCAAACAGGTGGTGTAAAGGCAGGGTGATCGCTATTGATAGACGGAAAGAAAATCGAATTTTTATTTTTGAAATTTTTATATTGACTGCGTCCAGTACCATTATTGTATTTGTTGTTTTTTAAATTCTATTATTGCACGCTTCGTGCGCCAAACAAAGTGTTAGTAATTATAGTGCGCTTCTCAATCATAAGAGAATATCTGGAAATACATCGGACTTCCGAGCCAAATCAGGACCAGACAACCCCTGATCTGCATAAAAAATCTGCCGAAACAACCCTAGTGGTAAAACTGAAGGCACTCCACCAGCCGGTCACTTTACAATAAAGACATCCCACGCAGGGGACGCTGTATTCTAATTTATCGAACCCCCGTTTACAAAAACAAAATAGAATACAAACATCATTATAAATTATTAACAAAACACATACATATAAAATGCCTACATTGCTAAATAATAACATCATAGGAAGCCCTAGTGACCACTTGGCAGAAAGTGTCCAATATTCCCAAGCTGATCCAACAGACCTCACACACAAATAAGGAGTCTTGTCCCTGAAGAGCTTTCAGGAAAAAAGGTAGGTGACTGGTCTAGCAAAGAAGAAAATAATATAGCAGATTAATAGAACAGAGCAGGAATGAGAAAGAACAAACGAAAAAGACAGCGACAGTGGGAATTTAAAGCACTAAATTTCCAAAAAGTGGGGATTCTATTTATACTGAAACCCCATCTTGTTCTGATTGTAGGCCTATATGCATTGTGAGTCTTGTAAAAGGATTTTTGATTAACTGCAGGAGTGTATGCAAATGGAGTAGTTTTAGATTTGATCTATTATTACGAAATGGCTAGCGCTAAGTATGAGCGTCGTTGTGGTCGTCATCATCATCTTTCATTGTCGTTGTCGTCGTCATCATCATCTTTCATTTATTATTATTATTATTATTATTATTATTATTATTATTATTATTATTATTATTATTATTATTATTATTATTATTATTATTATTATTATTATGAGTTAGACCCTGTATTGGCCAGCGCCTTGAGCAGCTCTTGAGGTGGAAACGCGCGATATAAGAACATTTTATTTTAATAAAATATCGTTCAGTTGGTATTTTTATTTTACATTATTGGATACCGGGATTATAATTAATTTGTCTCTTTGATTTTTTTCTTGTGTGTGTCTGTGGGTTGTGCGCTTGCCTCTTTTTTTTTTTTAATTATTTTTTCTTAGTGTATGTAGGAGGTAAGTGTGAGTGTGTGATGGTGCTTTAGGTGACTTCCCCTGTCTTAGTGTCTGTGTTGCATTACATTACATTACATGATTATTGCATTAGGTCCAGCGGACTCTTCCGAGCCAAATCAGGACCGGACAACCCCTGATCCGCATAAAACGTCTGCTGAAACAACCCTAGTGGTAAAACTGAAAGCTCTCCACCAGCCAGTCACTTTACAATAAAGACATCCCACGCAGGGGACGCTGAGGCTATACTCTAATTTATCGAACCCCCGTTTACAAAAACAAAATAGAATACAAACATCATTACAAATTATCAACAAAACACATACATATAAAATGCCTGCATTGCTACTGTAAATAATAACATCATAGGAAGCCCTAGTGACCACCTGGCAGAAAGCGTCCAATATTTCCAAGCTGATCCAACAGACCTCATACACAAATAAGGAGTCTTGTCCCGGAAGAGTTTTCAAGAAAAAAGGAATGTGACTGGTCTAGCGAAGAAGAAGATAGTATAGCAGATTGATAGAACAGAGCAGGAATGAGAAAGAGCAAATGAGAAAGACAGCGACAGTGGGAATTTAAAGCACTAAATTTCCAGAAAGTGGGGATACTATTTATACTGAAACCCCCGGCACCCCAACGGGGTGTCTGTGTTGCAAGATGAAGTGCGAACTATTGTCGATGGATACCGGGATTATAATTTTCGAAACTTGCCTCTTTTATTTTTTTTTCTTATTTGTGTGTGTATGTGTGAGTGAATGTCTGTCTGTGTGTGCGTGCTTGCGTCTTAGTGTATGTTGGAGGTAAGTTAAGTGTGAGTGTGTGATGGGGTTGTGGTGACTTCACCTGTCTTAGTACCACCGTTGGGGTGTTGGGGGTTTCAGTATAAATAGTATCCCCACTTTCTGGAAATTGAGTGCTTTAAATTCCCACTGTCGCTGTCTTTCTCATTTGCTCTTTCTCATTCCTGCTCTGTTCTATCAATCTGCTATACTATTTTCTTCTTCGCTAGACCAGTCATCTACCTTTTTTCTTGAAAACTCTTCCAGGAAAAGACTCCTTATTTGTGTGTGAGGTCTGTTGGATCAGCTTGGGAATATTGGACGCTTTCTGTGGCTTCCTAGCAATGTAGGCATTTTATATGTATGTGTTTTGTTGATAATTTATAATGATGTTTGTATTCTATTTTGTTTTTGTAAACGGGGGATCGATAAATTAGAATACAGCCTCAGCGACCCCTGCGTGGGATGTCTTTATTGTAAAGTGACTGGCTGGTGGAGAGCTTTCAGTTTTACCACTAGGGTTGTTTCAGCAGATGTTTTATGCGGATCAGGGGTTGTCCGGTCCTGATTTGGCTCGGAAGAGTCCGCTGGACCTAAAGCAATAATCATGTAATGTAATGTTTACCTGTCTTAGTGTCTGTGTAGATGAAGTGCGAACTATTGTCGAGCGAAATCTGAGGTCAAATAGTTGTGGTAGCTTCTTGTGACACGTGTATCCTCCACCTGCATATTCTGTTAGATTGAATTGATCGACTGAAGAAGAAGAAGAGCAACAACAACAACAACAACAACAACAACAACCACCACCACAACAACAACAAGGAGGAGACAACACTTATTAATTATAAAAATATTGGAAGAACTCAAAGAAGACTATAAAGCTTCTACCTCACAATAGTCTCTTTTAAAATTCTGATATAACACTAAATGATTTATTAAATACAATAAAATCTCTCTCTCTCTCTAACAATCAAACTGCAGTCGGCGCCGACGGTATATCCTATCAAATGCTGGCCCATTTGCCTTTAACGTTAAACACGATATTACTTTCAATTTAGGAAAAGGTTTGGGGAAATGAAATTTTTCCTTCTCTCTGGACAAAGTCAGTAGTAGTACCTTTCTTGAACAAAGGCAAACCGAGGTCCTGTGTTAATACAATGTAGTTATAGACTTGGAACTTTGTACTTTTATTAGCAAAACCACATATAACTCCAAATATGAGACCAATATCGCTTACAACTTGGAAAAGCAATGGAAAAAAATAATAAAGAAACGTTTGTTTTATTGTTGTGAAAATAATGACATAATTCCAGTATATCAAGCCATATTAAATTAAAAAAAATAATTTGCGAGAAGACAGAATATTTTATCAACTTTTTTATGTTAAAAAAGCTTACGATACAGTATAATAATAATAATAATAATAATAATAATAATAATAATAATAATAATAATAATAATAATAATAATAATAATAATAATAATAATAATAATAATAATAATAATAATAATAGTAATAATAATAATAATAATAATAAAACAAAACTAATACGAATACTCATTCGACTTGCTGTTTGGGTATTCATTAAGTCTTTATTAAGTTTTTCTGTGATTCTCTCATCGTGTGCCGTTTGCAATTATTCTGCATGACTTTGCATTTACGGTGCATGCAGAACGAAAAACCAATTATTTCGACTCCATCTTTTGGTGCATAAGCGCTACTTTAATATAACTAAGAATTTGTTATTTTCATTCTTTTAACACAGAACATGTATTATATATAATTGAATAAAGCGTGCACATTGTGCACTTTTGGTTCAAACAGGACGGACAATGTTTTTGATATTTCCACCCCAGCATTTTGGTGTATGAACTTTTTTTGTAATGCGATTTCATTAGGTATTGTTTCTGTCATTCTTCCATGCCTGATTCATCATTTATCATTTAGAAATATAATAGCATCATAGTATAGTGCGTGCAGGACAGAAAAAGAATGACAATAATATTAAGATGTGGCGCAGTGGGAGGCGACTGGTCACGCTTGGGAGAGATTGTCTATCTCCCATTTGGGTATCTCCTGCTGTGCAGAATCCTTTGTATGGCCACTTGGGTTATGCCTGACCAGTCGTCTTCTGCTGTTTGGCAGGAATTGTATGCAGGTTAGTCACAGTGAAGTGACCTGCAGTCGAGAGTGTCGTGGTACTAGTAGCCGGCAATCCGGTATACTTCACCGTCTTGCAAGGCACACTTTGTTTTTTATTTCTCTCTTACGAGGAATAATTGAAAATAACTGTTCAGGTCGGGCCGGTTTCTTAAGGTGGTGACCGAAAGGCCAGAGTTAAATACTCCGCTCGGCTACGCATATAACAGTTTATTTCGATTCCAGCTCTTTCATCGTCTATTATTCATCCTCACACACGCCATTTGCAACCAGATTGAAGAAAACAACATTGGAATCTAATATCTAGCCTTCAGAGTAGATCGTAAAAATAACATTTTATTTAATAATAATAACACTACTACTACTACTACTACTACTACTACTACTACTACTACTACTACTACTACTACTACTACTACTACTACTACTACTACTATTACAAACAGAGAGACAGACAAAATATATAAAATTATAATAACAATGAGTTCCACCAAAAAGCCGTAGAACTTAAAAAGAGAAATGTGAGGCACTTTACAAAAAAATAAAATTAAAATAAAGAAATAAACAATTAATAAGATTACATCTAATTAAATGTGATTTACCACAACTTACGCATGCATGCATGCAAACGCTCATTTATAACTGCTAAAATAAAGAGGTTTTAATGTACATAATAATTAAAAGGATAAAGAAGAAAAAAAAAGGAAGAAGAAATGAGGATAAGTGGGAAGGAGATGAGGAGGAAGAAGAAGAAAGAGGATGAGGAGGAATTAGGAGGAATAAAAAAGGAAGAAGGATAAAGAAGAAAGGAAGCGAAAGAACAAGGGAGACAAGAAAAGAAAAAAAAGAGGTGAAAGAAGAAGGAAGAATAAAGATAAGGAAGAAGAAGGAGAAGAAAAAGGAGGAGGAATAATGTTGAAAGCGATCTTTTACATTGAAGTCTGTCGTAGTACTATATCTCTAGATGCTTGATAGTCAATGTCCATGGGAGAAAGAATAAGCATGGTAAATGTAGATATGTTAATGGTAAAATGAACAGGGTTCCAATCCCGGTCTAACACAACACGTGATAAAAGGTATCTCGGCATTTATTTTATCGTCAACATTCCAAAAAACATCAAAACCATCTTTGCTCAAATTCCCTGGAGAGCGAGTGAGTAGGATGCTCCTTGTAGGCTGATGGAGGAGACAACATCGATCACGCCAATAGATATCGATCACATAAAAACCGTTAACCCCGTCCAGATGATCTGCCTGCATGCTTGTTGTACTTTCAGTGGCTATACTTTCAGCAGTACAATCAATATAAAAGACCAACCATCATTTATAATCATAATCATAATCAACATCATCATCATCATCATCATCATCATCATCATCATCATCATCATCATCATCATCATCATCATCATCATCATCGTGATCAGGGACATCATCATCATCACAACACCATCATCCATCATATTCCTCATCCATTATCATAATCATTATCTTCAACATCATCACCATCATGAACAACAACATCAACAACAACATTGTCGTCATCATCATCATTATCAACAACATCATTATCAACATAATTTATGATCATCTTCATAATCATGAACAACTTCATCATCATCGTCGTCGTCGTCGTCACCATTCATCATCAACGTCTTGAACAACAGCATCATTATCATCATCATCAACTACAACATCATCATCTCATCAACACCAACACCAACAACATCATCAATATCATTATCTTCATTATCGTAATCATGATCAACATCATCATCTTTTATCATCAACATTATCATGAACTTCATCATCATCATCGCCGTCACCATTTATCATCATAGTGATGAACAACATCATTAGCATCATAACGGTTCAGCGACTCAGCAACTTCAGCAGATGTTAGAAAAGGTAAGTGTGCTGTCACAGAGCAATAGTACTACTAATTTAGCCGTGTCAGTTCAAAATATCAAAAGTTAGCGAAACATTTTAATAAAGAAAACTTCATTCCAGATGTGGTATTTTCAAATAAAGCTACAATGTTGGCTAGCCTGTGCACCTACACATTCCATCGTCATCTACATCCAGCAAGCACTGGATCTCTGATCCCCAATCGACCAGGATTGTATCTTTTGTACACTAAGAGGGACAAGACACACACACACACAGCACACACACACATACAGAACCCAAACACACACACACACAAAGTGCAATTTGTTTGAAGACAGTTAATAGTACACATGAACTACAAACAATGGCAATAACAAATGCTAAAAAAATGACGCACAAATCGCTAATAAATAAATTACTAACATAATATTACCTAATTAATACTATTTTTAAAGCTCACCGAATTTCGTTGAAAATTAAACTCCGCCAATTTTTGGCACTGTAGACAAATTAAACGTGACAAATTTCCCGACTTGGAACATACGACTTCCTGACCTTCGCCCCAATGCTACAATGTAAAGTCACTGCCAAACTGCTCCATAATTGGAGCTTACATTCACCGCTTGTTTAAAGGACCCAAAGATAACACATTTCAAACACATTTTCATATTCACAAAGAGTGTTGCCTCACGGCGCTATGATTTTAAAATAAAGCCGTTATGTTCATAACACAGGATGTAAGTTGCTTTGTTTTAAAGAATACTACAAATACTACAAATCTTGACAATAAAAATGCTACAAAATAACGTACAAATCGCGAAAACCAAAATTGAAAAACATGATGTTCCATAATGAAAAGTATTTTTCAAACTCACATAACTTTGTTGCAAAGCAAACGAAATGCTCCGAAATCTAGCACCGGATAGAGGATTAAAAGTTGGTAGAGAAAAAAATGTGCCAGATTTTCCGACTTGGACCATACGACTCCCTACCGAGGCACTCGCACCCCTCCCTGACCCTCGTCCCAGTGTTACGGGCAGTCGCAACACCCACCGACAACCGGGTGTTGCGACGTCCCGCAACACTGATCCGGGGGTCAGGGAGGTAGTACGAGTGTCCGGTTTAGGGAGTAGTGATGTGTCCAAGCGGGAAATCTGGGGAGAGTTCACCTGGATTGACAAAACCCTCGCCATCCCTGCCCAAGTCCTGGCCAGGGACGGCAAGGGAGACAATATAGTTCCAGGGAACACTCCATTTTCAATACTACATTTGCTCACTTATATACCCCCTATTCGTAATCAGTGTTACATAACAGGCCTAGGTAAAGTACATGTATTAAACCATAACAAAGTATTGTTTCAGGCAAAATCATAGACATTCCTAAAAGGTCGAATAGATCCGGTATACTGTGAACCATTTTGTGCTGAAAAAATAAGAAAAAGGCAAAAAGTGGTACAATTATTATTTTTGATTTTGTTGCACACCTTCAAAATTAACTAGTATCGATAACACTAGCTAACCAATTCCCATCATCCAATTTTGTTTTAATGTGAATAGAGGTATTTCCCATTTCCACAAAAGAGCCGAGTTCAAAAACACTGCCAAACAGCGTGCCAGCAAGAAAGGGGTAAGTGAACACTGTTCACCAAGGACCCAGGTTTAGGCGACCAATCCGTAATACAGTAACTATTATATTATAATTTAACCAATATAATAAAGTCCAGTATCTATTATATTATAAATTAACCACTAACTCTCATCAGTGCCTCAAGAAAAAAAAAAGTAATTGCCATTGTCGCGTTGCCTTATGCACGTCTCTGCGACACAAAGTGAAATGAAGTGGACATTGGAGTGGATTGGATTACTACGTAATTTTCTCTGGAATGCTTTACTCTATCTTCCCTGAACAAGGGGACCACTATTGACAGTGACGGTAACTTTCTTTTCCTTTTTTTTTGTCTTAAAGAACACACACACAAACACACATACTTGCAATACATCATAAATGGTTTTATTTAAGAATGTAGGAATCGGAAAGTGATTTTTTGACAGAAAGAAGGCAAACCTCTTTTAGAAATGTAAGAATCTAAGTCAAAATTGCTTCTTTCCGTCCAAAAAGTTGACCTACTTCGTCTCCTATAGGCGACGAAATAGGTCGAATTTTCTTCAAAATTTCTCCGAAAATGGACTGGATTCTCTCCGTCCCGGATAGTGCACTCCTCTGTACTTAAAACACTCTCTTGCACTACAACTGCACTCCCATGCACTAAAAGAGCACTCCCGCGCACTTAGAAAAAAGTGGGGTTCTGGAAAAAAAGTGGGTTCCAAGCAAATGAACCCATTTGTTACTAGAAAAGACAAGGTCTGAAACCCATTTGTGCGCTTTTTTGCGTTCACGTACACACGCACACACACGAATACACCCACGCATGCACATACGCACAAACACAACACACATCCACGCACACACAAACACGCGCGCGGCAAGCCGAGGCTACACAGTATTATTATGACTTTCCCGAAACGCCACATAAGTTGGTCACACACAAACAAACACACACACACACACACACACACACACACACACACACACACACACACACACACACACACACACACACACACACACACAAACACCATCATCGTCTTCATCATCTTTAAACAATTTTAGACGTCCAGTTCCCTCTCTCCATCTCTCAGTCTTTAAAAAAAAACAGATTAAATAAATAGAATAAATAAACAAATAATAAAAATTATTACATTAAAGACGAGCTGTGTCATTATATCAAAACAGATCAAACTTATAATTTATTTAACACGTGCCTCGCATATTTTATTGTATCGAAATGTTTACACTCCAGACGGAGAAAGAGAGAGAGAGAGAGAGAGAGAGAGAGAGAGAGAGAGAGAGAGAGAGAGAGAGAGAGAGAGAGAGAGAGAGCAGCTCCATTAAGTAATAGTCTATTTTTGTATACATTAAAGCTAGGGAGGAGCATTTTTGTATACATTAATGTCAGGGAGGGGTAATTTAGTGTAGTTTAGCTCAGTTGTCTGGGCGTCAGACGATGCGCCCAAAGGCTGCAAGTAGTCACCTCAGGCGGCTGAGTGAGATCTTGTATGGGTTAGTGCCTCGAGCGGCTGTTGTTATGTTATATCAGTTTATAGTCCCCTCTCTTCCCGATAAGGATTTTCAGAGAGGAGACTCTGAAAGGCTCTTTATATGAAAAGACAAATAAGTAAATAAATAAATAAATAAATTTCCAACTATTCTAGTGCGTGAAGGCCAGAGTAGGACGGGAGGGGATGGGGGAGAATCACATGAATTAAATTCGTTTAAAAATAATAATACTTGTATTAATTATTATAAAGTACGGTCTGTTCTTTTATCAGTACAAATTGCTTTTCTGCGGTTAATTATTATAAAGCACTTTTTGTTCTTTTATCATTACAAATGACTTTCTGATAAATTACCTTCTTCGGAGATTCTCTGATCGTATATCATCACAATGATCTAATACCATTATCACATTCCTCAAGTTCACTTCTCACGTACGTCTGAGTGCATTACAAACAAATGGGCTTAAGGAAACAATGTAATATAGTAATATAGGTTCATTTGGTCTTTGACGCCGTAGAGGTAGTCCTCGTACTTATGGCTTTGTTCCTGGGTCGTTCCGGTATTTCTTTCTGTCTATTATATATTTTAATTCCTATTCTTTCTTTCTTTCTTTCTTTCTTTCTTTCTTTCTTTCTTTCTTTCTTTCTTTCTTTCTTTCTTTCTTTCTTTCTTTCTTTCTTTCTTTTCTTTTCTGTTTTTTTCCTGTGTTTTATTTTATTTCCCTTTGTTTTCTTTTTTTGTTGTTGTTTTGTTCCTTCTTTTTTTTTCTTTCTTTTCTTTTCTTTTCTTTTCTTTTCTTTTCTTTCTTTCTTTCTTTATTGTTTCCCTTCTTTCATTCTGTCTTTCTTTTTCTTTTTTCCTTTCTGTTTTTCCCTTTCGTTCTTTCCGTCGTTCTTTTTTTCCATTCCTTCTGTTATTTTTCTTATTCTTTTCTTATGTTCTTTTTTCCTTGTCTTCTTCCTTCCTTCCTTCCTTCTTCTTCTTCTTCTTCTTCTTCTTCTTCTTCTTCTTCTTCTTCTTCTTCTTCTTTCTTTCTTTCTTTCTTTCTTTCTTTCTTTCTTTCTTTCTTTTCTTTGGTCATCCTAATGTCAGAGATGTCCACAAAGGTAGAATAGTCTCCAAACACCTTTATTCGTCCTTATCGATCAGAGTGACTCAATTGTTTCAAGACGTTCGACAGCGCTAGGATGTTGCAAGTAGACGTCTTGTTCTGGGCGGCTGGAGTTAGCTCCCTTTTTCGGCCATCGCCTTGTGCAGCTCTTTGAGCTATTAGGAGCTCAGCAGATAAGAACAGTTACTTTACTTAAAACGCCCCAAATTCGAAGGCTTTGTTTGCTTTTTGGCGAAAACGGTTGTATCCTATAATTTGCATTGTTATGACATTATATAATGATACAGTGGACATTCCTTGCTCTACGCCAAAGTTGGAATTCTTCCACTTCTTTTCTATTATTTCCCCTGTTTTAACGGTATAATCGTGTGACCTTTGACCCTAGTTCTGAGCGAACCACACGATTTAAAGAGTGCGTCGTTGGGGTCGGCGGTAGGATAGGGTCTTGTTTTATCAACCTAAAACAAACCAAACGAAAACTTACCGAGCAATCTTTTTATTACTGATTCTAACCCTCACAGGCTTTAGGGGGATTTTATTTTTAGCTCAAGACTGACTGTTGACAAGCCGTGGTTATTAATAGGCTCACACACTACGGAATTTATTTCTTTGAAAAATAAATATACTTTCGATTTTTCTTGTTGATGGTGTTGTGGCTGTAAGACTTTTTTTCAGTGTGGCAATTTACACTCAATGTTACAACCCTGTAGTTTCTGGTAAGGAACACAATAGACCCAACTTTTCCCGCCGTGTCGTAAGAGGCGATGTCAGGGGTGAATGTTAGCACGGCATCACTAGGCGAAAGTCTTCTACACCGAAGTCACCGGCCAGGACGGAGGAACTTCATGTTACTACAGGTTCAAAGACCACGTGCTCGGGGCCAAAGCAAGCCGCACTGTATTCGTGAATTTAGGCCGTGGCCAACAGCCTGGAGAGGATTAGGCCCAAAACACACAGATGAAAAGAACCATTCACTCCATACCGGATCGGTCTTGGCCCGGGTCACCAAGGACCGCGCCATCCGCTGGCCACCAGGACTGAGGCGAGAAGAAGTTGAGGCAGCACTGCAGTCGCTGAAGAAGGGGAAGTCAGCGGGAGTGGACAACATACCTGCAGAATTGCATCAAGCAGGAGGTGAAGTGATGATTGACGTCCTCGCCATTATCTGTAACAAAATCTGGCAGAGTGGGGAGTGGCCTACACCATTGCATCAGTCGCTTGTCATCACTCTTCCCCAAAAGGGTAACCTTCAGGAGTGTGAAAAGTACTGCACCATCAGCCATCCCAGCAAAGTCCTCCTGAAAATAATACTCAACAGGTTAAAACTTCAATCTGGAAAAAAATCATAGATGAAGAACAAGCAGGATTCAGGGCATGGCGAAGGACCACTGAACAGATTTTCAACCTCAGAATAATCTGCGATAAATACCTACAGCACCAACAACATCTATATCACGTGTTTGTAGACTTCAAGAAGGTGTTTGACCCAGTCTGGCATGCAGCTCTGTGTGCAACCATGAGAGTGTACAACATCAGCCCTAACATTATTAAAGTCATCAAAAGCCTGTATGACCATGCTAGCAATGCAGTCCTCCACAACAACGCCACATCGGGACCTGGTTCAGAATAACAATCGGCGTGCGTCAAGGATGCCTACTCTCTCCAACAGTCTTCAACATCTTCCTAGAGCGCATCATGTCAGATGCCCTTGCAGATCACGAAGGCGCAGTCAGCATTGGGGGTAGAGCAATCTCCAACCTCCCTTTTGCGGATGACATTGATGGATTGACTGGAATAAGTGCAAAGACCAAAATGATGACCAACAACACCAATGGCATAATCACGGACATCAAAGTCAAGACCAATCCCACAACGAAGTGCATAGCTTCAACTATTTAGGAGCCATTGTATTAGACAATGGGTCCCGACAGGAAGTCCTCTCCAGGATCGCACAAACAACTGCTGCCCTGACAAGGATGAAGCCCATTTGAAAAGATAAGACCATCAGTTTACGCTTCAAGGTAAGGCTGCTGCGTTCCCTTGTCATCTTCCTCTTCCTATATGCTTGCGAAACATGGACCCTCACAGCAGATCTACAACGAAGAATACAAAGCATGGAGATTAGGTGCAACATAAGACTTCTGGGCATTTCCTATAACCAGCACATCACCAAAGACGATATCCCACAGACCATCACACAAGCCATTGGACAACACGATGACATCACAGTGATTAAGAAACGGAAACTCCGATGACATTGCCACGTCACCAAGTCACAATTTGTATGTGTCTCTCTTACGAGGGATAAATGAAAATTAGAAGTTCCGGTCGAGCCGTGTTCTCAAGGTTGTGGCTGAGAGGCGGGAGTCAAATAATCCGCTTGGCTGCATAACCTTGAGAACACGGCCCGATCCTCGTAAGAGAGACATACAAATTGTTGCCCTGCAAGGTGGCGAAACGTGTTGATAGTAAACCGGTTTGCCGGCTACCAGTGCCACGACACTCTCTACAAGTCACTTGCCACTGACTTGCATTAAATGCCTGCCGACAGGGTCGTCCTGCTCACCAACAAAAGAAGAAGACGAATGGTCAGGCGGGGAGGACATATGTCGTGTCGCCTTGTTCTGCATAACCCAATGGCCACACCAAAGGAGTCAGCACAGCAGGAGCCACCCAAGGCTAGACTAACCAACAAATGGAAGGCAGACAATTTCTCTCCCAAGCGTGAACCTGTCGACTCCCATTCCGCCACACGTAGATGGCATCAACATGTAGATTACGTTTGCAAAGGTACCTCATAGGTAAATTAAAATTAAATTTTGTTGTCGATCCTGATGCTAGAAGTGCCTTTCTCATCTCAATTATGCGTCATCAGTACGGTGTGATGCAGGAGAAGTGCATATAAATAAACAAAACTCTTTGCACCATAGGGCAGGGACGACTATCCTTGATGAACCGTCTTTCATCATCGGAAAAACGTAACGCATCAAACCTAATATCCTTGTACCATCAGTTTTCATGTAAAATTGCAACCCTCTTGTTTAGAGTGCAACAGTCCAGGGCTCCACCTAATTTAAGCAATCTATTAACTGGTGCGACACAACGTTACGGGTCTTACAAATACATCCTGCTTCGAACAAGAATTGGATCTGTTTAAGAATTATAGTTTTGCATTCTCAGGACCTCTAATTTGAAACTCTCTGCCTTTAAACATTAGATCGTGTACCCCTCTTCCTTCGTTTAAACGTGCATTAAGGCAACATTACCTTAACATGACAACTACTGATTTTGTTTCCCAAATGTGCTATTTGATTACTTGATCTACAATAGATGTGTCTTAAATGTATGTGTAATTATACCAACTGAGTATTTGATTATTCATTGGGTTGTTTGTTATGTATTGTATAATTGTAACACCAGTATTGATTGTCATAAATCTTTTTTGTATGCTGCATTGTAGTGTTTATAGTTATTTTTTTGTCTTTTCGTTATAGCTATTTGTTTTGTCGTTGGCAAATATGACTGAATATCGCATGCAGAACGTGAGTGTGAATGATGCGAGAAACGATTGTAAGATTAGGTTCCCGCCTAAAATCTGTGTCCTTGTCAGTCCATCTCTCTCTCTCTCTCTCTCTCTCTCTCTCTCTGACTCTCTCTGCGTGTTTTTCTCTCTGCGTGTTTGTTTTAGGTATCCCTCTCTTTCTCTTCACCTCTCTCTGTCTCTCTCTCTGTCTCTCTCTGTCTCTTCCTCCTGCTCTGCACTCTCTAAATATGTATTGGACATGCCTGTGGGCCTGTGCGTACGTCTATCAAGTCACCGACAATCTTTTGATATGTTTATGCGCGAAACCTGCCTCTCATCAGCTCAGTCTCTCCGTCTGTCTCTCTGTCTGTCTGTCTCTCTTTCTCTACCCATTACCCCTTCCCCACCTCACTCGCTTTCTCTCTATAACACCATCACCTCCCTCTTCCTTCTCTCTCTGTCTGCCCCTCTCTCTTACTAATCTCCCCACTCTTTACCTTTACCCACTCTCTCCCTCCCTCTCTATCTCTATACAACTACTGCTACTACTACTATTAATACTACTTTTACTACTATTACTACTATTACTACTACTATACTATTACTACCACTACTACTACTACTACTACTACTACTACTACTACTACTACTACTACTACTACTACTACTACTACTACTACTACCACTAGTAAATGACGATGGCGACGACGACGTAGATGATGATAATGATGGTGAGGATGATAATAGTAATGAATTAGGAGGAGGTGGGAAGATGAAAAGGTCTAGCTGTTGTTTGATGGATCAACGAGAGAGAAGGAGGAGAAAAAGAGAAGAAGGGTGAAGGAGAAACGATGAAACTAGCCTGCTCTAGTCTGCTTCCCAATCTCTTATCCTTAATAAATGGAAACAGGGGTAGACTGTGCTTGGCAGCAGCTACTGGGATTAATTTATGTATCGTGGCGGAAGTTGCAAGTGTCGTATGAATGACGTATAAAAAATTATGTGAAATACGGTTACAGCCACAAGTGAAGGGTGAATGACATATCTTCGTGATGGATAGTCACAGCCACAGGTGTAGTATGAACGACTACCCTTATCCTATCCTATCCCATAACTCGGGGGTCGTAGGGGCACCACAGATGATCGTTTAACCAGCGTACTCCATCTTTCCCTGTCCTCAGCAACCCTGATTGTTTCACTCAGTGTCAAACCAGTCCTTTCTTGAATGTTGTCCTCCCACTTCTTCTTCGGTCTCCCTCTTCTTCTACCTCCTTGCACTGTGCCTTGCATGATGGTCTTTGCAAGACCTGATGACCTGGTGACGTGGCCATACCATCGGAGTTTCCGTTTTTTTACCACTGTGAGCAGGTCATCGTGTTGTCTAATGGCTTGTGTGATGGTTATTCGGACTTCGTCGTTGGTGATGTGCTGGGTATAGGAAATGCCCAGAAGTCTTCTGTAGCACCTCATCTCCATGCTTTGTATACTTCGTTGGAGATCTGCTGTGAGGATCCATGTTTCGCAAGCATGTTTTGTCTGATACAATGGCTCCTAAATATTTGAAGCTATGCACTGTGTTGAGGGACTGGCCTTGGACTTTGATGTCCGTGTTTATGCCATTGGTGTTGTTGGTAATCATTTTGGTCTTCTCTACACTTATTTCCATTCCATAGGCTCTGGAGGTGGTGTCAAGCCTCCGTACCAGCTGTTCAAGTTCTTGTTCCTCTCCAGCCAATCCACAATGTCATCCGCAAAACGAAGGTTGGAGATTGCTCTTCCCCTATGCTGACTGTGCCTTCGTGGTCTGCAAGGGCATCTGACATGATGCGCTCTAGGAAGATGTTGAAGACTGTTGGAGAGAGTAGGCATACCTGACGCACACCGATTGTTGTTCTGAACCAGTTTCAGATGGCGCTGTTGTGGAAGACTGCACTGGTAGCCTTGTCATACAGGTTTTTGATGACTTCAATAATTTTAGGGCTGATGTTGTACACTCTCATGGTTGCCCACAGAGCTGCATGCCAGACTCGGTCAAACGCCTTTTTGAAGTCTACGAACACATGATACAGATGTTGTTGGTGCTGTAGGTATTTATCGCAGATTATTCTGAGGTTGAAAATCTGTTCAATGTTACTTCGCCCTGCCCTAAATCCTGCTTGCTTTTCAGCTATGATTTGTTCAGCTTGGGGTTTCAACCGGTTGAGTATTATTTTCAGGAGGACCTTGCAAGGTATGAAAGACACGCCTCTTGAAATATGGTTACATCGACAAGCATTTGCATCAATTCCGGAAAAATGGTCGCATACTTTAACTAAAAAGAATATCCATGAGATAATGTTGCTGTCCTTGAAATTCGCTTTGTTGTTTTTTTTCCACATCTCCGTAGTTTTATACTGACACAACAACATGACATAATCATTTCGTGATTTCAATAATTAGGCCCATATAACGTTTTAAGATACAGCTTTTGAGGTCCTGATTCGGTTCTTTTTAGTCCATTTAAGCAATGAATAACTAACCAACTAATCATTTCGTTAATTTTGTACTTACAATAATTATATGGTCATTTCTCGTTCGAGCGCTGAGTGTGATTTTGCAGCAGTGCAACAAACTTTCATACTCATGCAGCAACATTTATTCACAGACGGAGTTTGTTAAACGATTTCAGTAATCTCCCTGTTGTAGTCGAGAGACGCGTTGGAGACATCTCTTTTCTTTCGGGTCCAGCTTGTTGAGGGTGCGAGGTCATATGCGTTTCCCTCGCCGCTGTATCTTCCCAGGTTGTATAGAGGAGAGCCTGGGATAAGCTCATCCACCTATCCACGACAAGGTGGACTAATAACTTAACCATTGGGATTAGCACTTGTGCACCGCCGAACTAGCACTTAGTGCTAAAAGTCTATAGCTTTTAAATACCAAAATAGCATATGATGCAATTGTGTACCACCTTTTATCCAGGGGCAGCATAATGAGGTCAGTTGCCCACCTCCTCTTCCAAAATATTACAATTGCCTGGTTCTTAAGAGTGCTAGAGGCACATTCACAGTCCGGTGGATTTGGGGAGCGATTTTATGTTTTTTGTATGCGCTGTTCCTGTTGACGATTCCAAATCAGGTTTGCGCCGCCTTTAGTAGTTCTTTGAGCTCGGCAGTGAGCTATTCAGGGACTAGGAGTACAGATATAATAATAATGATGATGATGATGATGATAATAATAATAATAATAATAATAATAATAATAATAATAATAATAATAATAATAATAATAATAATAATAATACGAAAACTTATAACGCGCACATATCTCACAACAAACCGACTCGAGGCGCACTCATACCCATTCTTTCGCATTAACAATATTTAAGCACGCTGATACACACTTGTCCATAAAGCACATGAAGATGACAAGGGCAACAATACAGAGACACGGCACTTAAAAAATATGCGAGAGAAAATTTAAATAACGATTATGCAGATGGCCATTTACTACTGCTCTGATTGAGGCTTGCGGGTGAGGTGGGGTGGGGGAAGGAGGGGGAGGTGGTGTAGCGGGTATAGTGTAATTATAGATAGGCCTATTATCGATTGGAATATCCAGGATGCGAAATAGTTTATAAGATGTGCGGCGTGAACAGGAAAAAAATCCAGAAGAAGAACAACTTTTCCACTTCAATCTTCGCGTCTTGCCCGATAGCCTGTGGGTATGTTGTACGCTTTGCAGTACAACGTTGAATGCTGCTGTGTGATGCAAAACAGCAGATCCAGCTACGCTACATTTCTGAAACATTGCCAATTTGTAGTTGTCTTGATGGCTTACTTTGTCTGTTTGAATGTTATCACTATGTTTGGTTCTAGGACAACTTCCCCTCCCCCCACTCCCAGGACAACCACCCTTAGGACAGTCACCCCCTGCGTCCAAATAAGCTATTTAAACCATGCACTAAGGCTTCTTGCCTTAAATAGTTCAGCCTGCTGTAGCCTGTGTAACGTAAGTCGCTGCCTAGCAGACGACACAAGTCAGTTGTGTGCTAAGCATGTGTAGGCTAGATTCTCGCTCAGGTAGGCAGTGACCTCATCCTGCTGACGTATAGCCACCACCACCCCGATAGACGGGCGCTCTGGTTTCACGAGACTTTCGCGGGCTGACCACTACATGTACGTTAGGTAGTCATTCTTTGTCTGAACCTCATTCGAGAAGGAGCAACGCTCTTACAGATTTCTCTAGCAAGAAGACTAGCAGGTGACGGGTGAAATTTAATTCATCGCAGTATAGCCACAGCTTGACATTGTCAAAAAGGTAAATGATCGATCTTTTGTTTCATCGCGTTTATTAATAACTAGTGGTTTTTGTACCCTGGCAAGCCAGGGTACACAGGTTGCTGTTTAAAACGTAGACAGAGAGACAAACTTTACAGTAGAGGCGAAGAAGGACTTCCGGCCAAGCAATTTATATATATATAGATGTTGTTGGATTATGATTGTGAAGTCTTGCCATGTTTTATGATTTTGAATATTAGTAGAACTTTTCTTGACCACGTGGCGGGCACGCGACCGGTTTCGTCACCATGAGGTAGCCCCTACTGTACAACTGTTGTTTCTCCTATATGTATCATTGCAGACCAGTGGCTGTACCGGAGAATGTGTATATTGTTAACTACTTTTCCATGTGTTTATTTTAGCCGTGATGTGTATAGGAATTAGGTTGGAGATTCCAGTGGACCACGGACATAGAAGAATTGGTCTTCCCTTATTTGTTTAAGTGGATGCGATTTCACTGAGGGCTGTTTCTGTCAACAGTGAGACGCTCTGCACAACCTTTTTAAACAAGGCGTTGCAGAAATTCGTCTCACATTTTGCAGACGAGCAGGCATGTTGGTCCGAGGCAGGGATAGACCACTGAAAGTCAACCCTGACATTCGGCCTGCAGGGGAACATCGAGCACTGGCTCCGATTGCCCAATAGTCAACAACCAAGGAGGAGACACCATCATTACACCTCAAATATTCAGTTTAGTGACACTAAAGACGTGCGCAAACACTGCCCTGTGCTGTAGTCCACTCTCCAGAAACAAGAACATTAGGCCAACCAGAACAAATAGGGCTGGACTACCTATGTTTCATAGCCGTGTGAGAGCTAGTGTGCCAGTGAATATTTTACCATTTTCTCCCTATCTCTATAATCCTATCAACACACGGACCAAGCTAACATATAAATGTATTAAGATTAGTCACAGGGTGATTATACTAGCCGATCCCCGCAGACAAAGTCGAGTGGGTAATAGAGGAGACAGTGTTGGTGCACCATTTTTCTGTTCAAAACTTTTTTGCTTCAATTCTTTTTGTGCTTGTATGTTGCATGGTTCTTTTTTAGGTTTTGCTTAAGTAACTATTGTATGCCATTTGACTTCTTGTTTTATTCTATCATTGATTGCGATTTCTCCTTACACTCGTTCGATGTGGTGCGAAGCAGTCCCCTTGCCAGCGATCGACACCAGGAAGATTGCAGATGCACTCATCGCCGTCTTTATCAGAGTGGGATTCCCTGACAGCATTAGGACAGACAACGGATCTCAGTTCACCGGCCGCCTGATGCAAGAGGTGTTTGAGTTGCTACAGGTACATCACATTCGCACGCCACCATATCACCCAGCCAGCAACGGTCAGGTAGAAAGACTGAATGGTACCCTTCTCACCATCCTCAGGAAAGTCGCCGACGACAACCCAGACACGTGGAATACCTACGTGAATGTGGCACTGTTCGCGTACTGAGAAACACCCCATGCAGCCACAGGTTACACCCCGTCAACATTGCTTTTCGGTAGACCACTAGCAGGACCGTTAGAAGCACTATGCAGAAGTTGAACGGAAGCCAAAGTAGACGACATACCTAGAGGTGCAATTGAGTATGTCGCAGACCTGCAGGAAACACTCAAATCCACGTGGGAAAAAGCTGGTGAAGCACTGAAGGCAAGGGGACTGCTTCGCACCACATCGAACAGGTGTCGACGAGTGTAAGGAGAAATCGCAATCAATGATAGACTAAAACAAGAAGTCAAATGGCATACAATAGTTACTTAAGCAAAACCTGAAAAAGAACCATGCAACATACAAGCACAAAAAGAATTAAAGCAAAAAAGTTTTGAACAGAAAAATGGTGCACCAACACTGTCTCCTTCCCACATTTACAACTAGTCTAAACTATAATCTACCACTATTATTTACACACACACTGCAATGCAAACACGCAGATTTCAGAAAGCAGGTCCTTTCCGCCAATTGAAGAAGAACAACAACACCGAAACAAGAGGGGGAAGAAACACCGCGAAAGGAGAAGAGGAACAAAAACAACAAGACTAAGAAGAAGAACAACAACAAGGCATTGAAGAAAACCCCAAACAGCAAGACAAAGAAGAACAAAAAGACAAAGAACAACAACAAGACAAAGAAGAAGACCAAAACAAAAAGACAAAGACGAACAAGACAAAGAAGAAGAAGAACCGCAATAATAACAAGACAAAGAAAATGACAGCAACCAGACAAAGAAGAAGAACAGCAACAACATCAAACAACGACAACAATAACAACGTTAAATTAAAGAAGAACAAGAACCCAGAGTGAACAACGAGATGTGGAATTAATAAGCTTCAGAAGACGGAAGAAAACGGGAAAAAGTCTGTCCCTCTTTGACTCCGCCGAAGCTCTTAAAGTGACCTTCTCTAATATTTTATCCCTGCAGTCTGGAAATTAGATTACATTACATTTTTTAATTGCTTTAGGTCCAGCGGACTCTACCGAGCCAAATCAGGACCCGAGAAGTGAAAGAGGACTCACCCCTGATCCGCATAAAAGATCTGCCGAAACAACCCTACTAGTAACACTGAAGGCAATCTACCAGCCTGTCACTTTACAATAAAGACATCCCACGCAGAGGACGCTGCAGCTGAGGCTATACTCTAATTTATCGAACCCCCGTTTACAAAAACAAAATAGAATACAAACATCAGTATACAATATCAACAAAACACATACATATAAAATGCCTACATTGCCCAATAATAACATCATAGGAAGCCCCAGTGACCGTTTGGCAGAAAGCATCCAATATTCCAAAGCTGATCCAACAGACCTCACATGCACAGACAAATGAGTTTTGTCCCGGAAGAGTTTTCAAGAAAATAGGTAGGTGACTGGTCTAGCAAAGAAGAATAGTATAGTAGATTGATAGAACAGAATAGGAATGAGAAAGAACAAAGGAAAAAGACAGCGACGGTGGGAATTTAAAGCACAAAATTTCCAGAAAGTGGGGATACTATTTATACTGAAACCAACGGCACCCCCAAGGGGGGGGGGGAGAGTCTGGAAATAGAAGAAACGAAACAGGAATGGAAGGGCGGAAGGGTGGTGAGAGAGAGCGGCGTGGTGGATGTGTGCGTGTTGTATTGTAAAAAGAGGGATGTGAGGGTGATGGTTGTGGTAGGGGGAGGGGAGGGAAGGGAAGGGGAGGTAAGTTTGGGGGATGGGTGGAGGGAGAGAAAAAAAGGAAGACTTATTTTCTTTCTCTCCAAACCTTTTCCACTTTTAATTATTTCTTTCATTTTACATGGGCAAATATTAATTTAAGCCGAAGTTAAAACAACCACGACAACAAAACCTCACTCTCATTCTCATTCATTCAGGGAGAAAGAGAGAAGAGGAGAGAGAGGGAAGGGGTATCTCTCGAAACTTTGTCTATTCTTAGTTTAGTTCCTTTCAACCTGAAACCGCTTCCGTAAAATCCACAGCACCCGAATTGAAATGCGTTTTTTTTTTTTTATGAGAGGTGGAGGATATGGGGGATTGGTGGAAGTGGCGGTAGGTATAGAAAGCAAGACGGAATAGCCATTCAAATGTATTTCCAGACATTCACACATCAAGTCGAAAAAATCGCATATGCCCTTTGGTTGGCGGCGTTTTAACGAGGGAAACGTACAGCATGGAATGGTAGGTCACGACCTGAACTATGTGCTCACAGAGAGAGAGAGAGAGAGAGAGAGAGAGAGAGAGAGAGAGAGAGAGAGAGAGAGAGAGAGAGAGAGAGAGAGAGAGAGAGAGAGACAGAGAGACAGACAGACAGACAGACAGACAGACAGACAGACAGACACACACATACACAGAGAGAGTGACAGACAGACAGACAGACACACACACATTCACAGACACACACAGACACACAATCACAATCAGCTCATCCTGTTTTTATTTGCAGGTACAGCGCAAAAGGCGTTGTGGAAAATGGTTAAGTGCAATGACTTTGATCTTTGTGAAGCACCAAAAACGTATGATACGACATGCTTAGCAGTAGTAGATAAAGTGTCCACAAAGTAAAAATCATGAATTTCGGTTCAGCGAGTCCTGAGATAAGGTGTTTTGAACAAGAAAGTTACATTGGGCGCGACGAGCGGACTGACTGGCCGACGACCGGACTGATGCTGAAGGGAAGCGCATGATCTCAGGTACCTCTATTCTAAAACTCGACAAAATCGCTTTAGCTGTTGTTGTTTTTACATATTGAACAAAAAATATATAAATATATAGCCAAAAAAAATACAAAGCATGGAGATGAGGTGCTACAGGAGACTTCTGGGCATTTCCTATACCCAACACATCACCAACGACGAAGTCCGACAGACCATCACACAAGCCATTGGACAACACGATGACCTGCTCACAGTGGTGAAGAAACGGAAACTCCGATGGTATGGCCACGTCACCAGATCATCAGGCCTTGCAAAGACTATTCTGCAAGGCACAGTGCAAGTAGGTAGAAGAAGAGGGAGACCGAAAAGGAAGTGGGAGGACCACATTCGAGAATGGACTGGTTTGACACTGAGCGAAGCCATCAGGGCTGCTGAGGACAGAGAAAGATGGAGTATGCTGGTTAAACGATCATCTGTGGTGCCCCTACGACCTTCGGGTTACTGGACAGGATAGGATATTGAACAAAACGTGTTTAGCAATAAAATGACTCCAGTGTACTTGAGCTTAGCGTAAACAGCACATATGATGTCTCGGGAGGAAAGCCACTAACCTAGTTAATGTTCCTGTACAATTTAGTCAAAATGCGTTGGGTGGTCCTTGAGATATAGCTCCTAACGGATCGACGGACGGACTAGCTGACGGACCGAAATTCCGAGCGACCGACCGTCGTTTGGCTTGTTCTGATTGCCCCCGACTGTTTCAAAGTATTTCGAGATAAGTCTGGAAATAAAAATAATGAAAGTAAGTAAGACAGAAAAAAAGACAGAAAGAAAGCAGAAAAAGAAAAGAAAGAAAGGGTCATTTTCGTTTGTCAAAGAATATACGAAAAAACAGACCCAAGTAAAAAGAGTCATAAAACCCGTTTTGTGGAAATGTATATATTCTTTTACCATGGGGCCTTCTTATACCACCGCCCAATAAGATATTTTGTAAAGGGATTGTTTTACTTGTCAGCTATTTCCTTAATAACATTTTACATTACACTCGAAGACAGCAGTTACGGGAACAGAGAGACAGACAGACAGGAGAGAGAGAGAGAGAGAGAGAGAGAGAGAGAGAGAGAGAGAGAGAGAGAGAGTAAGATTCCTCCCTATCTTACCCTATAGCTACCCTATCCCTTAACTCAAGGTCGTTGGTGCACCACAGATGATCGTTTAACCAGCGTACTCCATCTTTCTTTGTTCTCAGCAACCCTCATGGCTTCGTTCAGTGTCAAGACAGTCTATTTTCGAATGTTATCCTCCCACCTCTTTTTCGGTCTCCCTCTTCTTCTGCCTCCTTGCACCGTGCCTTACAGGATGGTTTTTGCAAGGTTTAGTGCTCTGGTGACGTGACCATACCATCGGAGTTTCCGTTTCTTCACCACTGTGAGCATGTCCTCGTCTTGTCCAATGGCTCGTGTGATGGTCTGTCGGACATCCTTGTTGGTGATGTGCTGGGTTTAGGAAATGCCAGGAAGTCTTCTGTAGCACCTCATCTCCATGCTTTGTATTCTTGGTTGTAGATCTGCTGTGAGGGTCCATGTAACTAAGACTCAGAAAGGCAGATAAGCTTAAGCAAACAGAAAGTGTAAGCTTGTGTGTGAGAGACCGACAGAGAGAGACCGACAGACAGACACAGACAGACAGAGACATAGGCTGAAAGCGTGTGTATGAGAAACAGAAAAAGAAAGTGAGATGTGTAAAATAGTTACGAACTTCGGCGGCCATTCTGAGAGAAAAAGAGACAGAGACAAAGAAGACGAAGCAGGAGGAGGAGAAGGAGGAGAAGCAGAAGGAAAAAGAAGAATGAGGAGAAGAAGAAGGAGCAGGAGGAGGAGGAGGGGGATAACGACATCAACAAGACAATTAAGAACAACACCAATGACGGTGCGTACGAGACAACAACATCAAATAACAACGAACTGAGCAAAAATTGAAGAAAAAAAACACCAACCTTGCCGCAGACACTATTTTCAAGAACGCAAGCCTGCTGTGTGCCGTCGAAACAAAACAGCCATGCTATTAAGTATGTTAGGGAAAATTGACGTCTGTGTCTTGATGACCCTTTTCTATCTTTGTTTGTTTGTGGTTTAATAACTGCACTTGTCGGAATCTCGCAATCTAAAGGTAAATAATATAAAAAAATTCACGCTGGTGATGCATCTCCTCGGAGTTTGTTTGTAGGAAAATGTTTTTTTTTTAAAGGTTCTGATAAAAAAGGGGGTGGGGGGAGGTCTTTTGTTTTGCCCACATGCACGAACATAGATTGGGAAGAGACATTACGAAATAAGACTCTAGGCAATGTTATTGTCCTAAAAAAAATATAGATAAGTGCTTTCCAAAAGTGCGAAATATCGAACAAATGCATTTAAGGCCCTCTCGAGAAAAAGCTGCTTAAGGTACCCAGAATGAACATCAAGGGACGTGGAGGACGCTTTTTCAGTTATGTAAACCCTACTGTCTAGAACTCGCTGCCGGTCGATTTAAAAAACGCTCCAACTCATCTCTCTGTTGGCGATTTTGACGAAAGTATTTCGGATGTTCACTGTCCCTTATTTTTGACGTTGTCATTCGGCGATGTTTTGCCTCCTGATAACCCACCTACAGATGATAATAATGATAATAATGATACAAATAAGAAGAATGAAAAAATTAAACCAATTTGGAAAAGTGATAGTGAAATTACATTTCTAGAGCATTTAGATGAAGATCGTGTACGAGTGATAAATGGAATGTTGTCAAATTTGTTGGAGCGAGTGCAACATGTTTCTCAAATAGATATTAATAATGTAACTAAGGAAGTAGTAGATATTTTGCTTTCTTCTGCTAGAGATTCTGATTTATTGAAAATATTAAGAAAACTAATAACAATTTTAGTAAGAAAGATAAAAGACCTTGGTTTGATGGTGAATGTAGGCAGAAAAGAAAAACATTCCGCAACACTAAACGTAAACATGGACGATTGCGCGATCAAAACTCAAAAGAAATAAGGAAACAAGCATTTAAGGAATATAAAAAAATAGTTTGTAAGAAGTTTGCAATTCATAGAAGGAATTTTCATACCAGTTTAAGGAAAATGAAACTAAAAGACCCGAAAGCATATTGAAAAGCCTTGAATAAGGACTCTAACCAAAAGCAACCAAACGTGAGTATGCCTACGCAGGTAGATTTTGTAAATTACTTTGAGAAGCTGGGTAATATTCCTGACGATGATATTCTCTACTCTACTGATCCGCCTGGCACAAAAGGTAACCTTTTAGATAATACTTGTTTGAATGAAGACTTTACGAGTGAGGAGGTTAGAAAATCCATAAGTAAGTTAAAGGATAATAAAGTTTGTGATATAGACTTAGTACTTAATGAATTCTTAAAAGCGTCGTCACATAAGTTATTAAATATTATTACAATGTTATTTAATCTTGTTCTAAGTAGTGGTAGAATACCGGATGACTGGGCGGTTGGGATCATTTGCCCACTATATAAAGGTAAAGGTGATAAATATAATGTTGATAATTACCGCGGTATAACTCTTCTTAGTTGCTTGGGAAAACTTTTCACTAGCATTATTAATGATAGAATTAACTCATTTCTTGAACTAAACCATTTATTAGGAAACGAGCAATCAGGATTTAGAAAGGGAGACTCAACTACTTATCAAGTCTTTCCCATTTATTGTTTAATTGATATTTATCTACAACGAAAGAAAAGAGTATTTTGTACATTTGTTGACTACAAAAAGGCTTTTGATACTATACAAAGAAATATCTTGTGGGATAAACTATTAAATAGTGGCATCTCTGGAAGAGTACTTACCATTATTAAAGATTTGTAACAGAAGACCAAATCCTGTGTCAGAACACACTGTGGATTGTTTTCTACTGTTTTTACCTGCAATGTCGTTGTAAGACAAGGAGAAAATTTATCGTCAATTTTATTCTCATTGTTCTTGAATGATTTAAAGTCATTTTTGGCACAACATGTTGATGGTTTATTGTTACCACTGAACTTAGCAAATGAGTTTAACTTTTCTGATGTTGAGCACTATTTTCATTTGTTTTTGTTGTTATATGCTGATGATACGGTTATTCTGTCGGAAACAGTAAATGACATGCAAAGAGTACTAGATATGCTGGATACTTATTGTGAAAAGTTTGGACTTTGTATTAACATTTTGAAGACAAAAATTATGATATTCTCCCGTGGTAAAGTTAGACGATTACCAGTGTTTACATATAGGAATGAAATAACAGAGATTGTTTGGGAATATAAGTATTTGGGGACACTTTTTAATTACAATAATAGATTTTAAAAAAAAACTTGAAGGCACAGAGTCTATCAGCTGAACGTGCTATTAAGGAAGTGTAAAAAGTTAAATTTGCCACTCGATGTGGAAATAGATCTTTTTTATAAATGTATTAAACCTATTTTGCTGTATAATTGTGAAGTATGGGCGCATGAGAAAATGGAGATATGTGACAGATTGCAACTAAAATTTTTAAAAATGATTTCTGGGCGAAGTAGGACGTTTTCCGGTTTCCCTGGATGCAAAATGTAGGTTATTGTGCTTTTGGTACAAATTATGTATTGATTGTGCTATGAATCCCTCCAAAATATCAGTACTTATGTTTCGCTTGTGTTCTCATCTATTTTTTAGCACAGACTATAAGCTTTCTTGGCTAGTTTCTGTTCACACACTTTTGAATGATCTTGGTCTTTCCTTTATATGGACACATGGTTGTAATTTGTCTTTGAACTGTTTTAAGAGCTTAGTTAAGCAGCGCTCAAGGGATCAGTTCTTGAAAAACTGGCATCAACAAATTTATGAAAATAACTCTTGCATCACGTACAGAATTTTTAAAAATAATTTTGGTTTTGAAAATTATCTTGTTCTTTTGTCACCTGTCCTAAGGAGAAATTTATTAAAATGTAGACTAAGTTGTCACAAGTTACCTATTCAGTCTCAAAGATATCTGAACATTGCTAGAGAAGAGAGATTGTGCACTC
Organism: Oncomelania hupensis; assembly: GCA_036898135.1. Classification (NCBI taxonomy): domain Eukaryota; kingdom Metazoa; phylum Mollusca; class Gastropoda; order Littorinimorpha; family Pomatiopsidae; genus Oncomelania; species Oncomelania hupensis. The sequence goes on from CM072513.1 coordinate 77,317,415, forward strand.
TGTGTGATCTAGGTGAAATAGGTGATGAATATATATATATATATATAAATTGCTTAGCCGGAAGTCCTTCTTCGCCTCTACTATAAAGTTTGTCCGGTATGGACGCCGATCTGGGCAGGTGTTGAGGATCGGCCTGCTATGTGCTCAAAACCAGCGAAATCGTTATAGCCGATATTTCCTTACCAAACGTTTAACCGTTTCTGAGATAAATAAATAAACAAAATGTCCACAAACTGCAATAGCCTCATTCCGCGCGCTTCCATTAAAAATCAAATTGAGGTTACAGCATGTTTTCCCATATAGACCAAAAAATTGATGGTCTTTCTAGGAAGCCTTGGTAGCTTACTTAGTAAAACATTCGCCTACCGTGCAGGGCGACCCAAGTTCAAATCTCACACGGGGAATTTTTTTTTGGTGTACACTACAATATGGATATTTTTCTTTTTAATGTAGGCTTTTTACCTTTAATTTATTATTATTATTATTATTATTATTATTATTATTATTATTATTATTATTATTATTATTATTATTATTATTATTATTATTATTATTTATAAACTAATAATAATAATAATAAATTAGTAGTAGTAGTAGTAGCAGCAGCAGTAGTAGTAGTAGTAGTAGTAGTAGTAGTAGTAGTAGTAGTAGTAGTAGTAGTAGTATATCTTATATCAAATTTTCTTTTAAAACCTTGGTGTTTAGTATGATTTCTATTTGTATTATTCTATATTCAATATTATTATTATTATTATTATTATTATTATTATTATTATTATTATTAAAAGGGGGCTACGGGTAGGTTTAAAGGGGCATGGGTAGGCATAACGGGGATACGGGTATATATAAGGGGATATGGTGATGGTCGATTCCTTTCATCCATACCTGCGAAACGATCAACGGGGAAGTATCAAGGAGGGTACAGGTAGGTTACAAGGGGGGTACGGAAGGTATCAAGGGGTATGGGGAGGTATCAAGTGGGTTCAGGGAGGTATCAAGGGGGTATGGTGAGGCATCATGGGGGGGGGGCGGGGAGATATCAGGGGGGGGGTATGGGGAGGTATCAAGGGGGATATGGGGAGGTATCATCGTCCAAATGAAACTCGCAGACAACAGTTGTCTCTCTGTCTACATTTTAAACAGCAACCTGTGTACCCTGGCTTGCCAGGGTACAAAACCACTAGTTCCATTATATGTTCGTATGCACTAATCGTTTACTTATTGACAGCCGATCCTCTCATTTACCTCAATATTATAGAAATTATCCAAATGCCTATAAAATGCATCAACTGATGAATTCAAAATCTAAAACTAAGTTATTAAAACTGAGTCGTCTGATTGGAATTATCTTTTCTCTGTTTAAATAGAACTAGCATTTCATCATGATCATTACACTGAAATAGAATTTGTCTCAAGATTGCTTTCTTCCTGGATTTAACCATTTCATCTTGTTATAACCAGAGGTTTTTTTTCTCGAATTTAAAAGTGCAATATGCTGACTCTTTATTTTACATTTTGTCTTATTTGCGTGTTATTTGTCTTATTGTGTTGTATTGATATGATGTTAAATTGGTATCGTTCTGTGTATTTATTTTCTTGCCCCCTTTTTTTTTGTGATTGTAAATTCTTTAGTGTTTGTCAGTCCAGTTGCTGAATATATTGTAAATGTAGCTGTAGTGTTATACAATGCCGTTCATGGTACGAATGCTTGTGTATCCCATCCCCCCCCCTCAAACCCCTCTTTTTTTGGCTATACAGCCCCCAGGGCTTAAATTATTAATATTAATTAATAATTAAATTATTTAAATCATGCTATGTAAAAATAAATGGACAAAGTTCCAAAGTTCCAAAGTTCTCTTTCAAATCAAATCTGAAGATATATGTGTTTCGTGTGGCATTTCATCTCTAAACCTGTTGGTGTTGAATGTTTTTTTTTTCTCAGAAGTACATAGATCTACTTTTTTCCCACAGTTTGAAAGAATGGTCATTATTATTATTATTATTATTATTATTATTATTATTATTATTATTATTATTATTATTATTATTATTATTATTATTATTATTATTATTATTACCAAGGATCGGGATGGGGTGTATGTTGGTATAGATCGCCGCGCTTTGAGCCTTGGGGAAAGGCGCGTACATAGCATCCTGTATTATTATTATTATTATTATTATTAAGAATGATATTGTACAGTATTGAATGTTGTACTTTGAGATTACGTTGTTGTTGTGTTTGTTTTTTTATAATGTAAATAGTTTGCCATGACGGTGTATAAATGAGCGCATTGAGACTGATTACAGAGAGCCGCCTGGGTGTGTGTGTGAGTGTGTTTGTGTGGGTGGGTGTGTGTGTGTGTGTGTGTGTGTGTGTGTGTGTGCATGTGCATGTGCATGTGTGCGTGTGTTCGTGTGTTCGTGTGTTCCTGTGTGTGTGATCAGACTAGAGAAAGAGATCAGTTGACTGTGACCGTCAGACGATGCGCCTAAAGGCATCAAGTGAGCGTCTCGCGCGGTTTGAAATATTCATAGATCCTGTATTATCGTCCAGCGCATTGAGCAGCTGTTGAGCTTGAACAGCACTATAAAAGAAAGCTACACTTACTACACTACTAACTTGTCCCTTATACGCATTGTGTCCGGGGACGTTAATCTAACCACTGAACTGAACTACACTACTAAAATCAGCTTCCTGTTCCGTCTGTGGGAACAAAATAATGTGGGTAGGTTGATTTGGCTATTCCATGCTTGAGGTAATAAATATCGTTAATATCTGTTGGTCTATTTCCTTCTCACAATTACAAACCCCCACCCTCTCTAAAACTCATCCCCATACCTCTCTCTCTTTCTTCCTCTCTCTTTCTTCCTCTCTCTTTCTTCCTCTCTAATTCTTCTTCACTCTTTCTTCCTCTCTCTTTATTCCTCCCTCCTTCTTCCTCTCTCTTTCTTCCTTTCTCTTTCTTCCTCTCTAATTCTTCCTCTCTCTTTCTTCCTCTCTCTTTCTTCCTCTCTCTTTCTTCCTCTCTCTTTCTTCCTCTCTCTTTCTTCCTTTCTCTTTCTTCCTCTCTCTTTCTTTCTCTCTCTTTCTTCCTCTCTCTTTCTCCGTCTCTAATTCTTCCTCTCTCTTTCTTCCTCTCTCTTTCTCCGTCTCTAATTCTTCCTCTCTCTTTCTTCCTCTCTCTTTCTTCCTTTCTCTTTCTTCCTCTCTCTTTCTTTCTCTCTCTTTCTCCCTCTCTCTTTTTTCCTCTCTAATTCTTCCTCTCTCTTTCTTCCTCTCTCTTTCTCCCTCTCTCTTTCTTCCTCTCTCTTTCTCCCCCTCTAATTATTCCTCTCTCTTTCTCCATCTCTCTCCCACCTCTCTCTTTTTTTCTCACTCTCTTTCTCTCTCTCTCCCTGGTTGTCTGTCTGTGTGTGTGTGTGTCTCTCTCTCTTTTTTTAAAAGTATTTCTTTTTTTCACACACTCTCTCTCTCTCTGTCTCTCTCTCTCTCTCTCTCTCTCTCTCTCTCTCTCGCTTTCTCTTTGTCACTGTTTGTCCCTCTCCCTGTCTCTCTCTGGCTTTCTCTCTCTCTTCCTTTTCCCTCTCTGTCTCTCTCTTTCTTTGTTTGTCTCTCTGTCTGTATGTCTGTCGGTCTGTCTCTCTCTTCCTCTTTTTTTTCTCTCTTTCTTTCTGCCTCTGTCTCTTCCTCTCTCCTTCTTTCACTGTTTCTCCCTCTCTCTCTGTCTCTCTCTTTTACTGTCTCTCCCTCCTTCTCTCTCTCTCTCTCTCTCTCTCTCTCTCTCTCTCTCTCTCTCTCTCTCTCTCTCTCTCTCTCTCTCTCTCTCTCTCTCTCTCTCTCTATATATATATATATATATATATATATATATATATATATCTGCCTCCCTTCCTACCTCCATGACCACTTCTCTCTCTCTCTCTCTATTTCTCTCTCTATTTCTCTCTCTCTCTCTCTCCATCTCTCTCTCTCTCTCTCTCTCTCTCTCTCTCTCTCTCTCTCTCTCTCAGGCGCCTGGGCAATATAAAGCAAAGTGACGGGACAACTTCTATATTGAATGTTGGGCTAACACAATTACACTCCACCCTAAATGGACACTTGCAATGCATTGCGCGCGCAGTGTCACGCTTAGGACCACACACAAAACCCATCGCGTCGCCACGATTGAATTATCTAATATGGTGTACTATCGCGCGTCCCTTCTGCTCGCGCGGTCGCTGATGATGATGATGATGATGACAGCGTTGATGATGTTGCGGTCGAACTAACGCCGGCGTCAGTCGGCTGTTGCTGCTGTTGCTGAAAGGGTTTCATCCATAGCAAGGATCAGTGTTTAGTGGTTTTTAAGTTCTGGTAACTCGCTCCAAAGTGACTTTTGGAGACATTTTCGATTCATCCTCTTAGGTAACAGGCGGATTTGTGTAGAGTTTGTGAGTGTGTGTTTCTGTCGATGGTTTGTTCGCTCATTCATTTGGTTTTTTCTTAGTTCAACAGTACCTTACTTTACGTTTCGCCATGCTGAAGGGTTGTTACTATACAAGGTTAGTGGACACGTTTTCATAAAGGAAATACTTTCGTGGATAAATTGTAGAAGAATGCTCTCTCTCTCTCTCTCTCTCTCTCTCTCTCTCTCTCTCTCTCTCTCTCTCTCTCTCTCTCTATCTCTCTCTCTCTCTCTCTCCGAACTACTCATTTTGTGTTTGAATTGTAAAGGTTAGATTACTCCTCAATTGCTAAAATGTTACACTAATATCGTAGAATAGACAAATGCCAACGCGAGCACGCGAGGTCGCCTGTGTGTGTATGTGTGTCTGTCTGTCTGTCTGTCTGTCTCTCTCTGTCTCTCTCCGTCTCTCTGTCTCTCTCTCGTCAGGATCACAAATGGTTTTGTTTGTTGTTGTTTTTTTAATGGTATAGTACATTTTGATGTTATCGTTATCTTATTACAAAAGGTCTGATTGTAAGAATAGGCTCATGCCTAAAATCCTAACCTTTTAAAATAAAGTTCTGAAGTCTGAAGTCTCTCTGTTTGTTTCGTTCACCTCTCTCTCTGTATAAAAGGTAAATTCGTTTATATCTTCTTTGAAATGCTATTCCAATGAAGCGTATGACACGATGAATGCACGTGTGACTGTGCAAGAAAGGATGTATTTCATTGTCGCCATGCTACACCAAAACCCTTATAACGTTTTTACTTGGTGAATAAATATTCTTATCTTATCTTATCTTATCTTATCTTATCTTATCTTATCTTATCTTATCTTATCTTATCTTATCTTATCTTATCTTATCTTATCTTATCTTATCTTATCTTAACCGCTAGCCCAAACCACCAAGCTGCTGCGTAGTATCTGCAAATACAATGGCACAGGAGAGGCTGACCACTCACCTACATTAGATTACATGGTTATTGTTTTATGTCCAGCGGACGCTTCCGAGCTAAATCAGGACCTCCACTAACCTAGGCAATGTTCCCCCACGAAATTACTTTGGCCAACATTCCCTCCCTTTCCGTGCCCTCCTGTGCGGGTGCTGGGGGTTTCAGTATAAAGAATATCCCCACTTTCTGGAAATTTAGTGCTTTACATTCCCACTGTCGCTGTCTTTCTCATTTGCTCTTTCTCATTCCTACTCTGTTCTATCAATCTGTTATACTATCTTCTTCTTCGCTAGGCCAGTCACCTACCTTTTTTCTTCAAAACTCTTCCGGGACAAAACTCCTCATTTGTGTGTGAGGTCTGTTGGATCAGCTTGGGAATATTGGACGCTTTCAGCCAGGTGGTCACTGGGGCTTCCTATGATGTTATTATTTGGCAATGTAGGCAATATATATGTATGTGTTTTGTTTGATATTTTATAATGATGTTTGTATTCTATTTTGTTTTTGTAAACGGGGGTTCGATAGCTTAGAGTATAGCCTCAGCGTCCTTTGCTTGGGATGTCTTTATTGTAAAGTGACTGGCTGGTGGAGTGCCTTCAGTGTTACCACTAGGGTTGTTTCGGCAGATCTTTCATACGGATCAGGGGTGAGTCCTCTTTCAACGAAGTTGTGGTCTTGATTTTGTGGTCCTGATTCGGCTCTTTGCAGTCCGCTGGACCCTGTAAGCAATGACTAACGAACTAACTAACTCCCGTTCAGCGGGTCCTGAGATACGGCGTGCAATGAAATGAACAACAGTTGGCTCGTTCTGGTACCCAACTATTTCACTGTATTAACTGGAAGTTGTTTTTGTTTTAAATCGCAAGAAGTATGTGAGAGAACAAAATGAGGGAGATGTGTCCACTGCTCGATTTGATGTTTGTTGCCGTCTCCCTGCTCTCACCTCCCCTTATCTTCCCCTGCGACCATACACTAATTCTTTCCTTAAGAAAACAACATGCGAATGTAAAGAGAAAGAGTTTTGTAAAAAAATAAATCTTTCCGGAATGTCTTTTGTATCCCTGCTATCAAGGAAATGTCTGAGTCAGTCCGAATCTGCTTTCTTGCTTTCTTTATGGTATTCTTTGTTTCGTTCGTTCTTTCTTGGATTATTTCTTTCTTGCATGGTTTCTTTCTTGCTCTCTTTCTTTCTTTTATGTTTTCTTTCTTTCTTTCTTTCTTTCTTTTCTTTTAGTTCTTTTATTTCTTTCTTTCATTCATTCATTCTTTCTTTTTTATTTTCTTTCTAACTTTCTTTCTTACTTTTTTTTTTCTCCCTTTTCTTGTCTTTCTGTCTATCTCTTTTTTGTGTTGGTTGTAAGTTTTTGTTTTCTTGACAAAGCCGGTGTCCAGAAAAAAAGATGCCTTCCTTGTTCCATATGTTTATAACCTTTGAGGGAAAGTTATACAGGGGAAGAAGATGATGATAAGGGATGATTATAGAACTTGTAAGTTTGACATGGTTATTGTAGTGAGTCAGAGGGGCAGAAGTGTTAGTATTAGCTAGCACGTGCGATACATGTGCGATGGGTCAGCTGTGTTTGTCCGGCAAGAATGACTAACGGCCACGTTCAGTGCATGTACATGCAGCAGGTCTATGGTCGGCAACCATTGGTCTCTTGTATGTAAAGAGCGTGGTCAGTTCTGACCACGTGATAGGTACAAGTCCCAGAAATCTTGGGTGGGGCAATGACGTAGTAGTTAGGGCATCTCCTTATGTAGAGAGGTACGTCTTTTCGAAGTTATGCTATAAAAGCCGGAGGAACAAAGAAATCTTCCTCTTATCTCCGGTCTCCTGCTTCTGACAGACCTAGAACAACTTTGCTCCATCTTGTCTAGGGGTAGCCCTTAGAGTGTTTTAATTTATAATGTGACTAAGAGCAGGAGAGAATTTATAGTAATGGTAGAATATGTATAGAGTATAAAGTGTAGGTGTATAATGTTTAGAAATTGGTGTGGGAGCAGAATTAGATGGTAAGTAGTCAGTGAGTTAGTTAGTGAGTGAAGATTGATTTTTAGGGCAAGAATTAGTGGTTTCCCAAAGGAGGAAAGGAGAGTGGAAAAGAGAAGAAAATGAGGTAAGATGAAATGAATTTATTTGAACATCGTATGTATTGTTAGTTAGAGTTTATGTGCATGAGAATCTTATGTTACTTGAATGATGTATATTAGTTAGATTATTAAAATTGGATAAATGAAGATAAGCTATAGTTATTGTGATTTATTTGAGCGCATGGCAAACCTTTGTGAACGAAAGTGAGATTGGTTTTATTTTGTATGTCTTAAGTTATAATTTGGTTTGTCATGCCCTTTCCCCGTACAAGTATAAAATTAAGTAGTTTAGATTAACTCTCACAAGATAACGCAAATAATAGAGACGCGTTACATTGGTGGACTTGCGGTTGTCCCTGAACATTTCAGACTATATCATTTTTGGGGGGAACAATATCAATTAGTGCAACTGTAGGAAGTGTATGTGCAGAAAAAAAGATGAGTTAGAATAAACATAAAATAATGGATGGACAGGTCGGTGCACGCCGACTAAGACGTTATTTTTGGACCGAAAGAGCAGCACACAAATTTGCACCCCTGTATTCCCCTGTTTCTCATTAGCTGCGTCAAGGTACGTAGGCTCTGCGCTTGCAGTGGTAGACTATGATTAATTGCGGCAGTGCAGTGTCTGCCTCGGCAGTGACCCTTTGACCTTATCTGTAGTCAGGGAAGCTTCGTAACCTTAGAACACATGCTGTTATCTGTCTCTTTATGCCGATATCGCCCTTACCAAAGTTAGTGATACACAACTTGTGAAACTACATGATGGCAAGGAAAACCAGGGTCTGCAAACGGAAGAAAGTAATTACACTCATTGTGTAACCTCCTTAAGTGTACTCGTGTGTAGCTCCCTTTAGTCTCACAAAGCTACACAACAGAACGATGAAACTCATGATACACGATCCCAGGAGAAGGGTCGAGCGTCACAAAAGAATGTACCTCCTAAACGTATTTCTCAAAACAGGTCGCAGGTAACGAGCACAGGTCAGTCTCAAGGTGATACGGTAGTATCATCGTCAAGTACAGATATTGAAGAGCCTGTGTATGAGGTAGAACGATTGCTTGCAACAAGGATGAGAAATGGACAAAGATGCTATAGGGTTAAGTGGCGAGGGTACTCGAACACTACGTGGGAACCCGCGACTAACATATCTGAAAAGTTAATTCAGCAATTTCATGTAAATAAAACTTTGCAAGGACGTAAGAGACGTCGAAATCGCAAACGGTGATTACCTAGGTGTTTAAAAGTGCGATCATAATCCGGACTATGTTCAAACTAATTACACTAAGGATTGTACAAAGTATACATACTTGTTTTTATTGTGGTTCATATGGTGTAATACTTGTCTTGCATGACAGACTATATAAGTCATTGAGGTCATGTTTTGGAGCCCACACCTTGTTGATAAAGCACTGATAATGTTTACTATGTGTTTTCATTCATTACGAAAACGATGAAGCAAATGAATGCACTGCTTAAGCATTCATTTGACTGATGATGATGAAGACGATGTTGATGATGATGATGATGATGATGAAGAAGATGTTGACGATGATGATGATGATGATGATGATGATGATGATGATGATGATGATGATGATGATGATGATGATGATGATGATGACGATGAGGATGTTGATATACAAGGTACCAATTCGTGCGCATAAGCTGAAATGTGCGCTAATAAGTACAATAAAAGTGGGGAAATCACTAAGTATGTGTAGTGATGAGACGTTCCATGACGATGGAAATTAAACGTACGTGACGACGTACGTCAAGTATTAAGGATCTATGCGATGCGATGTGATGCTGTCGTACATAAGGTGGTACGAAATTTGCGTACACCGGTGGTACGAATTCTAGTGTAAACGGGGACACTACAGTGAACAAGTACACAAATGCTGTACTGGGTAAAGGTACATTATGGTGTACCTTAAATACAGACGGGGGATGACTCTGCAATACTTGCATTGAGTCTTGCTGTATCCAGGCTTGAAGAAGGCTTGGAAAATAATAACATGATCACTTGTTTACAGTGATGTGGAGGCTTTGCATGCTTCTCGAGCCTAATGACTTAGCGGACTTAGACATTTGGAGGATGTGTTTGATTGATTTACATCATACTTGTATGATGATGTGTCTAATCTTTTATTCAGTTTTTAAGTTGCAGAACCGATGTTGATGATACCTTCCTCTCCGTTTCATGCAAAGGTTTGGCGGCCGACAAGCTTTTCGTCACTTCGTGACGTTAGTCATGATACGGATTGATAAGTATCGTTCCATCATTTTATTTACGGGTTCAATTCTTTTGTGATGTGACAGAATTCAGTTCTAAGTTGAAGAATAAATTCGTACGTATGACAGAAGACATATTTGGGGTACATTTCCAGTTTGATTAGTACGGACTACTGCTTTTTATATTACTACTATTTATAATTTGCCAGATTGTATTGAATTGTTTACCACTTCTTCTTTCAGATCACCAGCTTCAATTTCTTCTAATGTGCTTATTTATAATGTATTTTTACACTTTTTCTTGCAGAAGACAACTCCTTCCTTTGGCCTAACTTCTTCATCTCACGTTACAAATGTAACTCTGTTTTTCGTTTTCTTATCATGAATACGTTATTTTACATGTTCACTGTTCTTTAATTGTTTCAGTCGCTTCTTCTTCTCCTCCCTTCTTCTACTTATCTTCATCACTGGGGTGGTGACAACTCATGCAGCTCGCTTGATTGATGGCATCTTCTTCAAAGATCTTGGTCATCTGGTAACAACTATCCAGCATTGGCAACATACTTATGTCATCATGGGACCTAAAGTAACAATCCTGCCAATACCTGTACTTAGTTGTATTCAACATTCAGGTAACATGAGCACGATATGTGTAGCTCATGAAGTAATTTTAACATTGTTCATTTTCATTCTACAATTTATTATGGACAACAGAATATATAGTTGCTTTTCAAGGTGATCACTTGTATTTAACCATTAATATGCTCATTTCTTCCAGGACAACTTTGTTTCAAATTTTTCAGGTTATCACGCCACCAGTTCCCATCAATCACACAACGCCTCCTGCCACTCGATTAGTCAACATCCCAGACTTCTTGGCTATCTTGTCTGGTCAGCCTCCTTTCCTTGCTGACGGACACTAGTCTCACAGCTGGATCTACTATTCCCGAGGCGCTTTTCCCCTTCCTTATTTTCCGCCCACCTCTCTTTCTTCGCCAAATGCTCTACTCTATCTCGCCCACCACCTCCACCTCTTCCGTTCTCCTCCTTACCTTCGCCTTACTACTTATTGTTCTTATTCGTTCTACTTGTTGAAGACTACAATTTATCGTACGGAAGTTAACTAAGAACTTTTTAATGGCCAGCGCTTAGTAAATATTTATTTTGTCACACTCCCAGCTTGTCCTAGTCAATATTATTTTACTATAAATAAATGATTCCGTTATCTTTGCGGAGGTTTCCATGCGTTACACCTCCTGATCTCGATATTACATGGCTTGAGTTATATGTTACAATACACAAACGGAAGAAATCGTGCATCTTCCCCGCGTGCGGCGCATTCTTGTCTCACAGTATGAGACGTGAAAATAAATTCGGTACTCAATCATCCTCAAAGCGGGATGCTCGTTCTCGTGATTCGCCGCCACTGAAAAAGGCGACGGCTTCGGTTTCTCCGTCACTAGTTCAACTGCAATCCGAAATGGATGAAAGTGATTAAAGTTCTTTTCATTAATGCTATGTTCAATTGTTGCCTACGGTTCTTGTGTGAACGGGTACCGATATTCATCATCCATCTCGGAAATGCTATGCATGATACGCATGACCGTTGCATGCAGTGTTCATTGGTGTGTGTTATATTTTCTCGCAACAGTCGGCAACAGTTTTGTCAATTGTTGAGATAAAATCCTTGGGTCAACCTTTTGTGCATGATGTTGACACTTATATTTACTTGTTTTTGATAATGGTGCTCATTACGGGTTTTTACGAATCAGCACATGGTGGATTGATTCATGTGCATGTTCCTTACTGATCTTTGCGTACTTTCATTTATTATTCAACATGCAATGTTTACAATTACTATGATTCCTTGTGGTATTTATTTATGTTGCAACGCACTCATTTGAATTTCTAATTGTTACATGTGTTCATTTGCCAGAAGTGTGTTGCAATGTTCATTAACGTTGTTGATCACTTTACTACAGTGTCTACAGATGACACTTACTTTTTGTTGTATTTGGGTTTATTCAGTGTGTTCTATGTGCATGTCAATGACATTGGAATTTTTCATGGGTTTTACATGATTTTGTGTACACGTATTTTGCTGACACTTATTCTCACTTTAACCTTACAATGTGTGTGCAGTAACGTTGATGTTGTGTGTTTAATAACCTTGATGTTGTACTCGCAATACTATTGATGTTGTATCCGTATCTATAACGTAATTTACAAGTTCTTCGCTTATGACTTTATATTTAATGGACTGTGTTTTTAATTACTGAATTGCGTCTGGTAGACAAGAGTCTCACAGATGCTCGACTTAATGTATACTCAATTTTAATTTTAAATTTTTTTTGCATTGGTTTGTGTATCATGGCCACTGCAACTCACTCGTGTTCATGTATCATGTTTGAATTATTACTCTCTATTGGCATTATTTCGTGTGTGTGTTTTTTTATCCATGATCAATGTAACTTATATTTCGTTGTGCTCCACATTGTATGCTCCTATTTAATTTTCTATAATTATCACCTTTAAGAATTTTATTGTATAATTATTTGTATTGGACATCTCTTTTATTGCATAATTCATTTTACCCTATTATTTTATTGGGATGCCGTTTTTTTCTGGTACCATTCTTGTCTGTCGATCTCTCAGCTATCTCCCCTTCTGTCCGACCTTCCCCATTCTTTTCCATACGCTAAGAAATTCCTAGTTTACACATGATAGGAATGTTCATTCATAGAGGTGACCTTTTAACCTCTTGACCTCTCGGTCTGGTAGTACCTTCTCCCTCACATAAGCAGACCTCTCTCTCTTCTTTTTCGTATCTCTCCATTCCCTCTGTCTGCTCTGATCTTCCGTTGTCTCCCCTCATCTGTGTATTCCATCCTAGTGAGCAATTTTACCCTTCTTCTACTTTTTCTGTTTATCTCGGTATCTCTCCTATGTCTTATTTAAGGTTTACACTTTTTGTTATTTCACACATGTTAGTTATAGTGTTATTGTTGTCACTTTGCCTTTTTGAAGTTGCCTTGACATGGCACAGTGTTTGCTCATCAATTGATGACTTCCTCGTTATGGCTCCCTTACTTTGTAAATTTTTTTTTTTCTCTTTTTCAAAAATTTTTTTTTCTACAACTTGTTAAATTGGTTGTTCTGCACTTTAATGGTTTTTTTTTCATGTCTTTTGTGCATATTTTGCTCACATTTTTACTTGTTGATTTTCAATGTTCTTCTAGTTCATCTTTGTCCTTTCAGTGGTATAATGATTTGTGGTTGATTGTGTATCGGTCTTTGCCGTTTTCAACCAAGTTTATCAATTGTTTGCTTTTCTATTTTTCTCGTGTTCTTTCAGATATTGTGGTGATTGTAATTCAATAGTGTTGTTTGCAGGTTATAGAATGTCCGTCACGGTGTGACCATGTCACATATTTTGGTGTGTCGTAATTAATATTTATATTCAGTGCCTTGGACGCTTTGCTGTAGTTGTGCCAGTTATATCTTGAGAAAAAAAACTTTTACCTTGACATTCGACACAGTGATCAACGTGTCATATTGACTTTCTGATAAATATGTCTCGTATCTACCTTAGTCTTCGGGGATGTCTTCATACCTTCACGAACATCAACGTCTCCAAGTGATGTCACCATCACACCATGCAGTACCTCCCTTCTTCAGCCATCGCCTTACCCTGTCTTGGCCTTCTTGGACCCTTCTTCACGTCAACTTTATACCCGTCTACGATTGCATTAGACCTTTCATCTTCATTTAACGAAGCACCCCTGATGAAAGATCCCGCCTTCGCCTATTGTCTGAAATCTTCACAACCTTCGTTCCCACCTACACCCACTTGGACTGCTTGCCCCTACCCCAATTTGCCCACTTCATCCAGTTGCAGAGAACATCCCTCCTTGTATTCCCCGACCAAACATTCTACCACCTTCTCCCAAAGTTTTGGTCATCTCCCATGTTCCTCTATTACAGACGGGGGAGAGCAAAGACTGTCGCTAAACGAGGTTGGAGCTCTTCTCCTCTACTATTCTGTACTCTCCGTTCCCATTCCCTTTGTGTGCTCAACCTCAACGCACACTCCCATCCCCCTCGCTTGCTGCATACTCCTGGGTACCTCGTCATGTGGGACTACTTCTTTCAGACACTACGTATTTCGTCATAGTCTACGGTCGAATCCTGGTTGAAAGGTCCGCTACACCACGGTTTCTCCATCAACGGAGGTTTGCATGGTGCGGTGACGTCACAGTCTTCATGTGGCGACACTCCACGTTCCTTCGTCAATAGCAAGTCTACACGTCCGTCTTCAATATTATTTACGCTCACTTACGCGTAAACGCCTTAAGGTGCTGCTTGGCTTGTGGGGACAGTCCTCATGTGTCCTCGTTGCCAAATGTCCTCATAGCCCTTTTGGTCGTTTCTGTTGTTGGGTTCATCGGTCTTCACTTCAGGTTCCTGCACTACCTTAAAATTTTTTGTGGCACGTAAACTTTCCAGTAATTTGCCGTCGGACTTTTTAATTGTGTTTTTCGGTGTTTTGTGCTTACTTGTCATTTGGTGCATGCAACTTTCTTTTGCAATTTTTATATTTTGTAAGTCTTACCTCATCTTCGCCACTTCGCCTCCTTAGATCGCTTTAGTAACGTCACTTTGTGCCCTCTTTGATTTTTTTTCTTCCCTCTTCATGGTTACCTTTTAAGGAGCGAGGACGCTCCTTCGCAGGCCGGAGGCAATTATAACCTTTGAGGGAAAGTTATACAGGGGAAGAAGATGATGATAAGGGATGATTATAGAACTTGTAAGTTTGACATGGTTATTGTAGTGAGTCAGAGGGGCAGAAGTGTTAGTATTAGCTAGCACGTGCGATACATGTGCGATGGGTCAGCTGTGTTTGTCCGGCAAGAATGACTAACGGCCACGTTCAGTGCATGTACATGCAGCAGGTCTATGGTCGGCAACCATTGGTCTCTTGTATGTAAAGAGCGTGGTCAGTTCTGACCACGTGATAGGTACAAGTCCCAGAAATCTTGGGTGGGGCAATGACGTAGTAGTTAGGGCATCTCCTTATGTAGAGAGGTACGTCTTTTCGAAGTTATGCTATAAAAGCCGGAGGAACAAAGAAATCTTCCTCTTATCTCCGGTCTCCTGCTTCTGACAGACCTAGAACAACTTTGCTCCATCTTGTCTAGGGGTAGCCCTTAGAGTGTTTTAATTTATAATGTGACTAAGAGCAGGAGAGAATTTATAGTAATGGTAGAATATGTATAGAGTATAAAGTGTAGGTGTATAATGTTTAGAAATTGGTGTGGGAGCAGAATTAGATGGTAAGTAGTCAGTGAGTTAGTTAGTGAGTGAAGATTGATTTTTAGGGCAAGAATTAGTGGTTTCCCAAAGGAGGAAAGGAGAGTGGAAAAGAGAAGAAAATGAGGTAAGATGAAATGAATTTATTTGAACATCGTATGTATTGTTAGTTAGAGTTTATGTGCATGAGAATCTTATGTTACTTGAATGATGTATATTAGTTAGATTATTAAAATTGGATAAATGAAGATAAGCTATAGTTATTGTGATTTATTTGAGCGCATGGCAAACCTTTGTGAACGAAAGTGAGATTGGTTTTATTTTGTATGTCTTAAGTTATAATTTGGTTTGTCATGCCCTTTCCCCGTACAAGTATAAAATTAA
Source organism: Oncomelania hupensis (assembly GCA_036898135.1). NCBI lineage: Eukaryota > Metazoa > Mollusca > Gastropoda > Littorinimorpha > Pomatiopsidae > Oncomelania > Oncomelania hupensis. Next base: position 77,332,817 of record CM072513.1, read on the forward strand.
GTAGTTTAGATTAACTCTCACAAGATAACGCAAATAATAGAGACGCGTTACATGTTTATGGATTACAACCGCAACAAAAATTGGTTTCATGCGCGTGAAATGAAAATAGAAGGTCTTGTAGCACCTTCTTTTATGAAAGAAATTATTTCAGATCTCACACACAAAACATCAGCCATAAGTTGGTGTTGTTGTTGTTGCTGTTGTTGGTTGTTTTTTCCCTTGTGAAATATTTTGTTATACTGGCAAAAGCTATATAGTCATAGATCGAGCAAGATCTTCCTTTCTAAAGAAATAAAAAATAAAAACAGGTGCTTGTTTGAGGCAACCTTTGTTGTTTTGACAAAATCTGTGTTTAATAATTCCGCCTTTTAAGAAAAAAATGTTCAGATTCAGGTACCAATATTTTTTGAATGTACGTATGTATGTATGTATGGATGGATGTATGTATGTATGCATGTATGTACGTATGCATGTATGTATATATGTATATATGTTTTAATGTATATATATACACACATTGGAAACTCCTTGTTTCTGAGAACATGCAAAAACACCGTTTAAAATTGACAAAAACATCGGAAATATGCTACAATGGTTAGGGCAAGGGTTAGTTGTAGATCTAGCCCTAGCCCTTGCGCTAACCCTTTTCTCTACTAACATGTGCTTTTTCCGTCCCAAAAACCAATTTGCCTTCTTGGATTCTTAAATTGTATGAAACCAAGTGAGGACACTATCCGGCGTCAATAAACGGTTCGAAAACATTCTCAAACGGTTCGTAAAAGACAGTTGACCTAGAAACATATACAGCGTGACCTAATTCGTCGCCTAGTGGAGACGAAAGTTACTTTTTCTCGCGTTTTCAAAGTTACCTTGGATCCGGAGACATTCTCATGTTCCCAGATTCAAAATTGTTTTCCCAGATGACTGTAGGAAGACTAATCTATCTATCTATCTATCTATCTATCTATCTATCTATCTATCTATCTATCTATCTATCTATCTATCTATCTATCTATCTATCTATCTATCTATCTATCTATCTATCTATCTATCTATCTATCTATCTATCTATCTATCTATCTATCTATCTATCTATCTATCTATCTATCTATCTATCTATCTATCTATCTATCTATCTATCTATCTATCTATCTATCTATCTATCTATCTATCTATCTATCTATCTATCTATCTATCTATCTATCTATCTATCTATAGATAGATAGATAGATAGATAGATAGATAGATAGATAGATAGATAGATATATATATCTGGATGGATGGATGTATATATATATATATATATATATATATATATATATATATATATATATATATATATATATATATATATATATATATATATATATATATATATATATATATGGATATATGGATGTATGGATTTATTTTATTTATCTTTTTTTTAATTTATGTTATTTTATTTATTGAACGGGGGAGAAAGGACGTAGTGCTTACTAGGCGTATTTGTGTAGTTGGCACTCGATCGTCTGGGACATGAGCGTCAGGAGCTTTAAACTTAAAGGTACCCACTGTGACCACACCCCGTCCACAGATCCTTTAAACATTCACAGTGAGTATTGCCCCACTGAAAACAAACGCTTACAACAACAACAACAACAACAACAACAACAACAACAACAACAACAACAACAACAAATATCTCTTTCGAAAGTATAGTCTTGTGTGTGTAAATGAATAAGTTCCGTAGTTTGTGTGCCTGTTGATAATAGAAAGCGCTAGCCAACACTTTGGAGCGAAAAGTAGCAACTACCAAAGCCAGTAAGAGGCAGAACCCGTAAAAAACAATTGCTCGTAAGTTTTGTTGAGGCTTTGATTTTATGTAGATAAAATAGACTTTACCCTACACCACACAGCAAAGACGTACACTTCAAGCCGCGTGATTCACTCAGAAATAGGGCCAAAGGTCACAGGGCTATGGTATCGATGTACCGTTAAAACAGGGGAAATCACTCTCTGTCAGAACCGAAATGGAAAATTCATACTATAGCGTTTAGTTTGAGCAACGAATCCCCCACCCACCCACCCCCCCCCCTTTTTTTTTTATCATCGTTTACCGTAAAAAGACATTGCAAATTGGAAGGTAAACCTGGATTTTTGCCCCAACCAAAATGTCAACAAAGCCTTCGGACTGTAGCTTTTTAAGGTCCGTGCGATTTGGAACTCGTCAGTGCCGAGACTAGACCTCGGTGTATGCCTTTCATCCGAATAGAAGGAGCAAGAGGGGCGCTTGTCTTTGTATCAGGGTCATGAGTGTTACTGGTTTCGGCATTTCAGGACGTCAGCCGTGAAATTTCTAACCACTGCCGGAAAATAAAAAAGTTCTGGCTTTATCATTCAGTATGCTTCAGTTGTATTGCTTTGCCCAATGAGCCGCCGAGCTTGCTAGAGATAACAAGGGGGGGGGGGGGAAGGAGATCCACGGGGTTAGGGGAATTGGAAGAAAGACATAGGCCTTGTTTGTTTTTTTCTTTCTTCTTTTGTACATGCTTCATGATAGTTTTTTTTTAAAATTATTTGATTTGTCGTGCTATTATAGTTATTTGTTTTGTCGTTGGCAGGTAGTACTGAATATCGGAGAATGTGAGTGTGAATGATACCAGAAGTGATTGTTAAGATTAGGATACCGCATAAAATCTTTGGCCGACGTGCATGATCGTGCTTAGCTACTACTTAATCGTAAGTCGCTTACTTAACTAAAGATGCACACAAAAATCGGTGTGCATAAATGTACTTATTTCTAATGTACGCCAGTTAAGGAACAAATCTTTACTTAACTTTAAGTTTACTCCCCCCCCCCTCCACCCCCCTGGAATAACCTTTGTACTTAGCAAAGTAGTAACACTGTTACGATTGAGACGCGCACGATAGATCCCAAGGGCGGATCAGCAGGTTCACGCGGGAGGGTGCCCTTTTTTTTGGGGGGGAGGGGGGGGATAGAGAGAAGTTTTTGTATCTTACCTCAGATTCATAGCAAAGAACAGTTATTCTTTCAAAACAACAGTTTATGGGCAAAACGCCCTGACATACATGTGTCACACTTTCTTTTGTTGTTGAGTTGCTACCTAATTGTACTTAGATCAAGCTGTTGCTATAACTGCTGTAAATATACATTTTAAGAATAAACAGGATTAGAATAATATTAACAAGAATAAACGACAAATAAAATAAATTATAAATATCTTTATCTCTATCCCTATCATCATCATCAAACAAAATATGTACATACCACTTCAGTGTGAGGTAGGTCACAAAATGGTTCAGCACAAAATAAAATGTCTTTTCACAAAATAGAAATACTCCTAAAAACTGGTAACTAACACTAATGCTGTGCAACAACGCTAGGCTGTTGCTTCTTTGACGTCTAAATAAATTGATTGATTTATTGTTGCTTTAGGTCCAGCGGACTCTTCCGAGCCAAATCAGGACCGGACAACCCCCGATCCGCATAAAAGATCTGCCGAAACAACCCTAGTGGGAAAATTGAATGCCCTCCACCGGCCAGTCACTTTACAATAAAGACATCCCACGCGGGGGACGGCTGAGGGTTGACCTCAACTACGCGAACACCCCGGTTACAAAAACAAAATAGAATACAACCATCATTACAAATCATCAACAAAACACATACATATAAAATGCCTATAGTGCGAAATAATACAATCATAGGAAGCCCTAGTGACCACCCGGCAGAAAGCGTCCAACACTCCCAAGCTGATCCAACAGACCTCATACACAAACAAGGAGTCTTGTCCAGGAAGAGTTTTCAAGAAAAAAGGTAGGTCATTGATCTAGCGAAGAAGAAGAAAGTATAGCAGAGTGATAGGACAGATCAGGAATGGGAAAGAGCAAATGATGAAGACAGCGACAGTGGGAATTTAAAGCACTAAATTTCCAGAAAGTGGGGATACTATTTATACTGAAACCCCCGGCACTCCAACGGGGGGAACTGTTGCCGCAGTGAATTAGTCATGCCTACAAAGGCAAGACAGGTTTTCAACTGGGGCTTTCACTGTTCCCTTTATAGGTTAGAACAATCTACAGTGACAAGATTGCTCATGACCCCAAGGGGTGTCTAAATAAAGAGTGACACAATATAAAATGAACTCTTCTACATAGAGCGGGAATGAGAGGAGTGTAAGGATTAGGGGAGAGGTGCACTAACGAAATAAGCAGAGATATTCTCGCCCAATTTCTGGTCTTGTCATCATGCGCTAATCATTGACACTGTGCTTGTTTAGTCTACGGGCTGGACAGAACACGCTTCTATCAACAATATTGAAAATAAACCTCTGACATAAACGCACGTGAAAATGCAAGCGACATATGACGTTTTAGCAGATGTTACACGTCATAATTGGCTGGGGTTCTTTGAAGTTGAGCTGTTACATGTCTAACATGTGTAGGCCTATTGGTGAGTGTGAGTAAACGAAAGAAGAAAGGAGGTAGGGGGTGGGAGTAACAGGAGATTGAGGCGTGAAGAGGGCAGGGATTGATATGGGAAAAAAATAGGAGAGAATGCATCTTTATTATTATTATTATTATTATTTATCATTCTTATATAGCGCTTTTTCAGCATCTCTGGGGTAAATGACGATTATTATTATTATTATTATTATTATTATTATTATTATTATTATTATTGTTGTTGTTGTTGTTGTTGTTGTATCACTTTGGTGGAAAGACTTTAAATAAATTATTATTGTATCACTTTGGTGGAGACTTTAAATACATTAAACAACTTCTTCTTCTTCTTCTTCTTCTTCTTATTATTATTATTATTATTATTGTCCTTTATTATTATTATTATTATTATTATTATTATTATTATTATTATTATTATTATTATTTTTATTGTCCTCTATTCTTCTTCTTTTTATTATTATTATTATTATTATTATTATTATTATTATTATTATTATTATTATTATTATTATTAATATTATTAATATTATTATTATTATTATTATTATTATTATTAATATGCTGCTGCTGCTGCTGATGATGATGATGATTAGCATGATTATTAGCATGATGATTATTATGAATAATATGGATATTCTGAATATTCTTCTTCCTCTTCTTTTTCTCCTTCCTCTTCTTTCTTCTTCTTCTTTTCCTTCTTCTTCTTCTTCTTCTTTTTTTTTTGGTCGTCCGCGGGGGGGGGGGGGGGGGGGGGGGGGGTGCACGTGCACCCGTTGCACCCCCCCCCCACCCCCCCACAGATCCGCCCCCTGACCATCCGATCATTTTATTTTGCAAATCGTGCAATAACAGAGTGTATTTACCTTTGATTTGTTTTCATTGCGTTGTTGCTAGAAGAAGCTTTGTATAATGTTGATAATTTTCGTCGGGCGATATAGTTGAGAATTTTATGGAATTACTGGTTTATTATCGACCGAAGTTTCCGGAAAGGTCTGGTAATAGCTAAGCGATTATTCTAACCTAAATAAAGTTATATGACGCAAGACAGTGCATAGTTCCGGTGACGAGTTTTATTTTGATTAGGTGTTATTGCGTCATGCTGGAATGTTCGAACTTTTTCTCGGTCGCAGAGAGACCATATAAGTAATGCACTGTCTGCTTTTAGGAGTGATTTATGATGATTTTTTGATGATTATCTTTGAAGTGATTTTCGGAAAGCGATTTTGTTTGTAGTTGTTGATGTTTGCTGAATAAGTTGAAAAACTTTATACGACGACTCCTGCCTTGTTGCTGAGTGAACAGGCTGCGTGGATAAACGAATTCGAGTTACACTTATCAAGATTCAAGCTTCGGGGCTGAATCACCCATTGGTAAATAATCGTGTCACTAACACTTTCTTGACTTCTTTCGTTGAAGAGTCCATGGAAGATGGAAATAAGGAGATTCTGCTTTTGCTTGATCATGAGAAGACATTTGAGAAGAGGAGCGTGTGTTTCGAGATAGACAAAATCCATTGAATATTTACGATGATGTTGAATTGTATCAGCGCTTTAGGTTTCGCAGAGAGGACATGTTATGACTGTCCGACGTTGTGGAAAGAGACATCGATCATCCCATACGTGCAAAGGTAACCTGCCTGTGATGCAGCGTGACTGTTTTGTTGTATGCAACGGTCAACAGCCAGACTTCTGTTGGTGATCTATTTGGGATTGATCGTTCCACCGTCAGTAAAATCATCCAGAGAGTGTCGAACAAGTCAAAGTCAAGTCAAAAGCGCTTTATTCCATAAAACCCCATGGGGTACGTAGACACAACAAAAAAGAATAAAAAATAAACATAGAATAACCATTAAAATCATAAAATACAATATAAAATACATATGTACATATATTACAAAAATAAAAGTTAATCTTTCACACTCGCGTTCTAAGACACATAATAAACATTTACAAAGTACACATTCATTATTATCACACAACACAAGCATACTACATAAAACTTATGTCCACACAATCTGATCACAAATCGCACGCACTCTCTCGCAAGATTGGGTGATAAAGAAGGGGAGAAAGGGGAGTGGGGGGGGGGGGGTACAAGCAGATTGGATGAATTTATGAAATTTCCTAGCGGCCAAGATGCAGACAAGACGATGCAAGCCTTCTGCCAGTTAGCACGTTTTCCTAACGTTTTGGGCTGCATCGGTTGCATTCGCTGCGCATTTTAGCACCCAACAACAACGAGGTTGTGTTTGTGAACAGAAAGGGGGTGCATTCCATCCATCAACTACCAATTAATATGTAATGCAGGTCTCGTTATCACACACTGTGTTGTGAACCGGCTTGGCTCTGTGCATGATGCCAGAATTCTGAGAGAAAGCAATAGTTGGCAGGTGAGCCACATGAAATTTATATTATTTACGATTCATTATGTTTTATTTTCTGTATTATTTTAAGCATTTTTTCTGGCTTATTTAATGTAAATGGTGTTTTATCAGCAGTGAAATTTTGTTATAAATTGTGTTTATTTACCAAATACATTGTGGTTATTTATTCTTGCATATTCAATGAAGTAAAATGTTATTGATTATGTAGACTTCTCTTTTACTGCAAAGCAGATGTATTTTATGTTCTATAATGTAGAATATAATGACATAATCCAACAGCTTAGCAAATCATGATCCTAATAGGACAAAATAATAATGATATTATGTAGACTAGGAGCATGGGCTCATCAGTCACCATCACCAATTCACTATTATCTTTATTGCAATTTTACATCTAATTTTTGTTTGAGCAATTCAATTGCTTTCCATACCTAGATCATTATATAAATATATGTCAATATAAATTTAAGCAATGTCTTAATGACCTGGGTATTGTATTTTTTACATGTTTTAAAAACTTAATTTGATAGATTTTTGAGAGAGTGCCTCGGCCGCAAAAAATGTATCCTACTTGGTGATAGTGGGTACCCATTCAAGGATTGGCTTATGACACCATACAGAGATGCTGATACTCGGCCAAAGGAAAGGTAAAATGGAGCTCACAGGACTACACGCAGCACCATTGAAAGAACATATGGTGTCCTAAAAAAAGATGGCATTACCTTCAGGCAGAGCTGCGATATATATATATAATATAAAATGTAAATCACCAATTGGCTTTATTGACCTTGATGTGATGCATGTCGCAGATGAAACTTGCTAAAGAAAACAGTATCAGCTCTGAATTTCCAAACACAGTGTTACTTTTTTTTAACTGACAGAAAGTGAATTGCAACAATTAATCATTTAAATTATGTGCCTTGTAAAATATAAACAAACTATAAAGTAAACTTTGTACAGTGCCCTGTACACTTTTTGACATACATGTAGTGGAGATGGGAAGACAATTGGTCATGTAGGGAAGAGTTGTCTCCCTTCATATCGTTTCTTTCATTGTGGAGTGGCTCCTGCTAGGAACATCAAGGGGATGTGTGTCTGATCTTTTTGTGATCTTATGACACACAAGACTGTACAAACTCAAAATGCAATGTTTAGTAGTACATTGGCGTTTTGCACTGATGTAACTAAATGTGATGTTAGTGTTCTCTACTGGTGATCTATACTTATTGGTCACACATTAGCTGATCTAAAATTATGTATCATTAATGAAAAATAAAACTGTAAGTAGAAATAATAAGATTGGGGCTCCTTATGTGCAGCGTACTTTTCAGTCTTTGACGACAGGTACAAATTTGTATTAAAAATATAAAAATAATTTCAGATATGCTACTGAACAGGCGACGAAATTCATCATGCTCCACAACGTTGCTGTGACACTCCGGCTGCTAGAGCCAGACTTTCCAGACGTTTCAGATGATGAGTCAGGCAGTGATGATGATGATCAGCATGATGGTGCGTCTTGCGGGCGTTTGGTTAGGGACAGATTGGCTGCCAGATATTTCCAGCAGTGAGTAGAAATATTTTTTTGTTTCAGTTTGTCCACTTTCTTACACTATGTTATGCATTTCTCTTGCCTTATATTACTCGCATGAGCTGTCTGAGGAACGGAATACGAAAATCAAACAATTGAATGACAATTGTAATATTTGATAATTTTGAATCCTGCTTGTGGAAAATTGTAATTTGTTCAGAATTGTATCCAATGCTGTAAAATGTGGTTGGAAGGACATTGAACAATACACATACAAAACTCAAATAGTAAAATATCGTCTACTTTTGAGCTGTTTGTGGCGTGAAATTTGCGTGAAATTATATCATGTACATGTATTTGAATACTTTGAAACCCTGTTTTAAAATTGCAAAGCGAATGCATATTTAATATTGAGCATTTTTATACTTAAATTTAAAGCAGGTTATAATAGTAAATTGAATGTTGTTACTTCATATTGTTCGACATTAATTATTGTACATAAAAAGAAAAAAGTTGCTTGAATAAAACATTAGATGTATGCATCCTAATTACACAGATAGGACAGCGCAGATTGTTACGTTGAAACGCGAACGAAAGTATGTCGGAAGCGTGTACGATAGATCTAATCGTTTCGATTTGCAAAGTATTCAATAATAGGAGTTTATTTACCTGTTGATTTGAGTTTGCATTGTTGTTAGGAGAGGCTTTGTATAACGTTGATAATTTTCGTTAGTCGATATTGTTGTAGAATCTTCTGGATCTGCTTGTTTACTATCGATCGAAGATTCGGGATAATTGTAGAAATTTGAAGGAACGATCCGGAAGGAGAAGAAATGTGTAATGACGTAAGCCAGTGATGACGATCTTTAGTTCGATTGGTGGCAGTGCGTCATTTCTACCATGTACCAAATTGTTCCAGAAAAGAGAGAGGTTATTTAATCGTGTGCCGAGTTGCTGTTGAGGGATAGTAAAGTTGTTGATAGTGATTTGGAAAGTTGCTGTGAAAGTTGTTGAGTTGAATTGAGAATTGTATGCAGTTGTTGATGTGTGCTGAATAAAAGTGGAAAACTTCATACGTCGACTTTGTGACTTGTATGCTGCTTGAGCGGGTTGCGTGAATAAACGAATCTGAGTTACACAACTATCAGGAATTCAAGCATCGGGGCTGAATCAGATACTGATAGAAAACTCCAACATCAAACTGAGTGTAACACAGATTCATACCCACTTATATTAAAGAGCAAGTGCCATATAGGTGCACTACATTGTTCCACATTGTATTGCTTGTAGGTAAAACAATAAGCTATAATTGGACTTGAACAGTCAATAATAATCTAATATCAATTGTTTATAATAAATACATAAAAAGCAAAGGGGGGGGGTAATCTATCCCCAAATGCTTAGCATTTATTATTATTATTATTATTATTATTATTATTATTATTATTATTATTATTATTATTATTATAGTTAATGCTCGGAATATTATTACTATTGTTGTTGTTGATTGTTGTTATTATTATTATTATTGGGGGTGTCGGACAGCGCAGTGATTGGAGCACTCACTACTGTGTCGCAAGTTAAGCACCGTCCAGTGCGGATATATATGCTCAAAAACCGTGAAGCGACAAATAACCACGCCCCCAGTTGACCTCAACTGTGACTGAGATTAGATAGCCTACTTCAATCTTAAGGGTGGGGAAGGTAAAAGCAGCGACGACGGAGAGAAATGGGCATCACCCTCATTACGCTGCCCCAAGATAAGTGTGATCGCCAACATCACGCTCCCCTACGGCCACAAGGCTATGGGACTACCTTTACCTTTGTTATTATTTATGCACCTAATCTTGACTTAGCTCTAGGAGCTTACAGGAATACAGAACTTTAAATATAAAACAGAACAAATGAAAACTCATAAACTATTAGCAGTAAGCTTATATATTAAAAAAAAACAAAGAACTCTCTCTCTCTCCCACACACACACAAACACACACACACGCACACACACACACACACACACACACACACAAACACACACTCTATCACTCACACGCGAACTATGACTTTGAAGATTTGTTTCATTCATTTTACTCGGTGGAAGGAAAGCATTTGTTCAGAAGGGTCAACATCTAGCTGAAAGATGTATTTGCACCGCTGTTCAATTTGGTACACCCAAGTCATCTTCCAACGTCTTGATCTCGTAGAACAGTTTTAGTTGCTGCATCTTTGCATTTGTTTTTTGAATTTTCGGTAGAGAGCTCATTTCTCCCGAAAATGCTCCTGCTCAATGTGGATTTTTAACATTTCCATTTCCATAACTTCAAAGTCTTTTCTTTCGCTTTGAAGAGGTTTACATTTTTTTATGTTGCAGCGGACGAAGTCTATCAACTTTGGAACCCGAGGCATTGACAGTTGTAGAGATGCTTGTGGTGGCTGTCCCCACGCTGCTAGCACTGCCACTTGCTGCTTGAGATGATCCTGTTAGACCTTGAGCACCATTCCTTGGACCGACAACCGCAGACAGTGGAAACAAAATGTTTAAACAGAAATCCTCTGAAAAAATTTTTAAACCGTGTTTTGCTGTTCTTTTACTGTACCTCATCTACTATTAAATTGACAAATAAATGCCTTTGATTAGTATAGTGCAATACTTTACCATTGGTTTTCGCTTTCTTGGCATGAATGGGTTGGTTGTCCAAGCTTTCAAATGCTCTCTTAGGGGTTGATGCTAAAACAGAAAAGAAGAGGAGTAGATAACACCAGCATTCCTTTTATGTACTTTTAAGTGTCGATAATTAATGGAAACAAAGTTATTTCTATACATTTTCAATTCAGTATATTGTTTTAATTACGTTGGTAATGCCAATGTATCACTGTCTATTGAAATGAAAGCTAATACACCAAATGTGCTTGTTTATTTGGAATAACATTTGGTTTGCGTGTAATTTTTCAATCTTGTGCCAAAGCAGTTTTTTTTTATTTTACCTTTCTTTTCCTGCATAATTAAACAATTGTTATTTTATTTATTTATTCACTTTTGTATAGCGCTTGTACAGCTCAAAAGCCCCTCCAAGGCGCTGGCCGATACAGAACCTAACTCAAACCGCCCAAAAAAACCCTACTCAGCCCACTCTGAACACAATACTAGGCGACATGGGGATGAAGGAGAAGAACATTACATTACATGATTATTGCTTTTAAGGTCCCCAGCGGGGACTCTTCCGAGCCAAATCAGGACCGGACAACCCCATCCGCATAAAAGATC
>CM072513.1:77344962-77364962 GCA_036898135.1 Oncomelania hupensis
TTTTTGTCCACCTTTGAGAGCAGGATGATTAGAGATAGTAAATATGGGCTTAGACCGCCCTTGTTTTTCTGGCGCCTATTTTTGCAATTTTTGGCTGTTTTATGAGCTTTTTAAAAAGCGCGCCAAAGCACTCTGGGAATCCGGCATTTGCTAAATATAATACATATTCGTATATCTTGCGTCTTTGGTCTCCCCATCAACTCCAAAACTTAGCCAGTTAATTAGTTATTTGTCAAAACTTATTTCAAAACTTAGAAATAAAACTTAGAAAAAATACCTTACTTAGAAAGTAGAAAACTTAGAAAACTTACAGAAAACTTACTTAGAAAACTTAAAAAATACCTTACTACTGGAATTGGAAATTTTTACAAAAACCGGTGGTAGCACTTCCCGCTTGGACTCTCTCCCTAACTTGGTGGAGTGGGACGGACCCCTCGACCTTTTGCACGCATCTCCCACTCCACCAAGTGAGCCCAAGCGTTGTGGCATGTGTTGTCTGTCATCAAACCCCAAATGGGGAATCTCTACGAGACGAAATTAGAGAAACCCACGGAGGTGTACTGACTGAACTTTGGCTGCGAGCTCGACAGTTGGATTAAGTAGGAGGTTCCCAGGATACAGCGCGCAGCCTCCTGTCTTACCCAATGTCATGCAACCGTTCGTTCTTGCGTTCAATATCTGTTTACTTGTTGCCTGAGGCTTGACAATTGGATTAAGTAGGAAGGGATCGAGAGCTAGCGTGCACCTCCCAGTCTTATCCATTGTCATGGCAATTTTTAACATGTATCCAAGCCACTTGCCACTTTGTACACTGTGTCTATTATTGCAATAGGACAGACATTTGGCCTTAATGCCTTAGCAAATTCAACACATGCCACAGAAGTGACTAACCACACCGAAAATCTATACTTCCTTTTTTCTTTATATCCCCATCCAGATCGCTCATAAAAGAAGATTGGGCTTGGGAAATTACATACAACAAACCAGCATTAATATTCGTTATTCTAAATGTACAATTCTAAATAATACACCATTAAGTGCAGCAATCTTTATTACATATTGTTCATATTAATTTTAAAAAGTGAAACAAATAGATATATAAATAAAAATATATATTAAAGCATGTGTTTCCCATTTACTAGCTGTAAGTTAAACCAAAGGAAATAATTTGTGTGTATTTTAAACATGCATTAAGCATGTGATCCAGTTGAAAAACAGAATCGGAAATTCCCCTTTACTAGACCAGAGGAAATAATTTGTGTACAGGAATATTTGTGTGCTTTCTCTGTGTGAATGTAAAATCCTTAGTAAGTTTTTTGCCTTTGCTTAGATATATAAAAAGAAATTTATATTAAGCATGTGATCCAGTTGAAAACAGCAAATAGAAATTTATATTAAGCATGTGATCCAATTAAAACAGAACCTGGAATTCCCTTTGCTATTATTTACCAGGACTTCCTGCAGACATTAACGTGTAACAATCGGGAATTCCCGCAAACATTAATGTGTAACAATCGGGAATTCCCGCAAACATTAATGTGTCTTTGCTTATTTACCGGGACTTCCCGCAGATATTAACGTGTAACAATCAAGAATTCCTGCAAACATTAATGTTACAACCTTATTTTTTTAGCAAATGACGGATTTACAAAAAATGTAATTTAGTTATAGTCAGCCTTCTCAGTTGTGCCTTTGCTGTGTATTTTGTTTTAAGAATGTTAAGGGAAGTAATATAAACATTACTACACATTCATAAGTAAAGTTGCGGTTGCTTCCCTTTGACTGTATTTGGTGGTTTGAAGCCTAAAAATCCATTTTTTTTAAATAATTATTTTTAATTTAAAGTTTTGTTATCAGTATAAAAATGACGGACACAAAAAGTCTTTCGCAATCTCCTTTGTTTAAAGACATCTTTCAAACTTTACAACTCCCTATTTTTGACAGTCAAAATGTTATTAAATCTGTCTATAATAATTACGAATTTGTACTTAACAATTTTACTTTCAAATCCCCTGTTAAAATTCGCATTCACGCTCAAATAACTTTTATTAAACCAGGCAGTATTGATGAAACGATGACTGTGTGGATTTCTTCAAGTCAAATTGAAGTGTTAAAATCTTCAGACCTAGACAATGCTTATAACAACATCTTGATCAACCAGTTACAAGACAGCATTGAGCGCGCAACTATGAGAGGGTCCGGGTGGGCCGAAGGAACTCTAGAATCATTAGAACTGAACATTGCAAAGTATAATCCAATCAAAGGGAAATCTTATATCCCTCTCCCCAAAGAAATTCTTGACAAAAAGGCTGTATTGAATATTAAGAACACTGACGACAAATGTTTTGTGTGGTGTGTTCTGGCTAAATTATATCCTATTCAGTCGAAACAACATCCCGAAAGGGTGGCGCTGTACAAAGATAAAGTAACGAACTTAAATCTTAAAGACATTAATTTCCCTGTTAGCCTTGACGCCATTGACAAATTTGAATCACAAAACTCTCCTATAACAGTCAATGTATATGTTTGGGACCCTGAATCAAAACTTATGCCTTTACGAATCTCTCCTAATGCCCCATCGTTTTCAGACCTCAATCACCACGTTGATCTTTTACTAATAACAGACCCGCAAGATCCTAGCATGCAACATTATACTCTGATACGAAACATATCTAGATTATTAGGACACACTTCAAAACATCATGGCAAACAATATTTGTGCAGACGCTGTTTAACCAGAGTCTCTAATCTCCAAGTGGCTGACAAGCACAGTAAAATTTGCAAAAGTATGACAGACATCCAAACCCGCCTTGTGTTACCAAAGCCAGGTTCTCAAGTATATTTTAAAAACATCAACAAACAATTCAAGCAGCCTTATATAGTTTATGCCGACTTTGAATCATTGATTTTAAAATACCAAGGTCCACAAGGATTTAGTAGGCCTAACTCATTCCTCACACACCTTCACGAAGTCTGCAGTTTCGGGTATGTAGTTGTTAGAGCCGACGGACAACATACAGAGCCGGTAATTTACAGAGGGCCTGACGCAGCTAGGAAGTTCTTAGATGAGATGAACAAAATATACAAATTGTGTTTATTGCAGCTAGATAATCCGGTGCCCATGATATTTACTGAATCTGACTCCCATAATTTTAAAGCAGCTACACATTGCCACATTTGTAATAAAGAGTTTGACCCGAAGGACACAAAAACCCAAAGAGTGAGAGATCATTGTCACATAACAGGGGCATTTAGAGGTGCAGCTCATCAGAAATGCAACTTGGAATATGGAATCAAACATTTCTCTCTCCCTATTTTCATTCACAATCTTCGAAATTACGACTCCCATTTAATCATGCA
Source organism: Oncomelania hupensis (assembly GCA_036898135.1). Classification (NCBI taxonomy): domain Eukaryota; kingdom Metazoa; phylum Mollusca; class Gastropoda; order Littorinimorpha; family Pomatiopsidae; genus Oncomelania; species Oncomelania hupensis. The sequence continues at coordinate 77,348,323 of CM072513.1, forward strand.
GGCAGTGACGAAAGCATACAAAGTGTCATGTATTGCCGAGACAGAAGAAAAATATAAAACTTTCACTCTGAATAAATTAAAGTTTTACGACAGCTTTCAACATTTGTCTTCCAGTTTAGAAACACTAGCTAAGAACTTACCCAGCTATCCTATCACTAGCAAATATTTTCCAGACGTTACACTTATTCGGAAAGGCGTGTATCCTTATGAATACATGGATTCTTGGGAAGTGTTTGAAGAACTAGAATTACCCCCTAAAGAGAACTTCTATTCTTCACTCAATAAAAGTTTCATAAGTGATATCGATTACCAACATGCCCAGAATGTCTGGAATGCACTCGGATGTAAAAACCTTGGTGACTACCACGACATATATTTGAAAGCTGACGTCTGTTTGTTGGCTGATGTGTTTGAAAAATACAGAGAAACGAGTTTACATCATTACTCCCTCGACCCTTCTCATTATATTTCTTCGCCAGGAATGAGTTGGGATGCTTTCTTAAAACTTAGTGGTTCTAAAATCGATCTCATAACTGACCAGGTAATGATGACAATGATTGAGTCGGGCATTCGTGGAGGAATAAGCGTGGCAGCTCATAATTATTGCAAAGCCAACAACAAATACCTGAAGCACTATGACCCCTCGCAGAAATCTAATTATATAATGTACTTTGACGCCAACAATTTATACGGTTGGGCAATGAGTGAGCTTTTACCGGTTTCAGATTTCAAATTACTTGTTAATCCAAACCCCGCAAACTTGACTTGGTTAAACAGTATTTTAAATCACCCTAAAGATCATACTATAGGGTTTATTGTCGAAGTTGACCTAGAGTATCCCAATGCTTTACACGACCTACATAATGATTACCCATTAGCACCAGAAAGATTGCATGGTACAGACAAGCAACTTAAACTTATTCCCAACCTCTATAATAAATCTAATTACGTCTGTCACTACAGAAACCTGCAGTTCTACATCAGACACGGCATGAAGTGCACAGCGATTCATAAGCTTTTATTCTTTAAACAAACGAATGTCTTGGCCGGGTACATCAATAAAAACACAGAGCTCAGAAAACAAGCGCAATCTACGTTTGAAAAAGATTTCTTTAAGCTGCTGAATAACAGCTGTTTTGGTAAAACTATGGAGAACCCATACAAGCGAAAAGACGTCAGGCTAATTACCTCACCCAATCAAGCGATTAAATTAACATCTAAACCTCAATACCTTGGTTACAAAGAGTTTCATGACTCCCTGTATGCAGTTACCATGAAAACCACGCAAGTTAATCTAGACAAACCAGTGTTTATGGGGATGACTATTCTCGACCTTTCTAAATTACTAATGTTCGAATTTTACTACGATTACTTTAAACCTAAATACCCGGAGGCCAGAGTTTTATACACAGACACAGACTCCCTTATACTAGACATCCCTACTGAAGACATTTATAAAGACTTAGAATCGGAACTACAACATTACGATACTAGTGACTACCCTGAAACTCACCCTTTGTACAGCAAAGCAAACCAAAAGAAAATAGGTTTGATGAAAGATGAAATGAACGGGAAACTTATTGAAGAATACGCAGGACTGCGATCTAAGCAGTACAGTATTAAACACGAATCGGGGGAATCTTCAAAAGCGAAAGGCACCCAAAAAGCTGCAATAAAAAACAGAGATATCAGGCACGAAAACTACTTGGAAGCCTTAGATGGAAAAGAAGTTAAACCATACCCTAACACAACTATAAAGTCTAAAAACCATATAGTGTCCACTGCTGTGACGACCAAAAAAACATTGTGCGCTAATGACACAAAGCGGGTAAGGGTAACTAAGGAGTTCGCATACGCTCTAGGCCACTATAAATTACAGGTAGAAACAGCGACTGCGACTACGACTACGACTACGACTGCGACTATGAATAAGGTGGAAGTCCTGGAAGGCTTGAGTAAATGTTAACTGTATTTATTCTGAAGCGCCAAGCTTTTTCTTCAAAGCATCTAGCTGCTCTTTCCGTCCCAGTAGTCTCCCTTCTTCTATTAATTTTTTTTTAATTTCTTCAACATTAACAGGTGCAGACCTAGATTTAGATTGTATGTCATGCTTCAATTTTTTATATTCTTCAAAATCTCGCTGGATAATTACAAACTCTTGGTCCTGAATCTGAGTGTCTTCTAGAGCTTTTGAAATTATTAAGTTCATGCTAGTAAGTTTAGCTATCGCCAGGCTAGAAATGAGGTCGTGTTTTTCTAGTTTCTTAGATACTTTAGTATTAATTACACCAAGTAGAACTGACATCACTGAAGATAATCCGGCAGCAACCCCTAATCCAATACTAATTGGTATACCAATTCCAGTCACCAATAATCCCACACTGACCGCAGCTTCCGCTGCATTAATAACATTTAGACCAGTAGACACGTAATTTATTGTGCTATAAGCGCCGGAATACCGTCGTCTGCATCTAGAGTACTTTTGGATATCTGATTCAATTTGAGTCCTAACTTTTCTTATTTCTTCCAGCCTGAACGTTTGAACATTATTTAAGTCTAACGTTGGAGCACTGGGCTGTACAATTGGTTGTTCATCCACTACTGCTTCTACTATAGCAGGATACAATTTTGTCGTCATATTTTTAGTGTGAAAAAAAAGGGTTAACAATAATTAACTTGATTTTAGTTTATTAGCAAAATATTCTATTTGACTATCAGAAAATATCTGATCGCTGAAATAAAATGCTAACAGATCTACGTTGTCTAGGCTAATTTGCGCTATTCTGTCAATAGGATTTGGAACAGGGACAAAAGTTATCTTGGGTGATGAAGTAAATACGGAAAACTGATTTTCATTTTCTCTTTTCTTCATAAATACTGTAACTCGTCTGGGATCCTCATCTAAATCAACCCAACTTAGAGACACTTGCGGAATTACATTAAAATTTCTCTGCGTAGGCCTGTGAGCAATTATGTCTAGTACTATCATAGCTGCACTACCTAGCTGTAAAGGAGGCTGCAGAATAACTCGGACATTTTTCCCTGCGGTTTCACGCTTATGTAAAACATAGCTGCTTTTTTTGTAGGCTTTGACTTCTATGGTTTCCCGATTGTTTTCATCCGGCACTAGACTAACTAACATAGGCCCGGCGTTAATAATTTTCTTAAATTTATTGTCTGGTCCCATAAAAGTGTAAGGGCTTTCGCACTTGAATTTAATAAGCCAATCTAATTCTGTGTCTATAGGTGTTAAAGACCAGGTATTTTCTCGTTTAGTAATAGCATACTTAAAATCGGGATCTACTTTACCGGCATTAAAATCCTTTAGCTGATCGATAGACGGTTTTTCTGGCGGCGGCACTGACGGCACTTCAGGTATTGTCGGCACTACAGGCACTAGCGCTCGTTTATAATATCCATTTTGTGTAAATTCGAAACCGTAAATAGACCCAACAATAGCATTCGCATCAAAGTCGATTGTGTCTGCTAAGTCTTTCAGTTCAATGGTAGGACAGGTTACTGGAATTTGAGGGCCGATTGACATTGTATTTTAAACTTAAACTTTATTTTATCTCAAGAATAATTGTAAGATCTTCAAAGTCTACAATTTCGTTGTTTTGGTTAGTTATTTTGAAGCAGAAACTAGTATGATAGTCCTGACTTAAGTGGTGTTTTTGAGGCAGAAATTTCAATGAAACTGGATCGCAGTAAGATTCTCTCTGAGTTGAGATTATCCTTAGCAATGTACTAGGAGTTCCGTTTACTAAGTTTTCCGATGTCTTCAGTTGATGAAGGTACACAAACAATCTATTATTAATTAACAAATTCATAGGGTTTGATCCAATAAATCTTATAGAACTGCCGACGGTGCTGGAGCTGTCAGATAAAGATAATTCATTGCCACGGAAACCTAATATTTCTGCCAGCTTTGGCGCAAGTGTAACGCTGGTAATGTCTTTATGCAGGGTTTTATGGAAAGTTAAAGTTACTATCAAGTTTGCAGGGTTCATTTTTGCTTCAATCGAATGAGGTTTAAACAATTCTTCAGTAAGTCTGCAGAAGTCATAATAGCCGGCATGAATAAAGTGCCTTTTTTTATTAATCATTATCCAGTTGTTGTTTAGATCATGACTAATATTTAACCATTTAACCGTGTAGAATATTTCATGTAGGATTACGTTAAGGTCCCTGTTTTTGTTGTCAATAGGATGCTGAAGTTCAATGGGCACGCCTGATTTTACAGATTCGAAAGTTACAAACATATTTTTTAATATAATAAAAATGTACGCGCCTTATAAATATAACAAAGCTGCAAAGTATACTACAGGGCCTTATTATTACGAAAAAGCAGTCGACCTAACCAAGCTGACAATAGCTGTGGCAGCCAACGTCCATTTCGAAACTATCCCCCATAATATTTTTGATCATTACCTCAACCCAGACATTACGAGCGACTTTTTAGCTAACCAATGGCTAAACAACGGGGGTATGCAGTTCTTTCAGAATCAAATTAATTTTGCCGTGTCATGCGCTACAACTGGTTGCGGAGTTTCTTACGTTCATCACCTTAATCACCCAGATCCCATGTTGAAGTCTATTTATCTGTTCCATTTGTATTATCAAGTGAGACGGGTGTTGTCTGAACTTCAGGCTCCGTTACCTACTGACAAAAACTTTAATCCCTTTAACAATGGCTTTGACAAGAAAGCGTATCAAAGGTTGTGCAATGAATTCGGAATTGATACTAAAACAGACTTCAGACAAAAACTAGACCTCAATCACGGAATGGGAACTTTATTTAGATACGCTGTAGGTAATTTATACACGGGGCCTTACGTACCTGGATTCACATCATTTAACCACAACAGCCAGGTTCCTTTACTGTATATCAGACAAAAACAAAGTGCAGCATACAGCACTTTTATATTAGACACATCAAACGGATTTACTCAAAGTGGGGTGGAAAGGCTGAATGAATCTATTCGTACGTATGCGTGGTGCATTCTGGGGTCTCAAGCAGAAACACGAAGTAATATCATTGGGGAAGGAACTAGCTTCGATGCACAAAAGCAGTTTCTAGCCAACATTGAAGATTCTATTAATTCGGCAGTAGATTTGCCCGCGAGTATTAAAAGATATCAGGACACTTTAAAATATGCTAGATCGAAAGTAGATTACGTAATAGGTTTAGGACTGTATATGTTGCCTTCAGACCTTCAGCTTAGGATAGGAACTATATCAAACTACAACAACAATATAGTGATTGCCGACCCTCAGTTTCATATAGGCTACAATCCTACAATAAATACAGTGAATACAGTGAATACAGCGAATACAGTGAATACAGCGAATACGGTATTTACTGCTAGGCCTAATAACGAACCTTTAAGTTCGCCACCGCTTCCGAGCCTACCAAGCCTACCAAGCCTGCCGGTAATTGATCATGGGGTTTCGCGTCTAGCACTTACAGGGGGTTTATTGCTTGCAGGGTTAATTGGGATTTACTATTTTAAGTAACCAGAGTAATATTATTATAAACAAAGACCACAGATGCTCAGACGCCCAAACCACAACTTTAGAAGCAGTATTAAATATCCATGAAAATACAGAACCTAATATTCCTGGAAGTGCGTCTACAAGTTTGTCACCTAAGCGTTTCAATAAGTTAGCTATGCTTTGTAACGTTTTTTTAATCCAGTCTTTAACCGGACTACCGCCAGGTCCACCAGGTACGCCAGGTCCGGCACTGATGCCTACGGTTCTAGTCAGTGCTAAGACTAGTGTGCTTATTGTCATCCCAACAGCTGTAAGAATGCTAAATATTGTAACACCTTGCTCTCTGAACAGTGTTTGAATTCTTTCTGCAAGTGTAGTGTCTTCGTGTAAAATTTTATGCACCGTTTCTTTTATCCTGGCGAAATTAGTTATTAATTTTTCTCTGTTTATGGATAAGGCTTCTAGCCTCGCCGCGCGTTCTGTGTAAAGGTCTGCAAGCCTTTTTTGAATCAACTGTTTTACCTCAATGCTTAAGTTCGCGTCATCAGCTTCTGCTAGTTTATTTTTTTGTTTTTCTATATGTTTGTCGAGCTCACCGAGCTTGGCCAAATTCATCATTGTCTCCCCTCTCACAGATTGTAAAGCTTTATCTAAGCCTTGAAGTTCACGCAGTGGCAATAATGGCGTGTCATTGATAGTTTCCATAACCTGATCAATATTGGTGTCCTCATTTGTTTGCAAGGTTTTTAACTCTTTATTTACTTCTAATGCAGAACTAGTTAAGTTAGTTAAGTCTTGTAGTTCTATTTCTGAACTTAACGATGCATCTATTCGTTGAAGTGAAGCTACTGCTGGGCGATGCAACGCTAACACTCTATTATCGGAAAGCCCCAATGATCGTATTACAGTCACTGGGAGTTTAGTTTTCAAAGTAGACCACGCATAAAATTTATCAGGATTCTTTAACATAGTTAACTGTACTCTCACTTTTTTACCGGATACACTAGTGTTTATAAACAAGTGATTATTTTTGTCTAGTTCGAAGTCGCTGGGACTAACATAATCAGGTAACTCGCGCCCGATGTAATTGTAAAATTTATTGATTTTTCTGGCTTTTTGGGTTTTAGTTACTTGACGTAATTCTTCTCCTATACTTAGCCTTGTTTGGCTCATGTCGTCTCCTACCATAGAAAGAAGTCTGCTGGTTGTGTCAACGTCGTGGTCTTCATTAGGCTCATTTGGTTTAAACACTTCATCAAGAGCTTCACCACCTGTTGCCATTTTTAAATATAATTTTTTTTATCGCATTAAAAATGCAAAGCTACAAAAACTTGTTAGACCCTACACGTCGATTGAGGACACCTTTAGGCATCAAAGGTGAGAAAAGCACAATAATCATTACAAACAATCCAAGCAGCATAGAGCCTAATCAGCTACTAACCATAAGATTTCCAAATTTAGGTCCTGATGATGTAATAGTTCCAGGCAGTCCTAAATTGGGATTTAAAATTAGTCTGAATTCTGACGACGATCCTAACAGAACCATAGTCAACAATCTAGGTAGAGCTATAATTAAAAGAATGGTTATTAAACTTGATGGGCGAGAAATCCAAAGTATCGATGACGCCGGTGTTTTGTTTTGTTACACAGATCTGTGGCTGAGTAAATATGAAAGGGAAGATTTAGTTGGTCAGGGGATTCAAGCCGCCAATGTGGCAAAACTTCGAATCAAAGCTGGCGATGCTGTCGTTTCTAACAAAGGTGAAAATGCATTAGCTGCTGTATACAAAAACAGGTTTTATTTTCCACTCGATTTTGAACTGCTACACAGTCATCTGCCATTTCATCAAGGTTCATTTAACGACAGGCTTTCTTACGAAATTATTTTCAATGATTATTCTCAAGTAGTAATTAGCTCTGACAATGATGCTAGGTATACAATTACAGACATCACGCTTGAATACGAAGTGGTCACTCACGCTGAACTCAGTAGGATGATCAGGGGCCAATATGACAAACTAGCAATTTATTATGATAGGATCGTTCGCTACAGACAATTTAATAAAGATTTATTAGATGCACTATGGACCATCAACATAAATTCACCTGCTCGAAGTTTTAAAGGTGTACTGTTGTTGTTTGTGAAAGAATCTAATTACAATCGTGACAGCGAGAATTTTATCAATCCTAATATTTCAAATGCGGCTGTTGTGATTGAAGGTAAACCTAATCAATTATTCGCGAATGGAATGATGGGATTTCAACAGTTTGATGAGATTAGGAAAATCTTGGGTGGAGGTAGATTGCGGACTGACACTGTGGATTTGATTTCAAAGGATCTTCATTTGCATGACACAAGACTGCAAGATTATCTGGTGAATAAATTTGCATTGTGGTTAGACTTTCGAACCATACCCACCAATGAACTTCATGGATCTGGAAGAAGAATTGAAAACGGAACAGATGGTATAACAATTGAATTGCATAGGGAAGCAAGTGCTAGGTCAGAATCAGTTACAGTATACATGTATATTATTATGGACGCTCAGCTAAACATTGAAAATGGAAGATTAAAAGATTTAGTATATTAAAAATGACCTCTTTGTTACCTCGTGATCCTCATTGCGGAATGATCGTTGGTATGACGTCATGCGGAAAGACTGTCTTTGTTCTGGATTTGTTAGAAAAATATTACGCAGGCCACTTTGATTATATAGTAATTTTTTGCCCAACTATTCAATATAATAAAACCTACTTAGATCGTAAGTATGTCTGGACAGATGAAAATATCTTTGTTGTAAATACCAATGGCAAGCTCAATGAGTATTTAACGTATTTTTATAACCTGTTTGAGAATGAGGGTAATACGTTATTCTTAATCGATGATTGCAGTGCAGAAAAAGATATTGTATTAAAACGGAACATATTGAGCAAGCTGGCTTTCAGTGGACGCCATGTGAAAATTAGTGTCTGGTTAATCACGCAGAAATTTAATTCGATATTAAAGGATTTTAGAGAACAAGTAAAATTCGTGTGCCTGTTTTTATTGCAAAGACCGTGACAGCTTTGATAACTGTTTAAAAGAAAATGACGTAATTGAATCGAAAGAGGAAAGAACTAAATTAAAAGAACAGCTAAAAAAAGGCAAGCACTTAAAATTATTATTAAAAACTGACCAACCAACTGGCTATACAATACTTATGTAAGTAAGTAAGTTCTTTTATAATTTAATTATTGTAAGTTATAAGTTTTTTTTTAAAGTCGACTTAATTAAGTTAGATGTAAGTAAGTAAGTTCTTTTATAATTTAATTATTGTAAGTTATAAGTTTTTTTAAAAGTCGACTTAATTAAGTTAGATGTAAGTCACTAAGTCAAAAAAAAAGGTTGAAGGTAAGTAATAGTGGTGATGATTATAGTTCATTTATCTTAATGGCACTGTGTCTGGTGGAACAATCTGAAGTTCTTCTTTTACAAAGTTTCTTTGTGGTGTTCTACGATCGCTTCTCGGTCTTAAATAATATACAGGCGGATCAGTAGATAATGCTCTGTCAACTTCATAAACGCTTAATGACCAAATTGGGTCTGTAGCTCGTCTTCATGTGTCATTAGCAACTTCTCCAGGCTGATAAAGGTATCTAACAGTTTTGTTCATCAAAGTTAGATCCGGCTGACCAGGTTTTGAAACGGTAACAACAATCTGTTTCTTTTTAATAGCCTCAACTGGTTTTAATCCTGTAACTCTGGTTGGTTCTGAATTCATTTCCCTTAAAACTCGAGGCAGCCTAACAACCCATTCTGTATTAGTGGTTTCAGTAAAGAGTTCCTTTGAATACTGATAAGTGAATAATCTTTCTGCCAGTTGCCGATTAAAGTTTTCTACAATACCCTGTGATCTGTGCAATCCAACAACTCCTCTTCTAACAGTTACATTATGTTTTAACAAAAGCTGGTTAACAGCTCCTTTGAATTCAGACCCTTCATCACATTGAATAAGTCTAGGGAACCTTAGAGGCCCTCTTGAATAAATTGCATTTAAGGCTTTGAGCGACCTCAGCTGAATTTTTTGTCCTAAGAGCATGCGCGTCTTTAAACCTGGTAGCTATATCAATAACAGTAAGGGCATACCTGTATTTCTTTCTATGTATTTTGTCATGGGGAAGATATAACAAATCTATTTGGTGTGTGTCATTTGGTCTGGAGTTTTCAAATTTTGGTCTTATTATTTTCTTCGGGGGTGGAAGATAGATTTGCCATACAGCTTGCTTCGATAACCATTGTTTAACTACGTTTTCTGACAAGCCAGTCTTTTCTACTAGTTTATTAACTGCCGTCATCCCTTTCCAATATCCAGATTGAGAATAATATAATCTAGACAAACGCGAAGTCATATTTTATTTAGATTTATATTTTTGTTTAACGAGGTAATAAACTATTGTTATTCCAAACACAATTAAAATTAATTCTCCAGTCTCTGACATTGTAGGTGCAATGTTAGGTGTGTAGTAATCGGATAACACTGGTTGCTTTAATGAAGGTAGTGTCCAGTTAATAAATAATATTGGTGCAAAGCTTCATCAACGTCTTCGAATGTTTTATCTGCATGGCCTTCTTCTTTCAATCTTGTATTAACAAAATCAAGCTGCATTAGTCTGTTTTTCTCGTATTCGGCCTGATCTTGTTGTAATTTTTCCATTGCTAAGTTATGCCGTTTTGATTCTTCTTTACTGTCCAGTTTTGAAAACAAATAATTTGATCCTGAAAAGGCTAAGGCATTTACAGCAGCAGAACCAAGCACCATTGCAGCACCAGCCATTTTTTAATTTAGTTTTTTATTTTATTTGTATTTAAAATGAATTGTGATGACTTGTTAATGCAAGAAGCTATTAATGTTACAGTTACAGGTGTTGACAATGAGAAAAGAGACAGGCTGGTTGCATTAGTAGCTTCCGGAAAGTCAAAGTATTATCTCGGTGTTGACTTAACACCTGAACAAGTACAAAGACTGAGGCCTGAAGAGATAATTATATTACATAATAAATATGATAAAGTTCTCGGCGCTTTAATGGTTAAAAGTTTAGGGCGTTCGATTGTGAAGTTATATACCAAAGCTGTGTCGACCTTTGTTACTTTAGATTGTGAGAATGATTTATTTGATGATTTGATTAAAGATCCAGTTATTGTTAATGGGATTAGTGAGGCATCAAGAAATTTGTATTATAAGTTTGGAAGCTTGTTGACCCCATTTTCAGCCGGGCTAATTACTTTTCAACACATAAATTTCTCTGCTATTAAAAATGGACTCTTCCAATCCGGAGATGGAGAAGGAGACGGAGGTGAAGAATTCAGAGAATCAACAGAACCCAGTGACAGTCACTAAACAAAAGAGTTTGGGAAGAATTGCAGCTGGAAAGAAGTTAGCAGAATTTAACAGGTTACATAGATGGAACAGACAAACAAAAGCAAACATATTAGGAAAAAAGGAATCACCAAAAGAAGAAACAATAATGCAACAAACATTAACAACAAATAAAGAAGAACCAATACAACCAATACAACCAATACAATCTTCAAATAACATATATTATTTATGTATAGCCGGTGTAGTGGGTGCAAGTGGGTACATAATATATAAATACCGCCAAGGAAAAAATAAACAGAAACCCCCAAAACCACTTGTAGAAAAAGAAATTGAATTATCTCCATCATTGAAGCCATCATTAGATGTGTTTTCAATGCAGTAATAATTTATTATTATTTTTTTATTATATATAAAAAATGAGTGTACCATATGAACAAACAATTGTTAATCTTGGATACCATAGTGTTGTCTTAGTGGGCTTAAATACAGCTTATGCTATGATTGCAAAATCTCTTTTAAAAATGAAACCTATTGAATTGGGGAAAATGGATCTTTCAGATGCTGGTAAACTGGTTGGTATCTTTTCATTATCGTTATTTACTCGGGACTATCTTGTTAAACAAAAGATCATTCCAGCAGATATTAATGTGTAATGTTATACAACCATAATGTAGAAGGGTTGTAATTTTTTTTGTTTTAACCAAAGACGCAAGATATACGAATATGTATTATATTTAGCAAATTGCGGATTCCCAGAGTGCTTTGGCACGCCTTTTAAAAAGCTCATAAAACAGCCATAAATTGCAATAAAAGGCGCCAGAAAAACAATGGCGGTCTAAGCTCATATTTACTATCTCTTGATTACCTTTTTGATGTTTAAAGCAATTTGCCTTCCTTGGCTTGTTTTATTCAGTGCTTCTTAATGGTTGCTGTAAGGTGCTATCCATTTTGAGAGAAATATATATATATATATATATATATATATATATATATATATATATATATATATATATATATATCTATATATCTATATCTATATATATATATCTATATATATATATATATATATATATATATATATATATATATATATATATATATATATATATATATATATATATATATATATATATATATATATATATATATATATATATATATATATAATATATATGTGTGTGTGTGTGTGTGTGTTTATTTTATTAAATTAAAATAATGGATTTTGTTTATTAAAGAGGAAAATACACAAGACTCACTGTATTTTTTCACTATATTGAAAGGCACGATAGGACGATTGATTTGGCGTCGAAGGGGGTAGAGAGAAAGCTGTAGTCACCGATTACTGTGGTCCGGTGTGTTCTGTGACAAACGTGTGCAGTTTCAGGACTTCATCAGAGACAGTCTAGCAACCAGCAATCCATGTTAATAGTCTAGAATGTGTTGTCGAATCGAATTGGTCACGCCGTCTGATTGTTTCATAAACATCTGCTATAATCAGAAATTTAAGAAGTAGCCTACACTCATACGCTAAATGATGCAGGATTCCGAAAGAAAAATCATTGTATGATGTTTCCTGGAAAATCATGTTTCAGTGATTGCCTGTTTAGGGCTAGTGTACATGATGAAGTTTGTGTGTGGACTGCCCCTCATTGGACTATCACGGCGGTAGAGTAAAAATCTGGCTGGGTACCTATCAACCAGTGTGACTGGGTACCTATCAACCAGTGTGGCTGGGTACCTATTAACCAGTGTGGCTGGGTACCTATCAACCAGTGTGGCTGGGTACCTATCAACCAGTGTGGCTAGGCACCTATCAACCAGTGTGGCTGGGTACCTATCAACCAGTGTGGCTAGGTATCTATCAACCAGTGTGGCTGGGTACCTATCAACCAGTGTGGCTGGGTACCTATCAATCAGTGTGGCTGGGTACCTATCAATCAGTGTGGCTGGGTACCTATCAACCAGTGTGGCTGGGTACCTATCAACCAGTGTGGCTGGGTACCTATCAACCAGTGTGGCTGGGTACCTATCAACCAGTGTGGCTGGGTACCTATCAACCAGTGTGGCTAGGTACCTATCAACCAGTGTGGCTAGGTACCTATCAATCAGTGTGGCTGGGTACCTATCAATCAGTGTGGCTGGGTACCTATCAACCAGTGTGGCTGGGTACCTATCATCCAGTGTGGCTGGGTACCTATCAACCAGTGTGGCTGGGTACCTATCAATCAGTGTGGCTGGGTACCTATCAACCAGTGTGGCTGGGTACCTATCAACCAGTGTGGCTGGGTACCTATCAACCAGCGTGATGATCTGCTGTAAAAGGATGTGTGAGAGGTGAAGATTCAGGGTGGGGGTGGAGTATTTGACGAACTGCCCTGAGTTCATTTCAACGTTGTTAAAGTTAACTGTTAGGTAAGACTGCTGCGCTCCCTTGTCATCTCCATCTTCCTATACGCTTGCGAAACATGGACCCTCATAGCAGATCTACAACGAAGATTACACAACATGGAGATGGGGTGCTACAGAAGACTTCTGGGCATTTCCTATACAACACATCACTAATGACGAAGTCCGACAGACCATCACACAAGCCATTGGACAACACGATGACCTGCTCACAGTGGTGAAGAAACGGAAAGTCCGATGGTACGATCACGTCACCAGATCATCAGGCCTTGCAAAGACCATCCTGCAAGGCACAGTGCAAGGAGGTAGAAGAAGAGGAAGACCGAAAAAGAGGTTGGAGGACAACATTCGAGAATGGACTGGTTTGACATGAGGGTTGCTGAGGACAGAGAAACATGGAGTGCGCTGGTTAAAAGACCTCCGAGTTACGGGATAGGATAGGATAGGATAGGATAGGATAGGATAGGATAGGATAGGAAAGTTAACTTATTCGGATGTAATGAAATGATCGAAATGTAAGTAACAGAAGACGTGACTATTGTGTAGCTAAAAATATACAACGAGAAAAGATGTGTGTGCATGGTGCATCAACTGGCGTGTGTGTGTTTGCGTGTTAGCGTGCTCGCCTACCCACGAAACTTGATAGCCCACGAAATAAGGGCATTGACACTAGACTATAAAATGCACAAACACAATCATTTTTTTAATGTTGGTACAACTGTTCTAAATGAGTGTGTCGGAGTGTCGAAGCCTAGTACGCTTACAAAAGCCGTCTCTCGCCGTTGGTCTAATTACGTTCTGCAAAATTATTATCTTGCACGAAGTTGGAATGTGAAACGCGTATTGTGTTTCTTGTTGAAAGGTGTTAGTGCGACACCACACACACGCACGTACAATGTACAGACATATACACACATTTGACAATACACAAACACACGCACGCACACACAATGCACACACACCGCATAAGTAGATCTACGAGTACACTTACACGCAAAGTAGGCCTACATCTTTGCTTAGAGAACAAACACTGATAACTTAAGAACACAGAAACAGATGCCGGCATAAATACATGTTCATACACATACATATCATAAAGTTCGCGCTCTTTAGAGCTACAATAATTAGTAGGCCTATTGTACTTCCTTGCAAGACTTACACGTTATATTCTTTGACTATAACGCATAAAGCATTTCGAGACTTCGAAACATTTCGTTTATTTATTTATTTAACCATTCTTTTATCTAGCGCTTTTCCAGCTCAAGAGCTGCTCAAAGTGCTGGTCGATACAGGATCTAGCCCAAGTCTTCTTCTTGTTCTTCTTGTTCTTGTTCTTCTTGTTCTTCTTCTTGTTCTTCTTGTTCTTGTTCTTCTTCTTCTTCTTTGTCGTCTCGTCTTCGGCTTCCTTTTCTCCCACTCCACCGTCATCTTCTTCTCCTTCTCAATCGCCTCCATCTCCTCCTTCCCCCCCCCCCCCTATGTTAAATTTAGTGCTTTAAATTACTGCTATTTCTCATAGTAATTTCTCGTTCTTAATCTGTCCTATCAATCTATTATCTTCTTCGCTAGACCAGTCACATGCCTTTTTTTCCAATGAAAACTCCCAAAAACTCCTCATTTGTGTATGGGTTCTATTGAGCCAGCTTGGGGATATTAGACGCTTTCTACCAAAAGGTCAGTAGGGGTTTCTATAGTATTATTATTTAACAGTGTAGGCAGTTTATTATTGTATGTGTTTTGTTAATATTTTATAATGATGTTTATATTCTATTTTGTTTTTGTAAAGGGGAGTTCGATAAATTAGAGTACAGCCTCAGCGTCCCATGGGATGCCTTTAGTGTAAAGTGACCGGTTGGTGGAGTGTCTTCAGTGTTACCGTCAGAGTTGTTTTAAGGTTGTTTCAGCAGATCTTTTATACGTATCACGGATGAGCCCTCTTTCAACCAAGTTGTTGTCCTGATTCGGCTCTTTGCTTTCCGCTCGACCCTTTAAACAACGACTAACTAATTATTCTCCTTCTTCTATACTTTTTATTTATTTAATCACTTTTATATAGCACTTTTCCAACTCAAGAGTCGCTCAAGGCGCTGGTCAATACAGGATCTACCTTAAGGCGCCCGAGGCGCCCACTTGCAGCTTTTGGGAGCATAGTCTGACGCCTAGGCGACCGAGAACAATCCATGGGTGACCGTGGATGGGGAGAAGGGACCTAGTGCGTGCTGGGTGTGTTTGTGTACCCGGCACTCACCCGTCTAGAACATGAGCGTCAAGACCTTTTAAAGTCCATGCGATGGAATCCGTGGTGCGCACAGACTAGACCTCGGTTTATACTCTCATCCGAAGGAGTAGGAGCGCAGTGTCTCAGGGCATTTATTTATTTATCTTTTATTATTATTTTTTTTTTACCGGCAGGCCGTTAACGGGATTCGACCCACCACCTGTACAGGCAGCAATGCTATGGCCTGACATTCCAGCACGCTACCTATACCACTGAGCTAACTGCGCTAAAATCTCATTCTCCTCCTCCTTCTTCTTCTCCTCCTCCTCCTCCTCCTTCTTCTTTTTCTTCTTCTTCTTTAACCTTCTCCTCCAACTTCTTTTTCTTCTTCTTTTTTTCCCCCTACTTTTTGCTCGTAGACCTAAAATTTGCACCATTTAAGAAAATGGATACAATGGCATGCCCGAGTCCGGCATGCCAACGACTGGGTGACATATGGCGCTTTTTGCTGGTAGACGGGCCAACAACAATGGGCTAGTAGCAAGTTGCAAGCAGTACTAGCTACATCTGACAGCTGTAATAACTGTGTAGTGTAGGTACAGTGCACTTCCTGACCTCATGACCCAAGAACGATGAAGCAGAGAGAGAGAGAGGTGGTGCACAAGAGGAAGAACAAGATGGAGGAGAACGAGGAGATGAAGAATATAGGTGCATCTGACCTCATGACATTAAAAGGGGAGGAGGAGGAGGAGAAGAAGAAGAAGAAGAAGAAGAAGAAGAAGAAGAAGGAGAAGGAGAAGGAGAAAAAGAAAGAAACAAAGAAAAAGAAAAAGGAGGAAACGAAAGAAATTTAAAAAAAAGAAGAATGAGAAGAAGAAGAAGAAGAAGAAGAAGAAGAAGAAGAAGAAGAAGAAGAAGAAGAAGAAGAAGAAGAAGAAGAAGAAGAAGAAAAAGAAGAAGAAGAAGAAGAAGAAGAAGAAGAAGAAGAAGAAGAAGAAGAAGAAGAAGGAGAAGAAGGAGAAAAAGAAAGAAAGAAAAAGAAGGAGAAGAAGGAGAAAAAGAAAGAAAGAAAGAAGAAGAAAAGAAGCAAGAGGGAAAGGAAGAGAGAGGTTGTGTGTGTGTGTGTGTGTGTGTGAGAGAGAGAGAGAGAGAGAGAGAGA
>CM072513.1:77369962-77522462 GCA_036898135.1 Oncomelania hupensis
AAACACTGCTTAAACTGGATTGTTTTGCTTTAGACCCAATGTACTGAATAAATTCTTCATCGTTGGTAATAAAAAATGGTAGACTTGACTTGACTTGACAACTGCCATCTTATTGTGTTCTTCTAGGACGCACTATCCTTGCAATGGGGAAGGAGAATTAAAATAAAAATCCGGCTTCACGGCTAACAGACTTCTTAAGCACGTTGACGTCGTTCAATTGCTTTCTTCTTCTTCTTCTTCTTCTTCTTCTTCTTCTTCTTCTTCTTCTTCTTCTTCTTCTTCTTCTTCTTCTTCTTCTTCCCCAAAATAACCTTGTTGTAAATATATTTTCAAATCTAGATCTCGTCCAACAAATGTATTAAAAAAAATCAGATGTCAACTTAATGATATCACTCGCTTTGTATACTAAGCTGCTTAAAGCGCAGCGATCTGTACCAACATTCAAAAACTAACGTGTTGCAGATACTTTTCCACGCACACTGTTTCACATATCAACCAATTTACTACTACTACTACTACTACTACTACTACTACTACTACTACTACTACTACTACTACTTATAACGCGCACATATCTCACCACAAGGCGACTCCAGGCGCACTCCTACACATCCTTTGGCATTAACAATTCAAGCACACTGGTATACACTTGCGCATAAGTTACATGGATGACACGACACTCAAAACAAAAACCATGAGAAATGTTCACATAATGATTATGTACATGGCCATTTACAACTGCTCTGATGTTGGCTTGCGGGAGGCGAACTTGTTTTTTCCAACCTAGTTCCAGTCACTTTCCCAAAAAAGGCAATTACCGAAGTCGAACGAAGCTCTCCGAGTCGAGCGAAGCTATCCGATGTTTTACGAACGAATGCTGGCAGGACTACGTGAAACCACAGGCTTGGAAGTCTCGTCTTTCGTAGGCCTCAATTACATACTATACTACGTACGTATTTAGGAGTTTACAAAGACAAAAGAAAAGACTTCAGAGCCTGTGGTGAAACATCCGTGCATAAAAATAGCCGCTGCTAGATCTAATTCTATTTCGATCTGCACAGCTTCAAGCTGAAGTCGAGATTTGCATTTTGAAGCAGTTAGTATTATTATTAGTATTATTATTATTTTATGATGAATAATATACTGACACAATTAGTAATAAGGAGTAAAAGTAATACATAACACATAAAGCACACATACAACGATTTCACATCTATATCAACAATAAAACCATGACAAAACTTCAAAGCGCTATGGATACGTTGATGTCCCTTCAGCACAACAAGGCAAAGCAAGTTTATAATGGTCTCAAAAAACAGTAATATTTTTATTGCAAGCACCAAAGCAATTATTTATTTAACTAATATTATTCTTTTTAACTGATACAGTAAATGTGTTATATGTATTTCAATTATATGTATTGTAGTGAGAAACACGTATTAAAAAAATGTTGCGTAGCGGGCGGAAATTTCTATAAATCATCTGAAAACTTTGTTAAATCTATAAGAAAAAATAACCAGTAACACCATCTGAATATTTCGGGTTACACCCAACTTCAGCAAAAACAAACAAAACGTCACTGACCATATTTACACCATTGAGCACGCACAGCAGCACACTATTCTTTTATTTTTTTAAAGTAGGAATAATAATAATAATAATAATAATAATAATAATAATAATAATAATAATAATAATAATAATAATAATAATAATAATAAAAAGAAATAATTAATAAAAAGAAATAATAATAATAATAATAATAATAATAATAATAATAATAATAATAATAATAATAACAACAACAACAACAACACACAAACAAAGCAAATAAATAAATTAAAGATTTAACTAAATAACTATACTACTACTACTACTACTACTACTACTACTACTACTACTACTACTACTACTTGGGAAGTTGTGGTCTCGATTTTGTGGTCCTGATTCGGCTCTTTGCAGTCCGCTGGACTCTGTAAGCAATGAATAACTAATAAGCTTTCAATTTAACTCTGATCTCGAGTTGTCTTGATTTTGTGGTTCTGATTCGACTCTTTGCAGTCCGCTGGACCCTGTAAGCAATGAATAACTAACTATAAATTTAACTCTGATCTCGAGTTATTAAAAAAAAATTCGCTTAGCCTACTCGTCCTTCTCCGGAAATTTCAAGATTCGAATATTATAAAGTATAGGCCTAAATATTATCATTTACAATAGATATAGTTTATACATTTATTTACGTATAAAACAAACAATACAGGTCTAATAATTATATTCAGCTAGTGAGCTTCTTCGCTGGGCGGAGACTGACTTATAATATAATAATGTAGATTAAGCCTATGTATACTGTATAACAGTGTCTACTTGGTTCTAGGCAGGAAATGGGCAATGCTATTATTAGCCTTTACTGCTGAGAACTAACGAAATGCAAATCAAGGAACGCAACTATTAAATATGGTCGATAATACTTATGCTCATATTATGCTCATATTAACAAAGTGTACCGTTGCGAAATGCTAAATCTGTGTAAATCGAACAGAATTAGAAGCAACAGCGATCATTTTTAATGTCAGCTAGTCGTAGACATCGAAGCATCATTTCGTAACACATCGGAGAGCTTCGTTCGACTTCGGTGATTGCCTTTTTGGGCGAATGACTGGAACTAGGTTGGAAAAAACAAGTTTGCTTGCGGGAGGGGTGGGTTGGGGGAAGAAGGGATGGGAGGTGTGTAGCGGCAACAGATAATGCAGGGGACAAAAGAACCGGTTTATGGCAGAGAACTTAAAGACGCAGGTCATAAAATAATGCCCTAGTTATAGTATGTTTTGTATAATGTGGTTATCTTTAATCAGTATCCACGTCAAGCCTTCTATTGAATTTATCATTGACAGACTCTGTCCGCTTTAATTTGATGAGAATAACGAATACAGCTTTACGGTAAAACCCTTTCCAAAAACCAACCGTAGCCTTACAGCACATGATTGCGCTGTCAAGCATTTCAATATAAACTAGATTGACTTCAAACTTAAACTAATCAATGGGTGTTTCTAAAACTTATCAATTGGTGTTTTAAAACTAATCTTTTTTTTTTCTAAAACTAATCAATGGGTGTTTCATGCCTGCGGTGATTCAAAACGTTTTTATAGTAGTGAGTCTGTGTGGGTGTGTGTGTGTGGTGTGTGTGTGTGTGTGTGTGTGTGTGTATGAGTGTGTGCGCGTTTGTAAATTTTGGCGATAGAAAACTGCCCTGCAGAACATCAACATGGTTTTCGAACAGAAATCAATCTCCCCGTGAATTAAGGTTGTTAACTCTTACCAGTTCGAGGATTTTCAGCATTGCTGAGAGGTGAAATGGGTCACTGCAGCTATTGGGGTCTAAACAGTTCATTATTGTAGTAACTGGTGACTTATTATATATCAAATTAAAGGAACGTGATTGAACTTTGTAAATATATAACCAAAAAATTGGAATGTCATAGGTGACGAAAGTTACAGACGATTCATTATCATTGTTTACATTTGTTTACATTGATGGCAGCAGGCGTCATTCAGTCACAAAGAAGGAAACATTGTTTTATTTTTAATGTGGCTGACATAGACTGATTTCCCAGTATATGTTGCACAATATACGCAAATATTACTGAAATCGGATGGTAAATAGCTTGTGCAGGCTCCTTTGAAAATATTCACTAAATCACATATATTTCTGACGCTGTTTTTTGAAAATTATCTGATTGGTGTACATGCACATACACACTAACAGTCAGTCATAGTACTGTTCGATTCAAACACCGTGTTTCTTTCTGGTGTTTTACTGTGTTGTAGTTACAGAAACAACAACCTCAAGATAGAGACTGTTCTTGGAATTAGGTATGTTGAGATCAAAATACCAAAGACAGCACAAATTCGTGCAACAAAATACAGAAACAGCAAAAAGCCAAGCAGCTTACCTCTCTTCATGTACGAGATTCCAGTAAACAATTCCTCTCTTTCCTGAAACAGTAATTCTTTGCACACATCACAAAAAAGTGTTTTTTTTTCTTTCCATTTTGTCCATGGGATAACACCACTTGCAGTTGAGGTAGCGGTCGCTCCTTGCTGGAACAACTGGGTGAGAAGACGGTGGGTGGTGGTGAAGGTGGAAGAGATGGCTTGTGTAAGGGCACCTCGCAGTTTTTTCCTAATGTTCCCCCCAACTGTTTGATGAGGTCCAGGATGAAATGCTCACAGTGGTAAAGAAAGGGAAACTCCGATGGTATGGCCACGTCACCAGAGTATCAGGCCTTGCAAAGACCATCCTGCAAGGCACGGTGCAAGGAGGCCGAAAAAGAGGGAGACAGAAATAGAGGTGGGAGGACAACATTCGAGAATGGACTGGCTTGACACTGAGCGAAGCCAGGAGGGTTGCTGAGGACAGAGAAAGATGGAGTACGTTGGTTAAACGATCATCTGTGGTGCCCCAACGACCTTCGAGTTACAAGATTGGATAGGATAGGGTGAAATCTATCTGATTGTACGCTTTGGGCCGTTGGCGTTCAGGGAATGTCTGGGTTGTTTTCCATCCAGTCCTTTAACAAAATAATTTCTTCCACCACGTGTGAGGTTTCCCTTTTGTCCACTCCCGATATACATGATTGTACGCGTCGACCATTTTGGGCTGCCTCACTTGTATGGCTGGATAGTGTCCATTCACCTTCGTGCGACGCTTCACGTGTTTGTTGAGGTGGGCCTCGCTGTGCATGGTTGCAAAGAACGTACAGCTTCACAAAGAAGGTGCATAACTCAAAAGTGTGCAAAATCGAAAGCACCCAGCGCCCCCAAGCGGGAAGTCGGAAGCTTTGCTAGCCGGCTAGTGTTGGGAACATGGCGGACAGCATGTGTGAAGCTGCAGGAGGTTGCAACACTGATCTAAAAGAAAGTTTAGTTCAGTTAGGTTGCAAGCATGAGATAAATTCATATTAAAGTTCAGCTACTTATTATTTTATTACTATAAGACTTATAGTTTTCTTGAATATAGTTTTTTTGAATTCCGTTTTAATTATTATTCTATTATCTTATGTGAGGAAGAAGAGAACCATAAAATTAGCAAAACGTAAATTGGTGTTGCGTTCCAACTGTTGTGTATTTTACGTCTTCAGTGTTTTTAGTTTATCTCACTGTCTCAACTTGAGTAATTGTAGGCTATAAGAAAGGCCTTTTGATGAATGCGTGTATACGTGAAATTGAAACATTAAAAACTGTTTACAAACTAATATCAAGTTTGTAGGAATCTTCTGAGAGTAAAGATAATTATTTTAAAACACGCAAGATGAAGAACACTTTATTACAATTTGGCGAGCCTGCCTGCGTTTCAATTTAATGTATAATTATTATGACAATTTGGCGAGCCTGCCAGGAAACATAATTTTTAAAAGTGAAGTGAATTATTAAAATCAAAATGTTTCTTCAGAATCAAGTGTGTGTGTATAGATTTTCTAATAATTCATATTGCTTCTCTAAATTCTTATCAATTAACTTTGTGCACGTTTTTGTGCTTTGGCACTTTACATGGCTATGTTTCAATTTGTTGCATGTTGTATTGTAATACAATTAAATGACATGCAAGTTCAGTAATACACTGCTTTTGTTCATTTTCACTTGCTTGTCCGTCTTCTTAACTGTCTGGTCACTGATTTCTTTTTCCTGTCTTATTATATGTCTGGTCACCGATTTCTTTTTCTCGGCAAATATGCCTATTATACAGTTGCACACATACAGGCCTGGGTAGGCTACACAGAAATGCATTATGAAGTTATTTCATAACAAGTTCAGACAAAAGTTATAAATGCACTTGAGCTTTCTCAGTAGAAAAAAACAACTGTTGCATGTGTAGGCCTATAGCACAAATTAATACACACGCAGTCATGCACTCAATTAATAGGCAGATTCACACTTTCATATAAAGGAGAAAACAAGGCAATAACTGCACAACAAGAGCAAATCAGTAATACTGAATAATTGCAATAATTAACAGGTTTGTTGCCAAGTGGTTGCGCACTAATGAATCTATAATAAAGGCAAGCACCGTGTTTGTTTTTAATGTCACACTTTTTTGCTGGTCAGTTACTGTGTGATAGGTCTGCATAAAATCATGAATCGAACAGCTTTGGTAATTAATGTGAATTAAAAAAAAGTATTTACTTGTATAAATAAAACATTTTTGAGTTCGTTTTACTACAAAAGGATAATGTTTAGGGTTCAAAAAAGTCCTGCGGCAAGGTTTGTTTACGTATTGCTAAGCAGAGGATTACGTCCCTTGCAACGAGCGTTCAGACTCTCCGCTTGGTGCGCGCCAAACGCATCTGTCATCACTTTTTATATAGCGGTGTGGCGTTATGATCCTTCTTTGTGAAGCTGTACGTTCTTTGATGGTTGAGAAAAAGGTCAGAGGCTTATTGTCAAGCCATTGCAGAAACCACACATTTATTTCTCTCTTCCACGTATTCTGGCCCCTGGGTCCCTTTGCAAACACATTACGGATTGCCTTGTCTTCATACATTCACGTAGATCTCTGGCGACAAGATATACAATCTAGACTGTGCGGGGTTAGACTTAATGGCACTCCGATCTCCTAATCCCACAAGCTGGCATCGCATTTCTTTTTATACCTGTGATGGACGGGTACAGGTGGTAGGAGAACGGTAATTTAGATCTCCTTTGATAATAGGGCCTACTCAAGGACTCCAAATAGCACAGATGGTATTGCATTTGGTCTTATTTTACGGAGGTCGATAGTTTGATTTATGCTTTGTTGCTGTTGTTGATGTTTTTCTTCTTGTTCTGCTACTACTACTACTACTTCTACTACTACTACTACTACTACTACTACTACTACTACTACTACTGCTGCTGCTGCTACTACTACTACTACTACTACTACTACTACTACTACTACTACTACTACTGCTGCTGCTGCTGCTGCTGCTGCTGCTGCTGCTGCTGCTGCTGTACTCTGTTGCTGTTGTTTTTGTTGTTGTTGTTGTTGTTGTTGTTCTTCTTCTTCTTCTCCTCCTCATCCTATTCTTTTTCTTCTTCTTCATATTGATAACCAACGATCAATGTCTCTTACCATGTTTCAGGCTCATCGTATTTATATTATGGACTATAAAAAGATCATGTTTGACCTAAATGAGCTTGCTAGTTCACCTCAAACATTCAGTCCGATTATAACCATAACATATCAAGACAATGATCACTGCCATCTAAATAGCGTCCTTAGACGCAGCTTTACGCGGTCAGTTATCAAAGCGAACCTGAAGCGATTTCCTATCCTATCCTGTCCCGTAACCCGGAGGTCGTAGGGGCACCACAGATGATCGTTTAACCAGCATACTCCATTTTTCTCTGTCCTCAGCAGCCCTGATGGCTTCGCTCAGTGTCAAACCAGTCCATTCTCGAATGTTGTCCTCCCACCTCTTTTTCGGTCTCCCTCTTCTTCTACCTCCTTGCACTGTGCCTTGCAGAATAGTCTTTGCAAGGCCTGATGATCTGGTGACATGGCCATACCATCGGAGTTTCCGTTTCTTCACCACTGTGAGCAGGTCATCGTGTTGTTATGATGGTCTGTCGGACTTCGTCGTTGGTGATGTGTTGGGTATAGGAAATGCCCAGAAGTCTTCTGTAGCACCTCATCTCCATGCTTTGTATTCTTCGTTGGAGATCTGCTGTGAGGGTCCATGCTTCGCAAGCATATAGGAAGATGGAGATGACAAGGGAGCGCAGCAATCTTACTTTGGAATGTAGACTGATGGTCCTCTCTTTCCAAATGGGCTTCAACCTTGTCACGATTTAAAAAGTTCAAAAAACAACAACAACAAGAAACATTTATTTCTTTAAAAACAAAGAATGAAACAAGCAAAGGCACACTTCCAGTCCACCCAGTTGTGAACGGGTACATGGCTCTGTTTAGAACAAGGAGAGATGGGCACCGCCCTCATTAAGCTGACCCAGAGAAAAAAAAGGTCTCAAACCTCCCTCTCTCCGCAACGACCAAAAAAAAAAAAAAGGTTACGGGAACAGTTTGACCATTTCAGTATAATGATCATCATAGAAGAGTTTTAATGTTCCATAATCCAGGCCTCAACCTCTCTGATTTGGAGCGTAAGCAGCTTAACAAAATCAGTGAAGTCCTTGATAACGTCACGGGCTTTGGCAGCAGATGCAAGGGTCTATATTATAGCAGTTCCTTGAACATCGCTTCAGACTACAGGCTGCATCGTTTTCCTGCAGGGCTAGTAATCCCTAGCAGCGCGTTGTATTGAGTTTTTGTGTGGTCACTGCTGCAGCTACCTTTGTTTGTTAGTTTGCGTGTGGGCTGGATTCTAAATAGAGATAAGCCATTTACGGCTTTAGCGGATGGGCCTTTTGAACGTTCGGACACGACCTAGAATTAGATTCGAATATTTTATTTCGGGGAACATTTTAGAAACACCAGTTACCTCGGTCCGAAAACAAAAATGTTATTACTTTATTAGCAAAAGGTCTTCTCTTAGTGCGAAGTACTCATGTTATAAGTTATTTTCGCAAGTTAGATCTAAACCACAGTCCTCACATGAAAGGGGCAAAACGTTGTATGAAACACAAGAAGGGAGTTTAAAGCTGTCGCGCCTAAATAATAATAATAATAATAATAATAATAATAATAATAATAATAATAATAATAATAATAATAATAAAATAATAATAATAATAATAATAATAATATTAATAATAATAATAATAATAAAGGATGCTGTCACGCGCTTTTTCCCCCGTCGAACTCAAAACGCGGCGATCTGAAGAGATCACTATTACGGAAGGCGAAAAAGAAACCAATGTTCTTTTTTTTTAAATTTAGATTGTCTGCATCCAATGTCACATTTGAAGGGAAGGAGGCAGGAAAAAATAAATACTCAACAGGTTGAAACCCCAAGCTGAACAAATCATAACTGAAGAGCAAGCATGATTCAGGGCAGGGCGAGGTATCACTGAACAGATTTTCAACCTCAGAATAATCTGTGAGAAATACCTACAGCACCAACAACATCTATTTCATGTGTTTGTAGACTTCTAGAAGGCGTTTGACCGAGTGTGGCATGCAACTCCGTGGGCAACCGTGAGAGTGTGCAACATCAGCCCTAACATTATTGAAGTCATCAAAAGCCTGTATGACAAGGCTACCAGAGCAGTCCTTCACAACATTGCCATCGGGAACTGGTTCAGAACAACAATCGGCGTGCGCCAAGGATGCCTACCCTCACCAACATTCAACATCTTCCTAGAGCACATCATGTCAGATGCCCTTGTAGATAACCTAGGCACGGTCAGCATATGGGGTAGAGCAATCTTCAACATTCGTTTTGCGGATGACATTGGTGGATTGGCTGGAGAGGAACAAGAACTTGAATAGCTGGTACAGAGGCTTGACACCACCTCCAGAACCTATGAAATGGAAATAAGTGCAGAGAAGACCAAAATGATGACCAACAACACCAATGACATCAAAACGGACATCGAAGTTCAAGGTCAATCCCTCAACACAATCCATAGCTTCAAATACTTAGGAGCCATTGTATCAGGGTCCCGACTTGAAGTCCTCTCCAGGATCGCACAAACAACTGCTGCCCTGACAAGCTTGAAGCGCATTTGGAAAGACATGACCATCAGTCAATACTCCAAGGTAAGGCTGCTGCGCTCCCTTGTCATCTCCATCTTCCTATACGCTTGCGAAGCATGGACCCTCACAGCAGATCTACAACAAAGTAAATAAAGCATGGAGATGGGGCGCTACCGAAGGCTTCTGGACATTTCCTATACCCAGCACATCACCAACGACGAAGTCCGACAGACCATCACACAAGCCATTGGACAACACGATGACATGATAACAGTGGTGAAAAAAATGGAAACTCCGATGGTATGGCATCAGGCCTTGCAAAGACCATCCTGCAATGTACGGTGCAAGGAGGCAGAAAAAGAGGGAAGACAAAGAGGTAGGAGAACAACGGACTCGAGAATGGACTGGCTTGACACTGAGCAAAGACGTGAGGGTTACTGAGGACAGAGAAAGATGGAGTACGCTGATTAAACGTTCATCTGTGGTGTCCCAACGACTCTCGTGCTACGGGAGAGGATAGAATAGGATAGGATAGGTTTGCGAAACAATATTATTTATTCTCTCCGCCTTCTAGACGCAGCCCCGGGGTTTTAGGTCTGACCTGTTTGAAGTCTATAAATACATCGCCACACCCTTTCGTCTCAAACACGTCGATCATGGGCATTGCGTCATCAGGGTTAATGATGACTTCACAAGTGTAAGCGGATTAAAGGTTCTTAGAGTCACAGCAGGCCGGAATATTACGTCACATGAAAAGAGGATTGTTCTACAACTCGGCTTTAGGTTGGGATAATACCGAAGATTTTATTATTGCGGTCTATTTGTTTACTAAGGATTATAATCAAGACAATTAGGCGAGGCATCTACTCCTTGGGGTTTACACGAACATTGTGTCTCCCTTGTTCAGTTCGCCAGCAGTCACTTTATAAACAAAACCTCGTTCAAAGCTACCAACACTGCGACCCCAGGTTTTAGAACTAGTTTTAGCAAAGAATTATCTGTCAATAAGTTGGGCTCCTTCTTATTGCTGTTGCCAAACAGCAAAGTTGTTTATTTTTGTTTGTTTCGCATATAGAGGTTTGCCCTGAGCATTTCATTCAGGCGTCTTGTTATGTTTTGAAAAAGCGGTCACTTGATTTTGAAGCAAACCTATCCTATCCCGTGACTCGAAAATCATTGGGGCACCACAGTTGATTGTTTAACCACGCTCCACCTTTCTCTGTTCTCAGCAACCCTCATGGCTTCGCTCAGTGTCAAACCAGGCCATTATCGAATGTTGTCTTCCCACCTCTTTTTATGTCTCCCTCTTCTTCTACCTCCTTGCACCGTGTTTTGCGGGATGGTCTTTGCAAGGAATGCTGCTCTGATGACATGGCTACACCAACGGAGTTTCCGTTTCTTCACCACTGTGAGCATTGTCATCGTGTTGTCCAATGCCTTGTGTGATGGTCTGTCAATCCCGGCAGTTATTGTGACGAGCTAAGACCAGCGATCTGTATCTATGGCACAATTTTACGTAAATGCTAACCTTTGGTAGCAGAGAAGGGGATTTAAATCTTTCCCATCGTCCCCTCATTTCACCGGAGGTAAGCATTTGCTAAGGATTATATTTATGTAATCGTTCTTACACAGCTCCCTCATCATCTCCATCTTCCTATACTCTTGCGAAACATGGTCCCTCACAGCAGACCTACACTGAAAAATACAAAGCATGGAGATGAGGTGCTGCATAAGACTTCTGGGAATTTCCTATTCCCATCACATTCCCCAACAACGAAGTCCGACAGACCATCACACAAGCCGTTGGACAACACGATGACTTGCTCACAGTGAAGAAAAAAAACCGGTAACTCCGATGGTATGGACATATCACCAGAGCATCAGGTCTTGCAAAGACACTCCTGTAAAGCACTGTGCAAGGAGGATGAAGACACGAGGAAGATAGAAAAAGAGGTGGGAAAACAACATTCGAGAATGGACTGGCTTTACACTGAGTGAAGCCATGAGGGCTGCTGAAGACAGCGAAAGATGAAGTATGCTGATTAAACGATCATGCGTGGTGCCCCAGCGACTTCCGAGTTTCGGGATAGAATAGTATAGGATGGGATAGGATAGGATAGGATAAATGTCATGCCTCTTCACATATCTGCATGTTCTGTATCCTGTGATCACTTTGCTATGTAAACTTGTTCTCAAGACCTAACCAAAATTCCGTCAGATCTTCAGGATGCAATTAATAATGTTGCACTGTGGTGCAAAAATAACAAAATATTTCTTACATGCAAAAAATTCTAAGAACGTGATCACCACGTGCAGACAGAAATATCATAGAGCGCCGCTCTGCCTTGACCTCGTTCTTGGGACCGCTTACCGATGTTGTTGGGACAGGTAGAAACTCATCAAGTGCTTGGAGTTATTATTGATCATAAACTTCGATGGCATAAACATGTAGATTGTGTTTGCAAACTTTTCTTCAACCTCATAGGTAAAAAGACACTTTTTTGTCGCTCCTGATGCGAGAAGTGGTCCCTGATTCGGCTCTTTGCAGTCCGCTGGACCCTCCTTGTAAACAATAACTAACTGACTGATACGAGAAGATTTTTTTTTCACCTGTGACTGGCTTTCTTGTCTCAATTATGCGTCATCAGTTTGATTTGGAGCAGGAGATGTGCATATCAATAAACGTAACTCTTTGCACCGTAGTGCATGGAAGATTCTTATTGATGACCCCAGTCTTTCACCATCGGAAAAACTTAAAGCAGCAAATCTAATGTCCTTATACCATCAGTTTTCATTCAACATTGGGATACTCTGGTTTAAAGTGCTACATGAACTGGCAGGACCATATTTAAGCAATCTATTAACTGCCGCGACAGAATGTTACGGATCCAAAAATGCATCCTGCCTCAAAGAAGAATTTGCCTGTTTAAAAATAGTTTTGGATTCTCGGGACCTCTAATCTGGAACTCTCCTCCTTTGTACATTACATTATGTACCACTCTTCCTTCATCCAGACGTACGTTAAGGTTACATTACCTTAATATGACGTAACCACCGATAACTGTTTCCCAATGTGCTATTTGATTATTTGATCTACAATTGATGCGTCTTAAATAGATGTGTAATTGTACCACTCGATTATTTGATAAACATTGTGTAATTGCAATACCAATATGGATTGTCATATATCTTTTTTTGTACGCCGCATGATATTATTTTAGTTATTTGTTTTATCGTGTAATTATAGTTATATGTTTTTCGTTGGCATGTTTGAATGAATATGGCAGAATGTGAGTGTGAATGATTATGAGGAACGATTGAAAAATTAGGCTCCGGTCTAAAATTTGTATCCTTGTTGTCAATAAAATGTCTGAGCCTGAGTCTCTCTCTCTCTCTCTCTCTCTCTCTCTCACTGTCTATCACTCTCTTTCCCTCTCTCCCTCACTCCCTCTCTAATTCCCCCTCTCTCCCTCCTTCCCTTTCTCTCTCTCTCTCTCTCTCTCTCTCTCTCTCTCTCTCTCTCTCTCTCTCTCAGTCAGTCACTCTCATTCTGTCTCTCTCTCTGTCTGTCTCTCTGTCCCTGTCCCTGTCCCTGTCCCCCTGTCTCTCTCTCTCTCTCTCTCTCTCTCTCTCTTTCTCTCTCTCTCTCCCTCTTTCTCTCTTCTCTGTAATTCGCACACTTTAATTTACAATCACGGAACCCGCAAAGATGTTTTTAATCGCTCACTCGCTTCGGCTTTTTGGCTGCCAGGGGGATTGCCGTCCGAGTGATAGATGTGTTTAAAAGAAGAAGAAGGAAGAAGGAAGAAGAACAACAACAACAACAACAACAACAACAACAACAACAATGAAAATAGAAGGAAAAAAAAGAGTTGGAAGAAGATGAAAAAGAGGTGCAGAAGCAAGACAGGACAAATGAGGAGAAAAGAATGATGATGATGATGATGATGATATTATGATGATGATGACAATGACAATGATGATGATGATGATGATGATGATGATGATGATGATGATGATGATGATGATGATGATGATGATGATGATGAAGTAGAAGCGGAAGATAATGAATAAGCAGAAATTAAAAGTGGAAAAAAAATACAGCACTCAGCCTATTTTACCATATTTATTGCTTGCGTGAGTGACTTGAAACAAGTTTTAATTTTCTTCTTCTTCTTCTTCTTCTTCTGGACCCTGTCACGTGGGGTTTATGGGCTCTGCACAATGGAATTATGGACCCTCACGTTTATTCGGTGGGAACTGCTAGTAAGTCACCCTATGAATTACTTTAATAAATTTATTTGTTTAGCTCGTTCTGTGTTAAGGTTGGGGTACAGAAATAGATAGAAAAATGGTAAAAGAATACTGTCACACTAGCTTTCACACGGCTATGAATCATATGTAGTCCAGCCACTTGATAACAGTTAAAATCACACATTTATTTCTTCTACTCTATACAAGATTCTCTAAGTACTAATCTAACTTAACCAGTCTCTTTCAATGCTAATAGTTCGATCGCTGATAGTCTAGGCAGCTGTTTTTCTTCCTCGGGCACTTGCTATTATATCTCATGTAGAATTAGACTACTGTGGTCCGTTTTACAGTTTCTGAAGAGTTGGACTACTGTGGTCCTGTTTTGATCAGTTTAAGTGCACCTTGGCGGGTTCACTTAACTGCGAGATGGTGCGTGCGAAGTCCTTCTGTGAGGTAGCTTCTGGTCCACCTGTGGTCGTTGTGTAGTTGGGTTCCCTTGCCACGCTGTGGGGTCTGATAGGGTGTTTTTCAAGGTAGCTCTTTCCGACTTGTGCGGTAGAGTCTCCTCAACCAACTCGTCGTTTCTGTGGAGTGGGGTTCACAGGATAGCTCGCCTGCTCGTCTGTAATATAAGAGACGAAATTCTGCACAACCCTGAATAATCGGTTTGTGCAGAGCGTCTCACTGAAAGCCAAGTAGCCCTCAGTGATAGCTCCACATCTCTATACATAAGCGACGAACATTCTGCTACTTCCGGGTTCCACTGGAATCTCAACTCTAAATTCCTATACATACATAAATATCAATCGTGTCTAACTATACACATACAGAATTAATAATATTATAAACATTCAGTGGTACAGCCACTGGCCTGCAAACATACATATAAGTTAAACAACAGTGGTTCCGTATGGTATGCAACATGGCGGCGCAACCGGTCGTGTTTCGCCTCGTGGTAGGCTCTTCCACGTGGTTACGGCAAATTCGGATTAACAATTCACATTTATGCATAGCAAATTCCACAAACATAATTTCAACAATAATATAAATATATCACGATGAAACAGAAGGGTGTTCATTTACCTGTTTGACAAGTTCAGGCCCGTAGTGACTTGATAGAATTCTAAGATTCCTAAGTCCTGCTTCCTGGTCTATGTGTGGAGAGATTTCTCTGCCAGTTTTCTAGCTGTTAACACTTCGGTGTATTCCTCCCAACTGACCAAACTGTGTTAGGCTCGGACCCAGTCAAACTGGCTCGAACCGCTTTGCCTACTGTTCTCATTGGTTAAACGGTTTACGACTCTCGCACACAGTGTTGAGTCACTGCTCTGTGAGGGTCTGGCTCGCAGTGTGTACTGTAATTGCTGCTGTGTAATACCTGACTCTCTACTGTTACAAAAACTACACAAGGCTGAAAAGTCAATGAGCAGAGTTAAAACTAGCCAGTTCATGACAGGCTACCTCAACTGAAAAAAGGCGATGACTACTGGATTCGACCTTTTTCTACTACAGAGCCTAGTTTAACACTGCACTATCCTAGGGTCCTATTTACAAACTAATTAGGTTGCTCTACCTGAGCTGCAATGCTGTGCCAGGTAGCTATGGACACTAGTGACAGGGTTTTACTGGATGGGGACGAATTCTGGTGCTGTGGCCCTTAGTTGTGTTGGGTGGGCGACAGCTGCTGTGTCCTCCACGAGATGGCGACTGAGGTAGTCGGCTCCGTGGTTCTCTTTGCCGGGGATGTACTCGATTTGGAATGAGTATGCCTGAAGGGTGAGTGCCCATCGCATCAGGCGAGAGTTCAAGGATTTGGAGGCTGCCAGGAACGATAGTGGTTGGTGGTCCACCTGAACTGTGAAGTGGGTCCCATACAGGTAGAGTTGAAACTTCTGTATGGCCCAGACTAGTCCAAGACATTCTTTCTCCGACGTGGCGTAGTGGGTCTCGGCGGGTCTCAATTTTCTGCTGGCGTAGGCGACAGGGAATAACGTCTCTGCATTCTTGGGGTCGCGCTGTAGCAGTACTGCTCCGAGGCCTAAGTCGCTTGCGTCGGTGCGTAGAACGAATGGCTGAGTCAAATCGGGTAGGTGGAGTACTGGCGCTGATGTCATTCTGTCCTTGAGTGTTTGGAATGCTGTCTCGCATTCGGCGGTCCAAACTACTTTGTCCGGGGCGATTTTCCGGGTTCCATTTGTCAGTGGTACGGCGATGCTGTTGTAGTTGCGGATGAACTTCTTCCGCGATGGCGATGGCCATCCAGGTGTGAGTGCCGGGGGTCGCTGTTCTGTCGATGTATTTCTTGAGGAGATTGATGTGGTGGTATCGGGCTCTCCCGTTCACCTCTACTTGGTAGACTGTCTTGGATTTCTTGGCAGTCACCCGGTACGGTCCTCTCCAAGCGATGTCCAGCTTGTTGGTTCCACTTGGAAGTAAGAGTAGCACGTGATCGCCGACTTGCAGTTCTCTGTCCTTCGCGTGGCGGTTGTAGTACTTCGCCTGACGGGCTCTTGCCTTCTTCAGTGCTTCACCAGCTTTCTTCCACGTTGCTTTGAGGGTTTCCTGCAGGTCTGCGACGTACTTGGTGGCACCTCTTGGTGTGTCGTCTATCTTGGCTTCCGTCCAACTTCTGCGTAGGGCTTCTAGCGGTCCTGCTAGAGGCCTGCCGAATAGCAATGTTGACGGGGTGTAGCCTGTGGCTGCATGGGGTGTTTCTCGGTATGCGAACAGCGCCGCATTCACGTAGGTGTCCCACGCTTCTGGATTGTCGTCGGCGACTTTCCTGAGTATGGTGAGAAGGGTCCCGTTCAGTCTTTCTACTTGTCCGTTGCTGGCTGGGTGGTATGGTGGTGTGCGAATGTGATGAACTTGTATCAACTCGAACACGTCTTGCATCAGGCGGCCGGTGAACTGAGATCCGTTGTCCGTTCTAATGCTGTCCGGGAATCCGACTCTGGTAAAGATGGCGATGAGTGCATCTGCAATCTTCTTGGTGTCGATCGCTGGCAACGGGACTGCTTCGCACCACATCGTACATGCGTCGACGAGTGTGAGTAGAAATCTGTTCCGCTTCTTGGTCATGGGCAGTGGTCCTACTATGTCTACTGAGACTTGCTGGAATGGCACGCCGACTACTACCGATGGTCCTAAGGTAACTGGTACGGTGTGATGTCGCGGGGAATATCGTTGACATTGGTGGCAAGATTTCACGTAGCGCTTGACATCCTCCGTGATTCCTGGCCAATAGTAGTGTGCGCTGATTCTCTGCACTGTGGCTCCAATTCCCATGTGTCCGCTGAGTGGCATGCTGTGGCCTAGTTCTAGTACTTGGGCTCGAAGGGTGGCTGGCAGTATTAGTTGGGTGTGATCTCCATCTCCTTGTCGATGTAGAACTCCCTCTTCCATGTAGAAGTCTCCCTTGTGCGGGGGTGTGTGCGCCTTGGGTAGCTTCTGGAAGCACTTCGCTATCGAGGTGTCTTCTTTCTGTGCTGTTTTGATCTCTTCGAGTCCTGCGTTCGGGGCGAACTCGGGCTGGGGTGGTTGGGTTTTAGCTTGGGCCCTGGTTTGCACTGCAGCTATCTCTACAGTTTTAGGGGGCGTGCCTAAGAACACATACCTACAACCTAGCACTAGATCATACAGGGGTTTCTGTAAAACAGCTGCTTGGATTCGTCCTGTGACGTACCTACTCTCTACTTCTATCCAAGCTATTGGGCAAGTAGTCGTCGGTTTCGTCAAGTCTGCTCCTTGTAGTTCGACTGTCTTGTCTGTCAAGTCCGCGCGCGATACAAGAGATTCGCTAACTATCGCGTCGTATGATAGACCTGTGTCATACAGACAGTTCGCTTCTTTTCCGTTGACCTTGACTGTGTCTGTCACCGATGGGTGATCTCCGATTGTGTGTGGCTTGTTACCGCTACTTTGAGTTAGAACTCTGTGCACTGGCCGGCTTTCGCGCTCTTCCCTACGTTGTGCGGCCAACTTGAAACATTCTGCGGTGGAGTGATTGTTTCTGTTGCAGAACGAACAATACCGTCTCTGTTCTGCGGGACCTCTTTTCCCGAATTCCGCGTTGGGTCCTTTATTTTGCCCAGGTCTGGGGTTATTCGGCTTATTCGCGGTGCGCTCTTCCCGGTTAGGGCTTCGTTTCTGTGCCTCTTTCCCGTTAGGCTTTAGGTCTCGCCTGAAGCTCTTGGCTTCTCCGTGGGCGGCCACGTACCTATCTGCGACCTTGACCAGATCTTCCAGTCTTTCCGCGCCCTGCTCTACTGAGAATGTCCTCAGCTCGGGGGTCATGGTTTCCCGTAGCTATTCCCATACTAACAGTTCTGTCAGTCCATCATACGTCTTAGCCGTGGCTGACTGGCTAATCCACTTATCCAGCGTTGTGGACAACCGATCCGCGAACTGCGCATAGCTCTCTCCTTTCACTCTCCGATTGGTGCGGAATTTTTGCCGGTAGCATTCTCCTGTCAGTTCGAATCCCGTTAGGAGTGCCTCTTTTACCTTGTGATAGTCAGTCACTCTGTCAGTCGGTAGCTTACTGTAGATGTCATAAGCCTTTCCTCTAAGCCCTTGACTAAGCTTAAAAGACCAATGAGTGGGATCTAGTTTATACTCTGTTGCTAGACGCTCAAACCTAGTCAGATAGAGATCTAGACCTTCTTCTCTCTCATTGAATGTTCCCAGTGGAAATGACATTCCTTGTACAGGGTTGGATGCTACCTCTAGCTGATCTGAGTGGGGAGGGGTTGAGGAAGAACTTGACGCTCCTGATTCCAATCTTCTT
The DNA here is from genome assembly GCA_036898135.1 of Oncomelania hupensis. Taxonomy (NCBI): domain Eukaryota; kingdom Metazoa; phylum Mollusca; class Gastropoda; order Littorinimorpha; family Pomatiopsidae; genus Oncomelania; species Oncomelania hupensis. Next base: position 77,388,640 of record CM072513.1, read on the forward strand.
AGCTCTAACTCATGCTGTCTTTCTTTTTCCTTTTCTTCCCTCTCTTTTTCTTTTTCTGCCCGCTCATACTCCCATCTCCTACTTTCTGCTTCTCTCTCTGCTGCTAATGCTGCCTTCTTCTGTTCTCCTTCTAATTCTAATTTCTTTTGCTCTGCCTCTAATGCTAGTTTCTTCTGCTCTGCTTCTAGTTCTGCTTTTTTCTGTTCTCTCTCTGCAGCTCTCTCTGCTGCTTCGAGTTTCTTCGCCTCTCTCTCTGCTGCTCTCTCTGCCTTAGCCTCCTGCTTCTCTACCTCTGCATTGATATACGCAATTAGGTCTCCCCCTGCTAAGTGTAAAGCTTCTCCCAATTCCTTGAAACGCAATCTCAAGGCCACTGGGTCCGACATTGTCAAAAGTGTCTATGAACAACCTCTGAATCCCGTGGAATACCAAAACACTAGCAATATTGCAATTCAATAACAACAATGCAAAGACAATCAAATTCGTAATCACTAATAGAATAAAACAAGAGTCAAATGGCATACAACAGTTATTTAAGCAAAACCTGCAAAAGAACCATGCAACATACAGGCACAAAAATATTTGAAGCAAAAAAGTTTTTAACTAAAGAATAGTGCACCACAACTGATCAGTCCTTGTTACAACTATTCTAAGTTATTCTACTACTGCTGTTATCTAATTTTATTGTACTTAGATCCGGTTATACCCAATTCCTATTATACACAGATCCTAGCTAGGCTCGCCAATTAAAGTGTCACGTGGGGTTTATGGGCTCTGCACAATGGAATTATGGACCCTCACGTTTATTCGGTGGGAACTGCTAGTAAGTCACCCTATGAATTACTTTAATAAATTTATTTGTTTAGCTCGTTCTGTGTTAAGGTTGGGGTACAGAAATAGATAGAAAAATGGTAAAAGAATACTGTCACACTAGCTTTCACACGGCTATGAATCATATGTAGTCCAGCCACTTGATAACAGTTAAAATCACACATTTATTTCTTCTACTCTATACAAGATTCTCTAAGTACTAATCTAACTTAACCAGTCTCTTTCAATGCTAATAGTTCGATCGCTGATAGTCTAGGCAGCTGTTTTTCTTCCTCGGGCACTTGCTATTATATCTCATGTAGAATTGGACTACTGTGGTCCGTTTTACAGTTTCTGAAGAGTTGGACTACTGTGGTCCTGTTTTGATCAGTTTAAGTGCACCTTGGCGGGTTCACTTAACTGCGAGATGGTGCGTGCGAAGTCCTTCTGTGAGGTAGCTTCTGGTCCACCTGTGTCGTTGTGTAGTTGGGTTCCCTTGCCACGCTGTGGGGTCTGATAGGGTGTTTTTCAAGGTAGCTCTTTCCGACTTGTGCGGTAGAGTCTCCTCAACCAACTCGTCGTTTCTGTGGAGTGGGGTTCACAGGATAGCTCGCCTGCTCGTCTGTAATATAAGAGACGAAATTCTGCACAACCCTGAATAATCGGTTTGTGCAGAGCGTCTCACTGAAAGCCAAGTAGCCCTCAGTGATAGCTCCACATCTCTATACATAAGCGACGAACATTCTGCTACTTCCGGGTTCCACTGGAATCTCAACTCTAAATTCCTATACATACATAAATATCAATCGTGTCTAACTATACACATACAGAATTAATAATATTATAAACATTCAGTGGTACAGCCACTGGCCTGCAAACATACATATAAGTTAAACAACAGTGGTTCCGTATGGTATGCAACATGGCGGCGCAACCGGTCGTGTTTCGCCTCGTGGTAGGCTCTTCCACGTGGTACGGCAAATTCGGATTAACAATTCACATTTATGCATAGCAAATTCCACAAACATAATTTCAACAATAATATAAATATATCACGATGAAACAGAAGGGTGTTCATTTACCTGTTTGACAAGTTCAGGCCCGTAGTGACTTGATAGAATTCTAAGATTCCTAAGTCCTGCTTCCTGGTCTATGTGTGGAGAGATTTCTCTGCCAGTTTTCTAGCTGTTAACACTTCGGTGTATTCCTCCCAACTGACCAAACTGTGTTAGGCTCGGACCCAGTCAAACTGGCTCGAACCGCTTTGCCTACTGTTCTCATTGGTTAAACGGTTTACGACTCTCGCACACAGTGTTGAGTCACTGCTCTGTGAGGGTCTGGCTCGCAGTGTGTACTGTAATTGCTGCTGTGTAATACCTGACTCTCTACTGTTACAAAAACTACACAAGGCTGAAAAGTCAATGAGCAGAGTTAAAACTAGCCAGTTCATGACAGACCCTATAAACATTGAATATCTAATCTTCTTCTTCTTCTTCTTCTTCTTCTTCTTCTTCTTCTTCTTCTTCTTCTTCTTCGTCGTCGTCTTCTTCTTCTTCTTCTTCTTCTTCTTCTTCTTCTTCTTCTTCTTCTTCTTCTTCTTCGACTACTACTACTACTACTACTACTACTACTACTACTACTACTACTACTACTACTACTACAACCTTGTTACCTTTTTCTCGTTTAGGATTCTAAAAGGTCGGCCCCCGGGTATCGATAAGGGGGGGGGAGAGAGAGAGAGAGGGAGAGAGAGAGATTTAAGGGGCAATTTTTCACACGCTTATTAAGTCATCAATCGGACAGGCCACTAGGTACACTGTGCAATATTTCTTCTTTTCTTTTTTCACACACCATGCCACCTCATCCCATCCCCTCTGTTCTCCTGCCCTCCTACACACTCCCATACCCCACCCCTAACCCACCTCCTTGGTGTTTTCTTTTTGATAGCCTTGCAATGCAAAAATCAAATTCAAATCGAATGTTGTGTCTTATGATAGAGCACGACTACATGCTGTTGATGGTGCATTTTATGTTTTGTGTAGCACAACCCTCCATGTTGGTAGACATGCTCAGGGGAAAGGAACAAGACGGGGTGGGGAAAGGGGAGAGGCAAATTAAAAAAAAAAAAAGATTTAAAAAAATCTAAAGCCCTGCAGCCTCACCCACATTTGACATACACACACGACCTCAATGACAGAGCACAAGAAAGCCGTTCGTTTGAAGTATGAGAAACTGGTAAAGACCTTTCATTCTTTGAAAGCCAAAGCTGATACACTGAAACAAACGAATGCATATTATTCTCTCACACACATTTATCGCGCGAGTACAGTTCACCAAACTTTAAAATACTTTTCACACACACACACACACACACACACACACACACACACACCTGCCCACCTACCCTACAGTGTGAGGTAAGCATTTTTTAGCATCGTTGTGGGGTACATACACTGCATAGCATATTTCACGTAATATTAGGTTATGCTGACTTTGGGTAGTTTTAACATAATTGCCGAGCAGTGACGAATGTTTTTAATCAAGAATGACATCTCCCCCGGTAGCCCACGTTGTGAGGTAAGAGTATTTGTAGCATTGTTGTGACGTACACACAAAAATCCGTGTGGGTGTGTGTAGGTGGTCGCACACCAACGGTTTTGTGAGGTGGTTGAGATAAATGTATAGGCGATATCCTTGGGAGCTCAGCAAGCGGTTTTTGAGGTTGGCACTGTGGGGTCACAGGAAAATGTACCTCATAAAATTTTGGACCTCACAACCCCGTCAGAAAGTCTTACACACAACCTCATAACCTACGGAACGTAAACGCACACACACACACACACACACACATACACGCTCGCGCGCTTTCACATTGTACTTGTAATAGTCTTTAACTAAAACCCCTTTCCCCCTTTTAAAGAATCATTTAAGGATCTTAAAAGTACAAGTTCTTTCTACTTCATTTTCTCCACTTTTCTCTCTTCCCTACCCCCCCCCACCCTTCTCCTCCATCTGCCTTCCTCTTCTCCCAGCTCCTTCTCTCTCTCTCTCTCTCTCTCTCTCTCTCTCTCTCTCTCTCTCTCCCCCTCTCTTTCTCTCTCCATTATCAAAACTGAAGGGATGCTATGGGATGCTAGACGCTGATGGTAGGACAGAGTGATAAATGCATGCTGCCAGCAAACTTAACCTGATAAAGTGATAGGTAACATCGCCAGTTTCCGCTGATGCTCTTAAGTGTCTCCATTACCTAGCGATGAAAATGCAGAAAAGTATTATAAATATAAATTAATGTCCAGGCAGACAGACGGAGAAGGAAGGGTAAGACAGAGGGGAGGATGAAAGACAGAGAGTGAGAGAGAGGGACGGGGAGAGAGAGAGATAGGAGGGAGAAAGAGAATAAAGACGAAAGGATGAGAGGGACAGAGTGAAGGATGAAAGAGAGAAAGAGAGACAGACACACAGACAGGGACAGAGAGAAGAGGAGGGAGGAAGAGACAGACAGATAGACCAAAAAAGACGAAAGGATGAAAGAGACAGATAAACAGAAAAAGAAAGAGAGACAGAGAGAGACAGAGAGGTGAAAAGATCAGAGAGACATGCAGAGAGAGAGAGAGACACACAGACGGAAGGATGAGAGGAAAAGACAAAGAAAAGGAAGAGAGAGGGAGAGAGAGAGAGAGAGAGAGAGAGGGGAGGGGGAATCGCGAAGAGTGAGAAATAGACGGGAAATGGGGTACGTAGAAGATGGTTAAAATCGGAACAGGGGGTTGTTGCAAGATATGAAGTAACCTGACAGATAATGGCGATATATAGTCTGCTTCTATTTCTTTAGCATTGCATTACCATCACCATCTTCTTCTTCTTCTTCTTCTTCTTCTTCTTCTTCTTCTTCTTCTTCTTCTTCTTCTTCTTCTTCTTCTTCTTCTTCTTCCTCCTCCTCCTCCTCCTCCTCCTCCTGCTTTCTTCCCACAACATAGCATTAGTTTCAATCGCCAAAAAATTCTCGTTCATCTCCACCATGGCACCGGTACGGTTTAGACTGCCTAGGGTAAGCCTACATCTTTAAATAATGTCGGGCAGTGTAGGCCATGGTTCTGACAGGTCAGCCTGTCGGGAAAGTTGCCTTTTTCCAATTTTCTCACAGGATTGCGGCTAGCAGCGACCCGGGATGTCTTAAGGTTCTGTTGAAAATTTGTGAAAGTTCTAATTGTTAGTGGATCTTCTTCTTCTTCTTCTTCTTCTTCTTCTTCTTCTTCTTCTTCTTCTTCTTCTTCTTCTTCTTCTTCTTCTTCTTCTTCTTCTTCTTCTTCTTCATCTTCTTCTTCTTCTTCTCTTCCTCTTCTTCTCATTCTCCATCTTCTTCTCTTCTCTCTTCTTCTTCTTCTTTTGTTGGCATTTTGCAAACGGAATTTTAACAGTTTTGAAGTAATTAATCATGTAAAGGAAGCATATCACCCTCGTTAAATCACCTCTCTCTTTCTCTTTCGCTTTCTTTCTCTTTCTCTCTCACACACGCACACACACACACACACACACATTTCAGTTTACAATCATGAAATCCACCCAAAAAATGTTTGTAATCACTCACTCTTTCGGCTGCAAGTTGATGCGTTTAAAAGCAGCATGAAAAGGAGGCTTTTAAAAACAAAACCTAATCTTACTCGATGCCCTCCTTCCTCCCATCCCTCTTCTCTCTCTCTGTTCTTGTCTTTCCTTCCCTCCCTCCCCCCCTCTCTCTCTCTCTCTCTCTCTCTCTCTCTCTCTCTCTCTCTCTTGACCTAGTGGCTGGGACCGACGTTATTGAACAAGCTGAAACTCATCGCGTGCTCGGAGTTATTACTGATCGTAAACTTAGATGGCATAAACATGTAGACTAGGTTAGCAAACTTGTCTCCAAAAGTCTGTACCTCTTAGGTAAATGAAAAAAACAAGTGTCGGTCCTGATGCGAGAAGAATAATTTTCACGTCCCGCTGCCTTTCGCACCTCAATTATGCGTCATCAGTATGATGTGGTGCTTAAAAAGTGCATTTCAGTAAACTCAACTCCTGGCACTATAGAGCAGGGAAGATTATCATTGATGTTCACAGTCTTCATCATCGGAAAAACGTAAAGCAGCAAACCTAATGTCCTTATACCACCAGTTTTCATTCAGCTTTGTGACCTTCTTCTTTAAAATGCAAAATGGCCTAACACCACTCTAAGCAATCTATTAACTGCTGCGACAGAACGTTACGAGTCCAACAAATCTCGAACACGAATTAACCTGTTTAAGAATAGTTTTGTACTGTCGGTACCTCTAATTTGGAACCCTTTTCCTTTAAACATTAGACAGTGTATACTTCACCCTTCATGCAAACGAACTTTAAGGCAATGTTACCTTAATACGACCTAACCACAATGAATGAATAACTAACTTACTGATTTTGTCAACCGTTTCGCAATTGATTATTTGATATGCATTTGATGCATCTTAGAATGTATGTGTACTTGTACCGCCTGATTATTTGATATACATTGGGTTGTTTGTTATGTATTGTGTAATTGCAACACCAATCAATATTGAATGTCATATTTGTGTTTGTACGCTGCATAATAGTTCTTGTATTTATTTGTTTCGTCGTGTCATTATAGTTATGTGCCTTGTCGTTGGCATACGTGACTACAATCGCAGAATGTGAGTGTGAATAATACGATAAACGAGTGTAAGATTGGGGTCCGGCCTAAAATCTGTGTCCTTGTTGTCTAAGTCTCTCTCTCTCTCTGCCAAGGCCTGAGGATAAAAGACCAGAACTCGGCCGTTTCAATCTCGGTCCACCTTCTCTCTCTCTCTCTCCCTCTCCCCCTCCCCCTCTCTCTCTCTCTCTCTAATGGCCCTGAAAATAAAAGACAACTCAGTCTACTCTCTCTCTCTCTCTCTCTCTCTCTCTCTCTCTCTCTCTCTCTCTCTCTCTCTCTCTCTCTATCTCTCTCTCTCTCTCCCTCTCTCTAATGGCCTGAGGATAAAAGACCAGAACTCGGCCGTTTCAATCTCGGTCTACCATCAGCAACTCGAATTATGCGGAACCGCCGATAGCACTTCCCTAGGTCTCCTGATTTAAGCAGTTCAGTTGCTGTTGATGGTGATGGTCTCCTGATTTAAGCTGTTGTTGGTGGTGGTGGTGGTCTACTGCTTAAAGCAGTTAAGTTGTTGTTGGTCTCGTGATTCAAGCTATTGTTGTTGTTGTCGACGTTTTACTGCTGCTAATGCTATTACTGCTGTTGATGGCGATTTTGAAAATATTTCTGCTGCTTTTGCTGCAATTGTTGCTACTGAAAACTGTTATTGCTACTACCGCTGAGAGTAAGTTTTCGTTTTCTTTCTGCTGTTGCTGCTCCTAGGATTGCGACGATGATAATGTGACGAATATAACGTAGACGATGATTTTGAGTATCACAGTAACGACGATTGTGACAGTGATAATGAATATGATGAATAAAACGATGATAATACAAATAACGAGGACGATGAATGTTCCGATGTTAATGTTTATAGCCACACGATGAGTGTGACGATGCTAATAAGTAATAGCCATGGCGAAGAAGTTTACGATGATAATGAGTATAACGATGATGCTGAATATATCGAAGATGCTGAATATATCGAAGATGGGGGATACAACAGATGCACCCATTGCACATAGCTACGATCGAAAGAAAGTATACTCCAGGCACACGCTGCGCAGCAGGCCAAAGTATGTCCCTTGTCCCTTGAAGGGATACTTTGGCGAGGTTAGCAGCCTGCTCAGTTACAGTGTCGGTGAAAGACTAGAAATGGAAAAGTCAGTTTCGTCTCCTCTAGGCGACGAATTAGGTCACGCTGTATTTGTTTCTAGGTCAACTGTCTTTTACCAACCGTTTGAGAATCTTTTCGAACCGTTTATTGCTGCCGGATAGTGTCCTCACTTGGTTTCATACAATTTAAGAATCCAAGAAGACAAATGGGTTTTTGGGACGGAAAAAGAGCATTTTTGTAGAGAAAAGGGTTAGGGCAAGGGCTATGGATAGATCTACAACTAACCCTAACCCGAACCCTTGTAGCAATATTCCGCTCTTTCCGTCACTTTTAAACAGTACTGCGGTTCGCATCCGCGGCTAGCAGCGAGCCCAAAGTAGCCTATACTTTGAAGGGATGGAGGGAATACTTTCACCTGCTGCTAGCAGGAGTTTTGTCGATACTTTCTACCGATCGCAGCAATGTGTATTACCTCACAGATGACAGTGAAAGCTATAACGATGACGAAGAGTTTGACGATGGTCATGACGGTAAAGCGAGGACGACGATTGTGACGTCGATATTGAGTGCAACGGTTACTATTGTTGTGGCAGTGATAGACAGAAAGCGGACGAAGAAGTACATGAACGAGAAGGTTGAGGAGGAAGAAGAGGAGAAGAAGGAAGAGGAGGAGGAGGAAGAGGCTTATTAGTTCTTTATTATCTTCAGCAGTGTGTAGTTCTGCGTCAATCTATCTTCCTTACTGTTGAGGAGGAGACGGAAGAGAAGGAGAAAGAGGAGGAGGAGGAGGAGGAGGAGGAAGACTCCTACTCTTCCTCCTCCTCCTCCTCTTTTTACTTCCTTAGAGGACGTTATTCTCAGCAGTGTACTTCTGCATTCTATCTAGTGCCAATCCATCTTTCTTACTGCGCATTACCCTCGCGTTTTGTCTGACCGAGACTATGAAGCGCGTCCAAATCTGCTAACGTTTGCGTTTATTTCCGTTCTCGAATGAAAAAAAAACACATCAACACAACAACACACAAAACAGCGAGCGAACCGAAGCAAGAATCAATAATGTGAACGAACTCCAACCCCCATAAGACATGAGACACCAGAGGAAGACATGCAGGTTGAAAGAGAAAAAGCACACCAGATGAAAAGATTTTCTTTACATTTATTTCGTTAAAACGCTTCCTCAGGAGTTACACGCCAACTCACATAAGACATAAGACTATTTATTCTGCAGATAAAATATGGTGAAAACATTACTGTATGGCTACTTTTTTTACGATGGCATCACATTTGCTAATCTTCTCACCAAAACGTTGGTGCCGCAAAATTAACTGAAGAACGAAAGATTTGCCTATTTTTTCCCTCCCTCCTCCACCACCCTCTCGCAAAGACTTCTTGAAAACATCAAGATCTATGAGGTAACCATGTACTCGCATGATCTCCACTTTATGCAATTAAACCAGCAAACGGTCGCTAACGTTACCTACGTTGTGCAAATTTGAACGCAATGCTATCTTTGCCATGCTTTGCAGCAGGGGACAGAACCCCTATCAACATACTATATATCACGTGATCACAGGGCTGCTCTCTGCTTACATACAACCTTCATCCGCGCGGGTTTTCTCAGCTTACAAATAGCGTCTCCGCAATAAAAGACAATAAATAACATCATGACGCTATGCCGATAGCCTCTTATCAGATGAGGAAGAAATAAAGCGAGAGAAAGGGAGAAAGAGAAAGAGAGAGAGGGAGGGAGAGAGGGAGAGAGAGAGAGAGAGAGAGAGAGAGAGAGAGAGAGAGAGAGAGAGAGAGAGAGAGAGAGAGAGAATTCGTATTCAAGGGAAGCAATACTTTAAGCTTGTATATGCGAGGAGTTACATTCGTATTCAAGAAACAGCACAAGATTAGGAATGGAAGAGCGACGGATTTACACACACGGCGACGCTGCAGCGGCCGCCTGCTGCGGTTGATGATAATGATAATGTTGATGATAATGAAGATGATGATGATGATGATGATGATGATGATGATGATGATGATGATGATGATGATGATGATTGTGCGCAATGAGTCACAATGTGAGATTTGCGCGATATAAGTACCATTTATTATTATTATTATTATTATTATTATTATTATTATTATTATTATTATTATTATTATTATGATGATGATGAAAAAGGTGGTGGTGGTGTTGATGGTGTTGAAGGAAGTGGTATAGTAAGACATTTGCAGATTTGTACACAAAGACGATGTTGATGGAGAAGGTGGAGGTGGTGGCGTTAGCGTCGACAGCTTGCAGAAAAAGACGATGTTGCTGATGACGATGATGTGGTTGATGGTGGAGGTGGAGGTGGAGACATCGACAGATTGACATAAAGATGATATTGATGTTGCTATTGCTGATGCAGGTCATAATAATAATAATAATGTTCGTCATTTGTAAGGCGCCTTAGCCTAAGGATCAAGGCGTTGGCCGATACAGGATCTAACTCAAACCGCCCGAGACGCCCACCCGCAGCCTTTGTGCGCATGGTCTGACGCCCGGACAACTGAGCACAATCCTGGGCAGCAGGGATGGGGGAGAAGGACCAAGTGCATGCTGGGTGTGTTCTTGTTACCGGCTCTCACCCGTCTAGGACATGAGCGTCAGGATCTTTAAAGTCCGTTAGGATGGAATGTATGCGAGACACAGACTAGACCTCGGTTTATACTCTCATCCGAAGGAGTAGGAAAACAGGAGTAAAGTGTCTTTCTCAGGGAAACAACACAATGGCCCGGCCAGGGCTCGAACCCGGGACCTTCAGATCCGCAAGCCGAAGCACTACCATTAGACCACAGTGCCTCCCTTTTTTCATAGAGGTGGCGGTGCAGATATTGTTGTTAGTGATATCGACTGATTTACACGTACAGACGATTTGATGATGATGATGACGATGATGATGATGATGATGATAGTGTCCATGATGATGATGATGATGATGATAGTGTCGATGAGGATGGTGGGGTGGTGGGTTTGTTGATGGTGGAGGTGGTGGCAGCAGTTGAAACATTTGTCAGATTCTCATAAAAAAGGCGATGTTGATGCTACTATAATTAGTGTTAAGCCCCAGTCAGACCCTACCGATTAAACCATTACGTTGCATATTCCGCTGAGCCAACTGCGCGTACAACCCAAACCGTTAGCTTTAACATCGTTGTAATCAACCACAAGGGCCAATACACCAGTTTGACCGGTGTCACGTCCTCAAAGTTCCGGGTGTCTAACTTTAGCCGGGCGCCAGTGCGCATGCGTCATGTCAAGTCGGGTCGGCTTTTTCACGATGTTCTTAGGCGTCGTAACCCTAACCCTAACCCGACACCAATGTAATGCGCCTCCTATATAAACGGTTTATTCCAAAACCCGCACACACGAACATGTAGTAACATTACTCTACCACACCCGTCTAGAGACGAAAAGCACACACACACACACACACACACACACACACACACACACACACACATTTTTGTAAAAACGACATTATGATGACTGTTGTGAAAAAAAAAAGGGATTATTGTGACACACTTTTCATTTTCGTGACATTATTTTGACATTTTCAAATTTTTGAACCTGTCCCTAACCCTAACCCTAACCCTAACCCCTAACCCAAACCCTAACCCTAACCCTAACCCTAACCCTTACCCTAACCCTAAAACAGCTGTATCTATGCCGGAACTCTACTTTGACGTCAAAATAGGGCAGCCTTCCAAAAAAGTCAAAAGAAATCATGTGAAGTTCCACGAGTGTGTCACTGTAACGTCGTTTCTACATGCCCACACACACCCACACACACACACACACACACACACACACACACACACACACACACACACACACACACATACTTGCAATACATCAGAAATGGGTTCATTTAAGAATGTAGGAATCGGAAAGTCATTTTTTGATGGAAAAGGGTTAGGGCAAGGGTTAGTTGCAGCGCTGCAACTAGCCCTTACCCTAACCCTTCTCTAGAAAGTTGACCTATTTCGTCTCTTATAGGCGACGAAATAGGTCGAATTTTGCTTCAAACTTTTCCAAAAATTCACTGTATTTTCTCCGTCCCAGATAGTGTACTCCTATGTACTTAAAACACTCTTATGCACTACAACTGAACTCCCATGCACTAAAAGAGCACTCCCGCGCACTTAGAAAAAAGTAGGTTCCTGGAAAAAAGTGGGTTCCAAGCAAATAAACCCATTTGTTACTAGAAAAGACAAGGTCTGCTACCCATTTGTGCGCTTTTGTGGGTACCCAAACACACACTCACACACACACACACCCACACACACACCCACACACACACACACATTTGTGTATACCGCGTTGTTATGACATTCATGAAACGCCACATATGTTGCGTTAACAATGGGTCATCTTTCGTTCTCATTTTGAAGAACGTTTAAGTGATGTCACGCTAAACCTAACCCTCACCCTAATCTTACCTTAACCCTAACTCTAACGGATCATTGGTTTGACGTCAGCATAACGGGGTGAGTAAAAAAAAAAAGAAAAAAATGGTCTGTAGATTCTCAAGTGTATGTCACAAGAACGCCGTCAAAACATAATCACGCACACACACACACACACAGAGTCACGCACACACACAGCACAACACAGCACAATACAACACAACACAACATAACATCCCTTCGACCACTATGGGAGACGGTTGTGATTGCAAACAATACCGGTGTGACATCCTCACAGTTCCTAGTATCTTAGCTGGGCTGGGAGCGAATGGGAGCATTCTGATTGGTCGACGCGTTACAAAATTCGACGCATGCGCACAGTGCTATCATAGTCTTCGTAAGGGTTAGGGTTAGGGTTTGGGTTAGAGTTAAGAGTTTAGGGTTAGGGTTAGGGTTTGGGTTAGGGTTATGCCGCCTAAGAACTTCGTGAAAAAGCCGGCCCGACATGACCTGGCCCATGCGCAAATGCGCTCGGATAAACTAGGATACCCGGAACTTGAAGGATGTGACACCGGATCACTAAAGGCGGTCGCACAGCTTTCAACAAATTATACAATATCGAAAGCCTCCCTCGGTAGTGAGCAGTGACGCGGGGAGCTTCAATTTTTAATGATCAATGCTTTCGAAAGCGTTGGTAAAACGGGTTCGTAAATATAGAGCCTGACTCTCATCTGTTTGCGGTCACGGGATCAGGCGTGGTCTTTGATCGATGGGTGTAAAGGAAAGGTGTGCTTGCTTGAAGCTTGCGTTATTATGGCGATGTCACCTTGACGGAAGTTGAGCGATCTTGTGATGACGATGTTGTTCTCTGCGTAATTGTTTTGGCGGCAATTGTCTGGAAATGAGATTAGTTCAGATGAGATGAGAGAGAGAGAAAGACAGACAGACAGAAAGAGAGAGAGGGAGGGAGGTAAGGAGGGAGGAGAAAGAGAGAGAGAGAGAGAGGGGGAGGTAGAGGGAGAGAGAGGGAACGTAATGCATTATTTTCTTAAACCTCTTCGGTAAATAGACGTTAAATCATTACATTACATCATTATTGCTTTAGATCCAGCGGACTCTTCCGAGCCAAATCAGGACCGGACAACCCCAGATCCGCATAAAAGATCTGCTGAAACAACCCTAGTGGTAAAACTGAAAGCTCTCCACCAGCCAGTCACTTTACAATAAAGACATTTCACGCAGGGGATGCTGAGGCTGTACTCTAATTTATCGAACCCCCGTTTACAAAAACAAAATAGAATACAAACATCATTATAAATTATCAACAAAACACATACATATAAAATGCCTACATTGCTAAATAATAACATCATAGGAAGCCCTAGTGACCACCTGGCAGAAAGCGTCCAATATTCCCAAGCTGATCCAACAGACCTCATACACAAATAAGGAGTCTTGTCCCGGAAGAGTTTTCAAGAAAAAAGGTAGGTGACTGGTCAAGCAAAGAAGAAGATAGTATAACAGATTGATAGAACAGAGCAGGAATGAGAAAGAGCAAATGAGAAAGACAGCGACAGTGGGAATTTAAAGTACTAAATTTTCCAGAAAGTGGGGATATTATTTATACTGAAACCCCCGGCACCCCAACGGGGATAGACGTTAAATCAAACACACACTCACACACACACAAACACCCCCACCCCTTCACACACCCACCCCCACACACACACACACACCCCCACACACACATACACACACCTTACAGGGGCGTCGCACACGGGGGGGGGGGGGCAGGGAGGACACCTGCCCCCCCAATAATTTGGCAAAAAAAAAAAGAAAGAGAGAGAGAAAGAAGAAAAGAAGAAGAAGAACAAGAACAAGAACAAGAAGAACAAGAATGATCAATTGACTGATTTTCTGAAACTGGTAGTGGAAGTGTTTGGTCATTATATGTATGCAATATGCAAAACGAGTTGTGATTTATAGAGAAGACACAATTTCAACCTAGATGATCTTTCGGCAGGTAATTAATGTTCGTGTTTCCTGGTTTTAATCATTATCACATATCGCTAATCATGTATTTGTAGTTTCTGGAAATGAATCTTGTATTTTCAGTAAAGAAGAACAAAAATAATTAAATGTTTTTACTCTCAGTCTTTCAGTTGGATGAAGGTACGAGGATATATTACAGGGTGCGTCCCGCTTGTCAGCCCCCCCCCCCCCCCCACCTCCCCGTCGACAGGGTTGCCCCCCCAATATTTTGGACCGTGCGACGCCCCTGCCTTAGGGGAGAGAGAGCGATGTGAGAGCGATAAAGAGAGAGAGAGAGGAGGTGTTGACTTGTGGTGCAGAAGAGAGGGATAAAAGGTAAAAAAGGTAAAGGTAGTCCCATAACCTTGTGGCCGTAGGGGAGCGTGATGTTGGAGATCACACTTATCTTGGGCCAGCGTAATGAGGGTGATGCCCAACTCTCTCCCTCGCTGCTTTACCTTCCCCACCCTCAAGAGAGTAGGTACTCAATCACAGTTGAGTCAACTGGGGGCGTTGTTGTTTGTCGCTTCACACCTTAGCGGTCACCCATCCAAGTGCTAACCGCACCGGACGGTGCTTCACTTTCGACACAGTAGCGAGTGCTCCAACCACTGCACTATCCGAGAGAGGGATAGTGGCTTGAATAAACAGTTCATGACTCAGAAGCATAAGAAAAAGAAAACCCAGCAACCGTGTTTCTAATTACATTAATTATCATTGCGTCCGGACTCGTGACGTAGGGCCTACTGTACACATGCATGCTAATCACAACGAAAGCAGGAAGAAAGGTGGAATAAAAAGAAGAGAAATAGAAGTGTAGCGGAAATCCTTTAAACAAAAGGTATGGTCTTTTAAAACTGATTTCATTTTAGATTACATCTCTCTCTCTCTCTCTCTCTCTCTCTCTCTCTCTCTCTCTCTCTCTCTCTCTCTCTCTCTCTCTCTCTCTCTCTCTCTCTCTCTCTCTCTCTCTCTCTCTCTCTCTCCCCTTCCCCTCCACTTCTCTCACGCTCTTTCTCTCTTTCTCATCTCTTTCTACTGTCATGGCTCATCAATCAATACATACTGGTTAAAAAAAAAAATATCCGTCAGAAATTCGTCTCATCGTTTTGCAAGACGCTTTCTTCAAATTAAAAAAACTTTTTTTTAAAATGTTGTCGCACTCGATGGAGCGGCAGAAAATATTACAATGATAAACCGGTTAGTACAACAGAGAGGCACGGTGGTCTAATGGTAGTACTTTGGATTGCGGATCTGAAGGTCCAGGGTTCGAGCCCTGTCCGGGCCATTGTGTTGTGTCCCTGGGAAAGACACTTTACTCCCGTTTTCTACTCCTTCGGATGAGAGTATAATGTGTGTCGCACACATTCCATCGTAACGGACTTTAAAGATCCTGACGCTCATGTCCTAGACGGGTGAGTGCCGGTAACAAGAACACACCCAGCATGCACGTGGTCCTTCTCCCCCATCCCTGGCCAGGATATTGCTCAGTTGTCCGGGCGTCAGACCAAGGCTGCGGGTGGGCGTCTCGGGCGGTTTGAGTTAGATCCTGTATCGGCCAGCGCCTAGAGTCTGGCCAAGTACGGCGAGATAAGTGCGCTATAAAAATCCCCCATAATAATATTAATAATGTTGACAAATACACCCAGCACGCGCTAAGTCCATTCTCAGCCATCCCCCGCCATTCGGTCACTCGAAAAGGCCGGATCTGTGACGCTAAAATGTGTGATTTTGGAGCCATTTCAAGGTGCACAATTACAAGATACAAGATATTGTATTGCCAAGTGACTACACCAGGGTTGCAGTGGTTAATGCCGCAGCATCCCACACACACAAAAAAAGCACATCTTTAAACATATATGAACAAGTTGACAGCACAAACCGTTGAACCCTTTAAACAATGATTAACTAACAGTAAGATGATAAGAAGATTAAAACGATAAAACAGAAATTGCCTTTCAACACACACACACACACACACATGCCCACAAACACACACACATGCACACACACAGACACACACAATTCGAATCATCCAGTTTGAACACTCCCTCCATTCGACCTCTAGTTAATATTAAACACGCTCTCTATCTCTCTCACTCTCTCTTTCTTTCTCACTCTCTCTCCCAGTATCTCTCTCTATTTCTCTCTCTGTCTCTCTCACGCGCGCAAAACAAATGAGGAAGTAATGTACACAAAATATATTCTAGAGTTAGCAACAGCAACAGTTAGAAAGTGAAGAAACGCAGGGCTAGAAATTAACCTTTTTCTTTGGGGGCCACCGGGCCCATTTATTGAAAAATTTGAGGGCCCACAAGCAACTTTCGGGGCCCAACTTGAAAAATAATGCAAACAAAAAACAAAAGAATTATTGACAATATAATAAGTAGAAAGTACAATTTGTCTGATAATCTAAAATAAAAACAATTGAATTTCCAATTTTGCTGATTGATGTCATTTTTATTTGCCTTTTCTTTCACTTTCAAACATTACCAACAAAAAATGGGAAAAAAAACACACACACATTCAGTGACACACATATTCCAGTGAATAGTGAGCCTGAAATGGCCATTAAACAAAATAGAAAAAAATCAAGTGAGTCTCTTGTATAATACTTTTCAGTTTTGTGACTGAGTATTGCACAATACACATCATTAAATTTTTAATATGAGTAACCTAACAAAAAATCTGACCTCAATGCACAAAAGTTCAAAACAAAACCATGAAAGGGAACTAAACTTAACAGTACTCTTCCTCGTTCATTTCAAGGCCATGCCATGGAAATCTTTTTTTCCACCCTTCATTGTAGTTCCTTGATCTTTTTCCCTCTTCATACTTCTTTTTTCTCTCTTTTTTTTTGTTCTTTCCTTTCGTCGACATTTTCTTCTGGCGTCTTCCGCTTCCCAGAAATTGGAAAATACGCCATTGCCGATTGTTTTAGCAACTGTATGGCGACGATATGTAGCCATACTTTCGTAGGCTTACTTGCAAAGATGGACATTTTGCGCTTATGTTGTGCCATAGACTTTTGTTTATTATATTAAAAAGATATTGAAGTGTATATTAAACTTTTGAGTGCAAAATTAAAGGGTTTTCGCTTCTTTTCTCTGTTTTTTTTTTTCTGTCCAACTTTAGGGCACCGGTGTGGGTTGCTTCCCTTGGCCCAAATACGAAACTGCCGAGTAGAGCTAGCTGTAGCAGACGAATTATTTTGCGGGCCAAGCGGGCCCTTCGTTTTTCAACTTTCCGAGCCCGAAATCAACTTTGCGGGTTTTTGGACCCGGGCCCCCGCTAATTTCGAGCCCTGAAACGTAATGTTCTTATTCTTCTGGGTTGTGAGCAATCACCTTACATCTGTTAAAGAAACTTGGTGCACCCACATAGGGCAGAGCAGCCTGTTGGACAAATTTGATGCTCTGAGAGAGAGAGAGAGAGAGAGAGAGAGAGAGAGAGAGAGAGAGAGAGAGAGAGAGAGAGACAGAGACAGAGAGACACAGAGACAGAGAGAGACAGAGAGAGAGTGAGACACCGACAGAGTGAGAGAGAGAGAGAGAGAGAGAGAGAGAGAGAGAGAGAGAGAGAGAGAGAGAGAGAGAGAAAGAGAGAGAGAGAGAGAGAAAGAAGAGGAGGAGCAGTCTTTTTTTTTTTTTTTTAAATAAAGAAAAGCTTTTTGCACTGATAGAGGGGAGAGCATTAATCTGTTGAAGAAAGAGCAATCTGATGAAGAAATGTGTTGCACTGAGAAAGGGGAGAGCAATATGATGAAGAAACTTGTTACACTTAGAGAGGGAGAGAATTAATTTGTTGAAAAAACTTGTTGCGCTAAGAGAAGGGAGAGCAATCTGATGAAGAAACCTTTTGCACTGAGAGAGGGGAGAGCACTACTCTGATGAAGAAACTTGTTGCTTTGATAGAGGGGAAAGCAATCTGAAGAAGAAACGTATTGCACTGAGAGAAGGGAGAGCAATCTGATGAAGAAACCTGGCGAACTGAGAGAGGGGAGAGCAATCTGTTGAAGAAAGAGAGGAAAGTGTGCAGGGGCAGACTGGGTGTGGGGAAGCGGGGTGGGTGTGTGTGTGGGTTGAGTGTTCGGTGAGCTGCTTTTTTAATAAAAAAATATTATTGTTATAAATGTCCTTATATAATGCCTTACCATTTCAAGAGCGGCTAAAGGCGCTGGCCGAAACTAACTCTATCTGAAGATGCCCGAGGCGACCACTTAGCAGGCCTGTTTTAGGATAAAGACACACTTTTAATTTTTGTGGCAGGGATCCGTCAGGGATAAGTCGTTAAGACCCCTAATTGTATCAGAAATAGGCTTTCACTGTCTTCGTCTGTTGCAATAATTATGTCTACTTAAATGTCGGATTAAATTTTACTGCCTGCAGTTAAAGACGAACTCGATACTTTGTTGCAGGGATCGTATTGAAGCGCATTTGTTGCATATCAAATGAGACGTTCATTATCTCCACCTGTTGCTATATGTCTTTCTTGATTGTCGGTTTGAAAATTTACTGAACGCTTAAAGGCTAAATCATTGTTTTGTTGCAGGGATCGGGAAAGAGAGAGAGAGAGCGCGCGCGTCTGCTTGCCAAAAGACAAAACCATCAGCTGCTGCAAACTGTATTAGTCCTATGAGATTATCGCCAGACAGTGTTACCTACTGCTTACACCTTAAACTTTAACCTTTATCAACCCAAGACAGAATTATCCGCGGCTACTGCAACCAACAGTCCACCGCAAAACTATTTGCTACTACACCTTTTTCAGTCCATGGAAGACATTATCTGCTGCTACAACTTTTAGCCGTCAACAATTTCTCTGCTACGAACGTGGTATCAGTCCACGAGATAAGAGAGATGAGATAGAATTATTAGCTGCTACAACTTTAACGTTATCAAACCCAAGGCAGAAATTTCTGCTACTGCAGCTTTAACTATCCGCGAGATTGTCAGTACGCTAATGAGCAAACAACAGATGGCCTGAGTGTCATTCATCTTAGTCTCAATCAATGAAATTCACGCTATTTATAACCCTTACATCAATAAAACGCACCCTATTTATAGTCCTGAAATCAATAAATCGTACCCTATTCATGGACCTTGTGTTCGATCGACGACCTCCCGTCTTGTGGAAGTTGTGCATATTCTTGGCAACGATCGATTCTGTGTTGACAGTTTTCTGTGATGTGTTTGAAGACACTCCTGCTATTGATCGTGAATGAACAGGTATTTGGCGATTTTTTTTTTCTGCTGAAGGTTTGGGTTTGTATGGAAAGAATCTTGTTTTTGCGCCGATCATATCTTTAATGACAGAGCGCATTCGTGTTGACAGTTGTAAGTGTGTATTTATTTCCTCTGTGAAAATGGAAAATTTTTTCAAATGAAACCTTATTATTGTAGAAGTCGTAATTTTATTGTGAAAGAACTTTGTCGACCGAATATTTGTGAACGAACATTTTCGCTTTGACAGTTTTTCTGTGAAATTGTGGAACTCTTTTGACGATAATCCTGTAGTGTACAATCCTCTTCTCATCCTCCACAAATGTCCCACCTCTAGTAACCCTCGGTCTCTCTGGTCTCCACTCTCTACCATGCCAACAACCACATCGCTTCTGTTCCCAATCCAATCTGGTTGTCATTCCAAAATGACGTCATCTAACCCGTCCACCAAAAAGTCTCTTTCGTCACGAGGGTCCCACAGAGCTCCGATGGTACTGCGCATTCCTGGTCCCGATTCTCTGACAGACCTCGATTGTGATGTTTTTGTTGATGAAACTGATGAAAACAAGAAAGGTGCTGAAAAGTTTGTCGAGACTGGCAACGCAATGACGTCATCGTCGGCTACCGTGTCTCCTTCCTTTACACTGAGTTCCATGCAAAAAGTCAGAAAAGGGAGGAATATGGACAGCGGTGTAACTGGCGGGGGTGTTCAAACAAGGCGAGCCTCGACACCACCCCCTGCCGTACGCTCGAATCTTTCGGACTTGTCTGGTGTCAGAAGTGGGATTGTTGATCAAAGAGAAGACAGTGTAAAACATTCAACTACTCCTGGAAAAGGTTGTGACAAACCATCAATCAAAATACAACAAGGTCATAAAGAAGGTGCTAAAGAAGACGCGCACGTTTATTTATCACTGAAATATCAGGAAAAGGCATCAAACTCTGATGAAGATGGTTCAGGTTCAGACCCTTTGGCAGCGTCAGGGTCGTCATTAAAAGCTGGGTCTGAGTCCGGTGCTTCAAGAAACTCAAACACTTCAGAGTTAAACCCAGCAGTGAAGTCAAGCATTACAGGGTCAAATGCATCAGTGCAATCAAACACCGAGCAGTCAAATATTTCAATGGCATCTAGCAAGCCCTCAACTTCTTCATTATTAAGTGAGGACTTCAAATTGAAAGCGTATAATATTATATGTGATGAGAAAGTGGCTAAGTTTGTGGATAGACTACAGGGTTCGTTAGATCCTGACGAGGAAATTGATCAAGTTGTTGAAAAGTCGAGTTCTTCTTCCATTGCAGCACCGAAGTTGGATTCTTCTACATCCTCTGTGCAAAAGACAGAATCATTTGAAGGTTTTCTGCAAAAGAGCAGGGGCGACAGTGTTGCTAGTTGCGACAGAACACAACAGCCAACATCATCAAAAGACACCATAACCAAAACGCCTAACGTCGCTACAAGCGTTCAGTCAAGAGACACGTTAGATCCACAGCGAACGGATACACCAACCCCTCAGTCGACGGAATCACAAGGGACGACGACGATCATAGTGGAAAGCAAGCCAGGGCCGGAGATCGTGTCAGTGCTGAAGAGGACGGACAGCGGCAGAAACAGGAGCAGAATCGCCAGAAACGCTCAGGGAATGACGAGGCAGCAGTCCGTCACCTTGGTGGAACCCACTGACTGTGCTGCTAATGCTGAAAATTCTACAGGTGAGTAACATTACCACATAATTATAACCTTCGCCGTACTTCAAGGTCAGTGTGGCCCCAAAAGGAAACACACAAAAAAATCTTGGAATACTTTAAAACTCGTGCAATGTAATCCTCGTGTACCAAATCGAAGACAACCCAGATTCCTTCGTGACCAAGTTATTTAATAAAGTTCCCCAAAAGCAACAGTAGGCAACAGTTAGGGTTAAAATGACGATTACATTTGGCAGGTGCTAAAAATCTAAGTAGTGGAAAACAATCCAAACGTTATAGACTTTGATTTTCTTTCTCTTCATTTTCGTCTTTAGAAAACTCAGAGAGCAGACGACGACGTTAATCTTTTGGCAGGTTACGTACAAATTAAAGTTAAAGGACTGGTGTCCTCGTAACCTTTCGGTCGTTAGGCATAGAAGCGTTTGGGACCTCCCTTTTCTGTAGGGCAGCTTAATGAGGACGGTGCCTATCTCCTCTCCCTCGCTGATTTACCTTTCCCCGGTTCTAAACAGATCCAGGTACCCATTCACTGATGGGTGGACTGGGGTGTGTCGTGCCTTGTTTCAAAATGTTCGTTGTGTTGTTGTTTGTCGTGTGGTGGTTGCCTTGCAAACATCTAACCCGTCCAAGTACTAACCCTTCCCGACGTTGTTTAACGAACAATACGCACAAAGAACAAGTTCAGACAAACATCACGAACGCCAAGCAATTACACTACAGTACCAAACTCTGTGAAACAACCTCTGCTAAAGCCCTCTTTTCCACCATGAACGATCTACTTGGCAGCTGTTCTGCTTCTCCCTTGCCCAACAGCATTTGACCCTTCCAAACTCCCACAAGCTTTCTCTGAGTATTTCCACAACAAGATCCAAGCCATCCGTGAGAACTGGCCCACGAGCTGGACCACTATCGATGGAACGTTCTAGGTATCAGCGAACTGCGCTGGAAAGGCCTAGGTGAAACAACGACTGACAAAGGCCACAAGCTCTATTTCAGCGGTAGAGATGACAGGCACGAACACGGCGTTGGATTCTTGGTCCACAAGAACATTCTAGCCACTGTCATGGGTTGCCGCCCAGTCTCCAGTAGACTCATTACCATCCGTCTGAGAGCAACCCCTTTCAACATTACCATCATCCAGGCCTATGCCCCAACATCAGACTATGAAGACAGCGAAGTGGAGGATTTTTATGAAAATATACAGGCGGTCCTTGACCAAGTGCCGAAGAAGGACATAGTCATAGTGCAAGGCGACTGGAATGCCAAGGTTGGCCAAGATGCGCACCACAACTGGGGAGACACATGCGGACCCCACTGCAACAACGAGACAAATGACAGGGGTCTGAGGCTATTGGAGTTTGCCAGATACAACAATCTGGTACTGGCAAACACGCTTGGTCTCCACAAAAAATCCAGACGATGGACATGGCACAGTCCCGGCGGGGAACATCACAACCAGATCGACTACATCATGGTCAAGAAACGCTTCAGATCACGCATCAACATTGGCAGGACACGCACTTTTCCAGGAGCAGACATTGGAAGTGACCACGATCTCGTGATGATGTCTTTCCGGCTCCATTTGAAGAGAGTAAATACAGCAAAGTGCACTAGGCTGAAGTTCGACCTGGACAAACTGCAAGACCCGGAGGTGGCAAAAATATTTCAGGCCACAATTGGAGGGAAATTTGCACCACTGCTTATTTTGGGGGCAGGCGAAGTAGATGTCAACACCATGACCAATACCTTCAACTCAGCTGTAACAGATGCCGCCACTGAGATCCTTGGCAAGCACCGACCAAAGAAGAAGCCGTGGATCACACCTGAACTTTTGGATCTGTGTGATAAACGAAGAGAGTTAAAAAAGAAAAAGAACACCTCACAGGGAGATGATGTCTACCGAAAAATCAACAATGACATCCGAAAAGGCATGCGCACAGCAAAGGAGAACTGGATAGAAGATCAATGCCAGGAAATAGAGAACAATCTGAACAAGAACAACAGCAAGAAGGCCTACCAGACTGTGAAGCGGCTGACAAGTGTTAAACAGCCCAAAGTCTCCACTATCCAAAGCAAGTCTGGCATTTGCCTTACAGAAGAACAAGAAGTCTTGGACAGATGGACAGAGTACTGCTCTGACCTTTACAACCATACACCAAATGGAGACCCATCAGTTCTAGCATGTCCTGAGAGCAGAGAAGAAGAAGAAATCCTCCCAATTCTCCGGGAAGAAGTTGAGGCAGCAGTGCAATCGCTGAAGAAAGGGAAGTCAGCGGGAGTGGACAACATACCAGCGGAACTGCTACAAGCAGGAGGAGAAGCGATGACTGATGCTCTCACCATTATCTGTAACAAGATCTGGCAGAGTGGGGAATGGCCTACACCATGGACCCAGTCGCTTGTCATCACTCTTCCCAAAAAAGGTAACCTTCAGGAGTGTGAAAATTACCGCACCATCAGCCTCATCAGCCATCCCAGCAAGGTCCTCCTGAAAATAATACTCAACAGGTTGAAACCACAAGCTGAACAAATCATAGCTGAAGAACAAGCAGGATTCATGGCAGGGCGAAGTACCACTGAACAGATTTTCAACCTCAGAATAATCTGTGAGAAATACCTACAGCACCAACAACATCTATATCATGTGTTCATAGACTTCAAGAAGGCATTTGACGAAGTCTGGCATGCAGCTCTATGGGCAACCATGAAAGTTTACAACATCAGCCCTAAAATTATAGAAGTCATCAAAAGCCTGTATGACAAGGCTACCAGTGCAGTCCTCCATAACAGCGTCATCGGGAACTGGTTCAGAACAACAATCGGTGTGCGTCAAGGATGCCTACTCTCTCCAACACTCTTCAACATCTTCCTAGAGCGCATCATGTCAGATGCTCTTGCAGATCACGAAGGCACAGTCAGCATAGGGGGCAGAGCAATCTCCAATCTTCGTTTTGCGGATGATATTGATGGATTGGCTGGAGAGGAACAAGAACTTGAACAGCTTGTACAGAGGCTTGACACCACCTCCAGAGCTTATGGAATGGAAATAAGTGCAGAGAAGACCAAAATGATGACCAACAACACCAATGGCATCAACACGGACATCAAAGTACAAGGCCAATCCCTCAACACAGTGCACAGCTTCAAATATTTAGGAGCCATTGTGTCAGACAATGGGTCTCGACAGGAAGTCCTCTCCAGGATCGCACAAACAACTGCTGCCCTGACAAGGTTGAAGCCCATTTGGAAAGACAGAACCATCAGTCTACATTCCAAAGTAAGACTGCTGCGCTCTCTGGTCATCTCCATCTTCCTATATGCTTGCGAAGCATGGACCCTCACAGCAGATCTCCAACGAAGAATACAAAGCATGGAGATGAGGTGCTACAGAAGACTTCTGTGCATTTCCTATACCCAACACATCACCAACATTGAAGTCCGACAGACCATCACACAAGCCATTGGACAACACGATGACCTGCTCACAGTGGTGAAGAAACGGAAACTCCGATGGTATGGCCACGTCACCAGATCATCAGGCCTTGCAAAGACCATTCTGCAAGGCACAGTGCAAGGAGGTAGAAGAAGGGGGAGACCGAAAAAGAGGTGGGAGGACAACATTCGAGAATGGACTGGTTTGACACTGAGCGAAGCCATGAGGGCTGCTGAGGACAGAGAAAGATGGAGTATGCTGGTTAAGCGATCATCTGTGGTGCCCCTACGACCTTCGGGTTATGGGACAGGATAGGATAGGATAGGACCATATCAAAGCTCTGACACTCTTCCTGCTTTTACAGGACCACCTTTCACACACTTCAGGCCTCTGACTCCATGAACTGGAAAAAAGTCATCAAAGAAACTACCTTAAAAACCTGTGACCTTGACCCTCTTCCTACACAACTCTACTCTGACTGTCTACCTGTATTCTTACTTCTGTCTTTGAAATCATCAACAACCCTCTACAATCAAGCAAAGTCCCAGAACCCCTTCAAGACTGCTATAGTCAACCTCTTTTAAAGAAACCGTCGCTTGACCCTAACAGAACTTCCGCCCTGTCTCATCAAACTTATCATTCATCTCCAAACTCCTTGAAAAATAGTTCTGAATCAGCTTAACTCTCATGTTCTCTCCAACAACTTACTCTCTCCTCTTCATCAGCATATCGTCCTAAATAGTCACTGAAACTGCTCTTCTCAAAAAACTATCTTCTTTCTGACTCTGTTAAGGTGAAATCTCTGCCCTTCCTCTTCTGTCTCTAAGCGGCCTTCGATAGGGTCGATCACAACATCCTTCTTCAATGTCTTCAGCATACTTTTAGCATCCTCAGCACGCTCTTTCTTGGTTTTCTTCTTATCTCACTGACCGCGATCAGACTGTTTCCTTTGACAAACTGAACTCCGACCTTATCAGGCTTGAGTGCTGAGTCCCCCAGGGGTTCGTGCTTAGCCTGTACTGTTCACTCTCTACACACGCTCCTACCTATCTCTCTGATTCCCTCTCACTATTATCCTTCCCGACCACTCCGCCCTCAAGCGACAACCTCAAACTCAACATAGCTATTTCATACAAACCTTAAAACTGCAGGCCAACGCTCTTTTTTTTTTTCAAGCCCCCACCAACTGAAACTCCCGACTTCTCCCCTTCCGTCAACAAGTCTTGAGAAGCATTTAAATATGTCCTCGAGACTTTTATTTTCCCTAAATAATCCTCAGCCTACAGAGCCCCGCTACACCATCTCCCATCTCCCTCATCCTCCCACCCCACAGCACTAGTTTGGAAAAAACAAGTTCGCCTCCCGCAAGCCTAAATCAAAGCAGTTGTAAATGGCCATGCACTTACTCATTATTTGAAAACTTCTCATGCTTATTTTTGAGTGCCGTGTCCCTGTTTGTCTTGTTGCCTTGCCATCTCTGTAATTTATGCGCAAGTGTGTACCAGCGAGCTTGAATTGTTAATGCGAAAGAATGTGTATGAGTGCGCCTTGATTCGCATTGTGGTGAGATATGTGCGCGTTTTAAGTTCTCGTAGTATTATTATTATTATTATTATTATTATTATTATTATTATTATTATTATTATTATTATTATTATTATTAAACAACTTTTTTAAAGTTTTTTTTTTTTAAAGTAGCCAATAAACCAAATTGTTGGCAATATTAAATTTTTTGGATTAGATTCACACGCGCTCGCGGAATTTATGTTAACCCTTTCAGTTCGGTCCAGTTCAGTTCAGTTCAACAAACCTCCATGACCTCTTATAAGGAACTTAACTGAGACAGACATGAAATGCTGCCAAAATAAATGAAATACATCCAAACTTGAGAAACATAAGAAATAAAATGTAAACAAAAAAACCCATTATGCACCCGTATAAAGACTCTGTCGCCCACGCACGCTCAAATGCGACACACTCGCAGCTCCCCCTCACACACACATACACACGCACACACACACACACACACTCACACAGCCGATGTTACACAGTATTATCATGACTTTCCCAAAACGCCACATACGTTGTGCTGACAATGGGTCATATTTCGTCCCCATTTTTAAATACTTTGAAGTGTTCGAACCCTAACCCTAACCCAAACCCTAACCCTAACCATAACGGATCATTGTTCTGGCGTCAAAACAAGTAGGCATGTCAATGAAAGTTATGTAGATGTTCACTGATTTGTCCAGAATGATAACACTGTGTAAGTGTGCCCATGAAAACACGCACACAAACACACACACCCACACACCACAAACACACACACACACCACACACAAACACCACACACACAAACACCACACACACACGCACACACACACAAACACACAATACACACACGCACATACACATATATTTAAATTTACAGTATAAAGCTGATATTAGGTAACCCAAGTCAGTCCTATGAGATTACGGCTCACGTGTAAATGTTTAGATTATAATATAACATTGGTGTTACTTTTGCAGTTCAGACACAGGGAGGACAAAAGGGAGGAAATGAAGCCGAATCACGAGGATCTAGTGCACCCTCTCGTCCTAGATG
Organism: Oncomelania hupensis; assembly: GCA_036898135.1. Taxonomy (NCBI): domain Eukaryota; kingdom Metazoa; phylum Mollusca; class Gastropoda; order Littorinimorpha; family Pomatiopsidae; genus Oncomelania; species Oncomelania hupensis. The sequence continues at coordinate 77,415,664 of CM072513.1, forward strand.
TTCATCCTCATCCAAGGATGTTGGAGAGGATGAGGCATCCACTCCTACACCATCCAGGCGTCGCATCTCGTTCCACATGGATTCCGTTCTGACGGCTGTCATTCAGGTATTATTTTAATTATGTAATATTTATTTATTTATTTATTTATTTATTTATTGTGTGATTGGTTTTTGTTCGGAATTTTTCTGTATTTATTAAATCCTTTAGTATTTTAAAGTCTGAATTTAAATATTTCTTTCATTATTTTTTTTTCATGGTTGCTCGGAAAATTGTAATTATTTTTTTTAACGTAATTAATTAATTAATTTTTTTATTTTATTTTATTTTATCCGTTTTTTATAGACCGATTTACTTACACACAGGACGGCGATACCCCTGAGCTACTGCGGATCCTGTCTGGTCGGGAGGGACCTGGCTTGGTGCGAAGAGGAGGTGGAGGAGGAGTCGTTGGAGGAGGGCGACAGGCTAGCTACGGAGGGAGAGGAGGAGGAGACGCAGAGATAGTCAACGTGATACAACAGACCAATCACGTGGGACTGACAGCGCTGCACTACGCCGTGCTCGCCAACAACCTGGATGCTGCCAAGCTGCTGCTGTGTCACGGCGCTTCTGTCAATGCCCAGGTGATGATGCTGCTGATGATGAAGCTGATGCTGATGATGCTGCTGCTGCTGATGATGCTGCTGCTGCTGATGATGATGTTGATGATGATGCGAAGGAGAAAGAACAAGAAGAAGAAGATGCTAGTGATGATGCTGCTGCTGATGATGATGCGAAGGAGAAAGAACAAGAAGAAGAAGATGCTAGTGATGCTGCTGCTGCTGCTGATGATGATACGAAGGAGGAGAAAGAAGGAGAAGAAGAAGAAGAAGAAGAAGAAGAAGAAGAAGAAGAAGAAGAAGAAGATTGTTATGACAATGGCTAAAGCAGTGATGATGATGACGTTGACGTTGACGACAACGATGATGATGATGATAATGATGATGATGATGATGATGATGATGATGATGATGATGATGATGATGATGATGATGATGATGATGATATTCATGATGATGGTATTCATGATGATGAAAGTAGTGATAATAAAGAAGAAGAAGAAGAAGAAGAAGAAGGGGAAGAAGAAGAAGAAGAAGAAGAAGAAGAAGAAGAAGAAGATGATGATGATGATTGTTATGACAATGGCTAAAGCAGTGATGATGATGACGTTGAGGACGACGACAACGATGATGATGATGATGATGATAATGATGATGATGATGATGAAGATGATGATGATGATGATGATGATGATGATGATGATGATGATGATGATGATGATGAGAATGATATTCATGATGATGGTATTCATGATGATGAAAGTAGTGATGACAAAGGTATATAGTGGCTGTGAAAATGATGATGCTGATGACAAATGCAGGACGACGGTGATGAATATGTTGACGAGGAGGAGAAAGTAAATAGCGATGAGGAGGAGGAAGAGGATGGTACTAGTGATGATTATTATTTATTGTTTATTTTATTTGTTTATTTCTTTTTTTAAATTTAATTATTAATTAATTAATTAATTAATTAATTAATTAATATTTATAATATTCATTTATTTGTGCAGGACGTGCACGGCTTCACGCCTCTCCACACAGCGGCGGCCTGCGGCTTCTTGCAGATTGCGTCCCTCTTGCTCCTGTTTGGCGCCGACGTCTTCTGCCTGACAGGAGAACAAGAATTACCCGTAGATGTGGCCAAGGACTTGGGTGTCGTCAGGCTCCTGTCAGACGAGATGACCAGGCTAGTCCAGAAGGAGCTTTGGCTGCAAGCTGTGCTGAAATGGCAGGCAGAAGAGTTGTGGGTGCTGTGCCGAAAACTGTTAGCATGTCTTCTGTTGCTGGTGCTCAGAATATGCCTGGGAGTGAGTTCCTTTTGGAAGAAGCATCGCAAAACAGATTGAAGCTTGGGACACTTAGGACCTTCAGATCTGAAAATAAAGCGATAACCCACACTTGCATGGTGTAGGTCTATGTCAAAAAGAATCCGGCCACTGTTTTGCGGAATGTGTAAGACAAACGTGTTATCAAATATTCCACGGTCTTGTGGTATGAATACTCTCTTGATAAACCTACAGGCTATGTGTAATCTATACAATCACACATACAAATATTAGGTAAAGCTATACATTGGCATACAATTGTGTATACATTGGCATACAAATGTGTACATCCACACACACTCTTCTGCAAAACTACACATCATAGAAACTATTCAACATAACACTAATTATGGAGTTTATATAACACATCGTGCATCTTTTTTATGTTTGTGTGTGTGTGTGTATAGGTGTGTGTGTGTCTGTATTTAATTCACATATTTGTGTTTTTTTAATGCATCTTGGCATGTTACAAAGGAATTATCATCACTGTATGAGAACAGCTGCGTTACATCAATGAAAGTAGTAGTCAGTACATTTTAAAATGGCAGGAACCAAGCCTAATTACATTTAAACTTTATAATTAACAACATGTTTTTCCGTAATAAGTAATATTCATTGTAAATTAAACTAATAACATCAACAACATCGTGATTCTCTTCAGACGGTGTGCAATTCACTCGCCAGTTAGGAATATACGCATGTTTCATTCAAAGGTTTGGCTCACAGTGTTATGGTCACCAACCAGTAACGAAACGCGAGCGAAATGAACGTGACATGTTCGTTCTACGAGGTGTGAGCTACTGGGCTTTGCTCGTTCGGGCCAAAGGCTAAACGATCCTCCGTTTTGTGGACACTACATAAGCGCATAGAGCTGTTGGATATATGCGCTATATCAAATTGCGTGTAATAAATAATAAAAACACAACTATTTTAGAGTATACACAGAATATTTCGAATCTGCAAGGCAATTAGGCAAGCGACTTATACCGCAGCCAGGAATAATTATGGAGCCTGATAGGTGGAATAATGATAATAAGATAAAAAAAACTGGTATTCCACTATATAAGACACACCAGAAACTCCAAGGTCATTTGTAGATTGTAGTCACAAACTGGAGCGTATAGGCGACTACTGGTGGCTAAGAAAACTTCTGGCATTTCCTATTACATAACACATCACCAACGACGAATCCCGACAAGATCCATCACACAAGCCATTGGAAACAACGATTGAACGCCCTCCACAGTCACTTTACAATAAAGAACAAAACTCCGATGGTATGCGGCCATGTCACCAGATCATCAGGCCTTACAAAAAAACTATTCTAACACATGCAAAAGGTAACAAAGAAAGCGAGACCCGAAAAAGAGCTGACAACATTCAAGAAGGACTGGTTTTCAAGAAAATAGGGTGCTGAGCGAAGAAGAAGAGTATAGCTGAGTGATAGGACAGAGCAGGAATGGGAAAGAGTATATGAGGAAGATAGCAACAGTGGGAATTTAGAGCACTAAATTTCCATAAAGTGAGGATACTATTTATACTGAAACCCCCGGCACTCCAACGGGGGTACTGTTCCCGCAGTGAATCTGTCATGCCTACAAAGGCAAGACAGGTTTTCAACTGGGGCTTTCACTGTTATAGGGAAAATCTACAGAGGCAAGATTGCTCGTGACCCCAAGGGGTATCCGGGATTCGGACAATGGACCTTTCGGTTACCAGTAAGCCGCTCTACCAACTGAGTTACCCGCCCCCTGTGTTATCTGGAATCAATGTTACAATTTATATATTAGAGCAGCATAAGTAGCTATTTCTTATTTTCTTAATGCTGGCTTTTGTAGACGCTCTTCTCTTCTGCGCTGTGCGAGAGAGAGAGAGAGAGAGAGAGAGAGAGAGAGAGAGAGAGAGAGAGAGAGAGAGAGAGGTTGTTATAGAGAGAGACAGATACACATACCCGCCCTCCCGCCTCCCCTCCTCTCTCTCTCTCACAAACGCACACACATAAGCACACACATAAACACACACACACAAATACACTGAGAGAATGTAATAGAAAATAAGTCATCTGAGATAGATCGGAAGAGATCGAAAGAGATGGGTTATTAAGGAGACAGACAGAGAGATACGCGGAGAATGTGTAGCAGAAAAAAAAAGTTATTTACAAATACTGCCAGGGTGCTGTTTTCTAAGCAGCAGCTTGTGGAAGTAAATTATTTATGAAAAACACAATAGAGCATTCTGTCTTCGCGTTCTTGTGTAGTCAGTCAACATACAGCCTCTGTCAAAGTATACATGGATAGAGAGATAGGTAACAGATACTGAGCTAGCTTCCTAGAGTTTGGCCTTTTGGTATGGTATGGTACAGTGCGGTTTACATTACATTACATAATTATTGCTTTAGGTCCAGCGGACTCTTCCGAGCCAAATCAGGACCGGACAACCCCTGATTCGCATAAAAGATCTGCTGAAACAACCCTAGTGGTAAAACTGAAAGCTCTCCACCAGCCAATCACTTTACAATAAAGAAATCCCACGCAGGGGACGCTGAGGCTGTACTCTAATTTATCGAACCCCCGGTTACAAAAACAAAATTGAATACAAACATCATTATAAATTATCAACAAAACACATACATATAAAATGCCTACATTGCTAAATAATAACATCATAGGAAGACCTAGTGACCACCTGGCAGAAAGCGTCCAATATTCCCAAGCTGATACAACAGACCTCATACACAAATAAGAAGTCTTGTCCCGGAAGAGTTTTCAAGAAAAAAAGTAGGTGACTGGTCTAGCGAAGAAGAAGATAGTATAGCAGATTGATAGAACAGAGCAGGAATGAGCAAGAGCAAATGAGAAAGACAATGACAGTGGGAATTTAAAGCATTAAATTTCCAGAAAGTGGGGATACTATTTATACTAAAACCCCCGGCACCCCAACGGGGGTATAGTGCGGTTTGGTATGGATCGGTATTGGTATGATTTGGTATAGTACTGTTTCGTATGGTATAGGATGGTATGCTATGGTATATGGTATGATATTATTGTGAAAGTATATGGCTTGCACGGGCCATTCTGATTTTATTTAGAGATTGAGTCGGCTAGGAATAAGACATTGACTTTTGAACAGGATGCGCCGGGATGATGTTCTTTACTTAGGTATAAGACTTTCCAGGTCACCGGGAGTTTTCTCGAGGTACTCCGGTTTCCTTTTGTCCATTTAATTGTCCCTTGGTTGGATATAGTCAAAATAATTTTTAAAATGTCCTTTTTGTGTTAAATAATTTTGGTATTCTTAGTTCGCTACACTTTGGGCTTAGGTGAAGAAACTATTCTTCTTATGATGATGATGATGATGATGATGATTATTATTATTATTATTATTATTATTATTATTATTATTATTATTATTATTATTATTATTATTATTATTATTATTATTATTATTATTATTATTATTATTATGTCGCCTTAGAGCCAGAACCAGCAATCTCAAGATAATCTATTTTATTTTATTTTTAGCATAGAGAAAAAGTAGGAAATGCTTTTCATTTCAACGAAATTGCCATTACTATAATTATAGTTTTAAATTTAATTGATTTTTAAAAATTAATAAATAAATTAATTTTTGATTTTGTTAGAGGATGAAGAACATCTTGTTACAAAAGAGAACATTGATCTTAATATAAGTAACAACAGTATTGCTTTTCGGTTCCTCTTCCCCCCCCTCTCCCCACCCCACCCCACCCCGCCCACCACCGCTATGTTTCATATCTATCTACATACAGTGTCAGGCGGACGAGGGGTTTTAAGTCTGGCATAATTTAATTTACGTGGCACGTAGTTCTGCCCTCGGCACCGTCTACGGCTCTAATTAAAGTAACGACTGTGTGTTTGTGGAGAGGGGCTGGAGATGGGAGAGTGAGATGCTAACCTATGAGAAAGAGAGAGAGAGAGAGAGAGAGAGAGAGAGAGAGAGAGAGAGAGAGAGAGAGAGAGAGAGAGAGAGAGAGAGAGAGAGAGAGAGAGAGAGAGAGAGAATGGCTAGTTACAGTAGTTACAGGCAGAAAGAGATTTAATAGTCAACACGGATGGGTGTGTGAATGTTTGGCTTTTTTGGGGTAATAGAGAGAGATCATATGCGTGTGTGGGTGTGTGCGTGTTTGTGAGAGAGAGAGAGAGAGAGAGAGAGGAAGAGAGAGAGCGTCCTTGTGAGTCCTATTTACACAGAGTACGCCTGCACTCACAAACGTTCGCATTAGTTATAAGAGCGCGCGTACTTACACGAGCGGTGCAGCTTGCTATTTATGAATAGGCCTACATGTTATGTGTAAGCTTTACGTCCGCGCGTGCTCTTGCATACATGTTCATTTGTGTTTATAGGCCTGTGTGTGCGTGGGTGTGTGTGTGTGTGTGTGTGTGTGCGTGTGTGTGTGAGGATGACGTTAAGTACCGGAATGTCCGTAGAGAGCAGCGTTAAGTACCGCTTATAGCCTTGGCTGCACTAAGCTCCAGCGTTGAGTACCTGCGATGCTAAAACCCGTGAAAATCTCATTTTAACGCATAGTTTATGCTGTTTATATGTGTACATGTTACTTATGGCTAATTTTCTTCACTTTCGCAGATAAGGGTTATCATTTTATAAAGTAGAAGCTGCTTTCATTTTGCCGGAACTTAACGCTAAAAATGTACGTACCGAACCAACTTTTTTTACACACCCAAAAAGTAATTTTTACAGTTTGCAAATTTACAACAATAGCTTTCCTGTGTATCAAGCATCATCGAAAGCAAATAACTGAACAGAAATATACCAATAGTTGGGTGTTTTGAGAGGCGGTACTTAGTGCTCTCGAAACGGACGAGGCGGTACTTAGTGCTCTCGAAACGGACGAGGCGGTACTTAGTGCTCTCGAAACGGACGAGGCGGTACTTAGAGTTGCTCAGTCTCGAAGATTTTGTTGTCAAAGAATAGAAGTGTTTGGTAACCATTTTGTCCCGAACTGTCTTTTGGGACATCACTTTCAACATAAACAGACATTTGATGCAGCCAATATTTGTGTCTTTTTCAAAGTATGAGCAAAATTCTTTGAAAAAAGTAGTCAAATAAACAGGCCTAAAACAGATACACCGACAATGTGTAAAGAGTCCTTAATCAGACTGTAAAGACATCGATGTATTATTGATGCATGTATACATCCTGTGTTATTATAAACCGCTTTTGAGAAATTCAGCAAAACGTGTTTAAAATTGATTGTCATTGAAGGATTGGCCATGATTTGAAGTACCTGTAGACCAAATATTAACCAAATCAGTGCAGCGTGATTAAGATATGAAGCAAAACGTTTTTAGCTTCAAAACAGCTCCAGCGACATTTTACTTTGTGCTAGTGCAAATATGATTACACAAGAGAGTGTCCACTAATCTAGATAATACTCCTATGAAGTTTGATCAAAATCCGTTCAGTGGTCCTTGAGATATGGCGTGCAACAGACCGACAGACGAGCAGACTGACATTTGGCTCGTTATGATTCCAGGAAATATAAAAGTATTTCCTGATAATAAGTCTATTTTCAACAACAATCGGGGAATAAAACCTAAAAGATCATCTTTTCTTAAATCTAGTTTGTTTTACTTGAAATCCCATTCAAACTGAGTGATTTATAACCAGATTAATGAAGCAAACTTTAGGCAGTAGTACGTAAAAGTGCCTTTTTAATAATAAAAAAAGGTTTTGGTACTGGTTGTCTTGCTTACGATGTCTGTACCGAGGCGGTAGTTTTAAGTTTTAGTTATGATTATATTCTGTTTTAAATACTTTGTTTTTAACAATTCTCTCGATTGTACGAGCGATTATTAAATTCTACGTAGTCCGTTGACTTCACGTGATTATAATCAATTCATCGTCAAAATGTCCATACTGTGATGTGTCTTCACTGTAATGTGTCTTTTACTTGCAACTGCATAGAAACAATTTTGGTTATCGAGAGTAAGCAGGGGAACAATTATTGTTTTTGGCGTTGTTCGTCTGTCCGCGTCCGCGCCAAAACTACACATTTCTCGGAAACTAACGGACAATTGAATTGTGAAAAAATATTTTTATTTATTTATTTGTGTTCCACTTAAGAGTTTATTCAAATTGCTTGGTATATCCACAAACGCACTAATTCTCGTGTTCAATTTTGGCAGTCAAACTGCATGTCTTTTAGTGTAGTATACCAACTGATTTGCTAACTTATCCAGTGCTGAAGCGGTGGTTTCAGGTTTCAATTATTGCAATATACGTTTAACTTATATCACAAGAACTGACCCCCCCCCCCCCCCTCTCCACCCGCTTTTAGTTTATATAGTTATACTTTTATTTTACTCCCTCAGAGGTACAGTCTGAAATGCAGTAATTAATTCTACATTATCCAATAACATAACGTGATTATCATCATGTAATCGTACCACAAGACCAGTACTGTGTTGGTTAATTAGTAAGAACACCTACAATCCGTAGCAATTGCATAACACGAGTGGCCGACAGAAGGGAGAATGGACAAAATGGGGATGGATGAGGGGGGGGGAGGGGGTTAAGACAAGACATTTATAAGAATAAATAAAATATAAACAAACCATGCATAAGAAGCCCAAATCGGCAAATAACTCTTGGAGACAATTTCATTACTTAGCCATCACAGACTGGCAGGGTAACAAGAATATTATAAAACTGCAGAGAACAAAATTGTAAAACGTGTTGATGGAAAAATGACAAGTGAATGGACCATAGTAAAAGAGAGAACACAGTGGACGGCAGAAAAAGGAAAGTAAACACAGCAATACAGAGAGTGGTTGAAAAGAAGACATTTAAAGGACTGAATAAATAGGATTGGGTTGGGGGAGGGGGAACGAAAAGCAATATGGAATAGGGATGGATTGGGAGGGTGGGAGTGAAGGGCCAAGACAGAGAAAGAGAGAAATATGGGAGGGAGAGAGAGAGACTGTGTGTGTGAGAGTGAGAGAGAAAGAGAGAGAGAGAGGGAGAGGGAGAGAGAGAGAGAGAGAGAGAGAGAGAGAGAGAGAGAGAGAGAGAGAGAGAGAGAGCATTGTCTATTTATGGACCAGAAAACAAATGACAAAGAACAAAAAACACCAAGACGCTTTATGTTTGTTGTGACAATGCTGTGTGTCAAAAATCCGTGGATGTCAGTTAAGACTACATTGCTTCAATACTATTTAGTGTGGTGCCAATGGCCTCAAGTAAAAACAAGATGACAAGCCATTCAAATAATTTTCTACATAAGTTACATTCGGAGCGACGCAGCGACTAACTTGTTATTTTTCAAGTTATGGAATCATTTCTGACGTGAAGGGTGGCCAACTTGAGAGAAAAGTAGCACAATAGCAAATAGCTGCACTGTCACGACCCACACTCAGTTTGAACTTTATATTGTTGTTTGTAGATAGGTGGTCTTCTCGCAAGTGCCTATGGATCATCGTTTTGTGTGCCTTTGAATAAGCCGGGACAAAAGTAAATGAAAAGTGTGACGTAACTTATTGTCGTAGAAAAGAGGAAATGACGAAAGAGAAAGAAGACAGGTATTTGGTCGTTACATGGAGGTTCCAGGAACAGTGAATCTAGGAGCAGTGTGTTGAATCGTTTTTCGTCCCTGCTAATCCTTTATCCGTCAACTGTACGCTTAAGGAAATACGTACGTGATATCCTCACGTAGCGGTGCCCTACGACAAGAACTTGAGTTTTCACCAGAAGTCGTTTGAGAACGATGAGGGAGAAAGAGTTCGACCTTGAAACTGGTGCAAGTTCGACTGTTTGTTTTAGTCAATGAAGATCGAGACGACTAGTAGACCTGACCGTTGACCTACCTGTACCAAAAGGAATGCTGCGGATGAAGAGACGTATCCGACCTTAGCCGCATCACCGAATCCACGGGTAGTTGAGTAAGTGTGGACTTGGGTGTTTTCACTGGCTAGTCGGGTGTCTCTTTGTTGTCATTTATTTCTGTGGTCCGTATTTTGTCGTGTCATTGTTGGTTATCATTATGTTGTGGGGCTAAAATATTATGGGGAAGTATTATACTCGAATAAGTGATACCATATTTATTACAATCATTATTCTTCCAAGCATACAACACATTCAAGGTTGCAGTCATTCATTCATACATGCGTTAGATTTACATTTGTGATTGTTACAATACAAGAGTTAGCGATTATTATTATTAAGGAAAATGGTTGAGTTTTCAATTGCATCAGGAAGCATGTATAAATTGTTACTCAAATTCTTAGAAGATTTTGTATGGGTTATGTTGCAGTGTACCCTTCGCTTTTTGCCTTTGGTTTCATCTTCAACTTCGATTTTACCTTCAACTTCAACTTTAACTTCGACTTTGTTTTTGGTTTTACCATCACTTTTCACCGATTGTATTATAATAGACTTTTTGCCAGTGAACTTTTTGCCTTCGCTTCTTCACCACAGACTTTGAAATATTGGATGACCACGGCGGATGCATCTAATCGTAGCAGCTACAGTCCCAGTGACATTCGAGGTGTATGCACTTATCGATTACATCTAGTGCATTGACAATTTTTAGTTTATTTGCCTACTGTGTTCCCGGGACATATATACATTTCACTCCTGCGTTGAGCGAGTTCATGCTCTAGTGTCTTCGGGACGTTTTTGTTATTATGCAATTTCGTATTGCAAAGGTTTGATCGCAGGAGTGTGATATGTATTTGTAAAACGGGACTTGTGAACTGAAATCGTTATAACAGTAGTAGCAACAAATTTGTAAACAGTGCATAGGTTGTGTGCGAACAATGAGTGAACAGTAGAAAAGGAAAACAAAGAGACTGAACGAGAATACTGTGTAGAACCATTTAATTTATTTAAAACAAAGAACATTTCATTCTGTCGTTTGATTTTATCACCTTTATAAATTTTAGTTATTCATTTACGACTCCATGTTATGTTCATGTGAATAAATTGTTGTTTTATTTTGCCAACGTAATACTTGTCTCTATCTATTCATCCGTTGTTCACGTATGGTTGCATACACTGCTCAGAGTTCCCCTTTATGGTAAGAGAAACGAAGGACCGTAAGGGGGGGCTTTGACATGCACCAATGGAAAGAAATTGAAAATCTGAGCATGACAACCACCAGCAAAGCAGATAAAGCGTTTGCAAGCAAAGTTTGAAAATTCTTTTGATTAAACATTAGATATCAGTGCGACTGTAATAATTTTTAGACTAAGTAAACGACATGACGAACGCTTGGATATAATTATAAATGCGCAGAACGACGCGCAAAACAAAGCACCCAAACGTCAGTCGACCAGACATATTACTTTTTGTTTTTATTTTCGTTCACTGTTTTCATTCAGAGCACCTTTTATACCTTCAAGCACATGTAGTGTAATTCTGACGGTGCAGAAAAAGCCACATTTTGTTTTTGACAACCAGTCCTGTGGTTTTGTAAAAAAAGAAAAACATCAATCTCAGCCAAAACGTTATATATCGTGCATATGTAATTACATTCAGCGGTTACTATCCGTGTGACCGTAAATCAAATGCCTTGGGGATTTTAAAGTCGCTCCAAAAAACCTTTTTAACGCTGTTAAGTGAATTCTTTTCGAATGTGCTCTTGATCAATAGATAAACCCCAGATTTCTAACCAACCTGTCGACTTCCTTTTGTCTCAAGGTTTTAAATCCACCTGAGGCAAGGCGAAGAAATAAATGAAAAAGGTCTACAGCAGAAACAGTACATTAGGACAACAATCTGTTTCCGGCGTAAAACAACAATTCTCGTCACTCCGGAGACCAAAAAAAAAGAGAGAGAATGAAATAGTGTAATTTAAAATCTTTATAAGTTGGGTTTGCAAGCAAGTTTTGAAAATTCTTTTGAGTGAAAATTGGATATCAGTGCGACTGTAATACTTTTTAGACTAAATAAACGACATGACGAACACTTGGATATAATTATACATGCGCAGAACGATGTGCAAACCAAAGTACCCAGACATATTACTTTTTGTTTTTATTTTCATTAACTACTTTGTGCACAATTTGTCTATATGGCCTTAAATGAATGAATCCATTTGCTTGTTTACTGCTGGCCTGTGCACATAGGACCTCTTCCTGTTTGGGAGTCGTCCTATTTTCCAGATGGTGACGAAAATAAATATTTAACTCGCGGCACTCGTCGTCAGACCACTTCGTCCGCTTCTTTTGGTACGTTACGGGTTGTTCGTATGCTGTAGGCCTTTCATTTGTTTCTTCGCCCTCTAACATTTTCTTTTCTCCTCCGCCATGGTGGTCATCAGTAGGCCTATTCCGTGCCTCCAGATCTTTTTGTTGTGCTTTCTCAAGAATGTCTGGAAATAAAAGAAACACATGTAAAGAAACTTTTTTTTCCCCAACTGAATCAAGCATGAATATTGGACTTCAAACCACTTCTGTGGCCTAGTGGTTAGGCATCCGCCTAGAGAGTGGGAGGTCGTGGATTCGAAACCTCGGCCGAGTCACACCAAAGACTTTACATATGGTTCTAGCAGCTGCCCTTTTAGGCGCCTGACATATGGGACACAGTGCCTAGTTTTGGTTTATTCTAGGTCCGTATATTGTGACTAGGTGAGGATATGAACCGGGTATCAGCGGATCCTCTGTGTGGCAGCACCTTAATCTGTCTTCTCAGATACCGTCCTGAAATTGCCTTTGTGCTAAAAAGGAATGTTAAACTCCAAACAAAAAAAATTGGACTTCAAATAAATAAGTTGTTGGTCATGGATTAATGGCTTTCGAGACAACTTGACAAGATTACTAAAACAAGGCTGGACCCTCATAAAGGGTAGATTCACCCCACCAGCAATTTGTTTTAAGTATAGGAATGACGTCCTCTCTTGGTACTACATTATTATATCAAGTTTGTAAAATAAATCGTCCAGTAGTTCATGGGAATGGGTTTTACAGACAAACACAAAAACCACGTCATCGTTGATGGTGATGATGACGTCACAAAAATAGCAGGAATCCCGACTTCTCCAGGTGCTCTGTCATCATGCAAAATTTATAACAAAATTTATTTAGTTGTTACTGAGAAAAAGTGTTTACAGAGAGACACATACGAAGAAATCACGTCACCATCAATTACTACATTGATGATAATCTCACCGGAATAAAATGAACCGCGTCCTCATCATTCTCCCTTATCATCTATCATGCTATGTTTGATACAAACATCCTTCCAGTAGTTCCTTGGAAAAAAAGTGTTCATAGACAGAGTAAACTTGCTTTAGCAAATCAGGAAACTATTGTTTTCCTTCGTGTCCGTCCGCCTGTCCGTCCTTGCTTGCGTCAGGACCATTGTGTTTTGTGCGCGGACCGTTGATGCTATTCCTTTGAAACTTGGTACGCAGTTACAACTTAACGATACCTACTAAATGACACAAATGTATGCAAATCGGATGACGTCATCATGGACACGTCATCTTTTTTTTGCGTTTCTTGGTAATCGCATTTTCTCCGAAACCACTAGAACGATGTTTTTTCAAACTTTGAAACTACTTATACTTTACGCATATCTTTAACCTAAACCCAAACTAACGCAATTATATGCAAATAAGGGGACCTCATCATGGTGACGCAATTTGTTTTCTTTTTTTTTCCTTTATAGTCTGTTAACGAGCTGGTTCTGGAATTCCAACTGTTTCCTTTTCGGAGCTTTACGTTTTGAATTGTGTCAAATTTCCTTTAAACATTGGATTTTTAAAATTGCATTTTCTTCCTAACTTATTGAGTGATTTTGTTCAAATTTTATATTTACTTAGAGACTTTGCATATGCCTTCAACTTAAAAGCAAATGTATGCAAATCGAGGGACATTATTAAATGTAAGCAAATTTTAAAAAATGTTTTATTATTTGCATTCAGTCGTTTGAGCTGAATTCCAATCCGTTTCTCATTCCGATGTTTAGGTACGAAGTTATGACTAATTAAAATATACCAAAATTGCTGTTAGAAGTATAACGAAGTTCGCTTGCACCCTTACATCATGCCTTACAAAAGGCATACGCGTTTTCTCCTTGCATTGTTTATCAGTCTCAAGATGGGTTTAGAGGGTAGGTGTGGGTGGGCGGTGTACTGAATGCCTTAGTGTCTATGATGATGATGGTATTAACAACATAAACGAAAGTGCGCTCGAGAGAACTCTGCATCCATTAGGGTCCAGCACTTGTATTATTTGTGTTTGTATTAAAATGCTCTTGTTCTTGGCTGTTTTAGCTTAGACATAAAATAAATGCCTTATTAAATTCAAGAGTTCTGCTTTGCTACGACGAGACTTACCTTCTACTTTAATGTCGTTGAGCGAGAAGTTCTGAAAATCGCCGCTAAGGCCAAGATCTTGAATCAACAGCAATTTTGTGATGTGCACCTTCTCGACCAGTCCTGAGTGTTTCCGATAGTGTTCATTGTGCACCGCCTCGGAATGTCCAAGGTGATTCAGGAGCCATTCTTTCTGGTAACTCGGCAAATCGAGCATCTAGAAAAAAAAAGAAAACTTCAGCAAATGATGAAAACGTATATATTTGTGAGCTATTGGTGGGCAATTGCGATTTCATGGAAAATCGAGTAAGGTTTGTTTCATATATAAATCTTTCTTTAGTTCAAGGTTTGGTCAACAGATTTTGTTACATTTAGGTTACCTTCATTGCTACACCAATTGTTGCTATGCTTTACATTGGTTGGGGATTGCGCAAAAAAATTGTAAGTTCCCAGCATAACATCGTTCATTCTCCAATAAATGGAGTCAAAATTATCCTAAGACTGGTTGCACAAGTGGCAGGGTAATTGGAAACTTTCACATACGCACAATTCCACTCTAAATTGAGTGCTCGTGGGTGTTTAAGCCAACCCCTAAACAACAACAGCAACAAAAACATTATTTATGATCTTGCAGAAAATGTTACATTAACAAGTTAATCAGACCGCGAAAGTAATAATGGTTCTGGAATGAGTTGCAATGCTTTGGCATAGCACCAAGTCCAGACTAGAGAAATGTGTAATGAAGATTATTGGTAAATTTGTCACGTATGACCAGTCAGCATTGCTACGCCTGTCTTGTAACATTTATCATAGAAAAATCGTGGAGATGTCGCTGACAAATACAGCAAAAGGGAGCCCCTATAATCTTTGTGTGTTTGTGTGTTGCATTCTAGGTTTTTTGTTGTTGCAAAGTTCAATGTGTCACGTCTACAATTTGTGTTCAACAGATGTTCCTCCGACAACACTATCTTCCGTCTTAAACAAAGTGCTATACGACAGCACGAAAAAAAGTGAATGTCGGGTACCATAATCATTACACTTTTTTTAACAGCACCCTCTCTTTGGAATTACAAAAAATGTTTGACATGGGCGTGCATGCGGTCTCTTAATGGTTAATTGATTCAAACCAAGGACCTCTCGGTTACTAGTAAGCCGCTCTACCAACTGAGCTACCAGGCACCACTGCGGTTTCTTACAGGGTTAATTGTAGATTATACATAGTCACACGACACCTAGCTGAGCGTATAGGCGACTACTGGTCACATTATTCTGACACCAGCGTACCACTTGATAATAATGGGAAAATAATAGGGTCACACGTTGGCCATCCGGGATTCGAACCAGGGACCTTGGCGATTTCTTGCGAGGCTGGGGAGATTTTATAATTACTCGCGTGCAAAAGCATCCAGCGTAGGCTACAGGTGGAAAAGGCATGTGCGTGTGCGTGTATATGCAGCTGAAAATATTTCAGAATCAGAACGAGCCAAATATCGGTCGGTGTGTTTGTTGGTCCGTTGCCAGCCATATCTCAAAAACCACTAAACGGATTTTTTAACCAAATTTCATAAGAACATTACCTAGATTAGAAGTCCCTCCCCTGTCTTATTTAATTTATTGCAAAGGTCAAGGTCGTTCGAATCACTTTGTTACTAAACACGTTTTGTTCAATATGTCAAAAACGGCTAAATCGATTATGTACATGTTGTCGGTAGATAGTCGGTACGTCGCTGCAAATTTAAATTACCTGGAAATACATATGAATGGCTTACCATCTTGTTTGATTTGTGAATATTATGCCTTCAGTGATGCCTTGATCTTGGATTAACTTACTTTCTTGTAGGGTCTATGTTACCCTTGATAGAAGCTGTATTGAAATTGGCTTGTCTGTCTGTCTGCTTGTCTGTTTTCATGTCCGATGCAATATTTTCGGTATTTACAGTCCGATTGAGCTTTAAACTTGTCACGAACAGTATATTTTAGAAGATTCTTTTCCACTTAAAGCAAGCAGCTAAGGTGCCTATTCTATTCTGTCCTATCCTAACCTATCCTATCCTATCCTATCCCGTAACTCGAAGGTCATTGGGGCACCACAGCGTACTCCATCTTTCTATGTCCTCAGCAACCCTCATGGTTTCGCTCAGTGTCAAGCCAGTCCATTCTCGAATGTTGTTCTCCCACCGCGTTTTTTGTCTCCCTTTTCTTCTGCCTCCTTGCACCGTGCCTTGCAGGTGACGTGACCATACCATCGGAGTTTCCGTTTCTTCATCACTGTGAGCATGGCATCGTGTTGTCCAATGGATTGTGTGATGGTCTGTCGGATTTCGTCTTGGTGATATGCTGGGTATAGGAAAGGCCCAGAAGTCTTCTGTAGCACATCATCTCTATGCTTTGTATTCTTCGTTGTAGATCTGCTGTGAGGGTCCATGTTTCGCAAGCGTATAGGAAGATGGAGATGACAAAGGAGCGTAGCAACCTTATCTTGGAATGTAGACTGATGGTCCTGTCTTTCCAAATGGCTTCAGCCTTGTCAGGGCAGCAGTTGTTTGTGCGATCCTGGAGAGGACTTCCTGTCGGGACCCATTGTCTGATACAATGGCTCCTAAATATTTGAAGCTATACATTGTGTGGAGCTAAGGTGCAGCGCCAACATAAACAGTACTTATTATCTACCTTGTTTGTTGTCCGATTGAACCCAAACTTGGTAAGCAGGTCTCATATAATGCAGGTCAATGTTATGTACATTTTAAACGATTATTTCCACCCAAAAGCAACCAGCTGAGGAGCAGCGCCAACTTAAATATTGTTCATAATTGCCGGCGTTTAATATCCGATTGAAATTGAACTTGTTTGTTTTATGTTCTACTAAAGTCAAGCTTTGCATGCATAGGGCCTACATGGAATGTTTCACTGATCTGAAACTTTGTTCATATTTAAAAACAGGTCAATTCCCATACTTGGTTTATCCGAGAGAGGGGCTGAGGAGTGCGGGCTTGGGAGTTGGGGGTGGTTTGATCCATTCCTTGTATTAGTCTGACTTCTTCGAAATGAGATGTGTTATATTTGTGTAAGGATTGAATGCATACCTGGCTCAAAGTCGCACAATATATTCGGATAGATCGGCTGTTGATGGAAAACACTTGCTTTATGTTTGCAGCTAAACAGGCACGTTTCAAGGCCGCGACAGCTTCCTTTGGTCTACTACCTATAAACAAATAAAGATATATATATATTTAAAGATTTGAGAACAGTGCAATGGGTTGTGTATCAAATTACGCATTTATCCTAATACCAATAATTACATCAACACAAGCACATAAAAATATAAACAGAGAGAGAGAGAGAGAGATAGAGAGAGAGAGAGAGAGAGAGAGAGAGAGAGAGAGAGAGAGAGAGAGAGAAGAAAGAAAGAGAGAGAGAGAGAGAGAGAGAGAGAGAGAGAGAGAGAGAGAGAGAGAGAGAGAGAGAGAGAGAGAGAGAGAGAGAGAGAGAGTAACAAACCAGTGAATAAGTGGAAGAAAGTTACATTGCCGAACTCATGATAAATATTGTTACAATTCCAGCTCTCCACGCAGAGAGCAACAAATATTTTAACCAATATGAAGCTTATCATGTTACCTACTGTGGGGCATTAGACGTAGCTAGCGCCAAAAGGCTGCAAGTTGGCGCCTCGAGCGGCTTGAGCGGCAGCGCCGTAAGCAGCCCTTGTGTTGGTAAAGTGCTATATAACAACAATACTAGCAATGGTTCAGACGGGACAATGTTACCATTATTCCCAAAAAGAAAAACAATCTACAAATTGAGATTAAACTTAATATATATTATCCAATAAACAATGCGATGAATATAATTCAATGTGGGCTTACCTGTGCTCGCAAACAGGTATTGGTTGTGTTCTTTTATTTGCGCTTTAGTGCGAATTTCCTGGTCAGCGAGAAACGCAAGAACTGGTCTCACGTCTGGTGGCACCACCACTGGAGCAGGTTTTCCGTTCTGTAACAGCGTAGTATGATTAATTATACATGCCCTATACCTAATTATTTATGCTTATTCGTTGTCACAGTATGACTTAACTCTATTTTGTGGCTCGAGCTGAATAACTATTAACCTTTTGTATGCACTTTGATCTTTTGTTTACTTTCACTACGTAGGCATTAACTTTGTTGTGCTGAATGTAAAAAGGTACTCTTGAACTGTAATATATATTGAGCCTATGTAATTTCATGTAATTGTTTGGACGTTTGGTTTTTATATTATCTCGTTAAGATTTTCTAGTAATGTTGGAGCCAATGTTGAATATAAAGAGTAGAGTGAATGTGCGTGTTCTAGTATAACAAATGTTAATATTTTGATTTTGTAATTCGTGGCATTGATTCTTTGCTCACAATGTGGGTGTTTGGATGAAATGCTTGTGGCGTGATTGTAATAAGATGACATAATTAGAGAAATATTTGAGAATTTAGGTATCAATATTGAGGCTTTATAGTTGGATTCTAACGTTACCTTTCCCAGTATCTGAAGGAGTTCCTGATCCGCCATCAGTCGTTTTTCATGTTCAGAAAGTGATTTTATCAGATGTTCTTCGATAGCTGCTACTCCCATTAACCTGTTACGGTAGTGTTCCAATCTGAAAATGAAAACAGACGTTTGGAATTGTGGTTATTCGTGGTTTTTCCTTTACGAACAAAGTTGGGGACCCCACAGAAGCGAAAGAGAATTACTTTGTTTACACTAAGCTGGTAAGAATAGAATCTATTTGTTTGTACCACGATTCACACACACTCCTCCCCTCTTGCCTACAACTTCTTCATAATATTGACAGTAAGTTGGAGCTCCCACCACCAACAACACCAGCACCACCTCCTTGATCGAATGCTATATCCGCTCCTGTAGTCATATAGATGAAAGGCTTGTATGAGTCATTAGGAAGGGAAAAAACTAGTCACCTGTACCATAAATCAGCCTAAAACAAATAAATAAAATGTCCTTTATGAATGAGAATGTTTTCATAATAAAAAAAAAACCAAGTCAGTCCCTTTTAAAAGAGACGAGGAAGGTTGTGGGCCAATGACAGCTTTTATTCTTTTTAAACCGCATTTGTACACGACCGTTGTTTAAGAGCAGCCTTTTCTATGTGTGAGGAAAGCTCCAAAAGTTATAAATGAATGCAATTGCCGCCGCGAGTATTTTGCAATATTTCACATTTACAGTCGGCATGGAGATTACTAGTGCTAGAAACTGTAACGGTCAAAATTGTTATCTTAAAAGTAGTATTAGCCCAAAACCAAGCACATACATTTAATCTAAATTCACTTACGTCAAGCCTTCTATCTCCCCACTTCTCCGTTTATTGAATAACAGAAGCCTTGCCATGGAGTAGTCCGCCCAGTGTGAGGATTCTTTTGTTTGTTGAGGTTCTCCTCTATTAAATGTGTTTAGTTCATTTGTTAGATGTCTGGTGACGCATGCGATATCCTCTGGAGATGGAATTTCCGCACGTTTCATAGCTTTTCTATGATTCAACTCTTGGCGTGCTTGCCTTGAAGCGAAGGTGTTCCAGTCTGAGTTTAGAAGATCTTTTACACACTTCAAGTCTTCAATCAGGTCTTTATCTCTGGGTACTTGCTGTAGGGCAACACTGTTTATGCGGTCAACCAAGTGCCCAATTTCTAGCCCCAGCTTGATGGCATTGCTGGTTGATTTTGAAGACGTATAGTCATTTGTCTCTGATTTTGATAGCGCTTTGGCAGCATTTAGCATATCTTGGAAGTATTTCGGCTTCATTGCTTCAGCCAGCTTCATGTGTGGATGGCCGGTCAATTGCTGCATTTGCAGCAAAAACCTTGCTATGAACCGCATATGGTCCCTTGCGTACTTTTTTCTGTTTAATTGGTTTTTGACATTTTTTGCCAGCCAGAAACGCCCCACCTCTTGTATAAGAGGGTCGCTTAGGATGACCTCTTTCAGACCATCGTTCTGCAGCTCTTCCAACGCGTCCAGTAGCTCGAGTGTCTCAGTGCTTCCTGCAAGCAGTTTACTCGCCGCCACTATTGTGCTTCTGCTTGCTGATTTAACTTTTGTGCACGTTTTTGAATGTCGGTGCACATCGCTAACCCAATCAAAGCATCCTGGGCACGGTCCGTAAGACCCTGATTCGAAGGCACCATTTGGCCGCCTGGATAGTAATAGCTCTCCTTTCTTTCCAGCAATTACTTTATTGTTGTGCAAATGGTTTCCTTCTTTTCGCAGTCTCTCCACTTCTTCTAGACCATATTGTTTTCTGTGTCTTTCTTTAAAATGTTGACCTAGATGATGAACTAGTTTTTCACAAAAGTAGCAAGAATTCCGGCTGTTTCGAACACTTTTCCCCATGTGTTTGGCATTCTTTATAACTTTGCGTATATATATATCAGGATTGTCTGCTGCTCTTTGTATGTCGGTTGGGATTTCATACCATGATGGAGGCCAAGTAACTGAAAAGTAAAATATAAATGCTGTATCATAATTCTTATACAATAATCCTTAAAATAAAACTATTAAAAAGTGAGGAAAAAACTTGGAAAACAAACTTTTAATAGCAACAGCTCTGTGGAGGTGTATATATGCAAGGATTATCGCTTCAGGACAAAATCCTGACAAGAATAGAATTTTAACTCGCGGAGAGAAGTGGGAATAAACGCTTGACAGTCAATAAATCAGTTTTTCAAAAGGCTACCTAGGAAGTGGGTGGGAAATGGGACGTGTTCCATTGGGTCAATTAATCAATTACTGAATTAGCAAAGTATAGAGCTTAGAACAAATTGAGTTGACTATTTTAGAATAGGCTACAACAATTGGAACTAAATATTGTTGTATCAAATTTTATTCATCAGATTAACATAAGCTGTACTGATACGGAACACAATAAATAGACTTATAAAGATCGCAAGGCTTTATTAATGAATCCGCTGCTGCCACCTACCCCAACGTGAAGTTAAATTGGTAGCACCACCATCAGCAACAGTTTTGCAATCTGACTCTGGATGCAAGCTTGACGTCTTTATTGCTCCTTCATTTGTAATTTTTGAAGTAAGCAGAGAGATTGTTTTTCTTTTTCTGAAACAAAAATGAAATAAAACTCAGCAATTAAAAAACACATACATTTT
Source organism: Oncomelania hupensis (assembly GCA_036898135.1). Classification (NCBI taxonomy): domain Eukaryota; kingdom Metazoa; phylum Mollusca; class Gastropoda; order Littorinimorpha; family Pomatiopsidae; genus Oncomelania; species Oncomelania hupensis. The sequence continues at coordinate 77,437,050 of CM072513.1, forward strand.
TGATATTGTGTCGGTATTTTATGTTTAAAGAAATAAAAATAATAACAAGAGAAACAGTTACTTACATTATCTGTTTGAATAATCCTTTGAATTACTGTGAAATATATAGCTTGAGGTGGCTTATGTTGATAATGCAAGGAAAATGAAAACTAAAAATGGCAAGCCATTCAAATGTATTTCAAGGTAAGTTAAACTCGGGAGCGACGGAGGAGTAGCTAACAGACTGACCGACAACCGAACTGTCATAGAATAGTTGTTCATGAGTTAAAGTATGTGTATATTCAAATACAACAAAATCGGTTTAGCCGTTTTCGAGATATTGATCAAAAGATGTTTTGTAACAAAGTGATTCCAACGACCTTGACTTTTGCGGTAGTGCAAATGTAACGGCACTGGAGGTTGGCCAATAATGTAGTTAATGTTCCTATGAAGTTTGGACAACGTCCATACAGTCGATGTTGAGGTAAAGCGCAAAAGGTTTTTATAACATAATTATTTGACCTTTGCGACCCTAACATTGAAAAAAGTAAAGGTCAAGGACACAAAACGCCCAGTGGTAGTTAAATTATCTATGGTAAAAATAATAAAAATCGGTCCTATCACGAGATAATACAAAATATGATTTTAACGACACAAATTAAATTTTGAACGACAGGCCGGCTGACTAACCAACAACTGGACTGCAAATCAATAATAATAATAATAATAATAATAATAATAATAATAATAATAATAATAATAATAATAATAATAATAATAATAATAATAATAATAAATTTAAAATGCCTCTCTATAAAAAAAAAACATCAACCAAATCTGTTTAATCATTTTTTGAGATATTGAACAAAATGTGATTAGCTACAAAGTAATTACAGCGACCTTGACATTTGTGCTAGTGCAAATATGATGGCACAAGAGACTGGCAACTAATCTAGGTAATATGTTTAAGAAGTTTGGTCAAAATCAGTTCAGTAGTTCTTGAGAAATCGCTTGCAACGGACCGACAGACGGACAGACTAGGAATTTCCATTTGGTTTGTCCTGATTCCCTGCAATAGATATTTTTTTTAAAGAGGGAAGATGCTTATTTAGCACTCGTAAAATAAAATTTAACAAACAGAAAAATAATCAAAAGAATTTTTGGTATGATAAAAGCTGCAATGCACAAATGCAGTACCGTTTTAATAGAGATCATTGATTGATAATGAAAACATGTTTTGCCAACGTAATTCATCTTACCTTTTCCCGTTTTTGCAGTTTACTTTCTCTTTATTTTTCCGTTTGGGCTGTGATTGGTCCACGTCTGATTCGTCAGATGATAGAACTAAAACACAATAATATAACTAATAATAATAACAATAATTATAACAATTCTAACAATAATAACAACAACAACAACAATAATCATCATCATCATCATCATTATTATCACCATCTTCACTGAAATAATTACAATAACACAACGAAGAAGAAGAAGAAGAAGAAGTAGAAGAAGAAGAAGATTGCGTGTAAAAGATAATAATTCAATAACCCCCACACCCCACACAAGGATGAACAATATCCAACCTATTTATCAAAAATATATTTTTATAATGCAACCATGATTCACTTTCGAAATAAAATGATCGATGACGTTTTAAAGCTTTAAAGATTACGTAACGGCAACCTACAGCATGGATCGCAATTTCGTAGGACAATAAGATCCCGAGAAGTTTTGCTCAATACATAATAATAATAATAATAATAATAATAATAATAATAATAATAATAATAATAATAATAATAATAATAATAATAATAATGTAACCTTAAAAAGATATTGTAGGCTTATATACTTTTAACAACTTCGACAAAATCACATTCGCTTTTATTCCAATTATCAGTAGAAATTATGCATTTATGAATGATAACATTATTATTTTGTTTAACAAACTGCTACCGTATAACTCCCTGTTGTTTTTTTTTTTATAAAAATAATAATAAGAATAAAAAAGTGGATAAATAAGTCTTGTTACCCAAGCACGTGATAAAGAAAAATATGCTTTCGTTTGTATTAATGTACTTACGTGCGTTCTGTAGTTCTTTGCTGGTGGGCTCAAAAGAATAGTCCAAAGGGTCAGAATAATCACTTTCTGAAAGAAAACAATAACAATAATAACATCTGCAGCAATCATGAATCACTAGCTCTCAGCTAGTTTGTCAATCTAGAACTTCTGTTACTGTGTCTAATGTACTTTAATTAAAACACCTAGTCAATTATTAATATAAATGGCGCGTTTTAAAACTAAGTAAAAAGTACCCTGATCAGCTTCCTCTCCAGCGGCATTGTCTGCTCTTGCACCAACACTTTGAACTCTATGTTAAATTAAAACGTTACAATTAGAATTTGATGTACATGTAACCGTAAAGACACGAATGACATTAATCTTTTAGTTTAGTTAATCTAGTTCTTACCCTCAAAATCATAAATTGATGCATCATGTTCACGCGAGCTGCCCGAGATCCCTTCGGTGTTGATGGCTGCAAAATATATTTTGTAAACTGTTGAGTCAAAATCGATCAAATAATCTGAAAAGGGTGTGTGGTGGAGGTGATATTTTTGTTTATCGCGTAACCGTTGTTATTTCAAACGTTATTCTGAAGAGTATGTAACATAGTATTGAGCACATAGTGTTAATTTTTTAAACAAATGTCGGACGTTACTACATATTATTTCAATGAATAACATTCCACCCTATCAGGACACTTTCCCCCTGGATTCTCCCCCCCCCCACCCTTGACTCTTTCTCCCCGAATTCTTCCACCCGGACACCCCCACCACCCCTCCTCTCTCGAGACTTTTTTCCCCTGGGACTCTTTCCCCCTAGGAATGTTTACACCGTTAAATTTTTTTAGATCAACGTGCAAAATCGCTAGACTGTGGGGGAAAAAAATGATAGCTTGAATGCGCCTATGAATTTTATCGAGACTCGGCAGGATAACTCACTCGCGCAAACATTTCCACCCCTTTACAAATTGGTTGCACATTTGTATTCTGACGCGAGAAGTGAGCAGGGTTAGCCACAGTAATTGACTCTACCACAAAGGTTAATGTCACTGGAGTCATAGGTTTTGCTCAATATCGCAAAAACGGCTGAAGCGATTTACAGTTTTCAGAATTGCAAGTGTGTCTTGGGCAAGAAAGACCTGGCAGGGCCCAATCCTCTCCAGGCTGTTGGCTACAGCCGAAAACCACGAATACAGTGTGGCTCGCCTTGGCCCCGAGCACGTGGTCGTTGAACCTGGCCGGTGAGCATCAGGCCTTGCAAAAACCATCCTGCAAGGCACGGTGCAAGGAGGCAGAAGAAGAGGGAGACACAAAAAGAGGTGGGAGTATGAGAATGGACTGGTTTGACACTGAACGAAGCCATGAGGGTTGCTGAGGACAGAGAAAGATGGAGGACGTTGGTTAAACACACCATCTGGGTATCATCTGTGGTACCCCAACGACCTTTGAGTTATGGGATAGGATAGGGTAGGATAGAATTGCATACAATGTTTTCTTTTAGACGCTTTTAAATTTGTACGTATGTGTGTGAATGTACATGTTTTTAAACAAAGATGTTGAATTAAAAGTTGGAATCACAAGTGTGTGAGAATAGACATTTTAACAAAAAAGTATGCATAAAATAAAATAAAATAAAATAACGGGGATGGGGGAGGAAGTCGTAGGGGGGTAAAGAATGCAATAAAGGAAGGGAAATTCCTAGAGGAAAAGTCCTTGGGAGAAAAAGTCCAGAGACAAGAATTCGGGTGGTAATTGTCCAGGAGGAACGTGTCCTATTTATTTCTCTAAATCAACGACTGCCTCGCTGGTATTAGAGTAATGTGTCCAAATGCCCCCTAATTCATTGGTATTGGGTAAACACGTATTACAACCAATTAACCTAATTTCTAACGTTATACGCATAAACCAAGGATGAAAACCAAACACATGAAATGAACAATAGATAACATTCCCTCCCACCACCCACCGATCCCCGCCCCTTCCCCGCACAAACAACAACAGAAAACGTCAACAAACAAACAAAAAAAATTTCTTTGTTGTTTTTTTTTACTTACCGTTTGAATCATAAGTTGTTTCTTTTGAGTTGCCAAGGATTTCCTCTGTCGTTTCTCTGGAGTTGCCAGGCTTTTCATCTTTTGCTTCATTTGCGTTGTCAAGGCACTCATCCGTTTTACTTCTGTTGGGGGGGATTTCCTCTATTGTTTCACTGGAGGTGTCAGCAGTTTCTTCTGTTACCTCGATGGCTATTAAAAACAAATCTTAAATTTGGGAACCTGAACATCAAACGTGCTGGACACTAACGCGACACCTAAAAGCCCATCCCTTTTTGTAGATCGCCGCCCTTTTAATCAATCCCTCCCATTGTCATTGATTGATTGATTGATTTATTGTTGCTTTAGGTCCAGCGGACTCTTCCGAGCCAAATCAGGACCGGCCCATTGTCATTGCACACATATCTTGGTCCCGAAGGACGATATTTACAAAGAATGGGTGCAATCGAACTATAAACAGCGGACATATTTAACTTTATTGATGGCAGCGCTGCCGCTGCAACGCGGCTGTGGCCCTTGAGAAAAAAGCCAGGAACGTTATTTTGTAATGACCATCGACTGGTTGTTGAATAAAACCTGTATGTCAAATTTCAGCAAAATCGGATTGTAAACCTAAGGAGGGCGTGGGACACATGAAGGAAATGTTGATGTAGATCGCTGAGCTTTTAATTAATCCATCATATTGTTAGTGTACACATACCTGGGAGCCCAAACAAAGAGATGTACCAAGAATGAGCTAAATGGCGTCCTCCAAAGAAAATGCAGTTATCCAACGGTTGGCCTCTGTAAGGCTTATGTATTTCCTTTGCCTACTTCCCCCTACTTAAAATGTGTCCGGTAAATGTGTTTCCGCTATACATGTCCATTTTGAAACCTGTTTTTACCTTTATTAATTTCTTGAAGAAATGATGTGACCCTTGAGGTATTCCGACCTCACAACCAATGATTTAAAAATGAACTACAAGTTATGAATGGATTTACTACTGTAGCTGCTAAATTATTTGGTCTATGGTTGTGACATTTCATTTATTTTACTGTACAAATACACAGACAAATGATCTTACCCTTCAAAACAAATACACAGAAAAACTATCTTACCCTTCAATAACTTCGACTTTTCTGCTGGTTGTTTTGTTGGAGATCTTGCCCTTTTTACTTGATGGTCCAATGCGGTTTTCTGTTTCTGAGCACAACAACGAAAGTGTTATTGCATGTATGACACTGTCGTGTTTAGTTGTAGAATTGTGAACAACTAACTTTTAAATAAATGGCAATAAAATTAGCACTGAGTGTACATGTTCTCACACTAATACACAACATACTTATAAGAAATAAGGAATATTGCCTTTGTCTGAACAACACACATGAGTAAAATAAATATATTTAATCAGAAGTTTGCCGGTTAAAAAGTCATTAAAGGAAGAAACTGAATATTCAAAAATGCGCTCACAATATTCCTTTATATTAAAACAATTAAAGATTAAAGTGTCATGACTGTAATAAAACTATCATTATTAAAATTAAATGTTTACCTTTCACACCCATATGGCTGGAGGTGTTGGTGTTTGGTTTTTAAATTTGTATTATTACGTTGGTGTTTGGTTTTTAAATTTGTATTATTACGTAACGGTTCTTTCTCCATGCATTATTGTGAAGAGTATTAACATAGTGTTTAGAACAAATAATTATTTTAGCATTCATAAATGCAAATTTTCCACTGAGAAATGGAGTAAAAGCAAATTTGATTTTGAAAAAGTTGTTAAAAGTACATGCAATATCTTTTAATGAAGTTGGGCTCATTATTATTATTAATAGTACATACCGTATTTCTTAATTACATTTGACTGACTGACTGCTATTTCATGATGACTGAGTGTTACGTTGAAACGCGAATGATAATATGGCTGAAGCGCGTACGATAGATCTAATCGTTTCGATTTGCAAAGTATTCAATAATGGAGTTTATTTACCTTTGATTTGAGTTTGCATTGTTGTTAGGAGAGGCTTTGTATAACGTTGATAATTTGCGTTAGTCGATATTATTTGAGAATCTTCTGGATATGCGTGTTTACTCTTGATAGAAATTTCCGGATGGATATCGAAGGTCGTGAATGTTCCCGGAAGTAGAGAAAATGTGAATGACGTAAGTCAGTGATGACGATCTTTAGTTCGATTGGTGGCAGTGCGTCATTTCTACCACGTACCAAATCGTTCCAGAAAAGAGAGAGGTTATTTAATCGTGAGCCGAGTCGCTGTTGAGAGAGTAAAGTTGTTGATAGTGAAGCTGGAAAGTTGCTGTGAAAGTTGTTGAGTTGAATTGAGAATTGTATGCAGTTGTTGATGTATGCTGAATAAAAGTGGAAAACTTCATACGTCGACTTTGTGACTTGTATGCTGTTTGGACGGGCTGTGTGAATAAACGAATCTGAGTTACACAACTATCAGGAATTCAAGCATCGGGGCTGAATCAGATACTGATAGAAAACACCAACATCAAACAGAGTGTAACACTGAGACTTAGTTTTCTTTTCGACTAGAATTGAAATAAAACCAACGAATCAATAGTATAAGCATAATGTAGCCTTGTTAATAAGAAAAAAACAATCATAAAATAAATAAAGTAAGAAAAAAGCAAAACGATTTGGTTAATCTTACCTGTTTTTGCCAATGACGCTCTCAGCATCAATAGCCCTCTGCTGAGGGGAAAATTGCGCTGCATCACCGACATTTTTTTTACTTCCATGAAGATCCAACTGTTTTCCTCAGTGCATATTGCTCGATAGATTCAAGTCCACGCGCATCTAGGCGTGTGGGGGACTACTATCATAGTGTTTAGTAACCGCGTCGCGTCCTTTTATAAACATGCAAACTTTCAGTTCAACAAAGCTTTTCGTCTGTTAGCATTTGGTCAGTTTTACATAAGCAAACCCCTCCCTTTCTCTCCCCTCACCCCTCACCCCCACTCCCCGCCCCCCAGCCTACGCAGAAATACCATTCTACCCCCGAGATAGCTAAAGATGCCCTGTCATCATTACTCAATTTGCACTGATGTCTTATTCGTCTTTTCCGCACTGACAACTGTGCATTGTGTTGTCATGGCATTCGATTTCTAGCATGGGTTGTCTTGAGCTCGTGCCTTAGGGCTTGGCAAGACTATACAGGATGCTGCACACCGGTAAACTTCCTCCACTTAGGGTCTTCCCAGCAGGACTGAGGGAGGTGTGACACGCGCCACTTCTCCGTCTATTCATTGGTAGAAAAAGAAGAAAGCCTTCTTTAATACGTTATTGTTTGATATGTTACTATGTCGTTGTTATTGTAGTTATTTTCATCCTAATTGTATTTGTCAGTAATTTTCTGTCTACTGTCATGGTGGTTACTTTTTTATCTGCTTGAATCTTTATCATTGGTATTGTTAAAATGTTTGACTTTGTGTATGTTATTGTATATTTATTGTACATGTTTAGAGCTGTCGAGATTAGGTGTTTCGAAATATTAATAATAATAATAATAATAATAATAATAATAATAATAATAATAATAATAATAATAATAAATTTTGTTTCTCGGTTTGATTTCTGAAAATGCCACGATAAATTACTTCTTCAAACAACTTCGACAACTTGGAACCCACGGTATAGGTAGCAAAGCAGCATAAAGTAAACAGGCGTGCAGCAATATTTATTTTGGGCCCAACGTGATGTTTCTTCTCGAGCATATCAATCTGTTAGTGGTCCTGATTCGGTTGTTTGCAATCCGCTGGACCTTATAAACAATAACTAAGTAAAATTCAGTCACCACAGCATTGGGATACGTTTCTTTGACCGTGTTTGCCTGTGTAGATGTGACTGTACATTTGGAAAGATTGCCGTGTAGCAAACATGTTGCCCCGAATGCATTTTTAGTTAGGCTTAGAACGATTTGTGTCATTAGGGTAACCCGATGAAAACGGATTTTTTTCTCCTGAACCTAGAATTTCCTTAGCTTTAGTTTATACAACAAAATACTTAAAATAGCGCGATTTTACAATATTTTAGCACACACACACACAACAAACAAGAAAGTATGGCGACGACCCTATTTGTTTTCTTCATGTTACACTAATCAAACATAATATAATGCTATGTGCGTTATTTTCACAATTATTTTTCTTTTAAAACTGTTCTTAGGTTCAGCAGTATCATGATTTGTTAGCATCACATTGTCCCGCATAGGGAAAAAATGGTGACTGTGTCTTTCTTTGTTGAGCGCTCAATATGATTTGGCCTTTGACGTTTTGCGATTTTATTATTTAGTATTGATGCTATATATTTGCAGAAAAGGTGCATTGATCCTACCCTATCCTATCCTAACCCCTAACTCCAAAGTCGTTGGGACATCACAGATTCGTTAACCAGCGTCTCCATCTTTCTCTGTCCTCTGCAGCCCTCATGGCTTCGCAAAGTGTCAAGCCAGACCATTCTCGAATGTTGTTTTCACACCTCTTTTTCTGTCTGCTTCTTCTTCTGCCTCTTCGCCCCGTGCCTTGCAGGTGCTTTGTTACAACAACAAAAAAAACTAATGCCCTTCACTCATTACGGCGGTGCATTGAACGCATAACCAAAGAGCTGAGGATAAACTTGGAACCAAACATTTTGGTTAAACAAATGCCTTATTAAATTTATTATATGATAAGCGAGCGATGTTGTATTTGACAGGCAACAAGCAAGATTATATGAGTAAAACATTTTTATTTTTTTCGTCAGCTCTCGTGGCGCGTCAGGAAGACCTCCCGTCAGATCAAGAGAAATAAAGACAAGGAAGCAAAAGAGAGAGAAAGAGATTGATGATATTAACAGATGCTTAACGCGTGCGGAGGTAAACTATGGGCACTGGATACAAGGAAGTAGCTATGCTCGTGCCAGAGATGACATCACCTACAATAGTCTATTTGTTTAACCAGGGAGAATGATAGTTGTAGGAGATGGAGAGAGAGTGATAGTGCGAGAGAAAGATTCAGATTCAGACTCAGACATTTTATTTACAACAAGGATACGGATTTTAGGCGCGAACCTAATCTTACAATCGTTCCTCTTATCAATCACACTCACATTCTGCCATTTTCATTCATATATATCAACGACAAGACAAATAACAATAATAACACGACAAAACATATAACTATAAGAACTATTATTACAAGAAAGATATATGACAATCAATAATTGTGTTGCCATTACACAATACATAACAAACAACTCAATGTAAAGCAAATAATCAGGTGGTACAATTTCACACACGTTTTAAGACGCAAGATTATTAATGTATTCAGAATAAATATATCAAATAATCAAATAGCAATTGCAAAATGGTTTGATTACATCAAATATATTAATATGCGCCACGTATTGTACAGGTTTTGAGTGGATGTGTCAAAATTAAACTCGTATTTTTAAAGCTCAACACACGTAGTGTTTTTCAATCCATTAACTACCCATTTTGCACGGAGAGAGAGAGAGAGAGAAAGAGAGAGTAAGAGTGTGAGAGGAGGAACAACGAAGCTTAACGTGTGTGAGAGAAAGAGAGGGAGAGTGCTTGTAAGTGAGAGAGAGAGAGAGAAGAGAGAGAGAGAGAGAGAGAGAGAGAGAGAGAGAGAGAGAGAGAGAGAGAGAGAGAGAGAGAGAGAGAGAGAATCAGAATCATAAATTGTTTTTGTAGGGCTCCAGGCCCATAACAATGGAGATCACATAAGTGAGAAAAAACACGTATCAAAACTAAAACATTACGAAAATATGTTAGAAAACCAGAAAATGTTATCTACAACATCGACATTTGACGTAATATAATACAAGAGGGACTAGAAAAGGAGTCTTCTGAATACAATAATGATTACATTCCATTGTACTGAGCAAACATGTGCCTACTTGTACAGCTTAATCATTAAGTACGGAGGTAGTTAGCGACAACAGTTTGGTTCATGGCTTTAGGTCAAAATTGTATGGCCTTAAATACAAAATTACCCAAGTTTATTTTCAGTCTTACGTTGGTACTAGCAAACAGTAACAATACCTTGCACGATGGTATTCTGACAAATTTGTCTGAAATGTACTTTTTACGCAACTGGTTATATTTAGGATAGACTAACAAATAGTGCAGTTCGGCTTCAACTGTAGGCCTATGCGTGCAAAATGTGCAGTTAATGTTCTGAGAAACACAACGTCTGTTGAACTTTAAAAAAATGCGAGTTTAATTTTTACATACCCACTCGAACGTGGCCAGTACGTGGCGCATATTAATATATTTGATACAATCAAAATACTTCTTCATTGACTGTGACTTGTTGAATGAAAAGTAGGCTACACATTATAAAAATCATGTGAAAGTATAGCAGGGTGCCAGTTTTGTGCGTAATAATCAATCAAACGAGGTTAGAATTCAGTTATAAACTGCTTTACGTCACCGACAGATAGAGATTTCCAAACAATGCCAAATCCAATCCTATACAGAGTATTTCTGACTGCTCAGGCCCACGCAAACTAGTTTTGACTCTGCAACATTAACATCATGTTATAGGCTTTCTTTGGCAGACGTGAGTTGTCTATAATCACGATACGCAACTACCATTTAATACATTTAGCGCAACATACAGTGGAAAGCGGTGCCTTAGGAGTTGTCTTTGTATAGACGCTAACAACGTAAAAATGTTGTCAGTCTTGCAACGATATTCTGTGAACTCGGCCTGCTCTTCACCTAAAACATCACTGTCTACAGAAAAGGCATTAATTTCTTCATGTCGATACACCCTCACCTCAGTTGCGCTCTTCCGCTGACTCACACTCTGTGTTCCTAGAATCCGCACAAAAACATGGAGGAAGACCATTTGCTTATTCTGCCCCGAACATATATTTAGTATTTGATTTTCCATGCTATTTTGTACTTTGTGGATTGACTGTTTCTGTTCATTTTTGTAGGCTTAACTTTGTAATTGTTATTTAGTTTGGTTTGCTGATTGTAATTGTTATGTATTTGGTATATAGTGTCTTTTAATTAATGTTTTAAAATGCAAAGCGCCGTGCGCCCGATCGTAGATCGAGAATCTGCGCTATATAAATCAGCTTTATTATTGTTATTTCTTTATACATTCAGTTGTAGTTGTAAAACTCGCCAATTAAATCGTTTGGGCCGGCAGTTGTATCATTCTTTAAAGCCTCTTTAATTTCAATAACAAGAAAAGGTTGATCAAAGAAAGCGTGCTAGCAGCTTGTTTATTGCTATAGAATCTGTCAAAATCTACATCTCTTCCAACATCAGCACTAAATTGAATTAATTTAGGAATGGTTGTAATGTGCTGCAACCACTGATCACTAGAAATAATGTTACGCCCACAAGCTCTAAATGCGCGACTGTATCCCACAATTGCTTTTTTGTGATTATTATTAGTATTATTATTGAGGATTTTTATAGCGCACTTATCTCGCCGTACTTGACCAGACTCTAGGCGCTGGCCGATACAGGATCTAACTCAAACCGCCCGAGACGCCCACCCGCAGCCTTTGGGCGCATGGTCTGCCGCCCGGACAACTGAGCACTATCCTGGCCAGCCAGGGATGGGGGAGAATGACCAAGTGCATGCGGGGTGTGTTTTTGTTACCGGCACTCACCCGTCTAGGACATGAGCGTCAGGATCTTTAAAGTCCGTTATAATGGAATGTATGCGACCCACAGACTAGACCTCAATTTATACTCTCATCCGAAGGAGTGATGCTGCAGTGACTGTATTACATTATCTCTATGCCGCTTTTTCTTACACTTCAATAGCTCATTATATTCTCTTCGTTTTTGTGCATAAAACAGTCTGCCAACATCTATCTTAGTCCTAGAAAAAAACAACGATGAAGGTAAGAGCGAAACGTTTTTCTGATCTCTGAGCATTTGGGATCACACCAGATTTTCTTTTTTTAATTACCCAAAATAATAGTTTTCTTCATGCTTTCAACAGCGCGAGCGACACACCCGTTGAATTTAATAAGCCCTGGGTTAATATTAATATGTACAAGAGCAAATGCTTCAAAGTGCATACTATTATAGCATCCAGTATTATTATTATTATTATTATTATTATTATTATTATTATTATTATTATTATTATTATTATTATTATTATTATTATTATTATTACTATTATTATAATATGCTGCGCTCACTTGTCATCTCCATCTTCCTATATGCTTGCGAACCATGGACCCTCACAGCAGATCTACAACGAAGAATACAAAGCATGGACATGAGGTGCTACAGAAGACTTCTGGGCATTTCCTATACCCAACACATCACCAATGACGAAGTCCGACAGACCATCACACAAGCCCATTGCAAAGACCATTCTGCAAGGCACAGTGCAAGGAGGTAGAAGAAGAGGCCGATTGAAAAAGAGGTGGGAGGACAACATTCGAGAATGGACTGGTTTGACACTGAGCGACGCCATCAGGGCTGCTGAGGACAGAGAAATATGGAGTATGCTGGTTAAACGATCATCTGTGGTGCCCCTACGACCTCCGAGTTACGGGACAGGATAGGGTAGGATAGGACTATTATTATTATATTACAAAAAACATTTTTTATATTCATCCATTTTTTTTTATTGTTGTTAAAGTAGATTTATTGACCCTCTTCATTTCAAGGTTAACATTATTGGTAACAGAAAAACAAAATGTAACAACAGCATGTTTAGATTCAATCACACGTGTAGATGTAAGTTTTAGACTTTTACAAATATCCAAGCAGAGTTAGAAACCAAAAAATATTCAATAACGCTAGAACCGCGTTCAATAATAAATGTGAAATTATCCTTGTAGTTAGATAACATTTTAAAACCATTTTGTATAAGAAATCCAAATTCATCACAAACATTGACCAAAAGAATTGACAGAGCAATCCTTGCAGACACGTGCCAAATAATGACATCAGACGTACCGTTATCTCCATCTCCCGTAACATCGTCATTAAACATTGAATATATCTCGTTGAGGGGATCACAATTACAATCGATAAATATGCCCGTCCGTGCGTATAAGTCACCACATATTATGAATGGCTAAGTCATTAAAATCTTTCGTTAATTCAAGAAGACAGTCTTCAAGCATAGCAACACCGTTATACATTTATGTCTCCTCATACTATTTTAAACTTTCCTGTTTAAAATAGGTTCCAATCAGAAAGGAAAGAAGATAACTGCTTCAACCCTTTCAGTACAATGATAGTCCTCTCCTCTCCTATCCTATCCTATCCTATCCCGTAAGAATAGGATAGGATAGGACTATCATTGTACTGAAAGGGATGAATCAATTCTTTCCTTTCTGATAGTGATAGTGGCAAAAAGTAAGTGAAGAAATGCAGTGTACATTAACGCTAGTGTTATCATTGGTGTTCGAGAACTGGTCTTTTGTTTCATTAAGCTGTAGATTATCGGATCGCGGCATAATTTGCCTGACCACAATTATTGGCCTTGTCGCCTCATCAGACAATGCCTCAGTGCCAGACTTGCCGGAGAATACGGTTTTCCAGGCCGCGTTCATTGCACATTCTGCGTACGGCTTGGTAACGCTTTGGAAGAATACTGGGATTATGATGTTTCGGGCGATTACCAGGAACCTCTAAGGTGTGCCCTTCACTCCCTCACCCCAGAACGAGTAGTAGAACTGCTGATCGCCCCATTTCCTCCCATCTTCCCCGCCCCACCCCGATCTCTCTATCGCTGCCGTCCATGTTTCAAGCTCGTTGTCCTTGCCCAAAGGCCGCTTCTCGTCGCCATCGTCGCCATAGCCACGGCACACGGCCGTACTTCAGGTACCAACGCTTGCCCTCGCTTCTCGCTTTTTAGACGTTGCGATTCGTCTTGCTGTGTAGGCGTGATGTCTGCCCCTTCCTGAAGTCGCTGCCACGTGCCATGCACTTTCTGCCTGCCGTACCCGCGATTTCTCCTGTTTTTTGAAGATGACAATCACAGGCATGGTAGTGTGCGACTTCCACCTCCCCCACACGCACAGCATTGCGGATGTCTTCCGACTGTATCGACAGTCCATCAATGTAGTTGTTAAGGGTATCCACGACTTTCTTGACAAGCGACGCCGGGGTCTCTTCACTTTCTTCTTTCAAAACAATGACTTCGAGGTTTTCACGGCGTTGATCTGACTGCACTCGGTCTAACTCCTTCCGTAACTTCTCCGCGTCATTCTCTCTTAAGCAGTCGCTTGTGTAGCGTCTGAATGTTATTGCAGTTCGGCGATCTATGTAACTCGCTGTTTGATGAAGGCATGTTTTGCGTTACAACGGTGTGGTTGTCTGTCTCCATGGCATGCTGACTGTTGTCGGTCACAATGGACAGCACAGATTGTAATTGACTCAGTGGTCAGTGCTGTCATCTCTGGGTCAAATCCCGGATTCTGCTCCGCTTCACCGGCCCTCACCAGCAAGGCAGAACACAGAAACAGAAGTAGCCTAAGAGTCCATATGAACAGAGCTGCCGCTTTTTTTGCACATTTATTCATTACGGTAATAAATACGACGTTAAAATATCCAACACTGGTCGTGCATTTTTGTGTTTCAATAGGCATATTTAGTGTGAAAATTATTGCAACATTTCAACGTTGAATTTCTTTCATATAGTGATTATACGTTCTCTCTGCTCTATATGCCTCAAAAGTACTCCCTCGGGGAGTATTGGGATATCCTAGAACTACTCCACCCCCACCCCCTTTCCCAGAAGTTCTTCTCCTCTCCCCCCTCCCACCTCCCAGATAGAATCACTATATAAACTTATAAATTCAACTTTTAAATGTTGCAATACGTTTCACACTAAATATACCCATTGAAACACTATATAGAGGTTACCCTTGATACACCCCTTAGTTAAAACTAGCAGTTTTTGGCCAACACCAAAGTTTACATGTAAAGGTAATCACAATGTTTTGAAACTTTGCAGACATTTTCTTCAGTATCATCTTGTTACACTCCCGCTTTAAATGTTAGAGTGCATAGGTTGCATTATGTCTGTCTGTCTGCTTGAATGACTGCTTCTGTCACAAAGAGAGGGGTTGGGGGGGGGGTTGAGGGTAAGCTCTTAATCTCTCGCGCTGTATTACCTCCTTTGTTAGGCTAATGGTGCGATGACATTCAAGAGATTAATGCTAGGCTAACTAGATAGGTGAGAGACAGTCCAGGGGTAGACGAAAAAGATGGTAGACTACACTAGTTGAGAAATTCAAACAAAGGGGAAGTCAAGGTTGTACAATTTCTAACTATTTGGTTTTATTAAGTCGAAGTGGGTAGTCTGAGTTAGGTAATTCTAAAGTGAGTCACTGGATAGCGTCTGTATCAGTAGGGAGTAGCTCGGAGATATTCTGGGTGGATGATTTCGGGGGTACTAGTGCTACTGAGGACTGATATCATCACAGGGCAGGAGTGTATCTGAATGGTTCAGAGTACTTCCAGATAATCATCGAGTGGTGATGCTCGTAGGTCAATAACTTAGCTGGTTATTGAAGGGCGGCGGTTGGTCCGAGATAGTCTGGTTGGTCAGTTGACCAGGCTTGGCGTGGCGTCGGTTGCAATGCGGGTCAGTCGGTCACTCTTCTTGCGCAATGACCGAGGGTGCCTATCTGGGTTGAGGCACAGGCGTAGAATTCAGCTTACGTTGCTAGCTGTCTATGGGGTGATGAAATTCGGTTGAACGCTTCTCGTTGACTCCCTGGGTCGTCAGGGGCCTGCAGCGGGTCAGCGACTAAAAGCTGGTACAAGGCCGGGGTATCTCGCCCTGACCAGGAGCCGTCGACTAAGACGGGTTGAAGCACACGAGTACTGCCGTAGCTCAGAGGTCGCCAGTCGATGGAGACGTGTCTTCGGACAAGTTGTTGTGGCTTCAGGGAGAGATGGCTTGCAACTGACACCGGGTCTAACTGTGTGTCAGGCTTTAAGGCGATGCCCGAGGGCGAGTGAGCCAGCGCGCGTGGCAGAGTCGGCTGGAGGGATAGAAGGGGTAGCTGGATGGTTGGGAGGGATGAGTGGGTGCTGTCTACCTCAGGGCTCGATTGTACGCCTCGTCACAGCTTCAGTGTGTCTGCGTGCTTGCCTGTTTGTTTGTTGATCTCCGGTGTTAACGGTCCATTTGAGATGAAAAGTGGTACACACGTTTTATTCAATTCGAGGTAGATGCTCACTGAAAAAGCCATTCCCGTTTTCCCCTCAAGAGATGCGGCCGCAAAGCAGCTCCACAATCAAGGTCGGATATCTGGGGTGTTTATTGTCCGATGGAATTGAAGCCTGGGAAACAGATTTTGTAGGGTACCAGGCAGTGACCACCAAAAATGGGAGTGACAGACTCAAAACGCGGCGATCAGTATCAACTTCATGCTTACATGCACATGCTATTGTTAATAATATTCAGAGGACACGTGTTTTCTCTTTCTGCTATTTGTGCGTTGTAAGCGCGCCCGTGCCTTGCTTCGGAACATTATCCGATTTTCCGATCTAGCCTTCATGCTCTTCCCATCGTCATAATATTTGGTAATTGTATATATTATTCACAAACCTAGATATGAAAGATCCATTGGGAGGTGAAGGGACAGTAAAATGGAAAAGAACCAAAGGAGCAAAAGCAAATAAAGAATATGAAAAACTAGCAGAAATAAAAATAGCCTGGCAAACAAACAAAAAAAAAGGGGGTGGTGAGTTAGGTGGGGGTGGTGGACCAACGCTGAAACTAAAAGGAGCAAAAGGAGAAAATAAGGAAAGGATTTTGTGTGTTATTTTGGCTGGGTTGCCCGAGTTGTAGAAATTCCTGTAAATCTTGTGGTTGGATGCTATTGTCGATGTTTTTGAAACAATTTGCAGTACAATTTGATTTTTGTTGCGATACTGATTTAGCGGGTCGGCGGTTCAGCTGAGAGAATGCAGTCGAAAGTTGTTGTTGTTATTGGTGGTGTTGTTAATTGTGTGTGTTTTCTCATTTTCGTATGGTCGGGTGAGATGGCTGGATCGTTTTTCCGAATTTGTTAGTGTGCAGAATCAGCAACTGGTTGTGAGTTTCGCGGCGGCGGGATTGGTTTGATGGGTTCGAAATGCGTGTATACTTTGTGCATGTTGAAGTAAGAAAGTGAATGAATGCTATAGATTATGTGAAATAGAATATGAGTTTTAGCTAATAGTTTTTTTCTTGTTCAGATTGTTATCTTGTTAATAAATGTTTTTAATCGTGTTCACATTTTCTATTATTTTAATTATTATTTTTCTTGGTCTAAAATCCCGATGTATACAACTGAAATAAATGAAAGGATGGACAATATAATAAATGAAGAAGGTACAGCAGGAGAATGATGAGAAGAAGAAAAAGAAGGATAAAAAAAGGTGGAGGATGAGGAGGATGAAAGAATTAAAAGAAGGAGGAGAACGAGGGGAATAAAAGAAAGAAAAAAAGCAAAGAATACAGAAAGAACAAGAAGAAAACAATGAAAGAAGACGAAGTAAAGAAAGAAGAAGGAAGAACGAAATAAATAATAATAATAATAATAATAATAATAATAATAATAATAATAATAGTAGTAGTAGTAGTAGTAGTAGTAGTAGTAGTAGTAGTAGTAGTAGTAGTAGTAGTAGTAGTATAGTAGTAGTAGCAGCAGAGGAAGAAGAAGAAGAAATAGTAGTAGCAGAGGAAGAAGAAGAAGAAGAAGAAGAACAAGAAGAAGAAGAAGAAGAAGAAGAAGAAGAAGAAGAAGAAGAAGAAGAAGAAGAAGAAGAAGAAAGGCTTTAGAGGAAACAGACAAAAATGAAGGAAGAAAGAAAGATAGACAGAACTAAACGGAGACAGGGAGAGAGAAAGTTATTCCATTATATCTTGATCACTGTAGGCCAAACACACTAAATGGAAAAAAGCGTGGGAAAGGCTAGTGAAAGCTTGACCAAGACTGCAAGACATGGAAGCGCCCTATGTGGCGTTGTTGATGCCAGGTAACACTCTACTGACACCGGTCAGACCACAACAGTGTACATGTAAGGCAATAGGATCGGCTTTAGCGGAGACTGGACCACCCTCCGTCGGCCTATCAATGCACTGGGCATGAACAGCTTAACAAGTCCTCTCCTTTTCAAACCAAAACGCTAAGATATGTCGGGCTGTTGCCCGAAGTTTGTACATCTTCCTTTGGAGATAATATACATTATCATTAAAACTATCTAAAATTAAAGTGTTGCGTTTTTTAAATATACGGTTGTAGCTCAAAAAATATCGATGCATGTGAGGACATAAATATTAAGTGCTAATTTGCGAGTTGGCTGTGTTCTCTTTTAGTAATGCAGTAATGAGGATGGTCACTAGAGCATCAAACGTTGTAAAGACCATCCTGCAATGCACGGTGCAAGGAGGCAGAATACGATGGAGACAGAAAAAGAGGTAGGAAGACAACATTTGAGAACGGACTGGTTTGACTGGACTGGCCTGGCACTGGGCGAAGCCATGAGGGTTGCTGAGGACAGATAACTGGTTAAACGTTCATCTTTGGAGCCCCATCGACTTTCGAGTTACAGCATAGGATATGATAGGATAGAATAGGGATAATGAGGACGGAATTATTTAAGTTTTTAAAAAAAGTTTTGAAATGCCAACAAACCTCCCAGCAACAGTACAGAATATGACGTTTCATCTGTATTGACTGACGGCAACTAGCACTTCTGTTACTGCTTCAGTGAGCATACAGAAAAGAGAGGTAGCTTTGTAATGAGATATTTTATGAGTATAAGCCAATAATAAGCTTACTTGTTAAATGTACACCTAGAATTTTGTTTAAAGTTTAATATTTGATAAAACTGTGACATACGTTTTTGGATAAATAACACAAGAACATTTTCTCACTCCTATCCTGTCCTATCCTATACCGTAACTGGAAAGTCGTTGGGGCACCAAATATGATCGTTTAATCAGCGTATTCCATCTTTTTCTGTCCTCAGCAATCTCATGGCTTCGCTCAGTGTTAAGCCAGTCCATTCTCGAATGTTGTCCTACCACCTCTTTTTATGTCTCCCTCTTCTTCTGTCTCCTTGCACCGTGTCTTGCATGATGGTCTTTGCATGACCTGATGCTCTTGTGACGTGGCCATGCCATCGTAGTTTCTGTTTCTTTACCACTGTGAGCATTTTATCATATTATCCAATGACACTGGACAACACCAAACCATTTTCGGTCAAGAAATTATTTCACGAACTGAAATCATTAAAAAATATTCTTTTGGACATACTGGGTAACCCTCACCGTCATATTTTTCTTAAGGTAATGTTCAACCCTATGGCGACATCATCAGCTATTAACTGCTATTACTGAATAATATTGCTTTCTTTTGACCACAAGCAATACTAATGTTGTTAAAAAAAACTTTGAAATCATCAAAACAACCGTAATTCTCGCTCAACCCAAACAAATAATTGAACAGCAACAAAATCAACAACCAATAACAACAGCAACAAAACTGTTATTATTATTATTATTATTATTATTATTATTATTATTATTATTATTATTATTATTATTATTATTATTATTATTATTATTATTATTATTATTATTATTATTATTAGAAAGAGCGAGAGAGAGTGAGAAGAAGAGAGAGAGAGACTCAGACTCAGACATTTTATTCACAACATGGGCACCAATTTTATGCGGGAAACTTGTCTTACAATCGTTCCTCGACGTATCATGCACACTCACATTCTTCGATATTCAGTCATACATATCAACGACAAGACAAATAACTAAAATAACACCACAAAACAAATAACTATAAGAACTAATATGCAGCATACAAAAACATATGACAAGCA
Organism: Oncomelania hupensis; assembly: GCA_036898135.1. Taxonomy (NCBI): domain Eukaryota; kingdom Metazoa; phylum Mollusca; class Gastropoda; order Littorinimorpha; family Pomatiopsidae; genus Oncomelania; species Oncomelania hupensis. The sequence goes on from CM072513.1 coordinate 77,456,990, forward strand.
ATATTGGTGTTACAATTACACAATACATAACAACCAACCCAATGTATATCAAATAATCAGGTGGTATATTTACAAATACATGTAATTTTAAGACGCCTCAATTGTAGATCAAAGCCCATATGACTCACATGCTCCTTATGGAACTCCCAATATTTAACATGAAAATTAGTGCCGAGTAAAAAAAAAATCAAACGGTGGCATTAACATGCAAATTAATGCCGACTTTGAACTTTCTATGCTCTTTTTTTGAGGTGACCTTGACATCCGGCTCCAAATACATTCATGTACTATTAATTAAACTACAACAAAGATTGTATTATGCTCCCAAAACAGTGACCTTGAAATGACCTTGACCTTCAGTGACCTTGACCCTGGAATGACTTTGAAATTCACGTGACCTCTCATGCATATATGATCAAATAATCCATTGTCGTTTCATACTATGGGTTAAATATTCAGCTTTTCCACAGTGCGATTACCAATTTTTTGGTATCTTTTTTTACCTTCAAGACCAACGCAAAAACTGAACACTTATAAAAGATCAATCTATCATCTCTAAATTCAACAAGACTGGACTTTATATCTCTCATAGCTAAGGTCAAAGTCGTATATTAACCGACTTTGGACAGTTACAGTGACCTTGACCTTCGAGTGAGGTTGGCCAAATTTGTGTAGTATGTGTTTCTCATTGATATTTATTATGCATCAAAGAATCATAATTTTAATATTAATAACTCTGAAAACAAGTTAAATTTTGTGATAAATTTCATTTTTTACTAACATCTGTTTACCCTGTGACCTTGACCTTGACGTGAAGTCATTCATTCACTGATCATTTATGAGGTCTCATGGGTATACACCATCGTACCAAATTTGGTTGTGATAGTTGAAATAGGTTCTTACATATTAATCCAATTGCAAGTTTTGCACAAACGGCGGACAGAAGGACGGAGAGCTTTTGTGTGTGTGCTTGTATTTCATATTGACGCCCTCATCATTATCTGTAACACAATCTGGCAGATTGGAGAGTGGCTTACGCCATGGACCCAGTCGCATGTCATCACTCTTCCCAAAAATAGTAACCTTGAGGAGTGTAAAAATTACCGCACCATCATCCTCATCAGCCATCCCACCAAAGTCCTCCTGAAAATAATACTCAACAGGTTGAAACCCAAAGCTGAACAAACCATAGCTGAAGAACAATCAGGATTCAGGGCAGGGCGAAGTACCACTGAACAGATTTACAACCTCAGAATAATCTGCGAGAAATACCTACATGATTGATTGATTGATTGTTGCTTTAGGTCCAGCGGACTCTTCCGAGACAAACCAGGACCGAAATACCTACAGCACCAACGATATCTATATCATGTGTTTGTAGACTTCAAGGAAGCGTTTGACCGAGTCTGGCATGCAGCTCTGTAGGCAACCATGAGAGTGTACAACATCAGCCCTAAAATTATTGAAGTCATCAAAAGCCTGTATGACAAGGCTATCAGTGCAGTCGTCCATAACAGCGCGATCGGGAACTGGTTCAGAACATCAATCGGTGTGCGTCAAGGATGCCTACTTTCTCCAACATTCTTCAACATCTTCCTAGAGCGCATTATGTCACATGCCCTTGCAGATCATGAAGGCACAGTCAGGATAATAAGGGATCTCCAACCTCCGTTTTGCGGATAACATTGATGGATTGGCTGGAGAGGAACATGAACTTGAACCGCTTATGCAGAGGCTTAGCACCACCTCCAGAGCTAATGGAACAGAAATAAGCGCAGAGAAGATCAAAATTATGACCAACAACAATGAATGCATCAACATGGACATCAAAGTCCAAAGCCAATCCCTCAACACAGTTCATACATTGTAGCTTCGAATATTTAGGAGCCATTGTATCAGACAATTAGTCCCGACAGGAAGTCCTCTTCAGTATCGCTTAAAAAACTGCCGCCCTGACAAGGTTGAAGCTCATTTGGAAAGACTGGACCATTAGTCTACATTCTAAGGTAAAACTGCTGCGATCCCTTGTCATCTCCATCTTCCTATATGCTTGCGAAACATGGACCCTCACAACAGATCAACATGCACAACGAAGAATACAAAGCATGGACATGAGGTGCTACAGAAGACTTCGGGGCATTTCCTATACCCAGCACATCACCAACAATGCAGTCCGACAGACCATCACACAAGCCATTGGACAACACGATGACAGGCTCAAAGTGGTGAAGAAACGGAAACTCCGATGGTATGGTCACTTCACTAGATCATCAGGCCTTGCAAAGGCCATCCTGCAAGGCACGGTGCAAGAATGCAGAAGAATAGGGAGACAGAATAAGAGGTGGGAGGACAACTTTCGAAAATGGACTGGTTTGACACTGAACAAAGCCATGAGGGTTGCTGAGAATAGAGAGGGATGGAGTACGCTGGTTAAACAATCATCTGTGGTGCCTTAGCGACCTTTGAGTTACGGGATAGGATAGGATTGGTTAGGAAAGGATTCTTAACTAAGGTACTACCCATTTTCCTCTGCTTTTTATATTCTTCAAATATCTTTTTCATTTTAAAGATATATCTGATCTTCTTTTCTTGAACTATGGCAGGATTATCTAATGCTGGAAAAGTGTTCTGTTTTATTCTTCTTTTTTTACCTGGAGCATGCTTGTCAATAATAAGAATACATATATTTTACAAGGTTAATAATGCATCGTTAGCATCAGAAAACGTATATTCATTGTTATAATCAGTAAGGTGCATATCATACAAAAAAGACACAACATCAAACTTCTTGAGAGAACGGTATTCCACAGTGGTGTGTTTACCCTTAACATTGTTAGGAAGTTTACACGACCATGTGCACACGATTGTGGTCACTGAGGATGATGATGTCAGAAACTTGGGCACTTGTATTTTAGAGGGATTGTTCGTATATATGTGATCAAGTAGGGTCTCTGTATCTGATGTAATACGAGTTGGTTTATTCATTATCTTCTAGAGCCCGAATAAAGAAAATGTTGATTCCCAAGATATATATGGTTTAATCAGATTGACATTAAAATCCCATAAAAGTATAGCCCTGTGGATTCGGGCATTAAATAGAATAGACCCAACGTTTCCCGGCGTGTCGTAAGAGGCGACTAACAGGGGTGATGTTAGCACGGCATCACTGCGCGAAAGTCTTCTACACAGAAGTCACCGGCCAGGGCGGAGAACCTCACGTTACTACAGGTTCAACGACCACGTGCTCAGGGCCAAGGCGAGCCACACTGTATTCGTGGATTTCGGCTGTGGCCAACAGCCTAGAGAGGATTGGGCACCGCCAGGTCCTTTTTGCTCAAGACACACTACATGATGACACTATCCATTAATTCCATACCGGATCGGTCGTCGCCCGGTTAAAAAAACCGCGCCTTCCGTTGGCCACCAGGACGGAGGTGTTAAGTATGCTACTGATGGACAATTTAACAAGATCCGCACGAGAAACAACATCGTCATAATGATAGGAACCTGGAATGTCAGGACCCTAACTGCGGAAGGAAAATTAGAAGAACTGGCCCACGAGTTGGACCACTATCGATGGAACTTTATAGGCATCAGCGAACTGCGCTGAGGCCTAGGTGAAACAACGATTGACAAAGGCCAAAAGCTCTATTTTAGTGGTAGAGATGACAGGCACGAACACGGCGTTGGATTCTTGGTCCACAAGAACATTCTAGCCACTGTCATGGGTTGCGCCCAATCTCCAGTAGACTCATTACCATCCGCCTGAGAGCAGCCCCTTTCAACATCACCATCATCCAGGCCTATGCCCCAACATCAGACTATGACGACAGCGAAGTGGAGGATTTTTATAAAAATCTACAGGCGGTCCTTGACCAAGTGCCGAAGAAGGACATAGTCATAGTGCAAGGCGACTGGAATGCCAAGGTTGGCCAAGATGCGCACCAAAACTGGGGAGACACATGTGGACCCCACTGCAACAACGAGACAAATGACAGGGGTCTGAGACTCTTGGAGTTTGCCAGATACAACAATCTGGTACTGGCAAACACGCTTGGTCTCCACAAAAACTCCAGACGATGGACATGGCACAGTCCCGGCGGGGAGCATCACAACCAAATAGACTACATCATGGTCAAGAAACGCTTCAGATCAAGCATCAACATTGGCAGGACACGCACTTTTCCAGGAGCAGACATCGGAAGTGACCACGATCTCGTGATGATGTCTTTCCGGCTCCACTTGAAGAGAGTAAATACAGCAAAGTGCACTAGACTGAAGTTCGACCTGGACAAACTGCAAGACCCGGAGGTGGCAGAACTATTTCAGGGCCACAATTGGAGGGAAATTTGCACCACTGCTCATTTTGGGGGCTGGTGAAGTAGATGTCAACACCATGACCACCAACTTCAACTCAGTTGTGACAGATGCCGCCACTGAGATCCTGGGCAAGCACCGACCAAAGAAGAAGCCGTGGATCACACCTGAACTTTTGGATCAGTGTGATAAACGAAGAGAGATTAAAAAAAAAAAAAAAAAAAAAAAAGAACACATCACAGGGAGTTGATGTCTACCGAAAAATCAACAATGACATCCGGAAAGGCATGCGCACAGCAAAGGAGAACTGGATAGAAGATCAATGCCAGGAAATAGAGAACAGTCTGAACAAGAACAACAGCAAGAAGGCCTACCAGACTGTGAAGCGGCTGACAAGTGTCAAACAGCACAAAGTCTCCACGATCCAAAGCTAGTCTGGCATATGCCTTACAGAAGAACAAGAAGTCTTGGACAGATGGACAGAGTACTGCTCTGACCTTTACAACCATACACCAAATGGAGATCCATCAGTTCTAGCATGTCCAGAGAACAGAGAAGAAGAAGAAATCCTCCCAATTATCCGGGAAGAAGTTGAGGCAGCAGTGCAATCGCTAAAGAAAGGGAAGTCAGCGGGAGTGGACAACATACCCGCGGAACTGCTACAAGCAGGAGGAGAAGCGATGATTGATGCCCTCACCATTATCTGTAACACAATCTGGCACAGTGGGGAATGGCCTATACCATGGGCCCAGTCGCTTGTCATCACTCTTCCCAAAAACGGTAACCTTCAGGAGTGTGAAAATTACCGCACCATCAGCCTCATCAGCCATCCCAGCAAGGTCCTACTGAAAATAATACTCAACAGGTTGAAACCCCAAGCTGAACAAATCATAGCTGAAGAGCAATCAGGATTCAGGGCAGGACGAAGTACCACTGAACAGATTTTCAACCTCAGAATAAGCTGTGAGAAATACCTACAGCACCAACAACATCTTTTCATGTGTTCATAGACTTCAAGAAGGCGTTTGACCGAGTCTGGCATGCAGCTCCATGGGCAACAATGAAAGCGTACAACATCAGCCTAAAATTATTGAAGTCATCAAAAGCCTGTATGACAAGGCTACCAGTGCAGTCCTCCACAACAGCGCCATCGGGAACTGGTTCAGAACAACAATCGGTGTGCGTCAAGGATGCCTACTCTCTCCAACACTCTTCAACATCTTCCTAGAGCGCATCATGTCAGATGCTCTTGCAGATCATGAAGGCACAGTCAGCATAGGGGGTAGAGCAATCTCCAATCTTCGTTTTGCGGATGACATTGATGGATTGGCTGGAGAGGAACAAGAACTTGAACAGCTGGTACAGAGGCTTGACACCAACTCCAGAGCTTATGGAATGGAAATAAGTGCAAAGAAGATCAAAATGATGACCAACAACACCAATGGCATCAACACGGACATCAAAGTCCAAGGCCAATCTCTCAACATAGTGCATAGCTTCAAATATTTAGGAGCCATTATATCAGACAATGGGTCCCGACATGAAGTCCTCTCCAGGATCGCACAAACAACTGCTACCCTGACAAGGTTGAAGCCCAATCGGAAAGACAGCAGTCTACATTCCAAAGTAAGACTGCTGCGCTCCCTTGTCATCTCCATCTTTCTATATGCTTGCGAAGCATGGACCCTCACACCAGATCTCCAACGAAGAATACAAAGCATGGAGATGAGGTGCTACAGAAGACTTCTGGGCATTTCCTATACCCAACACATCACCAACGACGAAGTCTGACAGACCATCACACAAGCCATTGGACAACACAATGACCTGTTCACAGTGGTGAAGAAACGGAAACTCCGATCACGTCACCAGATCATCAGGCCTTGCAAAGACTATTCTGCAAGGCACAGTGCAAGGAGGTAGAAGAAGAGGGAGACCGAAAAAGAATTGGGAGGACAACATTCGAGAATGGACTGGTTTGACACTGAGCGAAGCCATCAGGGCTGCTGAGGACAGAGAATGATGGAGTATGCTGGTTAAACGATCATCTGTGGTGCCCCTACGACCTCCGAGTTACGGGACAGGATAGGATAGGATAGGATCAGCATTTGGGTTCATTACAGTGACATTGTCCATCATAATGCACAAAATCGTCAAATCGTGAATACGTGGAAGCAGGATTTCGATATACAAAACCGACCAAGAGCCGAGTCAACGGTACCTCTACCTTTGAATTGAAACCACATGCGGTCTACTATTTCGGACTCTAGTGGGTCGGGTTACACTTTGATTCTCGTAAGATTGTGGGCTCAGCGGGGTCTCTGTAAGTCCGAGAATATCAAGGCACGGTGGACCAGCAAGTAAATTACGAACATCATGTAGCTTATTAGTTCGGTGATACCTTGCCGTGGCCAATGTGTAATCCATCTCTAAAAGTATGTGAGGCAGACATCATAGAAAACGTACTCAAAGTCAACAAAAGACAATAAATGAAAATGTAGATAAAGCAAACACAACAAGAACAACATAATATATTAATAGACGAGGAATTAATGTTGAGCTACTGGAAGTTAGCTAAATTATACCGCTGCTACTAAAAACAGAGAAAAAAACAAAACGTAAACCACAACTGAGAAGGTTGTATAGCGATGATAAGGTGATGTACACCAAGTACGCTCACATAAGGGAAGTGTTGGATGTACGGTTGTGCATGTGGTGGGGAGGCCTGTACATTGTTTGAGGATAGTGTGGGTGTTGTCCCTGGTACAGCTAATATTGTATAGCAAGATGTGGCGCATGCCTTAACGGGAAAGGTAATATACTATTGCATCATAGGACTGCAATTCACATAGTCACGTGAGTATCGGGTTTGATGTGGGGCAGGCTAAGTTTGCGAGAGAGGGAGAGAGAGAGAGAAAGAAAGAGAGAGAGAGAGAGAGAAAGAGAGAGAGAGAGAGAGAGAGAGAGAGAGAGAGAGAGAGAGAAGTCGAAGTCGAAGTCGAAACCCTTAATAGGATAATAGCGTCTTACAGCTAGTCATTAATAAACATTTCAGAAGAAAAAAAAAACAAAACAAAATAATTTGAAAATAACATATACTTTCACTACGGTTAAAAAAATCCTTAGGATATGAATACATTTTAATACACATATTCCCACCCTTTTCCCCTCCCCATCCATCTCCTCCTCCCTTTGCACTCTCTCTCTCTCCACACACACACACATCCACACATGAAAATTCATAAATTCTCAGTAACTTACATTGTGGCAGGGTAAGGATAAACAAAAAGATATACAATCATCTTAAATATTAGGAGCAAAGGGAGCTTAAATATGTATTAAGTCTTGTTTTAAAAGATGGAAATTATTAACTTTTCTTTACCTCTTCTGGTAGAGAATTCCACACACTTGGACAAGAATAGGATAGAGACGTTTCAATATATCTAAGCTTGGTCTTGGAAATTTCAAATTAAAGATGAATAAAGAGATGATGAATTGCTAAAAAGTGCTTTTAGATAAGCAGGAGCTCTATTGTTAATTATTTTGTACATTAAATCGCTTTATTGTAATTTGGGTGATTGTTAAGGGGGAGCAGGCCAGCTATGTTTAGTTTTGAGTCGGTTGTGATGAAAGCGTTGGGGGTACCTAATTTCGCGACTCTGCGGTGAATAGAATTTTTTTTAACAAGGAAGGCATCACTGCAGCCCTCCCATATTGTTGATGCATAATCAATGTAAAGGTTGGTATGATCATTATAAAACATTTGTTAGCATCTGCAGTTATAATAGATTGAAACTTTGACAATATAAAACACAAAAAATTTTGTTGAGAGAGTTTTACAAAGACTTTCAATAATTTATGTGAATGCCAACTGAGTTTGTTACCTATAATTAAGCCCAAAAGTGTATGACAACCTGAGAGAGAGAGAAAGGGGTGGGGGGGAGAGAGAAAGAGAGAGAGAGAAGGAGAATAAGAAAGAGTGAGAAAGAGTGAAAGAGTGAGAAAGAGAGAAAGATCTGTAACACGAACTGGCAGAGTGGGGAGTGGCCTAAACCATGGACCCAGTCACTTGTCCTCACTCATCCAAAATAAGGTAACTTTCAGGAGTGTAAAAATTACCGCACCATCAGCCTCATCAGCCATCCCAGCAAGATCCTCCTAAAAATTATACTCAACAGGTTGAAACCTCAAGCTGAACAAATCATAGCTGAAGAACAAGTAGGATTCAGGGCAGGGCGAAGTACCACTGAACACAGAGAGAGAGAGAGAGAGAGAGAGAGAGAGAGAGAGAGAGAGAGAGAGAGAGAGAGAGAGAGAGAGAGAGAGAGAGAGAGAAAGTAAGAGTGTGAAAGAGTGAGAGAGACAGTGACAGAAAGATAACATAAGATAAAAATTTTATTTTCTAAGGGTAATGCGAGCGTTGTGGCCGCGTGGTCTAAGGCGGGGCTAATTTGCCTTGTCCACAGGCTTGAACCCAATGCCTCTGGGCGATATGCTTCTCCGAATATTATTGAATTTCGACTCGGGCCACGTCTCAGGGTTTTTTCCCGGGTACTCCGGTTTGCTTCCCCAGTAAAAAAAATGTATAGGTTGGGTTTGGGCGCGCCATCATCTGCGACTACGCCTTCCCCAGGTGAGGTGGCCCAGAATTTTCCGATAAAAAGGGACAATAAAGTGTCAAAAATCAATAAACAAATTCAATTAAAAGAGTAAGAGCTTGGTGGGCTTTTTAAAATTCAAACCGCAAATAATTATAAATATATTTTTGGGGTGTTCCCTTTACCATGCGTTGCCCGTGAGTGTGCGGAGAAGAGAGGAAAGTATGGGGAGGGGGGTGCTCAATGTCGTGGTATGGTGTGTGGAGTGCGGTGGTCTGACAACATTAGGAACTCTTCTTTCTACCCAGTTGCGCTTCCCGTTCCTACTTCATAATATGTTTTTGACTTGGACTGGTCCACGTCCGTCGCCAGCTACTGGGCCAAATTTAAACCAATTGCTTTGAGATTCAAACCTTATTTATTCTTATGAAGCCAGAAGCCACAGACCACTTTTCGTGGAAACTGAACGAATGGTTATAGAGATACAACCACACAGATTGTGACGCACAATGATCACTGGGGTAAAGGTGAATCAAATGCTTTGAAACTCGAACCTCATCTATTCTTATGGTTCCAGATGCGATATATCAAAATGTGTGGAATTCGGACAAAGGATTGCGGAGATATAGCCATGCAAAATATGACGCACAGACGGATTAACTCAAAAACTATCACCACCGGGCGAAATGCCTTAAGATTCAAACCGCAACTATTCTTCTGGGGCCAAAAGCCACACACCAATTTTAGTGGAAACCGGACTAAGGGTTCCCAAAATGTAACTAACGCAAGTATAGGGTGACTATAACCACTTTGCTATGTGTATCCAAATGGTTTGAGACTCGAACTTGAGATTCAACATACATATATTTGCCATGGGCAACAGCACCAATTTCCGTAGAAATCGGATAAAAGGTTGGGCAAAAATAGTCACACAAAATTTGACTTTATAACCACTGGCCATGTTTAAACCCAAAGCTTTGAGATTCGAACCTCATCTATTCTTATGGGTCCGAAGTCACATACTATTATTGGTGGAAATCGAACCAAAGGTTGCGGAGATATAGCCACGCAAAGTAATTTTATTGCTGTCAGCTTTGCGAGTTGATCATTTTTCTCCGGTTCGACATGCACAGTGTGTAAACTAAACTGGTACTTAAATCCTTCATCCGTTTGTGATTACACACTGTGTATAGCTCACAGTTACCTAGTGCCAGTTTCCTACGTAAACCATTTCACACAGGTACTTAGTGGTTTCGTACGTACCGGCCGGTACGTAATGTGCTCTACGTCCGTGTGCGTGTGTGTGTGTGTGTGTGTGTGTGTGTGTGGTGCCTATGTGTGCGTGTGTGTTTGCTTACACTCTAAGCTTCAGCTAGCTTGCGTGCGTGGGCGTGCAGTGAAGTTCTTAAACCACCCGAGCATTACACAAGCATAGTGGATTATAATACAGGATGCTATCACGCGCTTTTTTCAATCTAACTCAAAGCGCGGCGATCTGAATAGATCGCTATTATAGAAGGCGGAAGAGAACTCAAGTTTCATTTGTGAAAATTTTAATTGACTGCATCCAGTACAATTATTGCAGAGAGGGAGAAAACTAGAGTACCCGGAGAAAGCCACAGGTGTTCAGAAAAAATAAGTAAGTGTGTGATGGGTTGGGTGAGGGAGAATTAGAAGGGATGGGGAGAAAGTAGGTGAGAGAAGGTAAGAGGAAGAGAGGGAGGTTAGTTAGTCATTGTTTATAGGGTCCACCGGCCTGCAAGCAGCCGAATCAGGACCACCCCTGATCCCTAGACTATAACCCCCGTTGGGGTGCCGGGGGGTTCCGTATAAATAGTATCCCCACTTTCTGGAAATTTAGTGCTTTAAATTCCCACTGTCGCTGTCTTTCTTATTTGCTCTTTCTCATTCCTGCTCTGTTCTATCAATCTGCTATACTATCTTCTTCTTCGCTAGACCAGTCACCTACCTTTTTTCTTGAAAACTCTTCCGGGACAAGACTCCTTATTTGTGTATGAGGTCTGTTGGATCAGCTTGGAAATATTGGACGTTTTCTGCCAGATGGTCACTAGGGCTTCCTATGATGTTATTATTTAGCAATGTAGGCATTTTATATGTATGTGTTTTGTTGATAATTTATAATAATGTTTGTATTCTATTTTGTTTTTGTAAACGGGGGTTCGATAAATTAGAGTACAGCCTCAGCGTCCCCTGCGTGGGATCCCGGATGTCTTTATTGTAAAGTGACTAGCTGGTGGAGAGCTTTCAGTTTTACCACTAGGGTTGTTTCGGCAGATCTTTTATGCGGATCAGGGGTTGTCCGGTCCTGATTTGGCTCGGAAGAGTCCGCTGGACCTAAAGCAATAATCATGTAATGTAATATAATGATCATTATAAAAGATCTGCTGAAACGACCCTATTGGTAACACCGAAGGCAGCCGACCACTTTACATTATAGGTATCCCACGCAGGGGACGCTGAGGCTGTACTCTAATTTATCGAGCCACCGTTTACAAAAACCAAATAGAATACAAACATCATTATAAATATTAACAAAACACATGCATATGAAATGCCTACATTGCTAAATAATAATACCATCGAAAACTCTAGTGACCATTTGGCAGAAAGCGTCCAATATCACTAAGTTGACCCAACAGACCCCACACACATATGAGGATATTTGTGAGAGTTTTCAAGATAAAAAAAAAAGTAGGTTATTAAGGTGTAGCGAAGAAGAAGATAGAATAGTAGATTGATAGAACAGAGTAGGAATGAGAAAGAACAAAGGAGAAAGACAGCGACAGTGGGAATGTAAAGCGCACATTTTCCAGAAAATGGGGATACCATTTATATAGAAACTCCTGGCACCCCCACAGGGAGAGGAATGGAGAGAGAGAGAGAGAGAGAGAGAGAGAGAGAGAGAGAGAGAGAGAGAGATGGTGTTGATGATGATTATGATGATGAAGAAGAAGAAGGTATGATTGTGTGCCAACATCAGGCTATGTTCCACAGTTGATTTTTTTTTTTTATATGTATATGTCAATAATATGCCACTTGGCGAAATAAAATCTGTTACCTGTTATTATTGTGTACATAGAAGCGTGTGCTATTTTCAAAATGCAGATTTCAGCATTATAAGGACTGTTCTTTTGCCCATCTGTGATGTGATTGTTCTTTGTGATGACAAAATATATACATTGTTGACTTTTAGTCTGTGTCCAGCATTACTTTTGTTTTCGTTGTAAAGTGGTTTACTTTCCTTCCAATGAACAATGTGTGTGAAAGACATTAAATAAATTATATGTAATCTTGCATTAGGAATAAGAGGACTGGAGTTAGGAAAGCTGGAGATAGATAGATATTCAGTGCTTACAGGGTCCAGTGGACTCTTATTGCATGCAATTCGCCAAGATTCAAGGAAGAGAGAGAGAGAAAAAGAGAGCAGAGATGCATTATTTATATACACCCTAATAAAGTTGGGGTTTTTAAATGTTAATTTTAATTAATTTCTTTTATTTATTTATTTCTTTATTTTTTTTTTGGGGGGGGGGGGGGGTGAGGGTGGGGGAAGGGGTCTTTTGTGATCTAACTGACGATGAGAACATTGAAATGAACTGATTAAAAAAAAAGAAAGAAGTGTATGTCGCGTTTATAATGATTTAAGTGGTTCTTCTGTTGACAGTAATCTAGCAAAGAGATTATAATTTATTTACGATAATGATTCATTTATTCTCTTGTTATTTAAGACTTTATTATTTGTCAACCGATTAAAGAAAAAAAAAGTTTGTTTATTTTGTGTACAGTGATGTGTATTATATAACTGATGATTTCAGAGTATACGCACTTTGATTCGCCCCCCTCCTTCTCCAAACCCCCAACTATGAAGATTGTTTCATATTCACGAGCTCCTCTTTCCTACCCCCCTCATCCATAATGGACCCATGTAGCATAATCTTCGTCTGGTGATCTAACCACAATCTAGAAAATGTGATCTGCCGGGTAGTTCGGCGTTTGTCAAGATCGAAATCAAGTGCAGCCAAGCGCGTTAACGCGTTCAGATTGGAGTGCGCCCGCTGGGAGTAAATAAAAATTGATTCAAGGCGATCGGATTGCTGTTTGTTTGGCAGTGTTACTGGTTCTTTTTCAACATCCTCTTTTCGTTTCCGAAAACCTCTTTTTAAAATTTTTTATTATTATTTTTTTTTAAGCAACTGTTTTTTCTCCCCTTTGTCTAAGTTTGCAGAGAGAGTGATAAAGAAAAATGAGGAGATAAGATACGGAAAGTGATTGCGCGAGTGCGTGTGTGCGTTTTATTCACAGCAATTACGGATCGTCGACTACCGTGAGCCATGCCCCAGTGGAGGACATGCTGTGATGGATGAGAAGGGGAAAAGAGGGGAGGGGGAAGTGAAGGAGAAGAGGAAATCTAATTTTCACTGTAGCAACCACTCAACGGTCCAACCAACAGGACTTACAACCAGAATAACCAAACAAACACAAAACGATCAACCACTCACCACTATCAAGTTCAATGTAGTTTTAATCCATATTGAAAACATCTACAGTAAGTCCATTCATTCGCAATGAAAACCAGTAAGAACAGAACTTTTAATAAACGCATTTTATTGATTGCTCGTAATTCATTTTCTCAGGATTATTTATACAGGATTTTATTCAATCTGCAAAAGCATACAGGGCCGCACTTTTAAACATGCAGTCATAAAGTATGAACCACACTAAAACAAGTTGTTCAACATCATATTCAATTATCAAACATTCCAAAACGCTAACGTTGAACAACAGCCATTCAAAACAACAGCAAACCCAATGTGACTTTGAAAAAAGCCAGTGTTTTCTCGTAACACAAACGTTAATGGCTCAAAAGTAAATAACTTGTTCTCATACTCTGCATTTACCAACTCAGAAAATGGCCCAAGATGCTTCAATGTTCCAACATTGCATATTTACCACTAGACCAAACAACTCCTCAAGTTAGGTGCATGCCGAAATGCATGTTTGAACTCTTGCTGCTCCTACCCACGCCAAACACTTGATTCAACTTTGGGCATTGTGCAAAATGCATAGACTATGGTCGTATTGAGCCACAACTGCTCAATCCATATGTTTCAGTTTCTTAGAATGTGTCCCCACCGGATGCTATGACCAGGCTCTTTGGCATGCCACTGAAGCAACAATAACGGGGAGATGGGCATGGAACATCATGTAAAGACGCAGAACCCAAAAAATCGACTTCGGCGAGGAAAATCTGTTGCCTCAAGTCAAAATCGAACCTAAATTGTTGTATAAACCTTTGGGCCTGTTGAGTTATCTAGAAGCCAAAACTATACATTTACCAAGCTAAGAGTTTTTTTTTAAAAAGTTAATCTGAAATGTCGATACTTTTGGGGCGAGTTTATAGACTTATGGTGCTGCATGCAAGTGAGTAAATAAAACCCTGCCTTGAGTTTTCAGCATTTTTCTAATATTGCACAAAGAAAAACAACTGGAACTAAGTCTTTTACAGAAAAAAAAAACAACAACAAAAAACACTGATAATTCCTATATATACTTTTTGGGGAGGGCTTGTTAATGGCTGCTGTGCTAGCCACTGTGAGAGTATTTGTAATAAATTTGTAAAATGTATATAACTAGAATGATCAATGTAATGCCTGTAATATATCCTTCACGAGAATCAAAATTTCTAATCACGGATGACCCAGTTTGTGACATAACAACGGTTAACAAAATCAGAAACAAAATAGTCCGAAACAGTTTGGGCTGATGGTGGTGGAGTAGGATTATCACTGAGGGAGGGAGGTGGGGGTCAGCTCCCTTGTTTCCACTCTAACTTCACAACCATGCCACTATTTAAACAATAGACAAATAACTAGAAAACTATGAAGTATAGCTGTTCTTTGCTTCATTTTGTGTGTGTATGTGTGCGTGTTTGTGGGTGGGTGGATGTGTGCGTGTGTGAAGCAAATACAAGTCTCTCATGGCCTCCATTTTTCCTAATTTTCTATCTTTATTAAATTACTTCTTTCAATGTATTTAGTCCACATGTCATGCACATAATCGGTACAGCCATATTGGAAGCATGGATAGCCTTTCAGGATCCGTGGCAAAATACGAAATAGGTGGAGAGGAATTTTGCATACAGCTGGTATAAATATGGGACCGGTGGGAGAAGAAAAAAACAACCAAACTAATATCCTCCCCCTCTCCCTCGTCCACCCCTTCCTCTCCCCCTTCCTCTGCCTCCTCCACCACCACCACCACCACCCTGGTAACCCCCTCCCACTCCCCCACCTTGGTATCCCCCTTGCTGGTAACCCTGCTGATAGCCTTGTTGCTGGTAGCCTCCACCTTGACCCCCTTGGTAGCCTCCACCTTGACCTCCTTGGTAACCTCCACCTTGACCTCCTTGGTAACCTCCACCTTGACCTCCTTGGTAACCTCCACCTTGACCTCCTTGGTAGCCTCCTCCTCCTCCCCCACCTTGATATCCTCCTCCTCGTTCTCTCGCTCCGTATCCGCCTCCCCCCTGACCCCAATTCCCTCCAACGTCTTGCGCCTGCTGCGCACCTCCGCTCCAAGAGCCCTGGATTCGACTTCCACCGCGCCCGCCGTCACCTCCACCGTGGAAGTCGCCGCGACCACCGCCACCTCCTCCTCTGCCACCCCGACCACCTGCAAACAAGTCGTAACATTAACATCACTAGTATGCCGGTGAAGGGCGTTATTTCCCCTACACTGTATCTCCGGTAACAAAAATTCCTTTCTGCGCTAACTATATATATATATATTAATAAAACATTATGCAATCACATGCTTTCTCTGCCATCCATCGAAACCCAAGAGTGTGGCGATCTGACGAGATCGCTATTACAGAAAGCGGAAGAGAAATCAATGTTGTTGTTTTTTTTAATTTAGATGGACTGCAGCCAATATTATTTTATTGAAGGGAGGGAGAAAACCAGGGTTCTCCAAAGAGAAAACCCTCTGTGTCCTGAAAAGTCTGGTACCGGAGTCCAGTAAGTTCATCCCCTCTGGGGTTCAAACCCGCGACCGTTGGCATAGGAAACTAGCAACCTCTCAACCGCTACACCAGGTTGAGGTATACTCAAACGGCTGCTATGCTGGTACACTTAACCTGTTGCTGTGCTGGTACACTAGATCGTCACTGTACCTCTGCAGCTCTTTGAGCCCGTTGAATGTACTGGAAACAAACCAAACCCCAACAAGCAACCATTAACTGACTTACTTTGCGGTCTGCCACCACCACCCCCACCACCTTGGGGTGCGCTGTCGCGTTTCATGAAGGACGGCATTTCAGGGGGCGGAGGTTCCAACTCCCATGCCCTCCCACCACGATCAGGCACCTGGAATAAGTAAGTTAGTTGTTCATTGTTTACAGGGTCCAGTGGAATGCAAAGAGCCGAATCAGGACCACAAAATCAAGATCACAACTTGGCTGAAAGAGGACTGGCCCCTCACCGGCATAAAAGATCTGCTGAAACAATCCTAGTGGTAACACTGAAGGCACTCCACCAGCCGGTCACTGTACAATAAAGGCATCCGACGCGGGGGACGCTGAGGCTATACTCTAATATATCGAACGCCTGTTTACAAAAACAAAATAGAATACAAACATCAATATAAAATATCAACAAAACACATACATATAAAATGCTTACATTGCTAAATAATAATATCATTAGAAGCCCTAGTGACCATTTGGCAGAAAGCATCCAATATTCCCAAGCGGATACAACAGACCTCACAAACAAATGGGGAGTTTTGTCACAGAAGAGTTTTCAAGAAAAAAGGTAGGCAACTGGTTTAGCGAAGAAGAAGTAGTAGATTGATATAACAGAGTAGGAATGAGAAAGAACAAATGAGACGACCAAACGATCAAAAGCTCTTCAAAAACACAGACTGGGAAACTACAACACCAAAAAAAAAAGCTCTAGGAAACAACCAGCATCATAACAACAATGAAAACTAACCACGGGGTAAAAGTATAGTTAAAGATGAGCTTTCATAAAATTGATATTCATTCATTCAGTGTTCCCTCCACACACAAAAAATGAGAGTCCTTGGGACTCCCAGGTATAAAATTTTAAGAGTCCTTGTACAAATTTTGAGAGTCCCCAAATCGGTGGATGAACGGGTTTTGGGCCCAGTCAACCAAGTCAGAAGTGACATGATTGTGTATGATAGAATCAAAGAATGGATTAACGAAGATTTCTTTTGTTCAGTGAATGTATTGCTTGGAGGAAGTTTACAATGCGCGCGCATGCGATTTTTAAGGACGACAACTCCCGACACAATCTTTAATCGTCTGCAATGGCAGTCTCAGTTGGGTTCTGATTCTGATTATGCCGTGAATTAGTTCGCCACTCGTTGGTCGTATTTTTTACTTCAGCGATTCCCAAAAAATGTGTGCGTCCACAGGACGCACACATGCAAATTTTCCTGCGTCCTTTCTCATATTTTGTGCGTAATTGACGCACTACTGTGCGTAATCGGGAACACTGTTCATTGTTGTTATTTTTCATGCAAAGAGAAATCTACTGCCAGCCATCGAACCACAGTAGGTTCTACTAGAATGAAGAACAAGCAATGAAAAGAAACCAGGGCAAAATTATTGAATAGATGTGAGTTCATAAAACTGATAAATTCATTCATTCTTCTTAGCTTCATGGGAAAAGTTCTTAATACAGTGGAACCTCTCACAACGACCCCCCTCTATAACGACTCCCCCGCTACAATGACCCATTTTATTTTAACCGATGTATTTCCTTATATTCCTGTCATCAGTATAGCGACTCCCTCGCTATAACGTCTAACGACCGATCTTTGCAGACCGTATAGCGACTTTCTCGGCATGACTGCACAATAAAAACTGTCTACGATCTTGTTCAGCACAGTCAGACAGGTACCTATATGTGACACGCCAGCCGATAAAGTAATCTTCTATAAGTTTGACGTCATCTTGTAACGTCACATTCTAGATTCTACTCGTTTGGGGTTTGCATTTCACTTTATTCACATCACGAGCGCGGCACTGAGAAGAAGCAAAGAAAGCGTGATGGGATGATGGAGTCTACAAAGAAAAGAAAATTTTTATCTCTGGAAGATCGAGTTAATGTTGTAAACAGACACAAAAAAGGAGAGACTGCCATTGCGATCGCAAAGAGTCTTAAAGTTGGAAAAACACAAATTCAAGGAATTATCCGAGACAAAGATGACATTCTTAAAAGGTGGGAAAGTGGTGATAATGCCGATCGTACGCGATCAAAACGGAGGAAGACAACATACTCGGAAGTAAATGAGAAAGTTTGGGATTGGTTTCTGGATGCTAGAAGAAAGAATATTCCGATCACTGGCAAATTGATTCAAGAAAAGGCCATTATGCTCTCTGTAAAGACCCCTCTCTATAAAGACCCCTCTCTATAAAGACCGATTTTTGTCAACATTTTCAAGGTCGTTGTAGAGAGGTTCCACTGTAGCACCGAGAAATTTGTTGCTGACCACCAAACAGTAGGTAATACCACATATAATGACGAAGAAATCCATTACAATTTAAATGCCACAAACACATTGCTAAAGCTCCAGTTGTCTCCCACTCCCCTCTTAGTTGAAAAAAAGATCTATTTTCAAAGATAACAATAATTTTTAGACCAATCAAAGTTCCCAAATATGCTTGAAAAAAAATTAGACCTTCACTGAAATCACAAATTTACTTTTAACTCCAGAAGAAGCATTTTAGCGAAACATTGTATCGAGAACATATTTCAGCCTGCTGCATTTTATATCTCATTTTCTTTTTTCCGCTCGATCATTCATTGGGAACCTTGTTCCTTGTTGCACTGAAATAGTTCTTTTCTTTTCCTCAATAGATATTCAGTGTTTATATTTTTATTAATACTAAATACTTTTGCTTACCCGTCCAATGAGAATTTTGTTGATGGTGCATTCGTTTCTGCTGTCCCCTGAACTGGTTTTCATAATGCGAGTCAGATCTGCAAGGAGAAACAAACTGGGTTAGCAAACAAAAAGACGTAGGTTCAGCTTAGGAGAAAAACTTTAGAACTTTGTCCTTTTATTTCACATAACATGATGTAAAAACTAAATATACAACATGACAAGAGGCTCATAGCCCTGGGGACTGTATAGCCAAAAAGAAGGGTTTAAGGAGGAAGAGGGGGTGAGGTACGTAAGGGCATTGGGATACAGACGGCATTGTATAATACTACAGCTGCATTTGTAATATATTCAGCAACCAGACTGCTGTAGATCAGCATAATACATTAAGACAAATACTAAGGAATTTAGAACACACAAATGAATGTGGCCAAAAAATAAATACACAGAACGATACCAACTCAACATTATAACAATACAACACAATAAGACCAATTTCATGTATATAAGACAAAACGTAAAGAGAGTATATTGCACTTTTAAATTCAAGAAAAATCACTGGTTGTAACCAAGAAGAATGGCAATAACCAAGAAGAAAGCAATCTAGAGGCAAATTCTATTCTATTTCAGTGTAATGATCATAATGAGATATTAGTTTTATTTAAATAGAGAGAAGATGATTCCAATAAGACAGCTCAGTTTTAATAACCTAGGTTTGGATTTTGAATTAATCAGTTGATGCATTTTATAGACATTTGGATAATTTCTATACCACGGAAGTATAAGAGAGGACCTGCTGTCAATAAGTAAACGATTAGTACATACAAACATATAATGGAATTCATCGGCTGTTTCACTTAGATCACACAAAATGCACAATCTCTCTTCTCTAGCAATATTCAGATATCTTTGAGATATGTGACAACTTCGTCTAAATTTCCCATTAGTAGGGGTGATAAAAGAACAAGATAATTTTCAAAACCAAAAAGGATGGTTGGACCATCTAGCAGGAAACTACATCCCTCAGTTCAGTATTACTTAATTTATTATGCAGTGCGCACACCCGTCCTCTCATGAAGGCAGGTGTACATGACTATTTATTTTATTCCCGTTGTGAATGGCAGTCACTTTACCTCTGGCCAAGCTGTGCAGAGATCTTTTTTTCTTAGCTTTCATGAACTACACACACACACAAAACCCCCAAAACAAACCGCTTCCTCCATCTGCTCCTTCTGTTATCTCTATCGGCAACTCTGACATCACACTCTCCACCTCGGCCAGAAACCTAGGAGTCACCTTCACAGACACCCTCTCCATGGACAAACACATCACGAATATTTGCAGATCTGCATACATTGAACTTAGAAACATCAGTACCATCAGACACCTCCTCTCCTGTGACGCCACCAAAACTCTTGTCTGTTCACTCATTCTTTCAAAATTTGACTATTGCAACACTCTTCTAGCAGGTATCCCTCAGTATCTCACAGACAAACTTCAGAAGGTACAGAACTCAGCGTGCAGACTCATTTTCAAAGCAAAAAAGCGTGATCACATACAACCACTCATGCTAAAACTCCACTGGCTCCCAATATCCTTCCGCATCAAGCACAAGACTGCCAACCTCTGCTTCAACTCGTTCACTGACCCTCACTTCCCTGTCTATCTCTCTGAACTCTTGCTTCCATACACTCCCTCCAGACGTTTACGCTCCTCCTTCGACAGAAGAATCCTCTCCATCACACGCACTAAAACCAAAACCTTCGGTGACCGCTCTTTCTCCTTCCACGCGCCTACATTTTGGAACCAGCTCCCCTCCCACATCCGTCATTGTGAAACCTCCCCCACCTTCAAGAGGTCCCTGAAAACTCACCTGTTCAAGTGTGACGTTCTCGCTTTGCCTCGTTCTTGGCCCGGGTGTGGTGGTATCCTAACTGTCTATGTGCCATTTATAAATTGTGTTCATTATTTTTCTGACAGAAAGCGGAAAGCGATCATGTACAGCCAATCGTTTCATTATTCTTGTTTAAACTTGTTAATTGGACTTATGTGTCTTAACTTACTTTTTAATGTCATTATCTGATTGATTTTAGTCGCAGTTATAGTTCTTTAAAGGTTTTAAAAGTAAATTGTTAAGCACTTAGAGCTAGATTAATAGGTAAGCGCTATATAAAAAGGCCTGTAATAAATAATAAATAAATAAACCTGTAACTTTGAATCTACTGAAAAGTTTTCAATACAGTTTGGAAGGGGTGTTCTGGAATAATTCGTCAGAACCATCACAATCATTGCTATCATATTCATAGTTCATAACCGGCTATGCAACTTCTCTTGCAGAATAGCACCATCTTTGATTCACCATCGTTGGAGAAATTTGATAAAATTCTATCCAAATTGAAGCAGAATCAGTGAACAGCTTGTGTTTGTTGTCTTCTGGAAACTGGAGAATGGGTTCAACGCTTTAAATCAACTGCAAGCGGATTAGAACCGAATATGGACATGTTCAATAGCACTGCCCTCACTATACGGATAAATCCGTGTTTGGTCAGTAATGACTATGCTGTGCTGTATAGATTTATCTGCACTTGGTTTAGAATGAATTCACAACCTATGGTAAGAATTCCGATCCACACATTATATGAACAGGTCACAAAAGGACATAACATACACAAGTTTAAAACTTATTTTTTAAAATAATAATAATAACAATAATAAATACTACTACTACTACTACTACTACTACTACTACTACTACTACTACTAATAGTAATAACAATAATAATAATACTCATCATCATCTTTTTTTAAAAAGTACAAAAAATAAAAAAAAAGAACAAAACGAATACATTTTTCACAGTTAAAAATAAGCTGTCATACCGTCCCGAGCAGCAAGCATGTCAGGGACACCAATAGTGGATTTTACTGACAGGTGTTCACGGATAGGCTGGTACACTTTGGCAATGCCATCTTGATTGTGCTGCACATATGTACACGTAATTATAAATTGTTTTATATTTATTTATTTGTTATAAGCTTTTTGCCCTCCAGTTGTCCCACAACAGGCTGATACACTTTGGCAGCGCTGTCTTGATGGTGCTACAATTGCATTTATTTGGCCAGAAATTATCCCTCTAACTCCTCCAGCAGAAAGCTAACACCACAGCAAATGAACCGAGCTCGAGCGGAAGAAAGAGAGTAGGCAGTTCTTAGGAAATGTCCCAATGCTAGCAAAATGTGATTCTAATAATAATAATAATAATAGTAATAATAATAATAATAATAATAATAATAATAATAATAATAATTTGCTTCATTTAAAAATCAAGCTTGCCCCCTTGCAAGGAAACTCAAAGTGCGTTATATGAAAAAGAATTTTAAAACTTTTCTTTCACAAAGTAGCATGCAAAAACATCACACCAAGACATCACACATAGATACAGGCATGCATATTACGTTAATAAAAATAAGAAAAAAGAAGACAAAAAAATTTTGGAGTCTGCTTTGACATTACAACAAACTCTCCAATCAAAGTAAAATATTAAAACTTAAGCCTATCACACTGTACAAAGGAAACTTTTGTTGTTGTTGCTGAGGAAAAAAACCTACATCACCAAACTATGCAACAAACAACTATGTCGCACACATCCTGTGAGAAAATACAAGAGCACAAAATACACAATAAATATAAGGCAACACAAATACTTCAAGTTTTAATCATATTCAATTGAATACACAAACGGGGGACATCATCTATGGTGTGAGCTAGCTCCATAAAGAATTAGTCGCACAATGAAATAAATTAATTGTCAAATACCTTGGCCTTATCGGACCACTGGAAGGACTGAATGGTGACGTCGAGCCGTTTGAGCAGCATCTCACGGCGGATGCGATACTCTTGCATCAAAACTTCGTTAATGTTCAACACGGCATCCCACTGATTGTCCGACAGGCGAGCTTTCATCAGCGGTTTTCCGATTTGGCCTGGATACTGGGTCATAAGCTCCTTGATCTGAAAATAAATCAACCATGAATCATCAATCATCATCATCTTCGTCAAAACGAAGGGAATATATAATGCTTCGTACCACGGGCAGTGCAGTAGTGTTGTGGAGTGGTTTGGCCACATGCTAGCAATGCTTCATGTTAAAGCAACATCGGGAAAGGTTAATACTTGGATGGGTGACCATGGTCGGAGTGCAACCACCAAACAACACAAAAAGTATTGAAACAAGTTCACAACACAACCCAGCCACCCAGCTGTGAATGGGAACCTGGATCTGGTTTGAACCGGGCAAGGTAAAACAGAGAGGGAAAGGAAATAGACACCACCCTCATTAAGTAGACACCACCCTCATTAAGTAGACACCACCCTCATTAAGTAGACACCACCCTCATTAAGCTGACCTATGGAAAAGGGAAGTGTTAAGCAGTTTCCTCCCCAACGACCAAAAGGTTACAGGACACCTTTAACTTTACATTACCAGACGACAGAAGGTAAAGGATTCTCACCTTAGCTTCCAATTTGTTGAAAAGCACAACGGATGTGATGTTATCTGGAGGTTTGGGGAAGCCCAGAGCTATCAGCATTTTTTTCAGGTGCGTTGCCACCTCACTCTCATTCTGCCAATGACATCATCACCATCAACATCATCTTCATCATCATGTAAAATGAAAAACAATACCAATAACATAGCATATATTTTGAAAGTACATAGAATCCCATTGCTGCGTGTATGTGAGTAAAATAAATAAATAAAATAAAATGTTTCATAAAAACTAAACATGTGTACCTCTGCTCCAGGCGTCTGAGTGCCAACTGCTGAGCGGAGGGCAGCCGGCTTCTTCTTTGCAATGATCTTCACCGCTTGTAACTCTGCCGTCAGAAAATCTGAAAACAACAACAATACTATCCGACAAATGACAACACAAAACTCTACAAGCTGACCCCATGAGGTTAAACAACAAGTCTTGGGGATCTTGGTATAAAAACAACAAAATAACAAAGAGATATTTTGGGTAAATACTTATCAGCAGTCAAAATGCTAATCCCAGCTAAATTATAACAAGTAATAATCAGGGTGGGGAACAACTCATTGAGAAAAACTCTGAAAAGGCCGGGGTCCAGGGGCCGCCTAGGCCCCGGCGGGGTCAAGGGGCAGGGCCCTTGTAGGGGGTCCAGGGGGTCAAAGCCCCCCGGAAAATGTGCACGTTTTTAAGCCATACCCAGAGTGGCATAGTAACAGTGCAGTAAATGTATAGTGAACTGAACCAACCAAATATGAAAGAAAAGTAATAATTATTAGAAAAAGCTTGAACAAACACAGGAGCACACACACACACTTGTGTTTTATGACAATAAATTTTTTTCTTCACACTATTTTTTATATAAAAGATAACAAAGGAAAAAAAAGATAATAAGTGTGTTCTACAAATTGCGCTTGAAAACAGTGTTGTTTACAAGTCTAAACTGCTAGATCTAAAAGACCTATCATTATGCTTCTTTTAACCTACTTCAATTAGCCCTTCCCCTCCCAATCTTATCCTTCTTCCGATCTATGTAATCCCATTTTAAAACAGGGAAGTCGTTCTATGCCTGCTAGATCTAGAAGTCCTATAATAGGCCTATTCTACTAACCTACTACCTCCCCTTGACCCTTCCCCTGCCAATCGTTTCTTACTCCCATCAACATCCCGTGCATAATAAATTATTCAACAACCGTAAGGAAAAAGGTATGTGTATAAATTAAAAATAAAAGCCTACCTGGAAGTCGGCCCTGCTGTTTTGTGGCTTTCATTGCGTGTTGATGCATTTTGGTCAGCATGTGCTCGACCAGTGTCGACAAGCCACGATTTGCGTAGCTCAGCTCCTTGTTGCAAAAGATGCATCGAGCTGTGCCACTCCTATCTATTTTCCAAAAGCAGTCACCGATTCGCTGGTCCTCGTCCTCAATTTTTGTTGTTTTGTTAATCCACTCCCACTTCCATTTATTGGCAATGGTCCCTTCTTCAAAAATATCCCCGCGCTGAACTATTCTGGACACACACGCCATGATAACAGCCGAAAATGCGTTCAACACCATTTCGCCCGCTCTAAGCAAGTCGCGTTTATGTGGTCGTAAGAATCAACAAGAGCGGGCGGGGAGATGTTGCACGCATTCAGTTCTAGCGGGCCCGTTCTAGCAATGAGAAAGTAAAAGGTGGACACGGATGGGTACTTGTAATAATAGGTCTACTGGATTCGGAAACGGACAAATTTTTTTTCCTCTGAACTCTTTTTTTTTCCCTCTGAAATGGCTGCCGATTTCCTCTGAAATCTCGAGGAGAGTTCCCCACCCTGAATAATACTGGATGCTGTCAATCAAAAATAAAGTGTGTAACTTGGGTATAAGGCATGGATACCACTTTGACTTCAACAAACTATTTTATATACTAACATCTTCATAAGGCATGACCATAGCCCTAAGCAGCATTTTCGGCTGACATGTTTGAGACCCCCACCATGTGGACATCATCATACAGAATGACCTTTACATCTGATTTACCATCACTGAGATCAAAAACAAACTGAGCAATTTCTTTTCCACTGTCGTAATGCATACTACATGTAGTCCATGGTTTTGCTTGAAATGATTTTAATAAATCAAAAAAAAAAATGTGTAGCTCTTTGTGTTTTTTTTGTTGTGTTTTTTTTAAATCTCTTCAAAGTTCAAATCATCACCCGCATGCTGGATGTTTGTTTAAAACTACCCATCAGGGGTCTGACTATACAAACCAGGCACTTGACAGCCAAGACAGCAGAAAGCCTTACCAAGCAGTTGCAGACATTTTTGTGGTGTGTTTAGCCGATCGTTCACTGGGCCTTCGGTCAAATCTGTGTTAACACACCCTGAAAACCACAACATCACCACAATTAATCAACCAATTAACCCTTCCACTGCCAAAGAGAAACTGCACTGAGTTACAACCATTTGCCAGGGATATCTGGCTTGCGCTCTTAAATATTTACCAAAATATTATAGCTTGAACACTATTAGAAATAAGTGGGTAACAAAACATTTCTGAAAGGTAACTTCATTTTATACACAAATATGCTATATAGTATAGTATTTGGAAAAAAACCAGTAACATTTATATTTTTAAATTTTTTTTTTTACTTATTGATTTGTTAGTTTTGTTTCTGTGTGGTGTGTAATGGTGGTGTATTTCTTCCTCCACCATATATGTTTGTTTGTTTATTTCATTTAACGTCTATTCACCGAAGTGATTTTAGACAGGAAAATAAAAGGAAGGTGGGGGGAAAGGATATGCGCTACATGGATGTGGGAAAGGAAATAACATTTAAACAAAATAGTTCAGTAACCACCATATATGTATACATAC
Organism: Oncomelania hupensis; assembly: GCA_036898135.1. Lineage (NCBI taxonomy): Eukaryota > Metazoa > Mollusca > Gastropoda > Littorinimorpha > Pomatiopsidae > Oncomelania > Oncomelania hupensis. The sequence continues at coordinate 77,483,218 of CM072513.1, forward strand.
ATGTGTTCATGTTGAAGTTTTAATCATATGATTGGACATCCTCATTTTTGTATTTACCATTTTCTATTATATGTGTGAATGGGTCAGAATGAACTTTAAATCACTCTTTTTTGGTGGAAGATATGTGCGCTATATAAATCTATGTATTAATTTTTTTTAAACAATTATTTATGTAGTTTTAGTCCAAATGAGAGACAACGAGAGAGAGAGAGGATGGCAATGGCATCATCTTTGCTGTATTTGTTTGCATCCCATTCAACTATGTCCCAGTTTTGTACATAATCTGCTTTGCAGGCCTGTGGGTGCGGTGAGAGTGAGGGTAAGGGGTGGATGGCCACCCTTCAAGGAAAAGGGATGTCAAACCTAACCTGTGATCATTCAACAGCTAATGTGCTGTGCTTGCCAACGGGTTCGTGTTCATTGAACTATACCGAGAAAAAAAACGTCACAATGATGATGACAAGATAACACATCATTAGCATATTCCGTCTAACTACTATATGATGGCCTATCTCATCATTATGATCATAAGCAGTCAAGAGTTTAAACAACAAAGCACCAGCCGATATATAGCTGAGTAATACATCCATCCATCACAATATAATAATGACCTGAAGACAAATCAACTTTAACATAGAAATCTCAATGCATAAAGATGAAGATGAATGCATGAGAAGAAAAAAAAAACTACATATAAACTCAAATCACATACCTCCATATTCTCTAAGGAAACTGCTCACTTCCAGGAGAAAATTGCCACAGTCATTAGAATCTGAAAGATAACAAATAAAACAAAATAAATAGAAAACACTCTTATTTATTATATATGTAATTTCTTTCAAATTCAATACACACAAATATAAAAACTTTACGGATTTTTCTTTTAAAATCAATAAATACACATTAAATCTTGAGATTTGTTTTGTTTGGTAATGAATATATAGAATACAGGATACAGAGTCTGATTTACTGTCCCCACCATCATTTACAAGGAGATTTTCTATGCAGTGTCCATCTGCTTTTTACAATTCAAAACAACCAAATTAAATTGTTATAGCAACATAAAATTGAAAATAAATGACGATGTTGATATTTACAGTGAAAACTTGTTGAACAGGACCTTATCACATTTAGTATGCATAAACAGTATAATTATATCCACCATGCACACACATTCACACCACACGCGAAGACAATTGAGACATCAGTGTGTCATTTCAATATAAAAAGTGGATATAAAACTATGATGTGGCGCTCAAAACTAACAATGTATACATAGCCTTGCCACTAACTCTATATTATCTCAAATTTCTGAAGTGGGCGCCTGTATTATGATGGCTGCCAGGGTTCATTGTTAGGACGTCACTGAAGAAGCTACAGCACATGGCACTATGATAACTATTTAGCAATTTGTTCTAGTAAAAAAACGATAGTAGAATAGAAATGGAATAAAACAGAACTGCGCGCATTCAAACTTTACAATTTTACCGCAATCTTTTTTAAATTTTACAAGCGTTGGAAAGTATTGGTTTGTTCTGTTTGTGTTTTGACCGCTTGACAAAGAGCTTGAACGCTCCAACATTTTTACTGTTTTGCTGGGACTTATTTTTGTCCAAATTGCATTCTTTTGATCTCTGTTGGGAAGTATTAATTGGTTTTCGGTGTTTTGTGTTGCCTGACGGAGAGCTTAGCTCAGAAATCTGCACTGAACTGTTGAGTGTTGTTTTTGTCTTTGGAAATTCTCATTCTTTTGGTTTATTTACCTAAGGGTTTCTCATTATTATTAAATTAATACAACGGAAAAAGTCTTATTACATTTCGAAATTTAAAAAAAAAATTAATTTCATGCTTTTTGCTTAATACAGCATAAACTGGACTACAGAAAGAAATCCAATAAATTGACTACATTCTCTCAATAGTGACGATAGCACTCACCTGGATGATAAATACAAGTAAAATTGTGCTAAGATAAGCAAATTAAATGTTGTAACTTTTATGAGCAATCTCTCTTTGGACTCAATCTCTCCGCTTTTTTTCATAGATGACGATACAATATTAACCAGCATATTCCATCTTTCTCTGTTCTCAACAACCCTCATGGCTTCGCCCAATGTCAAGCCAGTCCATTCTCGAATGTTCTCCTTCTCCTCTTTTTCTGTTTCCATTTTCTTCTGCCTCCTTGCACTGTGCCTTGCAGAATGGTCTTTGCAAGGTTGGATGCTCTGGTGACATGGCCACACCATCGGAGATTTTGTTTCTTCACCAATGTGAGCATGTCATTGTGTTATCCAATAGCACGTGTGATGGCTTGTCGAACTTCGTTGTTAGTAATGTGCTGGGTATAGGAAATGCCCAGAGGTTTTCTGTAGCACCTCATCTCCATGCTTTGTATTCTTCGTTGTAGGTCTGCTGCGAGGGCCCATGTTTCGCAAGCGTTAAGGAAGATGGAAATTACAAGGAAGTGCAGCAGCCTTACCTTGGAGTGTGCACTGATGGTCCTGTTTTTGCAAATGGGCTTCAATCTTGTCAGGGCAGCAGTTGTTTGTGCGATCCTGGAGAAAACTTCCTGTCGGGACCCACTTTCTGATACAATGGCTCCTAAATATTTGAAGCTATGCATCGTTTTGAGGGATTTGCCTTGGACTTTGATGTCCATGTTGATGTCCTTGGTGTTGTTAGTAATCATTTTGGGTCACTGACTGGTCAATATAGTATTTATTTCTCTGTTTACATCTCACTCTCCACCATCATTCCAAAATTCTAAAATATTGTATTTATGAAAGGGACCCACTTTGTCAATGCCCCCTTGACAGATCCTTTTAACATTCGCAGTGAGTGTTGCCCTGCTGAAAAAGTGTACAACAAAAAATAACCTTCTTTTTTTTCTTTTTTTTGTCATCTACCTCATAGACTGTGAACAGTGTCACGGCAAGCAGTATGTAGGTGAGACTGGACAGACTATCCGCAAAAGATTTTACGGGCACACGCACGCGATCCGCAAAGACGTGGACACACTAGTGGCAAAACACTTCAGGTCCCCTGGACACGCCCTCTCTGCCATGAGAGTGACAGTCATTGAACAAGTCAAAATAGACAATCCTGACATTAGAAAACGGAGGGAGAAATTCTGGCGTTACAAGCTACGCACCAACTACCCTGAGGGGCTGAATGTATTTGACTGACTGTTTTCAGCACTGTTTCCTTGGGTGGTTGGTGATTAGTTTGTAACATTTCGTGCTTTACCTTGCATTTTCGATGTCTGAGTTCTCTGGCCTTTTATTATTATTATTATTATTATTATTATTATTATTGTTGTTGTTATTATTGTCGTTGTTGTTGTTATTATTATTATTATTATGTATTATTAATTAGAGAGAGAGAGAGAGAGAGCGAGAGAGACAGTGTGTGTGTGTTAGAGAGAGAGAGAGAGAGAGAGAGAGAGAGAGAGAGAGAGAGAGAGAGAGAGAGAGAGAGAGAGAGAGCGTCTTCTATGACGCATGTTTAGTGTTTACGTCATCATCACTGACCTCATGTTTTATTTATTTTTCATCACTGAAGAAGGGCGTAGCCCGAAAGTCTTTGCTTTTATATTTTTCTTGGTGTTTTTGTGTATTTTGTTTCTGATTCAGTGATTTCTATTTTCTTTTTTTTTAAAAAAAAAGAATAAATACCATAGTTTTTTTGTGCATATGAACAATAACAGCAAAGCCTTTGACTAGCCAGCCAATATTCTGGAGCTAAAAAAATAGCAGTACCAAAGCCGGTAAAAGACAGAACCGGTAAAAACAACTGCTGGAATTGTATTTCGTTTTAGGTTGATAAAACAGACCCTACACTACCCCAGACACACTAAATACATATTCTTCAGCTTCATCGCTCACTCAGAAACACTTCAAACAGGGTCAAAGGTTACACGGCTATGGATATTCGATACATGTGCCATTAATCAGAGGAAATTATTCCCTGTTAGACCCACAATAGAAAATTCAAACTGTAGCAGTTGGTGTGAGCAACGAAGGGCCACTTTATCATTGTGTAATACGGAGTAATCTCATTTTTGCCAAAAGTAAACAAAGCCTTCAGACTAGTTTGGGGCCTTTCAATGAAAACTAACCGGTCACAGGGTGTACTCGTTCCTCCAAGCCTACAAGTTGAGCAAGGCCCTCTACAAGCCATGACACCAGTTGTGTGTAAGCTTCAGAACTTGGTCCTCCACTCAATGCTTTCTTCAAAACATCCAAGTCTGACACAGGGCCTGTGTAGCTGAAAACAAAACATCCAAGTCTGCTACAGGGCAAATATAGTTAAAAACAAAACATAATTTAGTTTTTTATTGTCAACAATTTGTTGATTGAAAATAAAGCATCAATTAATTGTGAATAAATTGAACAATGTTGCTTTTACACTAACAAAAACAACAGTATAAACAAAACAACCATTATACAACTCTATGGACCTTTTTATTGAACAAGAGAGATCTATACTCAAAAAGAGACAGCGGTAGCAAATATTGCCATTATTGGCATGCATTTAATTTGATTGGATTTATTGTTTATAGGGTCCAGTGAACTTTTATCGGTCATAGCTGTACCACATGCATGACCATTAGTCTCTGTGCAGATATGAGGAGAACTCTTGACACTCTTTCAGTCTTTGTGATGTTTGAATATACTCGATCCCAATGAACTGGCAAAACATTTTTTGCTTTCATAAACAGCTAAGGCGCATCACCCTACTCGAAAAGCACCCTAATACAGAGAATATGTCACCCCACTCAAACTCCTGCACTCCTCATGCCCAACTGAGTGCATCAAATGCATTAACATACTGAGTCACTATCTACTTCATCTCTCTCTTTTGATTGTTTCTCCCCTTCTCACCCCTTTTGCCCTCCAGCTTCTTCTCCTTCTTATTTGTTTGAGCAGCTGTAAACCTAACCATGATCCCCCTACTCATAATATTATACTCCTTATGATTATCCAATATCGATTATGTATACTACTACTAGGCTTATGTCTGCTCAACCAAATAAGGAGAAGAAACTGATGGGGGATTGGGGAGGGGAGGGGAGAAAAATCAAGAGAGAGATGACATCAACAAAATAATTGGAATTACATAATTTCATAAGAACAATCTCTGGTACCTATGACCATGGCATATACATGTGTTTGAGTGTGTGTACATACTGTATTAAACTATAGATCTATAGTAGCCGGTGCCACATCACATGTACTGATAATTCTATCCTTTACTGCTTTAGTATAGAGCAAAATGTTGCACAATCAATTAAGACGACAAACATTAAATTCTCGCCTTAGATTGATAACGATCAAAGAAACCTGAATAGCAAATACAAACCCAAAGTCCTCAAGAGAATCCAATACATCATTTTCCATTTTTTCCAATAGATTTTGTGTTGAAGGCCTACCACCGACAAAATTAGACTTAGCGCAGCAGACTGGCACACACTGCGTAGCAAATTACAACCAATCACAAAATTGGCTTTATTTTCTGCGGAGTAAGTATGTTATTTTAGCCAATGAAAACTCTCGATTATTAGAACAATTCCGTCACAAATAACAAAATGGCTGCTTCCTTGAAAAATATCGTGGTGATGTACCAAAGTTTGAAGCGTGAATGGGACAAGAAACCGTCGAACCTCGATCGATGTGGTGAAATCCTATCAAAATTAAAGGTACGCATAATTTCTTATCGGAGTGGGTTATCGAAATACCCGGTATGTCTTTTTTTGAGCCGCCGGTCCTCGTAACCACTAGAGATGCTCATCAAAACTGCTTTGTCAATGCACTGAATAATAATAAAAACAAAAGTCGAAAGAGGCCTACGATAAAATTAAGTACTCTGAACCTGTGGATCTAGTCGCTCTACTTGACTTCCGTTACGTATTGTAACAATTTAGAACAGTTCAGATTGATTTTGCTTGTCATCTAGTAAAGGGCAGAAGGCCAGGCTGACAATTGTGAATTGAATAATTATTTGTGTTTATCACTTTATGGATGCAGCAAACAAGTATTTTGAATTGCGGTCATTTGTAGATAACTAACTGGAGATTTTATTTTATATTTTATTTTAGATTGCTTTGACAGAAGTGACATTCCTACCTACAAGTGAAAGCAACCCATCGAAGCAAGAACTACTGATTGCACGTAAGTAAATTCTGATTAGGGAAGGATTTGTTGACATGACTTGACTTGACTTAGCAGTTATCATTTTCACAAGGTTGCAAATGATAAAATCTGCATGTTAGTGTGTTTTTATTTATTTAAAGGAACTCTAGGATTGTGCATAACCTTATCACTTATCAGTATGAGTATGGTTCAAATGGCATTTGCTGATTTCATAATAGGCCTAGTAATAATAATAATAATAATAATAATAATAATAATAATAATAATAATAATAATAATATAGATCTGATATATTTTCATGCATAGAGGTAGGATTCTCAAATGACAAATTGAATATATTGGTCCTCTGAATTTTGCCCTGCGGTTGTACTTGCCTGGCTTGAATACTTTATGGGATGGGGTAGAGAGCATGCGGGGCAGTAACAGGGGGGAGGCTGAATGTTCTGGTTGTTTTTAGTTCAGCTGGGAGCTTAGATGAATGGAAGTTTGGTGCTACTTGCTTAAATTGTGAATTGATGTTTTATTCTATTCTATTTTGTTTGAGTGTGACTGTCAATCATTTTTGTACACTGCTGTTTGTTGGGACAATAAAGATTCTGATTCTGATATATTTAGGCTGTTGTTAGCCTTTAGCTGCCATGTTATGTCCTATCCTATCCTGTTACTCAAAGGTGCCCCAATGACCTTCTAGTTACTGGATAGGATTGGATAGCCCTGTTATGTCTTAATGAGGTTGAGGGTCTTGGCGCACAGAAACCAGTTTCCGTGATTACCAATTTTCCCCATTTGTAGAGCAAACAGTAATCTTTAAATAATCTGACCAGATAATTTATAAATGTCTTGATTGAATCTGCATCAACAGCCTCAGTTGAACCTCGAATGCCAACAATGCATTGCTAAAACTGTGAGTGTGCGTGGCGTTTTTCAAAACTTCTTATTGTTATTGCAAAGTTGTTGTTTTTTACTTTTATCGTTGACACTTTTGTTCTGATTCATAGGTGACATCCTGGAGATCGGAGCACAGTGGGCTATTGCCAAGAAAGACATCCCAGCCTTTGAGCGTTACATGGCGCAACTCAAGTGCTATTATATGGACTACAAGTAAGTCAAACTAAAAATTTATTGATTTTTTATTTTTGAAGGATTGGATTAATATAGATTTTTTTTAAACTTTTTTTTTTGGGTCTGACTCTCTGAGGTAAATTTATTTATTTAGTATTTACTTTTACTTTTTTACAAACAGAAATAAAAGGATTTGCACTCATTTAAATTTGGTTTCTTTTTTATGAGTGCTGTAAATCAAATGCCAAATGGGAAAGAGGGGAGGAGACTATTATTGTCAAAGGAAGATATTGAGTAGTGTGTAATGATGCGCCCATTGAGGACGTTGAACGAGAGTTTTAGTTTTAATAATAATAACTAACAGCTAAAAGAACATAATTTCTGTTCTATGTGACTTTATCATTATAAGAATTGAACTGCCATAACCTTAATAATAATAATATTTATAATAATATTATTAATGCGCCATTCCTTGCGAGAGCTCAAAAGCACAGCAATCTATACTAATGTTCAAATCATCTGGTAAGGTGTGGATTTCAGCTTTGCTGAGGGATTTGAGTTAATGGTCTGATAGTAGAATACTTGTAACAGAAATGCGTTCATTCTATTACTTGATTATAAACATTTAGACCAATATTATAGTTGATAAACGTTCAGGAAGAAGTAATTCAGAATGTGTGGACTTGAACTTACACTGATGCATGTTAAACCTTGTTAAACCTTTTCTCAGGGATGACCTGCCAGAGTCCACTTTCAAATACCAGCTGTTGGGTCTCAACCTTCTCTGCCTCCTCTCTCAAAACAGACTGGCCGAGTTTCATACTGTAAGTGTTGCACTCATGGGTCTCTTTCCCCCTTTCCTCCCCACCGTGGCACTCCACCTCCTCTCCCTACAATGGCCCCTGTACTGGGGCTAGTGGCCTCTGGACTCCAAGCAGCTTTCAGAGCTTGTAAATGTATTATATGTTTCTTTGGGGTCTTTTATTTTAGATGTCCTCCAGCCTGTTCTTTATTTCAAAATGGTACAAAAATATTCAAATAATGTGAGATTGTTGCCATGAAGATACAGTAGCACTTTGACACCAAACAGGATCAAAATCAAACTGTGGAGGTGTGCAGAGAGAAAGAGGCTTGTGGATGTTTGCAGAGTAAGTCACATTTGTAAAAGGTTGGGCTTCTAAAGGTTGCCACAGGGACGATTACAATATTCTTTAGCTTGCCAACCTCCTTATTGAAAGATAATGAAAATCCTGTACTGTAGTATTTTATTGTGGTTGATTTAAATTAAATGGGAGGAATTGCGATTGATTGATTTTTTTAGGAGCGAGAGAGCTAGCTGCCTCTAGTATAGAAACTTCAACTTCAAAACAATATTCACAATCAAAAACAATGTTTGAAGGCATTGATAATTTTGGGTTATGGATTGGTTGGTTGACTTGTTGACTGGACCTTGATTGATTGGTTTGCCAGGAGCTGGAGCTGTTACCTGTGAAAGAACTACAGAGCAACATCTACATCAAACACCCAGTGTCCATGGAACAGTATCTGATGGAAGGAAGCTATAACAAGGTAATAATGAGGAGGAAGCTGTTTGAACAATGATTTGCGATGACAGGGATGATAATGATGGTGAAGATGACGATGGTAAAGATGGTGATGGTGATGAGGATGATGATAATAGCAGTGGTAGATTGTTTAAATTTACCATAAGAGTTGTCATTATTTTTTTTATTTATTATTTTTTTTAATTTTATTTACCTTATTGTTCCTTTTTCCATAGGGAAATTCTGGGCCACCTCCCCTGGGGAAAGCGTAGTCGCAGCCTGTGGCGTGCCCAAGCCCAATTTACCTAACATTAGTTGTGATTTTTAAATTTTGCTGGGGGAGCAAACTGGAGTACCCGGAGAAAACCCCCTTGACGTTGCCCAAGTCGAAAGTAAATAATATTCGGAGAAACATAACGCCCAGATGCTGGATCGAACCCAAACCTGTCAGGCGCCATTGGTTTCTGGCCTGTGGTCAAGGCAAGTTAGTCCCACCTTAGCCCACTTGGCCACAACGCTCGCTATGGTCACTACACCATTTTCCCTTGTACAGGATTTCAGAAAACTGATGTGAGTTGAAGTAATCGTGGAAATTATAATAACGTTTTCTGTGATTACAGGTGTTTCTAGCCAGAGGCAATGTCCCTGCTGACAACTACAACTTTTTCATCGACATTCTTCTCAACACGATCAGGTCATTCTAATTATCCATAATCTTTGTTACCTCTCTCATGCCCTTTCATTCTGTGTCTTCAAGATTCAAGATCTCGCGTTGTTATCTTACACATGAGAAATGACACCATCTTGTCATACCTTGAGCAGTAATTTGTGACCGCTTTTTGGCTCACATGAATAGCAATGTGAGTCTATGTACTCAAAAAAACATTTTCAAGATTTTTGCAAATCTGTGCAAGATGAGTCCTAAATAGTCCAAAAATGATATTTTTAAAAAAGTCCTTCAGTCCGTCTGTCTCTCCTCCATTTGTCTGTGCAAACATTTTAAAGTAACTAAGTACTCAGAACCTATGTCAACTATCACAACCAAACTTGGTATGATGGTGAATACCCATGAGACTTTAGTGAATGAATGACTTCCCTTCAAAGTCACAGTGTCATCATTATTATGTTAGTTTTTAAAAAAAATTCACAAAATTTCACTTTTTTCCCTAGGTTATTAATATTGAATTTATGATTCTTTTGACACAATAGATATCAATGAGACACACATACTAAGCAAATTGGGTCAACCTCACTCCAAGGTCAAAGTCACTGTGGCTGTCCAAAGTCGATTAGTATAGGTACTTTGAAGTGCCCTTGACCCTAAACTGTGAGAGATATAAAGTCCAAACTTGTTGTTTTTAAAGATGATAGGTTGATCTTTCATATAATTTCAATTCTTGCGTTGATCTTGAAGTTCAAGGTCATTTTAGGCCTTGCAAAAATATATAAAAATAGGTAATTGTACAGTAGAATGGCTGTTTATTTTTAACCCTTAGTATGCAACAACATTGGGTTATTTGATCAGGCATGCATGAGAGATCACATAACGGTGGAGGTCATCTCATGGGGTCAGGGTCATCTTGAGGTCACCTTTTTTTGGCATAATACAACTTTTGCTGTAGTTTATTTGATAGTACCTGAGTGTATTTGGAGCCAGAGTTCAATGTTATCTCAAGGTCAAGAGCATAGAACGATCAAAGTTAGTATTACTTTGCATTTTAATGCCAACATTTCATTTAGTTTTCACTGGGCAGTAATTTTCTTGTTAAATATTGCGAGTTCCCTAAGGAGCATGTGAGTCGTATCGGCTTTGTACTTCTAGTTGTTTTTGTCTTCTTCCCATAGAGATGAGATAGCGGGCTGTATAGAGAAGGCTTACACCCAGATCGCAGTGAGTGAAGCAGCCAGGATGCTGTTCTTCGACTCCCAGAAACCCATGCAGGACTATGCTGTCAAGGTTAGTTGTGTTTTGGTTTTTACTTAGAAAATGGTAGAAGAGAGAATCTTGATTTTCAGTTTGGCTGTATGATGTAAAGTAATTGTATTCTGACATCAGAGCATTATGATGTCAAGGAATTGTCAGCATGACCCCTTCTCTAGAATTTGATATAGCCTAGCAAAGTTTGAGCGAAGGTCCACACCCATTCTGGAAGGTTCAATTGGTTGAGACTTATGGGAATGGTAGAGACTTCAGGGGAAAGAACTACAGCACCCCTGTGTTGTACAGTAACACTGGTGGCAAGTGGCAGTTATGTACCTTTCCCCTAACATCAACGAGTCATGCGCAGCTGGGTGCTTACGAGTTGTGCACAGTGCTCTAGATGACTCGACAACAGCGACGAACTAATGCAGTAAATGGAAACAAATCTCCTTGTACATTTTAATGTGACGAAATATTTAACTTAAGTATGGGATCATATTAAACTTAAGTATGGGATCAGGTCTCCGAGGTGTTTTTTTTTTAATCCTAGGCACTCTGGTTTCCTTCTCTCCCTTAATAAAGGTCTTGAGGCATTAAAAAAAAGTAATTAAAAACTTTTTTAACAAACGAAAACAAAATTTCTGCCTCTTTAGATCATCGTGCTTTTGAGTTTCAATGACCAAGAAAAGTGTGTGCATAGCATCCGGCATTATTATTTGATTGTGGTTGTTTTGACTGCCTGATTTATTGACGAATTGGGTGGTGATAGATTGTTGATTGATGAACTAATTGATGGATTGCTGTGGTCGACAGAGAAGCTGGCAGCTGAAGAAGGACAACTTTTTCCATTTCAAGATGGAGCCCAAGCACACCAGCGATGAGATCCCTGCCCACATGCTTGCCAAGCAAACTATTGATTATGCTCGCGAGCTAGAAATGATTGTTTAGTACCTGCATGCTCCTTTTTTTTTCTGTTTGTATGTGTTGAAAGGTTGTTTGTTGCAGGAAGATGACAGATTTTGTGGTTTGGTTCTGAGAAAGATTTTGATTTTTTTCCCCTCTCTAGCAGAACAGAACGACTCTTCAGCAAAACTTAAAACGCTAAAATTAAGAGTCTTGTTGCTTCTTACTGCTATTTCATGTGGTTGTATGTCATTTGTCCACCATGGTCATGCCAAGATTCAGTAATATTGATTTAGGTTATGGGCCATGGTAGTGTTTAGAATAAATAGATAGAAATGATGACCCGAGCCTATGCTAAGACGTTAGAAATGCTAGCTGCAGGACTTCGTTGTGCTGGATTGTAAAGTTCTGTGTTTAAGGCAAGGGGTGGATACTGTATGAGTTGAAAGCTACTATTGTTTGCAAGTTTGTGAGTCTTAACAGTGGGAATGAATGGGAGAAAGATTTGTTGTAACGTTTGCTGATCTTATGTAGAATTTGTTGGTCGATGAGCATATGGCTGTGTGAACGCAAACATACTAAAAATTGATAATTCAAGATGTTCTGACTGCATTCTTTTAGTTTACAGTTGATAAAATATAGTTTATGTACAATATTATAACTTAACAGCATCCTGCTTGGGTTAGGGGTGCCTTGGCAAGTCAACAAGAAGTAGCAATATGTGGATATGTGTACGTACATTTTCCAAAAAGATATTGAATTTAAGAGGGTTTTTTTTTGGAGGGGGGGGGAGGGGGGTTCAGCTAAGGTTTTTTTTTTTTTTGCTAGGTTGTCAGAATTTTTAACTATGTACATCATCAGTTATTTGGTATTTGTTTCCAAAATTGTAACTTTTTTTACTTTGTTGTCATCTCACTGAACAATTTCCTGAATCAAATATTATTTGAAAAGTGTGTAGAACTTATGTTTTACATGTTTTATCATTATAGACCTTATCTTACTATTTTTAGTTGTTTGTCGCTTTTTTGTTGTTGTTGTTGCTTATGAAAAAAAAAGTACCTCTGCTGAAAATGTCTGTGTGTGTGTTACACTCGGTTCGATGTTGGTGTTTTCCTTTATCAGTATCCGATTCAGCCCCAATGCTGAATTCCTGATAAGGTGTAACTCAGATTCGTTTATCCACGCAACCCGTCCAAACAGCATACAAGTCACAAAGTCGACGTATGAAGTTTTCCACTTTTATTCAGCACACACCAACAACTGCATACAATTCTCAACTCAACTCAACAACTTTCACAGCAACTCTTCAAATCACTATCAACACTAACTCCCAACAACAGTGCGGCACACAATTTTATAATCTCTCTCTCTTTTCTCGAAAAATTTCGAACCCAGTAGACTAAAATGACGCACTACAGCCAATCAGAATTAAAGGTCGTCATCACTGACTTACGTCATTCATCTCTCCACACATACCCCGAACCTTCTCTTACTTCGACAATCGTCCCGAACCTTCGATCGGTGGTAAACAAGGAAATCCAGAGTATTCTCCGACAATATCGACCAACGAAAATTATCCACGTTATACAAAGCCTCTCCTAACAACAATGCAAACTCAAATCAAAGGTAAATAAACTCCATTATTGAATACTTTGCGAAACGATTAGATCTATCGTGCGCGCTTCCGACATACTTTCGTACGCGTTTCAACGTAACAGTGTGTAAAGTGTGGAGTTTGGAAGTCCAAACCATTTACGCAAAATGAAAGTGCTTAGAAATGAAGCCCTAACAAGTTCAAGATAAAAATTAAAAAGAATCACTCACCCACACACATACATATAAACACAAAAGTATAGACACACACTGGGACGACAAGAATGTTGTACTTAGGTTTAAATTTAATTATTGTAACTTTTCTGACAATATTGCAAATCTTTGCAAAACAAGTCCTAAATTGTTATCCGGAAGCGTTAATTTTTTTACTCGCATGCATAGCAGCATGAGTCTATGTACTCACTCCTCCTTTCCCCATCCTCCCCCTCCTCTTCTCACTCCAAACCTTCCCCCCCCCCCCCTCCGCCCCAACAACTTATTTTGCAATTCTGTGTGACATGAGTCCTAAATAGTCCAAAAATGATACCGGAAAAAAATAGTCTGGCCACTGTCTGTGCAAAAACTGTACAGTGGCTAAGTACTCGGAACCTATTTCAACTATCACAACTTGGTAAGATGGTGTATTACCACGAGACCTCATAAATGATAAGTTAATGAATTACTTATTTTCAAGGTCACAGGGTCATCAAATGTTAGTTAAAAAAATGACAATTTTTCACAAAATTTTCACTTATTTTTCTCTTTAGGTTATTAATAATGAACGTACGATTCTTTCCAGCATGATAGATATCAAGGATGCACCCATACTTTGCAAATTTGGTCAACCTCAATCCAAGGTCAAGGTCACTGGAGCTGTTCAAAGTCGGTTAGTATAGGTACTTTGAAGTGGCCTTGACCCTAAACTATGAGAGATGAGTCCACACTTGTTGTATTTAGAGATAATGGAGTGATCTTTCATATGTGTTCCTTTTTTAGCGTTGATCTTGAAGGTCAAGATCATTTTAGACATTGCAAAAACATTTTAAAAATAGACCATCATACAGTTGATTGTTTATTTAACCCATAGTATGCAACTACTTTGGGTTATTTGATCATGACAGATCACGTGAGGGTCAAAGTCACTGAAGGTCAAGGTCGTCCCAAGGCCACCGGTGTTTTATTTTTTTATTTTTTGTTGTTGTATAATACAACTTTTGTTGTAGTTCATTTGATAGTACATGAGTGTATTTGGAGCCTGAGGTCAATGTCATCTCAAGGTCAAGAGCATAGGAAGATCAAAGTCGATTTTACTTCGCATTTTAATGACATTTCAATTTTTTTTTTCGGGAAGTCATTTTCATGTTAAAAATTGCGAGTTTCATAATGCGCATGTGAGTCATATGGGCTTTGCCCTACTAGTTTTTTTGTTGTAATTTTTTAAAAACAAAGCGATATTAAAACAAAAACTGGACAAAATACAACACCACACAAATTATACAACACAATGCCATACAATACAATTTACAAATACAGTCTTGTTGATTTCACCGCCCATAAGGACAAACTATAAGTTCGTCCTGAACTGTGTCTTGACATAAAAGAAGAAAAAGGAGGAGGAGGAGGAGAAGAAGAAGATTATACATGAATGTATGATAAAATTATTACGAATTTCTTTAATCATGCAAACATTCATTCAAACAGTTCTTAAATAACATCATTGGCAAGACAAAACAAACTATGATACAATACACAGGGTTCATACAAGCATGAAAAGTCATGGAAATTCCAATGAAGTCATGGAAAGTCTTGGACATTTTAATAAAGTGGGAACATGTTGTTTCGATAGTTGTTTTTTTCTTGGACATCCTGACAAAATCAAACATTACGAGAAAGAAAGTCAGAAAAGAGGAACAAGGAAGACCTTGAATTTTGAAAGATTTTGGATACCACACTCAAAGAAATTAACAACATGTAAAAATTAAGAGCCCCAAATAAAATTAATGACCATGAGGTATTTGTAGAGGTTTTTTTGTTTGTCATTTTCTGTATGCGTAGGTTTGCATTCAACAGTCCACCTGTCCTCGAAAATTATCATTAAGGCATGAAAAAGTCCTAAAAATCTAGATTCATAACTCTGTATGAACCCTGAATTTATACCATGCAATACAAATTAAAAGGAAAAATTGTAACTTGATTAATATATTAAACAAGAATGTATGAAATCCTTCAATCATGCAAACCCACATTGTTCTAGGCGTGAGGTAATGCAAAACCAAACAAAAAACTATAAAATACGATAAAATATAATACTTTATACTTACACAATACAAATTACAACTAAATATTGCTTTCATATACCTTAATTAATATATTATACATGAATGTATAAATTCTTCAATCATGCAAAACACACTTTGCCCTAGGAGTGAGATGACGCGAGACCAAACACAATACTATAGTTACACAATACAAATTATAATTAAGTATTGTTTTAATAGCTGTACCTTAATACTATACGTTAGTGTATGAATTCCTTTGATAATTCATATTAATTATTATTCTCTTAGCAACAACATTGACTTGAGGTGTTTTGAGTCCTTTCACATGGGGCATTAACGAAGTAGAATGGATCCTCTATAGCACAGCGGTACTACATAGTTAATGTCCATGTGGTAATCTTTTTAACATCTACACGGACAGTCATACATCCAACACGGTGTCTGAGACTAAACGAGGCCTTCCGTCTCCCTCTGTCTAGTCTCAGCAACGCTGTATGACCACACAACACACATACAGAGAAAGATGACATTACAGTTGTGATTATTCACTACATGAGTTTCTTCCTGTTCCACATACCGCTTGACACACGTAGCCTACAGACAACGGACAAGACACGGCAACAGAAATGTAATTTTATTTTATTTATTTATTTAATTTAACGTCTATTCACATCTGTGATATTAGACAAACAGAAATGTAATTCTTCATTCAGAGGATCTCCTATTAGCTAGTCCTAACTTAACATTTCCACACGTCGGATGTGAAAAACCTGGCAATATCAATTTAACGGCGTTGGATTCATTTATAGAATCCCAAATTATTTGCTTCTGATTCAGTCGATCCATTTTACGTGACATACAAAATGTTATCTTCTACTGCCTGACGTTCTTAATTTAAATCCTGTCTCGTCACAATCCTGACGTTAAAATAAATAAAGAAAGAAAAAAAAATGAAATTCTCACTGACATGATAAGCAGAACGTCATCAATGCAACTCAGGAATATATGATGCCACAAGCCTGAGGTTGTCAACATTATCTTTTACTATAACTTTTCTCAGTCGACGTCGCAAGTCGTCTTTTAAATCCATTGAATTTAAATTCAGGTTTTCCGCTGAAGTACATCGTCGTCGGCATCAGTGAGTACTGCGTAAAACACATGACGTCACGTTATCAAACTCTTGCGTGAGTGTTAATGACGTCATGCAGCATCAACAAACAGTGCGACGTCACAGATCTTTTTGAGGTAGGTGACGTCACATCAACAGAAGTCTTCAGTTTTATGAAGGCAAGGTAATCATCACACCTGACCTGACTCAGGCAAATGATAAATCAGATTCTAATCCACTCGTTTTAGGAGTACAATTCTGCCATCCACAAACCTGTATCATACAAGATAGGCAGACAAAGCAGGCTCGCAAGCCTTGCATGTCATTTTCACTGAGTTCAGGGATGTCTCTATCCACTTCAAAATCACACTACCGAGTCTTCACGACGTGTGAGGTTAGGCGGCGTCGATGTAATCTAAAGGCTCGCCAGCAGAATCCAGATCCTCCTCCCCCTCTCCAGGCGGCGTGAGGGACGGAGAGGGAGCGCTGGGTCTCTGGGGCAGGTCATCACGCGCGATGGGCGGAAGCTGCTTCAGAAGCACGCGGCCCACACCCTTTCGCGCTGGTCCACCCGCCATGCGGTTATCTAGCGGGCGGACGGCGGCGTGGCGGGGATTCCCGAACGTTTTAGGGCCCGGGCGGAAAGACACAACGGGAGTGGGGGCCATGGGAGGGTAACTGTCCATTCTCTTGTTACCTCCCCTGAGCATAGGTTGCCTCCCTTCCAACCGGAAGTGGTCTGGGTAGACGCTTTGCAGTTGTAAAGGGTCTCGTGGCCTTGCTCCTATCGCCGCCACTTCGTGGTCCAGCATCATGTCATCGTCGTCGTCGTCGATCACGCCATCGTCGTCGTCCTCCGCCTCTTCTTCTTCATCCATCACAAACTCCGCGTCGTCCTCGTCATCCTGTGATTGGCTATGACGTCGCTGTGAGTGGCTGAAGCGAGGCTGTGACGTAAAGGAGGGTTCTTGCGACAAGGACAAGGAGTGGTGGTTGGCGTGGTGAGACGTGAAACTGGGTTCCTGCTGCGACCGTGCCTGGCTGTTCATCTGTAATGGAGAGAAAACAATACTTTGAGCACCAACGTCATAATTATTACGTAGGATACGTCTTATGATAAAAGAAGAAGAAGAAGAAGTAGTAGTAGTAGTAGTAGTAGTAGTAGTAGTAGTAGTAGTAGTAGTAGTGGTAGTGGTAGTAGTAGTAGTAGTAGTAGTAGTAGTAGTAGTAGTAGTAGTAGTAGAAGAAAAAGAAGACGAAGAAGAAAGAGGATATGGTACAGAACTGAACAAAAGAGCAAGAAAGAAGGAGGAAGATACTATAAGAAGCAAGAGGAGGATCGACGTGGAGGGGTCGGGAGGGAGAGAAGGAGACAAAGAAGAGAAGTCGATGAAGTAGAAGAAGATGAAAAGACGATGACAGAGGTGATGACGAAGGAGAAGATGCAAATGACAAGATTGAATTGAAGGAACGTTGAAGTTTTACCAAAGAGCCTATATTATTACTATATAGTACAACCTCTTTGGTTTTACTTCTACACCCACCATTGGCGATATGGCAGACGGGGCTAACCATCCCAGGGAAGAGGAGGTAAGGACCTACATTAACACTGAACCATCGGAGCAATCACACTGCTAAGATGGACAGTGAAAATGGCCCCTTTGTATCTTGCCCACCACGGGACTCGAACCTGGGTTCATCGGTGTCCCAGGCAAGCGCAGAAGAAGAAGAAGGTGATGATGATGATGATGATGATGATGATGACGATGATGATGATGATGATGATGATGATGATGATGATGATGATGATGATGATGATGATGATGATATTGACGACAATAATAATGACACCGACTTTGATGATGACTATGATGTTAATGGTGATGATAATGGTGCTGATGATGACGACTATGATCGATAACGACACCGCTGACGTTGATGATGATATTGATGATGACACCGCCGCCCCCGCAGATAATGATGATACCGCCGACGACGCCGCCAATAATGATGATGAATTCGTACCTGCCCAATTCCAGGCAGCACCGCTTTCCGCTGCAGCCTCAACAATGTCGGCTCTCTCTCCAGTTGGTAGCCACGCACAAATCGTATAATCTCGTCAGTACTAGAGTCTCCTTGTCGTTGTCGCTGTCGCTGATGATGGCGGTACATGCCGCCATCGCCGCTGTCGCTGCTGCTGCTGCTGCTGTCAATCTGAGGGGGTGGAGGCGACGCTCGGGGGTGCCTTGATGCGTGTCTGCGGGGACCTGAAACAGTAATGTAGTAATGAAATAATTTTAATTCGTTAATTTATTATTGAGGAAAGGAATTATATAACATAAATAGTAGGCTAGTAGTTCGATACATATGTACATACATACATTCATCTAAACCTTGAAAACCATACCTTGGGGTCTTTCTCCTATAAACCCCTCCATGGCAGCAGCCGGAGTCACGTGACAGCTGTCCGGGGCAACGCGTGGGGCTATCCCCCCGTCCATGCTCCTCATTGAAACCAACAGACGTCTTAAGCGCTCCTCGCGACCATCTGTTGATCTGTCTGAAAACATAATAATAATAATAATAATAATAATAATAATAATAATAATAATAATAATAATAATAATAATAATCTGAACACATACGACATAATAATAATATTAATGCTTTAATTGAGCATTCGGAGTCTATTCGTCATGGAGATGCAGTGCTGTGGGCCTTGTTACTGAGGAATGTAGCCTACACGTAGGACTACATTTCAAACCTCTTCAAACCAGCACCAGCTTGTAAACCAACTTTATTTTTAAAATAAAAAAAGCAACAAAGCAAGCGTAAAACTCTATGTTGTCATGTCCGTAAGTGTCCTTAAATAATGCTGGAGTGCGCCTGGTATTAAGGATCAGACATTTATGGAGACTGAATAGACCTGCTTTGATTTGCGCATCGTTCCGACCTTTCATAGTTAAATCCAAGTGTTCGTTACGTCCCAGTTATCATTATCAAAAAGATTTCGCGTTCGCAAAAAAAATGACAGGGAAATATTTTTGAGCACGCCAAGTTAGTGCACAAAAGTTTTTTTTCGAGAGAGGCATTTATCAATATTTGTTTTGTGTAAATGTCAACCTGAAAACTCGCGATTATACCACAGGCCATGTTCATGGCTGGCCATCCCAGTTGGCACAAGCTGGAAGTCTTTCAATATCCGATTGTTGATATAGGAGCAGACAGCTTTACTATCACGCCGCGTTACATTTTGCTTGGTTGTATATATAGGCCACCGCCGTGAGCAACGTGTATGCTGGAAAAGCGCTTTATAAAAAACAATTAGAGCAACAGCCAAGTCTACCAGACTAAAAGCGAGCCTATAAACTGCATGACAATAAAAATAATGTGTTCCATTTGCAATACAAGCTTTCTTCCGGGGCTGAAACCCCTTGGGGTCATGAGCAATCTTGCCACTGTAGATTGTTCTAACCTATAAAGGGAACAGTGAAAGCCCCAGTTGAAAACCTGTCTTGCCTTTGTAGGCATGACAGATTCACTGCGGCAACAGTACCCCCGTTGGAGTGCCGGGGGTTTCAGTATAAATAGTATCCCCACTTTATGGAAATTTAGTGCTTTTAATTCCCACTGTTGCTATCTTCCTCATATACTCTTTCCCATTCCTGCTCTGTTCTATCACTCTGCTATACTATCCTCTTCTTCGCTAGATCAATGACCTACATTTTTTCTTGAAAACTCTTCCTGGACAAGACTCCTTGTTTGTGTATGAGGTCTGTTGGATCAGCTTGGGAGTGTTGGACGCTTTCTGCTGGGTGGTCACTAGGGCTTCCTATGATGTTAGTATTTAGCATTATATGTATATGTTTCGTTGATGATTTGTAATGATGGTTGTATTCTATTTTGTTTTTGTAACCGGGGGTTCGCGTAGTTGAGGTAAACCCTCAGCCGTCCCCCGCGTGGGATGTCTTTATTGTAAAGTGACTGGCCGGTGGAGGGCGTTCAATTTTCCCACTAGGGTTGTTTCAGCAGATCTTTTATGCGGATCGGGGGTTGTCCGGTCCTGATTAGGCTCGGAGGAGTCCGCTGGACCTAAAGCAACAATAAATCAATCAATCAATCCGGGGCTGAATACATCCTGTATTGAAACTGCACTTAAATCTTAGTCCACAGTAGTACTACATAGCTGTATATGTAAGTCTTTTTTTATTTGATGATTGATTGTATAGCAGGTACAGTTCAGAAAATACCATGCGCGAATGAATAAAACATTGATTGGTACTCTCACAATCTGTCAATCACACACACACACACACAAACACACACGCACACACACAGGCCTACGCGCGCGCGCATACACACACACACACACACACACACACAACACGACTAATCATAAATCAGTTCAGAACACCGATTTCATGTTCGAGTTCATAGTATTCTCTCTCTCTCTCTCTCTCTCTCTCTCTCTCTCTCTCTCTCTCTCTCTCTCTCTCTCTCTCTCTCTCTCTCTCTCTCTCTCTGTCTCTCTCTCAGGACTCCTTCGGATGAGAATACAAACCGAGGTCTAGTCTAGGCACGCACGCATTTAATCTCAGGGACTTTTACATTACATTACATGGTAATTGCTTTAGGTCCAGCGGACTCTTCCGAGCCAAATCAGGACCAAGAAATCAAGACCACAACCTCGCTGAAAGAGGACTCGCCCCTGATCCGCATAAAAGTTCTGCCGAAACAACCATAGTGGTAACACTGAATGCACTCCACCAGCCGGTCACTTTATCGAACCTCCGCTTACAAAATAAAAAATAGAATACGAACATCATTATAAAATATCAACAAAACACACACATGCCTACATTGCCAAATAATAACATCATAGGAAGCCCCATTGATCACCCGGCAGAAGGCGTCCAATATTCCCAAGCTGATCCAACAGACCTCACACACAAATGAGTTTTGTTCCCGAAGAGTTTTGAAGAAAAAATGTAGGTGACTGGTCTGGCGAAGAAGAAGATAGTATAGTAGATTCAGGGCCGGACCTGGGAAAAGTCGAAGGGGGGGTTACAGATTCATCGAAGGCGCGAAGCGCCGAGCCTTCTAGAAGGGTCCGGGGGCATGCCCCCCTCCCCCCCCCCCGGAAATTTGTTTTTTCAAGGATGCAAAATGGTGCAATCTGGTGCAATCCGAACCTTGAAAAAGCCATTTGTGATGGTCTGGGACTTGGAGCTTTTTGAACAATTGAACTGACAAACTCTGGGATACAAAAATTATCCTCTGCTCCTCCCTTAAAAAAACAAAAAAAACAAACACACACACACACACACACGCACGCACACACACAAACATTTATTTATTAGGAGAGATGTTTTGTATAGTATTATTATTCACTACATTTTGTTGATCGTTAACGGTATAAAGCTTTATCTTGTAGTTTATGAACATCACCACCCTGCTTTCACTTTGTCTTGCTGCACTAGGTTCCTCGGCATTAGTTCCATTTGTGAATTGTATCTTCTGGCAAAACAGTTCACTGCCTCTTTGAAGTCAATATCAACATCCCTGTGCACTTTCAGTAAAGCAAGTTCATTGAGTCTCTGTTGCCCCATTGTAGAGCGCAAGTAGTTTTTCAGGTTGCGCAACTAACTGTTTGAACGCTCACACTCGGCAGTAGTGACAGGCAGGGTGCAAAGGTTCTTTAGCATGATGAACAGGTTGGGATAAAACTCCCTGTCACAATGTTTCAGTGCTTCTGATGCCGTGGATGGGATGATAGCTGTCGCATTCTCAGCAGCACTTCGCCATTTGCAAACCCACCGTTGGTATTCTGCATCAAGGGTAGCGTTGTCTGCAGGTCAGACTCCCACAACATTGCCAGTGTCTTCACCCCTTCTGGAACTTGCATGAAACCATCCTGGTTGTCTGTTAAAGTGCTTGGCACCAGACAGAGACCATCAACTGCTAGGTCAGCATTTTTGAACCTCGAGTCCAATTCGGTTGACAGGTGTTCCAAGAAAGGAATGGCAATGCTAATCTTGAAATATTTTTCTGGAGTGGCCGCAGGTTGGTTGTCACGGATAGTCTGTCGGGATGCTTTACGAAGAACAATAACATCAGTTGTCAAAGCATTTGCCATTTTGCTGACTTCACCAAAACAGGCAACAAACGCTGTGTCGACATCTCTTCTAATAGAAGACATGCAGTTACTGACCTCTTTGATTTCCCTGTAGGCAACATCTTTTGTCCTTTTCTGCAGCTTCACTGTCAAGGGTTTTAAGTAACGCAAACAATTGCGAACGACAACGAATGCAACGAGGAAAACATGCTGCTCAAGGTGTGGAGAAAGCCAGTTGCCTTGGTCAGTGTCTCACTGTCCCAATTGTCACTGTCTTCACACATTTGTCCCAAACAGTCGTGAACAACCAGGAAGAGAGATGTATAAACCTCCAGTGCTTCATGTTTTTCTACCCATCTTGTTCTGCACAGATCAACAAGCTTTGCCTTTGTCGTATCAGGCTGAGATGCTTCGATGGTATCTTCAAGTTTTCTTTGTCTCTTTGGAGAGTTTGAGAAAAACAGTGACAGTTCCCTCAGTGCTCCCATCATGTTCTTCACTGCAGGCAAGCCGCATGCTTTTACAAAGTGTAACTCAGGTTCGTTTATCCACGCAACCCGTTCACTCAGCAACAAGGCAGGAGTCGTCGTATGAAGTTTTCCAACTTTATTCACCGTACATCAACAACTGCATACAATCGCTCAATCGCTTTTCACTTTCTCTTTACAACTTTCAACTTTCGTTTGAAACAGTGCGGCAATATAATAGTCTCTCTATACTCCAGAAAAAATTAGAACACTCCAGCGTGACGCACCACAACCAATCAAAATAAACTACGTCATCACTGTCTTATGTCATACAACTTTCTTCGTCATAAAAGACCCTCTCAGCTTCTATTGGATCTATCTATATCTTTCGATCGATGGTAAACAACCAACTCTAGAAAATTCTCAAATAATATCGATGAACTAAAATTATCAACATTATACCAAGCTTCTTCGAACAACAATGCAAAATCAAATCAAAGGTAAATACATTCTGTTATTGAATGCTTTGTAAAACAAAACGATCACATCCATCGAGCGCGTCCCACGTACTATTGTGCGCGTCGCAAACGTAACACAGAGGACGCCTTGACTCTCATTCATTTATTGTCGCTCAAACGGGACTACAAAGCCCGAAGGTTCATGATATAACACCGTGCTCAAACAATCCCAGGGAAACACATAACCAACTCTTAATTTTTGTTCTGGCACAGCGGTTAATTTAAGTTCTATGACAAAACTCCATTCAAATTCGTGTTTGGAATGAAATTCATGTTTTCTGTCCCTCCTTTTCCTCCCACCCACCTCTTCTCTCTCTCTCTGTCTCTCTCTTCTTCTCTCTCTCATTTCTCGATCCGAATACCCCACCTGCCCCTCTTCGTCTACCTCTCTTTTTTCTTCTTCTTCGACCTCCATATATCCATTTCAATCATATTACGGGAACGGGTCCTGGAATTGCTGTTTGTGAAAGCAGTTCAAACAAGCAGGATTGAATAACCAACCCCAGTGAAGCCGGCACGACCGTAGAAACTGGAGCCCTAATGTGTTTGGCCATTTTTCGGCACACCGAGCCAATACCGTCACCAGCAGACTTTTCTAAGCGACTGAAGCCACAGAAAAGGGAAATAAGTTTATAAGGCAATAAATCGTCCCGGTATTGTCTCCCTTGTCAACACTGGCTGCCGTCTCTCACTATCAGGGAGGGTTTTTTGTTTTGTTTGTTTTTTAAAATTGATTTGAAGTATACTATATATGGCTCCTGCGGTAAGCTGCATGCGTAAAAGAGTTCGAGTCCTTCGTCAAACCACAGTTTGTATTTTATCAATAATATTGAACAAGCGATTTGGCTACTGTGGTAAGTTGCTTAGTCTGACAAGCGAGTGACTCCGTTTCGATAATTATAATTATAGTGTAACAGAAGATTTTCTTTTTTGTAGTCGACTTATCTTTAGACAGGAGTTCTACTCGCTCGCCTGTCGCCCCAGTAGTACGAAAAAAACCAAGTCATTGTGCCCAAATACAGGTGGTACTCTCAAATAGCCTTAATTTTGTGGGGAAAGATGGGGCAAAGCGCCAGCATGTAGTTTAGCAGCACGTCAGTTAATAAATAAATAAATAAATGTATACAAATAAATAAGATTTTTTTCTAAATACATTGTATCGAGAACATTTTTAGTTTGTTTCATTGTATCGCCTTTATTTCATCATTATAGTATCGTCTTCTGAAATGAAATAAATAAATAAATAAATAAATAAATAAATAAATAAATAAATAAATAAATACAAGCAGTTGGTCGCACAGATCCTACACCTTCAACCAAGATTGATCTCCGTGGTAGTCATTTTGGATCTTGATTTATGAGTTTGTCCGAATAGTGGTAACCATTCTGGAATTTGATTTTGCCTAACTAGCTCGACGAAGGAAAACGCGGACTGGACTACGGATCATTGCCTAAAATGACTCGTGGATATTTGCGTAACAGTTACTAACAAAAGTGGTTAGGACGCATTATCACAGACGCACTCAAGCACACACACGCATTAAAAGAGGTAGAATTATTTTAAAAAATTAAACTGTTAAAACTGTTTATTTATTACTTTATTTATATATTAGGGATTGGGAGTTCAGACTAATTAAAAAGTCTAATCTTCCAATCTGTCCCATAACAAATTAACATAATCCAGAACTAACCTTTAACTTCATACCACACACACACACACATTCACACACACACACCACTTCTCATTCCCCCCACACATAAACACACACACACGCACATACAAAGAAGAAGAAGAAGAAGAACAACAACAACAACAACAACAACAACAGGTATACAAAAGAAACAAATATTGTATAATTAAAAATTATCGTTTCTAAAGATCGAGGTACCCATGTTTCAAAGAGAAAATCATAACAGCGTTTAAAATAAATCAACATTCACACGTTCTTTCTACAATTAAATTCAAACATCTGATTAACGTACCGCTGAAGACATTCTAAATAATGCGTGTAGGAGTAGTATTTCAAAAGACGTTTTGATTGGATTGAAATTCATTTTCTCCGAACAGTCAACACTGAACTGGCCTTTGGGTTCACACTTCAGTTGCGAATGTAAAATTCAATTACATGTAGACGACATTCAAAAGTTTGTAAAATTAGGCAGCAAATCCTATCTACTCGGAGGAAAGTAAAAAAAAAAAAATAATAAAGAAGCTCTCATTGATTAAAGAAAGAAAAACATCTGAAAAACATAAAGAAAATAAATGTGTATGCGGAACAATGTTCCTCGTTCTATTTTTATTGTATATGTTCCTCACTCGTTTTACTGCAAGGTACATGTAGTGGCATTCCATTTTTTTTAAAAACATAAATTTTATTCAACAAATGAATGAACATTGAGGTTTAACGTCTACACCCACCATTGGCGATATGGCAGACGGGGATAACCATCCCATGGAAAGAGGGGTAGGGACCTGAATCAACACTGAACCACCAGAGCAATCATACTGCTAAAATGGACAGTGAAAATGGACACATTTTATATCGCCCACCACGGGATTCAAACCTGGGTCATCGGTGTGCCAGGCAAACGCTCTACCACTTGAGCTACGGCGGTGGGACAAATATTCAACAAACAAACCAGACATTAATACAAAAGGCAAAACATCAGGGCGCACAAAAGCGCAAAGCTTAAATGAGTCCTACCCAAATAATATTAATGTATGAAAATATCACTGGCGGACGACAGGAAACAACAACAAAACATTGATATAAATACAAGAAATACAAAAATTAATTAAAATAATAATTTTTAAAAAAATATAAAATTTTTTAGCTGAAAAGAAGTTTTCTAAGCATTTTATTTGAAATCACCTCATTTTGCAGTTTTTTTTTGTTTGTTTTTTTTTAAACTGAAACCAAAACCAAGCCCACTGTTTTTTATTTATTTTTTTTTCACGGCTGTCGTCTTTGGTTGTAATATAAGAAATAACGTCAAAGGGAAAAAAATTTTCACAACAGCATCACAAGACAGTGACAAGATATGGGATGTAGGGGTCATAGTGATTTCATGCTTACGAAACTGTTTTTTTCGAGGAAACTCAAAGACGAAGCATATTTATACAACGCAGATTTGCTGCATTTAGTTTCACCATCTCATGCAGTCTGTGTGTATAGAGTGTTCGGCAACTGCAGCTTTAATGACCACAAGCCTATCATGGCCTGTCCACTGCCGCACCCCCCCCCCCCCCCTCCGCGTTAAGACCCTCTTCCCCGACCAGGCGTCTGTGAGAGGTTCGCATTATTGTTCTATCAGGTCTTCGAGGAAAACAAAACTAGAAGAGAATACAGGAGAAGACATGACAATTGAAATTAGGGAGAAAATCTATTTATTATACTGTAAAAAAAATTATTTTATATAGTGCACCCACCCCAGTTCTTCAAGGCCTTGACAGTTATCAGGGCCGATCTCCAGCCTTCGAAGAGACCAACTGTCACTACATCGAGTCTTGGACTCTTCAACTTTGTAGTGTTTGTAAATGGTTAATTCCTTTTTGTTATTTCTGTACCGGGATTTAAAATGTGTTGGTTTAAACACAATTTGTTTTATTATTATTATTATTATTATTATTATTATTATTATTATTATTATTATTATTATTATTATTATCATCATCATCATCATCATCATCGTCATCGTCATCGTCGTCATCATCATCATCATCATCATCATCATCATCATCATCATCATCATCATCATCATCATCAGTAGTAGTAGTAGTAGTAGTAGTAGTAGTAGTAGTAACGAAAAAAGCAAACAAAACGTGAAAAAACATCAAGGGCACACAAAAGCAGCGTTTAAAATAGTTGCTACCCATTTGACAAATTATAACAATAAAATGTCTCTAGAAACATATTAATTAATATTCTCGAAAGATAACAAACAATTACATTGGAAGAGACAAGAAAGACAACAACATCGACGGGGAAGGAGTAGGGATGAAAGAATGGAGGCGGGGGGGGGGGGGGGGGGGGGGGGGGAAGAGAAAGGAAATCTCAACGAACTACGCGTCAAACGAGAAACGGAAACATGTACCCAAATAGGCTATACACTTTAATTGACTTATTGTTATTTATTTAATCACTTTTATATAGCGCTGTTTTGCAGCCCAAGAGCTGCTCAAGGCGTTGGCCGATACAGGATCTAACGCCAGCCGCACGAGGCGCCCATTTGCTGCCGTTGGCTGCATAGTTTGGGATTAGGAGAGAAGGGGGACTTAGCGCGTGCTGGGTGTATTGGTGTAACCGGCATTCACCCGTCTAGGACATGAGCGTCAGGATCTTTTAAAGTCCATGCGATGGAATGCTTGGCGTGCACAGACAAGACCTCGTTGTTTTTTTTACTTTCGTCCGAAGAAGTAACTTTACAGATGTATAAAACTGTCGATTGATAATGTAAATGGCTGAGGTCATCTAAGACAATAAGAATATACAAATCAGTCTACGAAACAACAACATCAACAACAACAACAACAACAACAACAACAACAACCCACAAAAGAAACCAATGCTACGTGCAAGTCAAATCAAACTGTTTTAGTGCAATGGTCATCTGAGCTGGAGTTATGTCCCTTCGCTTTGTGTGTTGCATCCCGCAGTTACAATACAGAGTCGAACTTTGACAGGACAGGATGATCTCCCGGCCTATGACGCCGCAAGGTTCATTCACGTTAAAAAGCAATACAACGAAGTGTCGAACGGTTAACATTGTTTTATACTTTGCTGGAATATTATTCAACGGATAACGCGGGGTTTAATTTCTTGGGTCAATCAGTGGGAAGGATGGGAAAATGCCTTCCTGTAGACCACCCTGCCCCACCCCTCCACCCCTCCACCCCACACACCCCTACCCCACCCACCCCCTGTCCAGTCTGGTTTTGGACTAATGGGAAGATAAGTGCCCGTGGCCAGCTATGAGAACCATCGACATTAGTGGTCATCGTTCCATTGACGTCAGCAAATGACGTCAGAGGTCAAAGGTCATTGGAGAACGACTGTGGATTTTGAGCTTTTTCCTTTTGATCCATAAGATATAAGACATACGATATAAAACATAACACTTTAGCCGTATATTACAGAATTTGCGTGTGGCTTGACAACAATCCAATTGTATTCAATTCAATAAATCTGTGTTATTTATTACAGGACTAGCATACGGCCATTTATGTCGCAATGAAAAATATACAGTCCTAAATGCAAATGACAAGAGTATAACTTGGCAATAAACCGATATAAACAGGATAAAACAAAACTGTTGCGACGAGACTACGAAAATGTTTGCTCACAACTAGCGTCCCCAGCATTCAATTTACGTTCCTTTCAATTAATAATAGTAATAGTAATAGTAATAATAATAATAATAATAATAATAATAATAATAATAATAATAATAATAATAATAATAAGTTGCATAGCGCACAACCAAATTTATAGTTTACTCCAAGCGCTCAGTCACATGCTTTTCGCACGCACTCAAAATCAACAGCAATAACGGCAATGGGGAGGGGGGAGAGGAGTAGGCATACAAATAACCACAACATAGTACGAACAACATTCTCCCGCACTATTATTATGTACATGTACACAACAGCCCAGTAATAAACAAGGAACGTAGGAAATTAAATGAGTAATTAATCTGATCCAGCTAGACTGACAGGAATAAGGGGGTGTTTTGGCGGCGTGTGAGCAAGTTGGGAGCAGGATGAGGGGAGGTTTCGGATTTGGGCCGGGCGAAGGAGTGTTTGTGTTGGGGGGGGGGAGATAGAGAGGGGGAGTGTGGGTAGTTCGGACGCTCAGAAGCAAGCGGAAATAGAACCCAACAACCTCCACTTTCTGGAAATTTAGTGCTTTAAATTCCCACTGTCGCTGTCTTTCTCCTTTGTTCTTTCTCATTCCTACTCTTTTCTATCAATCTACTATACTATCTTCTTCTTCGCTAGACCAGTCACCTACCTTTTTCCTTGAAAACTCTGAACATTGAGGTTTAACGTCTACACACACCATTGGCGATATGGCAGACGGGGATAACCATCCCAGGGAAAGAGGGGTAGGGACCTGAATCAACACTGAACCACCAAAGCAATCATACTGCTAAAATGGACAGTGAAAATGGCCACATTTTATATCGCCCACCACGGGATTCGAACCTGGATCATCGGTGTGCCAGGCGAACGCTCTACCGATTGAGCTACGGCGGTGGGACTTGAAAATTCTTCCAAACTCCTCATATTTTATGAGATCTGATGGGTCAGCTTGGGAATATTGAACGCTTTCTGCCAATTGTTTGTATGTAGATTATAGTCACACGACACTTTCGCATATAGGTGACTACTGGACCGATTTATACTGACACCAGCGGGCCAGTTGTTGGTAAAGGGGAAAATAATATGATCACACGTTGACCAATCCGGGATTCGAACCAGCGACCTTTCGGTTACTAGCAAGACGCTCTTACCAACTGAGCTACCCGGCCCCACTCTTTCTGCCAAATGGTCACTAGGGCTTCTTATATCCCCCGTTGGGGTGCCGGGGGTTTAAGTATAAATAGTATCCCCACTTTCTGGAAATTTAGTGCTTTAAATTCCCACTGTCGCTGTCTTTCTCATTTGCTCTTCTCATTCCTGCTCTGTTCTATCAATCTGCTATACTATCGTCTTCTTCGCTAGCCCAGTCTCCTACCTTTTTTCTTGAAAACTCTTCCGGGACAAGACTCCTTGTTTGTGTATGAGGTCTGTTGGATCAGCTTGGGAATATTGGACGCTTTCTGCCAGGTGGTCACTAGGGCTTCCTATGATGTTATTATTTAGCAATGTAGGCATTTTATATGTATGTGTTTTGTTGATATTTTATAATGATGTTTGTATTCTATTTTGTTTTTGTAAACGGGGGTTCGATAAGTTGGGGTTTAAGCCTCAGCCGTCCCCTGCGTGGGATGTCTTTATTGTAAAGTGACTGGCTGGTGGAGAGCTTTCGGTTTTACCACTAGGGTTGTTTCAGCAGATCTTTTATGCGGATCGGGGGTTGTCCGGTCCTGATTTGGCTCGGAAGTGTCCGCTGGACCTAAATCAATAATAATGTAATGTAGGGCTTCTTATGTTATTATTTAGCACTGTAGGCATTTTATATGCATGTGTTTTGTTGATATTTTATAATGATGTTTTGTTCTATTTTGTTTTTGTAAACGGGGGTTCGATAAAGTAGAGTATAGCCTCAGCGTCCCCTGCGTGGGATGTCTTTATTGTAAAGTGAACGGCTGGTGGAGTGCCTTCAGTGTTATCACTAGGGTTGTTTCGGCAGATCTTTTATACGGATCAGGGGTGAGTCCTCTTTTAACCAAGTTGTGGTCTTGACTTTTTGGTCCTGATTCGGCTCTTTTCAGTCCGCTGGACTCTGTAACCAAGGAATAACTAACTAAGCTTTATTCGATAACTTTTAAAAGCTTAATCTAACTCTTTCGAAATTATAGCAGAGTGAAAAATATTGGGTTTTCACATTTTCCAATCACGCAAATTTAAAGGTAAATAAAAATGTCAAATCGAATGAGGGTGGAGGTTTTGGACACTCAGCAGAAAGAAGGAACGGGGAGGGGGGAGGGGGGAGGAACAGAACCCAACCGCCTTTAATCTGGAGCTGTGCTACACTCCTGTTCTATCTTCCACTAGTCCCAAAGTAAATTGGCCTTTCCAAAGACCGCACCGAGCAACCACATAGAGGGTCACAATATATCCAGTTGAGAAAAGCAACAAGTGGATATCTCATAAGCCTGCTAAATACTTGTAATATTTATTTCCCTACTGTAATATGTCTTGTGGTGTTGCATTAAAAAATAAAAAAAAAATAAAAACTAGATGCGGCTATAGGAAAGAATCACAGCGATCCTGCACGGCTTATTGTTGGAATGGTTTCTTGTTTACTTTGACACTATAGACTTTGTTCTACCACAGGCACCAAGGAACCCACCCCCGGCCGCTCTGCGATTCATTTAGGAAACAGAGTATTACGTGCCTTAAGTTATGTGTGTGTGTTCAGGTTTGTGCAAACGTGCTTGTGTGCGAGTGTGTGTGTGTGTGTGTGTGTGTGTGTGTAGGTGTGTGTGTGTGTGTGTGTGTGTGAGAGAGAGAGAGAGAGAGAGAGAGAGAGAGAGAAAGAAAGTGTAACTGAGTACAGGCGATGCATATGTTACCGGCAATCTGTGAATACTATGTAGAAGTGAAGACTAATGGTTTTTCTAGGGAGGGCTGGAGAAACTCTCCCTCTCTTACACCCTCCCTACCCTCTCTCCTTCTCCCCTTCTTTCTGTCTTACCAAATTACAACTAAAAGGAGAGTGATGTGAAATGGAAAAAGCGAACGACGAAAGGATATAAAGAAGGGGAGTTAAATCACGAAGAGAATATTCTATAAGCGGACTCCCGGTCTCAAAGTCTCAAACAGCATAAGCGATTTCGACTGTATTTTATACATTGCTTCGGCGATGATATCTAAGAATAGATGGAAACAAGTGGATTTCCTACTAATCCTACTCAATATCCCGGGTCTCTTTACCTTTTTACAAAAAACTGGTCACTCATTGGTATCCCAGTACGCTAGCGCCTACCAAAAATCCTGGTACTCTACAGATAAATTATGAAGATAAAGATTCCAGATTCTCATTTAATTCTGTCACGAATTCAAACAGGCTAGGATTTAGTTTATTTTTATATGCTTTATATATTTCATATATTGCGCTTTTTCAGTTCAAGAGCTGCTCAAAGCGCTGAGCTGATACTGGGTATCACTCAACCCGGCTCAGGCTGTCCACATGCAGCCTTTGGGCGTATCGGTTGACTCCCCGAATTACTGAGCGCAATATTGGGCGGCCCGGGGATGGAGAAGAAGGTGTCTAATGCTGGGTAAGGTGTATTTGTGTAGCTGGCACTCATTCGTCTAGGAAATGAGCATCAGGATCTTTAACGTTCGTGCGACGAAATGGGAGCAGCAAGGGTTAGCAAGTAAAGGTAAAGGATTTCAATGGTTAGCATAGAAGAAGAAGAAAACGAAGAAGAAGAACAAGAACAAGAACAAGGAAGGAAGAAAGGAATGAGGAGGAGGAGGAGGAGGAGGAGGAGGAGGAATGAAATTTAAAAAGAAAGAATGTCAAAGAAAAAATAGAATAAATGCCATTCCATGCAGTGTAGGCCTACTATCAAACTAGAAATCTTTGCAAGCTGGGCTTTTACCCTAGTGGAGATACAGGTCTCGAGAATCAACTCTGCAACCAAACGACCACTTCTGGTTAGCTTACTGCATGATAGTCTGTATAGGTCTGATACAGCTGACTCTTCCTTTGACTATGCCCAAGCTTCTGGATCATACTACAGGCAAAAAGCGCATGCAAAAGGACAACCTTCTAGCTGCCGGCAGTCTGAGTTAAGTGAACAAAGTCTTTTGCGCAGAAATGTAGTTAGAATCTCGTAAAGCTAGTTCCGTGGCCATAGTCACGGTGGAAGAGTAATTATTTCACGATCAATTCTCAGTTTACTGTCGAATACTGTGCGGCGGCTTAAGACCTTTGGGTTATGAGATAAGAAGCACAGCACAGAGACCCTATGCATACACTTTAAAGGTTTGTTTTATTAAAGGTAAAGTAAAATCAAAGTTAGCGTTCACCTTTAGTTATAAGATGGGTTAGAAAAGTCGCCTATTAATACTATACAAATCCTGACTACTTTTTATTGACTCAATAAGAAGTTACCAAAATATTCGTTTGCAGTGAGCAGCGACAATAATAGTTAGTATTAAACTATCAAAGGTAACACTACAATAGTCATCTCTATACAAAACAAAACACACTTCCCAACATGTTCACCAATCATCAAAGAAGATATACACACAATATACAGCGTTATGCATGTAGGCCTACATCACCATTCCCTCCCTCACCTCCCCCACTCACACTCATATTTGCAAAATATGATAAATGGGTTTATTTAAGGTAGAAATCGGAAAGTGGTTTTTTTTTTGACGGAAAGAGCGCAAAAATCATCTAAAACTGTACGAATGACTCAATCTGATGCAAAATTGGCTCTCTCCGTCCAAAAACTTGATCTAGTTCGTCTACTGTAGGGGACGAAATAGGTCGACTTTTTTTCAAAATGTGCTCGAAAAGTGGTTGGATTTACCCCGTACCGGATAGAGCACTCCCTTGTATTTAAAACACTCTCATGCACTACAACTGCACTCCCATGCACTAAAAGAGCACTCCCGTGTACTTAGGAAAAATTGAGTTCCTGGAAAAAAAAAAGAGTTCCTTGCAAATGAACCCATTTATTGCTAAGAAAGACAATGTCTAGTACCCATTTGTAGGTTTATGCAAGTGCACACACACACACGCAAACGCACACACACATATACACATCTCCGTTTTCAGGGAATTGAGAATGAGTCAGAATGGATTATAATATTATGTAATAATATAAGCACTTTAAAGTAAGAGTCACATAAAGATCGTGCGCAACACAAAGGTCAGTGAATATCTAAATGTCAGCAAGAGAAAATCATTATTTTAGTTTATTAAAAGAGGCCTACTCTGGCCATGCCGCCCCCGACAGATCCTTTTAACACTCACAGTGAGTGCTGCACCATTGGAAAACAACTTTTTCGAGAGTATAGTTGTTTTGTTTTTTTTTGTGCGTGTGTTTTTTTTTTTAATAACCAGTCACCATTCTGGAGCTAAAAATAGCAGCTACCAATGCCGGTCAGAGACAGAACCCGTACATAATATTGCTCGCAAGTTTTTTTGGTTTTAGATGGATGAAATAGACCCTACTCTACCCTACCCCACACACCAAAGACGCACTCTTCAAGCTGGGTGGTTCACTCACAAATAGGGTCAAAGTTCACACGGCTATAATATCGACGCGCCATAAAAAACAGGGGAAATCACTCCCTGTCACAAGCGAAATGGACAATTCCAAGGTTAGTGTTTGGTTTGAGCAAAGAAAGCCTTCTTTATTAATGTTGAATATAATAACAATGCGAATTTTAGGGTAAACCCGTTGCCGCCAAAAGTAAACAAAGTCTTCGAATTGGGGGCCTTTTAAGTGTCAATGAGAGGGACGAAAATATATTTCATTGAACTGAAATTTGAAATCTTGGTGGTTTAAAGGTTTGTGATACCTAAACTAGCAGGGTTGTTGCAAAAACCAGGAAGTCGCACAGATGGAGGTCACAAATAGAAATAGACAGACAAACAGACAGATAGACAGACAGACAGACTGACTGACTGGCAAACAGAATCATTACACCTACAGGTAAACACACAGAGGTAAACACACAGAAATAGATAGACTGACAGAACCATTACACATACAGGTATACAAACAGAGGAAAAGCACATACACACTCTCTCTAGGTCTATCTGTCTGTCTCTGTATATCTGTGTCTGTTTCTCTCTCTTCTCCTCCCCCTTCCCTTCCTCTCCCCTCTCTCTCTCTCTCTCTCTCTCTCTCTCTCTCTCTCTCTCTCTCTCTCTCTCTCTCTCTCTCACTATTCTCTCGATTATCAGTACAACCCTTGCACGAACGACCACCACTCAAGTCTATGTTGAAGAGTTGCTCAAAACATATTACGGTCGTATACATGACACCCTTTTCAATGGAAATTGCCGCAAAGTGTGCTTAGACTACAAGAATTACAACTTTGGCCGTCACATTCCCACGAACAAGCTACTGTATATGTAAAGTACAGAACATCGAAGATCGACCTTTCTCAAAGCGTAAATTTGATCAAAGTTATTCCTTCTGCGTTCACTGAGCAATAAAGATTTTGCATCCTATATCCTTTAAACCTGATTAAACTCAAATAAGATTTACATTCAATCCCAGAAGGATGACATTTTTTTTTGGGTGGGTGGATGGGTGGGAGGGGGGATCCTGAGACTCTGCTTCCCTGATCCTTAGGATGAGAGTATAAACTGAGGTCTAATCTGTGCACGCACCCATTTTATTGCACGTACTTTGAAGATCCTGACGCTTAGAGGGGTGATTGCTGAATACGCTAATAAACATAACAAGCATTAGGTCCGTTCTCCGCCATACCCGATAGCCAAGGATTGTACTGAGCTGTCTGAGCGTGAGACAATGCGCCCAAAACTGCAAGTGGGCGTCTCGGGCGGCTTCAGTTAGATCCTGTACCGGCCATAAAAAAATAACCCCCCACAACTGGTTGTTAGTATCGTTCCCGATCATCGCAGTGCGTGCGTTCCTAGATAGGTTAATTTCATAATTGTGCACTTCAATTCAAATATCACATTTATTCAAACCTCTTAGTATTCTGATTTTGTTGTTTCTGTTGTTGTTTGTTCGTTGTTGTTGCTTTTGTTTAAGCAATTCAGATATCGGATATATTCAAACTGAACCACCAATGATTGCTTCTTATTTAATAGATCAGCATCGTGTTTGTGTAAGTGTTCTTGTCCACAATTCTTTGAACAATATTCCTACTGTTTGGGCTAACAACAAAGATTCATATTCTGATACAGGCTGTGATTCTGGACCACACTTGATTGGATTCAAGATTCAAGATATATTTATTTATTGTCCCCATACATTACAAGGACATTTATCGTGTGGCCTGACAATTTTCGATCAACAAAAACAGAGAAAATAATAGAAGCTAAAATACAATAAAACATGTGCATTATTATATCACATAAACACTAAATGTAGCACCGCGATGCAGTAAAACATAACGTATTTGCACTTCCTATCCTATCCTATCCTATCCTATAACTCAAAGGTCGTTGGGGCATCACAGATTATCGTCCAACCAGCGTACTCCATCTTTCTCTGTTCTCAGCAACCCTCATGGCTTCGTTCAGTGTCAAACCAGTCCATTTTCGAATGTTGTCCTTCCACCTCTTTTTCTGTCTCCCTCTTCTTCTACCTCCTTGCGCCGTGCCTTGCAGGATGGTTTTTGCAAGGCCTGTTGCTCTGTTGACGTGGCCATACCATCGGAGTTTCCGTTTCTTTACCATTTTGAGCATGTCATAGTGTTGTCCCATGGCTTGTGTGATGGTCTGTCCGACTTCGTTGTTGCTGATGTGCTGGGTATGGGAAATGCCCATACGTCTTCTGTAGCACCACATATCTATGCTCCATGTATTCTTCGTTGTAGATCTGCTGTGAGGGTCCATGTTTCGCAAGCGTATAGGAGGATGGAGAGGATTCAAGATTGCCACTTCCTCATACACTACATGTACACACAACACGCACTACATCATACATAGCAAGTCCCCATATATAATAGTAACAGTGCATAAAATAAAATGATAATAAAGGAAGGGAGTGATGCGCTATTAAAACACATACTATCATAGTTTTTATCCACTAGGTTTAAAGATGAGCAAATGTTACCAAAATTATAACTCAGTAAAACAGCCATAGTTGAATTATAGGGAGGAAAACAATCATCGAACAGTTCAGTAAAATAATTCAACGCTTAAACATGTAACAGATATAATGGCTGAAACTAAAAATTGTAATGATACGCCTAAAAATTAGAGCAGATAAAACAATCCATATGTATGTACAGTAAATAATACAAATCCAACATCCATCACAATTCCTTAGTCAGCCAAACTGGCACTCAGACACATCCACCCATCCAAACCCACCCCGCGCACGCACGCACACACACACACGCACACACACATACACACACCACACAAAACAATCGCACAACCTGCAACAAACATTCATAACATCAGTTTCGAGGCAGAATCGAAGTGCATTGTCAGAACAGTTCGTAGCGGATATCACAACGACATATTATAGAGTCGCACAGCACAGCATTGGGGAGGAACGAGTCTCGCATGCGGTTAGTCCGAGCACGGAAGGACCTCAAACAACTTGACGATTCCCGCCTGGACTCGCAAGTTGCAACTGTTTGGTGGAGAGGGTGGCGATCGTCCGAGCGGATTGATGTAAACTTTCTCAAGGCCAGGCTTGGGAATATTGCACTGAGAGGCTCCAGGACCTCTCCGATGTTATAGGGTGCTCTAGTGACTATCTTATCCAGTCGGACCATGTCATCCTTCTTAGCGCTGCTGTGATAACACAGGGAGTTGAAGGCCAGGATGCTCTGGATGGTCGACTGGAAGAAGAGACGTAGAATATCAGTGCAGACCTGGAACAGTCTCAGTTTTCTCAAGAAGAAGAGCATTTGGTTCGCCTTCTTGCATGCAGCTTCTACGTTGGGAGACCAGTTCAATTGATTGTCAATGAGTGTACCCAGGTATTTGTAGGTCTCCACCATCTCCACCGGATCGCCCTTGATGACGATAGGGTCGATGCGGGACTCTGTTCCTGCGTCTTTGACATGTTCAACTCAAGGAAGTTCGTGTCGCACCACTCCACCATCTACTCCACAGCGTGCCTGTACACCGACTCGTTGCGCTTCAGCATTAGACCCGACAGCGAAGTGTCGTCTGCAAACTTAACAAGCAGATTGTCATCGTCCGAGGCTCGGCAGTCAGCAGTGTACAGTGTGAAGAGAGCTGGGGAGAGCACTCAATGTTACACTCGGTTTGATGATGGTGTTTTTCTTTATCAGTAGTGGATTCAGCCCCAATGCTGAAATACTGATGAGTGTAGCTCAGATTCGTTTTTTCACGCAACCCGCTCAAGCAGCATACAAGTCACTAAGTCGACGTATGAAGTTTTCCACTTTTTATTCAGCACACACCAACAACTGCATACAATTCTCAACTCAACTCAACAACTTTCACAGCAACTCTTTAGCTTCACTATCAACAACAACACTATCTCAACAGCAACTCGGCACACGATTAAATAACCTCTCTCTCTTCTCGAACAATTTGGTACACGGTAGAAATGACGCACTGCCACCAATCGAACTAAAGATCGTC
The DNA here is from genome assembly GCA_036898135.1 of Oncomelania hupensis. Classification (NCBI taxonomy): domain Eukaryota; kingdom Metazoa; phylum Mollusca; class Gastropoda; order Littorinimorpha; family Pomatiopsidae; genus Oncomelania; species Oncomelania hupensis. The sequence continues at coordinate 77,521,843 of CM072513.1, forward strand.
ATCACTGGCTTACGTCATACACATTTCCTCTACTTCCGGGAACATTCACGACCTTCGATATCCATCGGGAAATTTCTATCGACAGTAATAAACATGCAGATCCCGAAAATTCTCCAACAATATCGACTAACGCAAATCACCAACGTTATACAAAGCCTCTCCTAACAACAATGCAAACCCAAATCAAAGGTAAATAAACTCCATTATTGAATACTTTGCAAAACGAAACGATTAGATCTATCGTGCGCGCTTTAGACACACTTTCGTTCGTTTCAACGTAACACTCAACCTTGAGGAGCATGTGTTGGCGGTGACAGCCTCAGACCTTATGAATTAAGCCTACACAGTTTCAGCTTCAGCAACATATTTATTTTATTTAAAGTCTTTTCATTGAAATGATTTTTTAAGGTTTTCAGAAACATATGCATACACATGTATAAACATAACCACATATACACACACATTTCAAGATTCAAGATTCAAAACGTCAGACTGCCTAGATCTGTAAGTGGATATAGAAGAAACATAGAGCTTGAAAAAAGCAAGGGGGATAAGTAAAATACACACTCCCATACAAACACGCGCAATAATTCTATTCATTCTGAGAGACACATATTATC